>CM040404.1:51320195-51958923 GCA_022702515.1 Ilyophis sp. 1 JC-2022
ACCAGAGAACTGCTTCACACTGAAATATAAAACAGCAAAAAAGAAAAATAATAAAAGAGAGAACTCTCATGAGTCAATCAGAGAGTCAGGGAGGGAGAGAGAGAGATTGGGTGTAGGTATTAGAGCTGAAACTTAAAAAGGGAGAATAACAGCTGACGGCTCACACTGTTGGGGGTAACAAGGGTGTTAATACAGAGGTGTAACCTATTGGGGTATGGGAGCTATTAGGGTAAAGGCATTCTTCATTAGGGTAAAGGAAGGATAGTTATTGGGTACAGAGGGCATTACTGAGGTACAGGGGGTTAGTAGAGTGAAATGCTGCAGATGCAGAGAGGCCTGTGCCGTGGGGCAGACTGTGATTTGTTGTCAATTCATCCAACTAAAAACAACAAAATCACTAGTCTTCCACACAGAAGCAGGCCAGCTGGCCCCAGATCCTGTATCAAACTACCCATCACTCAAAACTTTTATTTTTTTCAAATTTGTTTAAAAACAGCAATTTCACCAGAGAACAGCAGTTTCCCCATGACAGCAGAGCAGGGAAAAGCGGTTGGCGTACATCAGCACAAGGAAGAAACAAAGGGGGTGCACAGAACAAACATTTAGTGAGTGAGGAGGTGCAGGTGTAGAGAGAGGGGGGGGGGGGGGGGGGGGCAAGAGGAGGAGGTACAGGCGTTTTGAAGGGGACAGGTGGAGGAGATACAGGTGTTTTGGGGCAGGTATGGTCACTCATACAGCGAGTCCAGGACTTGCCTATTCTGTAATAGGTATTGAGCATTCTGTATCTGGTCCTGAGTGCCAGCGATGGTGATGATGCGATCCTCAGACCCCTCCAGCGGCTCGTCAATCTTGATTGACGCTCCAGACTCACGACGGATTTGTTTAATGCGCTGACCGCCTTTCCCAATGATCGACCCGGCCAGCTGTAGGCAATAACAAACACACACACACACACACACACACACAGAGAGAGTTATCACTGAGGCAACCAGTCACCCTGCTTCTGCACCCCCTCCCCCTCCATTGTGCATGTGCAGCAGACTCACATCTTTGGGGATGGTCACTTGTGTGGTGATAACTGGTCCCACCATATCAGCATAGGAACCATGCCCCCCTGCAAAAAAAATTGTATATAAGATAGTTATAATTCACCTGAATTTGCTGGCCGTTTCAGAGCCACAACGTAAACACTGGAAGGGGGAGGGACTCACCTGACTGAAACGGCTCCCAGGACGAGCTGCTGTCTGTAAAAATGAAAAATAGATATTTTTAAAAAGCATAATCGCACACATCCTCCTAAGACCCAGCAGAAGCATTTAAATTTTCTTAACATGAATTTTCAGTGAAAATATTAATATTCATTTTATTTTTATTGAATGTTCCATGTTTACAACACAGAATATATGGTTCTTGAGATCAAGACGAGACACGTCATGATTATACACACACACAGCTCAAAGAAATTAAGGGAACACTTAATCAACACAGTATAACAAAGTCAATTAAACTTCTGGGATATCGATCTGTCCAGTTAGGAAGCGTAAACGATTGCGAATCAATTTCACCTGCTTTGGTGCAAATGAGTGACAACAGATGGACAGGAGAGGCAACAGCAAGACAACCCCCAAAAAGTAAATGGTTTTGCAGGTGGTGGCCACAGACCATTTCTCTCTCCTTATTCTTCCTGATTTTTCTCTAGTTTTGCATTTTGCTAGTGCCCTTGTCACTACTGGTAGCATGAGGCGGTATCTGCAGCCCATTCAGGTTGCACAGGTAGTCCAGCTCCTCAAGGATGGCACACCCGTATGTGCCGTCGCAAGGTTTGCTGTGTCTCCCAGCACAGTCTCAAGAGCGTGGAGGAGATACCGGGAGATGGGTCATTACACGAGGAGAGCTGGACAGAGCCGTAGAAGGGCAACAACCCAGCAGCAGGACCGGTATCTGCTCCTTTGTGCGATGAGGAACAGGAGGAGCACTGCCAGAGCCCTACAAAATGACCTCCAGCGGGCTACTCGTGTGCATGTTCTGACCAAACTGTCAGAAGCAGACTCCATGAGGGCCCGACGTCCTGTAGTGGGACCTGTGCTCACAGCCCAGCACTGGGCAGCTCGATTGGCATTTGCCAGAGAACACCAGAATTGTCAGGTTCGCCGTTGGCGCCCCGTTCTCTTCACAGATGAGAGCAGGTTCACACTGAGCATGTGACAGACGTGAAAGAGTCTGGAGACGCCATGGCGAATGTTATGCTGCCTGCACGACCAGTTTGGTTTAATTGACTTGGTGTTATCCTGTGATGATTAAGTGTTCCCTTCATTTTTTTGAGCTATGTATATATATATATAATATTTTTTAAAAACCCAGCTTTTCCCACAAAACCCATGACAATCACTGGACACTCACCATACCCTCCTCCACCCTGTACATTCCACATGGGGGGGAAGAAGAGACCGAAAGAGAAGGTTATAGTTAGAAGCATTTCACCGTGCAACACTTTCATATCTTTGAGAGCTGACATTTTGTAAACAATGGGCCCCTCATTTACCGTTTTCATCTCAGTGGTCACCAACAACCTATTCAAAAACCTGTTGCCTAGCAACAGCAGGCAGCTCAGAGGGGAACTGCCAATTTCCCAAAACTGAAAAAAATAAAATAAAAATGCAGCTACATTCACCCCCCCTTCCCACCATCCATCAGAACCCTGTAGACCAAAGCGCCACTCTCTGCAGTCTTCACAATTCCTAGAATTCTTGTGTCCAGCAGCTCCTTCACTAGACTCACCATGCTATCGTAGCGATCACCACTAGGCCTTCCTCTGCGGTCAGAGCTGGCGAGCAAGAGGGAGAAAGCAAAACCATTCATAAACCAATTGAGAAAAACTTCACCTCCACTAAATCTCCAAACAAACTTAAACCAACACACTGTGTGCAGACACCGGGAGTTTTAAAATAGTGACAGCAGTGTGTTGTGCATGTGGGGATGAGATATGAGAGTTTGATTAGATGTGGAATGAAAACAGTGGCAGGCAGCAGTATAACAGCATGGATTAAACAACCAAGGGCTGCACCCAGGTCAGCCAGTTTCACCCTGTTCCATCTCCACACACTTATAACTACCACTAACACTGTTCCTAGATCAGCCTTCACTGGCAGGGAAAGGCACATGGGCCCATTTGACACTTACTTTGGTCTGTCCTCAGCGTTGCCATGATACGTCTCGTAGGAATACTGGTCATCTCTGCAAATAGTTTGAGAATGGGGCACATAGGATCATGTCAACTTCACATTCTCAGCTCCAAGGACTTATCTAAAACCAAGCTCTACTGCTCAGGCATGTGAAACATGTACAAGGCATGAAACAGGACAGACAGCTGAAAATGACTGGAGATGTACAAGGCACTGAGACAGAACCCACAGCAAGATCCAAAAGAAATGCAGAGCACAGTTGCATAGTCAGTTTAACGCACACGAGAGCAGGCAGAGTTACACAGCCAGTCTAACACAGGAGAGCAGTTAAGATGTTAAGGTTGCGTGGTAAATGGTTGGGGTTATGAGGATATTTTAAAACTCCTCTTTCAGGGCTTGTGGCGAGAGCAGTATTCTCTTACCCTCCTCGAGAGGGTGGGGGAGGGGGCAGGGGCAGGTTTCTGGCTCTACTGCCCCCCCTGGTCCCCCTGCCTGGTGGGGGAGGTGGGGGTCCGCGGCGTGGGCTCATGTCCTCATAGTCCCGACGGGATGGTGGCATGGGTCGCCCACCCCGGCCAGAGGGCATGCGTTCAAACCCCCCCCGCCCGCGCATGGGAAAACCCATAGGCCGACGCCCACGCTCCTCGTACATCATGGTGAAACCGCCATAGTCGTACGTCTCATCATAGAAGTTGGGGTCGTAGGATTGGGCTCGTCCTTTAATAGGGGCCTGGAGGAGGGGGAGGGGGGCACATTGGGAACGGTCACTCAGCTCTTCTCTACAATCATGGTTAATAAAACAGGGTTAATGCATCCACACAGGGAGAGTGGCCTTATGAGCTGCTCCTAGGTTTGAGTGACAGTAGTGTGGACTCACCTCCGCAACCAACTCCAGCATAACTTTAATGCACTCAACCACGCGATCCGGCTTCCCTCCGACCAGGACCACGCGATCCGTAGAGTGTGGACAGCACTCCTGGAACAGCTTAATGCTGGTCTGGGTGTTCTTAAGGACAGAAGAGGGGCTTGTCAGACACCCGGAGTACAGACCCCCTACTCCACACTTTCCACTCCGTTTGTATTCACGGTCACTTCTGACTGGCTAGGAGATGTGCAGACTGGAATGGACTCCACAGGCGGTCCTACAAACAACGATAATCACTCCAGGATGTACCTTCAGGTCCAATTTGAAATTGTCCCCGATTCAAGGGCCATTGTTGGATTAAAATTATTTTCTCACACCTTGTTTTGCACCTCAGTGTGACATTAGCAGCTGACAAGCTGGAATTTTAAAGACTTCATGCCACTCATTTAAAGATCACGTCGCTCTCACGGCCCATTTAAAGCTCTCCACCCTCACGGCCCATTTTAGGCTCACCTCTCGGCTCATTTAAAGCTCACCTCTCTCAATTCCTTGATTTTGGCTCCTTTGACACCGATGATGCTTCCAGCCAGACTCTGGTGTATAAGTATGCGCAGCTCACAATCAAAGTCGATCCCGCTATAGTGCTGGTACTGTAACACACGCACACACAACCCTGCTATTGTGCTGGTACTGTAAGGCAGAGGCCCGTGCCTGCACACACACACACCTGTTAGAGCTATACTTGAACCCCGCCCCATTTTCAATGATGATTTCCTTTATTTAACCAGGGATATGCCAATTGAGAGCAAAGCTCTCTTTTACAATGGCGCCCTGAGAATACAACAATGCAATGATAAAACACAATAAATTAAATACAGATGTGCTCAAATTTGTTGGTACCCCTGGTAAAGAGTAAAAAGGGTAATAAATTCACCATTTGGTGAATTAGCTTAATCTCACTGAAATTTTTTTAAAAATCTATCCTTTAATTGATGTTAATTTATTGATGGGTGGATGGATAACATGAATGGTTTATTCTCCTTACTTATTTTTCCCATAGAGTTCAATAGGAAAATTTGTCAGGAGAAACAACCCTTAAAGTGATCCATCCATATCTACTGCATATCTGGCAGCAGAGTGATAGTTTGAGGCTTATTGAATACGTCAGACCCTTGATGACTTACAGCCATTCAGCCAACCATGTGTTCCATACTGTTCCAGTGTAATACAGCTAAATCTAGTCCCACCCCCCAATTCCCATAGAGACATTTAGCATTGCTTGTAAGAGTACCAGAAAATAACATATCAAGAGTCTATTGATGTTGTTGGGTCACAAACATCAAGAAGTCATGGCATGCAAAGAACATATGACCAAATACTTAAAATGATTACTTTATTCTATATAAATGCAGGGGTGCCAATAATTGTGGACAACATGGCTTTGTTAAAAATAATTATTTCTTGATGAGGGATTTTTTCTCTCTTAATAAATTTACTTCAATTAAAGGTTGGATTTTTCTCATTTTTTCAGTGTGAGATTAAGCAAATTCACCAAACAGTGAATATTTTACTTTTCTAAACCCTTTTTACTCATCTTTACCAGGGGTACCAACAAATTTGAGCACGTCTGTATTACAAGAGTAGTGTGAACAATATAAAAATAATTTAAAAATACATTATGAAAAGCAAGTACAAGATTCCCAAAAAACTAATTCAAAATAAACCTGAAACCCTCAATACTAGGCAGTCTGTCCAATTTGAGGGTAACCTGTAACTGATTCCACTTAAAACGTGTATAGAAGGCAAAAGCAGCCTTCCCTGTTTCAGCATTCATACGTGGGTTACAGAGTGAAATATTCTTGAAAACGAGTATACTGCACAATAGATCTAAACTCTAAAAGGGAACAGATATAAAATGGCAACTTATTTAACACAAGCCAGTGGTATTCCCTTCTGGCACTACAAGAGGTCAAGCAAACATTCTCATATAACATAGTAATGTGTTCTGAAATTAGTGATAAACCTGAGTGCACTATGCATCAAGTGGATTGAGGCTACTGACAGATGCATGCATGTAGATTATATCCGCTTAATCCAACAGATAAAAATGTTTTCTGTATAACTTCCAATCTTGATGCACTTGTAAAATAGTTTTTGAACCAAATTTATATTTTAGTTCCAGTTCTTCCACATGTCTTTTAAAAAACTAATTTTAATCTAACCAGATACCCAAGTACTTATAATCTTGGGCTCTCTGAATTTAAAGACCATCCATAGCATACAAATACATTTTTAAAGACGTTTCGTTTTTGATCTACTGAAGAGCATATAGCTCGTCTTAGTTGGGTTTAGTGCAAGTTTAAGATCCAATAGAGCATTTTGAATTGCATGAAAGGCAGCCTGTAAATTTGCGTAAGCTTTATCAACTGAGGGTGTTGAAGTATAAATGATGGTATCATCTGCATAAAAATGAACAGAACTATTTGTAATCAGTGAGCCAAGATCATTTATGTATAAAGTAAAAAGCAAAGGACCTAATATGGAGCCCTGGTGCACCCCCATGGAAACCTCAAGAAAACTAGACTGATGCCCATCCGCCACTATTGCTTGAGTTCTGCCATTAAGGTAACACTCAAACCACTTACAGGTATTACTATCAAAGCAAATTGATTTAAGCTTATCTAAAAGAATAGTGATTTACCATGTCAAAAGCTTTTGATAAATCGATAAATAGGGCAAACCAATACCCCACCCCCCTGCTCACCTCCTCTAGCGTTGGGATGATCTTCAGCAGGATCTCACCAATGGTTTCAATGTCAGCGCTGACACTCAGGATACTTTAGGTCATTTACCCAGAAAAGAAAATTCAGAGTAAAATAAAAAGGAAAGATGACAAACACATTTTAGACTAAAAACACACACAAAGTACTAAAGAACAAAAAACATGTACATGTTCAAAAACTGAAACAATTAAGGCTCCCAAATAGACAGGGGGCTGGTGTCCATGTTAGGGGCATGCACTGGCTTCAGATCAAGCCTAATATGGAAGAACTGGGGCAGAGTGGTGGGGAGGGCTCAGATAGTGATCTTGCTGAACAGGGGCCAGTCCCTCGCCCATCAAACAAAAAAAACAACAAAACAAAAAAAACACCCACCATCACCATGGTGACACTGGCACCCCTTTTTGCACAGGGCTGAGAGGGGGGGCAGGAGGGCAGGAGAGAATGGCAGAGGAGCTTGGCATTAGCAGCATATGGAGGGTGGGGGGGAGGGGCAGAGAGACCAGCCAGAAGGCTCACAGAGAGACCAGAGGGAGGGGCAGCAAAGAAACACACTGATGGATGAGGGAGCGAGCGAGACGGCAACCCCTGCTCACACCATGGAGGACAGGTGATGTTCGGATGGGGCGGGGAGCAGCAGTTGATGCTACTCTCCATCCACAGTGAATGAGGGAGGATCTGACACACAAAGGCCCAAATCAGAGGCTTAATGTGGGAGAGACAAATATACAACAGAAGAGAACACTGCTGTGGAACAGGGGAAACAACTGTAAAACAACTCAAATTAAATAAAAGGCAGGTTATTAAAGACATAGTTTCTGTTCTAATCAGGCAGTGTGGGAGTAACCGATGGGACATACCGCTCTGGGCCACTGCTGTCTGGGACTGATACACTGGCACTGTACTGCAGGGGTGGGCAGGGCAACCAGTTAGGGGCCCATTTTGGGGAGGGGCACGTTTATGGGCGTGGCCACCCAGGGGGTCAGGTGGGCGATCAGGGGCGGATGTTGGGCATCAAGGTGGGCAACGCAGGAGGGGCGTGGCGATCCAGAACAAGGCCAAAGGAGGAGGGGCCAAAAATAAAAAAATAAAAGGAGAGGGAGAGGGGGAGGGGGAAGAGGAATACAATTTAATACAGGCTAAACTCTGCACCGTTACTGCACTGCTCAAACGCACAGCTCTGACGGAAAGGGGGGGGGGGGGAGGGGGGCATACCGTAGGCCACAGGAGCACTGCTGCACCCCGTGGGAACTACCGTGACAGTTTACATCCGAGGCCCTTGTTTCTGGTTAAAACCCCTCTCGCTCTGGGCTACTGCAGCCAAACGGGCTGTAAAGGCACGGAATTGACAGGCAGGGACAGAGACACTACTATCGCCCCAAAAACGAGGTCTCTGTGCACCCCTATGGTCAGCCTGTGCACTGGGCACCCTAAACACACCTTCTGAAACCAAATCACAACCTGCGCAGGTGAGCTTTTGAGCAGACTGACTGCAGGACATAGTACTCCGTCTAATAGATTTCATAGACTTAAAAATTAGAGCAAAATTCAGACATTTCCATTGACACTGCTGGCCAAAAAGTTGAAACTTCCCTGCTGCTCAATTAATGTATAGAGACAAACTTATAATCATGGCTGGAATCTGGTAGCAAAATATTCCTACAAAATGCCTTTCAGTGTACCTATAATGCATTGGTTTAACCGCATTTTCCTAATAAATGGACATTTCCACGGTACAATATTAGAGATGCAGCCAGCAGAACCTGAACAAAGTATAGTGGTTAGCCAGTTGAATTTTATTCCCGACTACAGCTGAACGTGTTCAATTCTACAATAAAATCTATTTCAACATGAAACAAAAATATGCGTTGACTAATGTACAACAGATTGGCTCACAGTTTCATGACAACAGCTTGCTTACTCTGGAGAGGAAGGGTGTGCCTGGTCAGAAAAATTAAACCCCAATTAAATCAAAGCAATTTCAAGCTTCTTTCAGTAAAACAGACAGCCCCGACTGCACAGCAGAAAACTAAAGCCCGCTGCATTCATGACTCTGACAGAAGTCACACACACATGATTTCTGAGAATTTTTGAGGAGAAGAATCGATTTGTCTAATACGGACGTCATTCTGATTGGCTTGCCTCCTGGCGGGTGAAGTTTAACGACGCGTTAGAGGCTCACTGGAGGGGCTGGGATCAGTTGTGTCTAAGAGCCTGAGGCGAGTTACCGTGGAGACTGTACTCACGTCAGCGCGTAGTGCTTTGATGTTCTTCCCTCCTTTCCCAATCACAGCCCCCGCATTCTGAAAAGAGGAGAGCACAAGCACCATTTAACCAGTAGGAGTGCAGACTGGGGCGGGGAGCCGGGCATGGCCAGGGCAGGGCTCACCTTGCTCTGCAGCAGGATCCTCAGTTCCACCATGTCCTCTGTGTTTCGGGACCTCTTAAAGTCCTGCTCATCATCCATATCCTCTGCTGGACGTTTACCTGGGGGGCAAAACACCGTCAAACACCCATAACCTGCTGTCAGACCTCATCTGTCCCACATGGACCTCATTCCAGAGGATCACCACCCAAAATGGAGGCTGTAGGTAAATGAAGAGGTCAAGTTCCTTAAACTAAACCCAGTACAATTACAGGGAACTAATCCAGGACTAGCTTTCTGAGGAAAAGTCCACTCTACAAACACTGTGGAACTGGGCTTGTTTGGCTGCCATGGTAAACAATGCCCCCCCCCCCCCTCTACCGCATAATGTGCATATGCAATACACAATTAGTTAAACTGGTTGAATTACATAGCATTTAGACCATAACATACAGTGATAGCTCATTGGAAGTGCAGTGTACACACAAACCTGAATTTCCAGTGTATTAAAACCGAACACATCAATCAGAAAAAAATATTTGAAAAGCACAGCATCATGTAAATATCAAAGGATAAGGGCAGCTGTCTCTAGCAGCCAGTGCTCTGGGTTTGGAAGGATGGTTACCGTTGGTTTCTGTGCTGCTGAAAATAGTCTCCTCTTCCTGCTGCTCGATTTCAGTCTCCATCGTCTTGAAAGGCGGTGAAAAGAAGCCTTGTTCCTCTCTCCAGCACACTGCTGCACGGAAGCATCACCAAATGAGATCGGACCCCGAATTTCCCAACCTCGGGAGACTGAATAAGACCCCACAACTCACCTCTATTTAAGCAGCTCCAAGGGGCGTGTCGTGGGCGGAATTACAGAAGCCTCAAGAGCTCCTGGAACCTATGACAAAGAAAACGGCAGTGCTCCTTCAGTTTCCGCAAACACGGGTCGGGTCTGCCATGCGCCGAACTAGCATAGAACCAAAATTACAGCCAGTTCCATTAGTCCACGTTAACCCGTCTACCTACATACATACATACAACTGTAATGTTAATTGTGCCATGTTCTTGTATCGTCAGAAAACTACATGTAGTATAACGAGCTCGTAACGGATTTATCTCGCATCTGTGAACTAAACACCCTGTTGCGCCTCGGAAATCACTTCATAAACCACCACAATAAGCATATTAATTATAATAGTAATAATTACTGAAACATATAGCCAGGAGACGTAACACAGCAAGTAAAAATGTTAAACTGTCCATACGCGACAATTGTCCATTACACAATCCAAGAAAACCAGCGTTCAGAGGAACAAACGATGTTACTTTAGAGTTTACCTGGGCATTTTCAACACGCCGATCACCAGCAATATCGACACTAACTCGTTAGCTAAATATCAAGCCAACTGAATGCATATCTAGTTACCGCTAGCTGCCATTGCACTTCACTAGCTTACGCTCGTTCATTAGGGGACAACGAAGACCGGAAGTATTGTGTTTAATGGGTATCTAACGCGTGAATGATCGCTGCTCATAAAATAGCTCCAAAGCCATAACGTTACTAATAAGTCTTACGGCGTTTCTGCGCTGCATTTTATCATGAAATGGCTGCTGGGTCCACAGAGGGGCAACTATAGATTGAAAGTTAACATGATGGCGGACTAGCCGTTTGCGATGACCATTTTAGAGTTCACGTAACTGCACCGCGAGTCTTACCTAACGTTACGTTAATAATGCAACAGGGGCGACATTTATCCATGTGCATTGATGACTGGGTTCGCATCTCAATCGCTCACTATTTTTAGCGACAAAGAAAGCTTGCATGACGGTTTGGACACCGTGTGGTAGTGCAACCCCTCCACGGCTAGCTAGGCCCAACAACGTCAAACAAAAAGAGTGGGGTTGTAGCCTGCCATTTAGTTAGCGCTACACTACAAGGTATGAATGCCAACAATGTTAGCTAACGTCACAATCCTGACCGGTGTCCGTTGGATCAGAATTGCCGTTATTAGCCAACTTAGTTGAGACGGTGTTCATATGAAAGTGAAAGTAAAGCACATTGATGTAACTTACAGGAAGGCCTACGCTAGTAAATTAACGTTACGCCAGCGATGGTGGCTAGCACAGCTAACGCTAGAACTCGTCATTTGGGTATTATGTTCTTGGAATTCATCGTGATTACGTTACGAACTAGCCTAGCCAAGATATTTAGGTAGCCAATTCAAATTAATAAATCGTTTCCACAGTTCATGGCCATCACACTTAATTTCCAGGAATATTTCAGTTTGATTGTTTTGTATGGACAAGTGAAAGCACAATATTCCTAGCACTAACAGGCTACATTGCATTGGTTGAACCAACCTGGATAACGTGATTGGTGTTGTGTACTAACGAATAATATATAGCTAACGTTACATTTATCGCGGAACGTTTAGTCCCACCATCGCTATACTAGGTTATTCCCACGTTTGTCAATTCAGCCATTAACGTTAATATCAAAACACTTATCCACTATCAACCTACCTGTAGACCTCGTCCTATCGTCTCCCCACTCCAAGAGAAACGCTAGCTAAAGATCTCTCGTGCTGTGGAAGAACCGCCCTTATGACTTGTCCAGTTCTCTGATTGGTGGCGGCTGACTTTATTATCTAAAACTGCTTCAAAGACTGGATAGAGCGCCTGTCACTCAATTGTTACTATTAGCGAGTCAGTTTGGTTGATGCAAGATAAATTAGCTACTTGGACACAATTCAATCTGTGTCTAGCTCCTACTTGCATCGTCTGCATATCGTAGTAATATATGTACGACGTTCAGCAATATAAAATACTATAAACTACCAAATAGACGAGGTTCCTTCCTTCCTTCACGCGCAAAAACGAACCAGCGTGACCACGCCCCTTGCTGTGACCACATTTATTCTCGCGTTGTTTTGCTCACAGATTTTGGCGCGTTGGCGATTGAACGTGGCTGAAGCGAGCTGGTTAAAATACATTCATTGCTAGTTTGTTATGGTAAATGAGTAGGCTCTGGGTTTCTTTTGTTGAAAATGATTCCAACATATGTAAGTACTGTAGCCTGTAATCTGGAAAACTAGTCAGATGGTTTTCTGTGATGTTAGTTGTCATATGCCTAACGTTAACCATAATTTTGTTTTCGCTGAAAACATTAGAAGTTAGCTAGCTAACGTAGCCAAGATAGTCAACGTTAGCTAACGTTAGTCACAAATGATTTCACGTTGACAGCATCACAAGAGCGCAAGTTAAAGGTAATGTTAACATAAATGTTTTTAAAGTTTCTGAGGAGCTGAATACAATCTAACACTACTGATGAATATACTCATTCATCATTAAGCATATTTTCTGTTTTAATATGCATTTTATATTAACTTCAGATGAGAAGTACAAGGGTTAACGTTAGTTGTTCTGACGTTACCGTCACTAGCCAAATAAGAGCTAAGCCTGTTGACCTGGACAAAGGTAAGAATGGATAGAAGCAAGTTAATCATTACCGCCAAAAAAATCAAAATGTGAAGGCAAATGACTAAATGTGTGGTTGGTTACTCGCAGGCTAAACTGTGCTTTTGTCTTGTCCCCAGTGATGGTCAAGTAGGATCAACCCAGTGAAGGTGGTGCTGTGGTTGTGAGGATGAGTGAATCCGACATGGCACAGAGGGCTCAGCAGTGGCTGAGATCTACTTGGCATGTACACGTGCCCTCTGCCTGGCTGGATGCATGTGTGACCTGGGTGGCGCAGGAGGGTGGCGGTGGACCTGTTTCCCAGACCCAGGTTAACCAGCAGGCCCTGGAGCAGTGGCTGCTTACAGACCTGCGGGATCTGGCCCATCCCGTGCTCCCGCTCCTGGGACAGGCCCTGAAGATGGAGCTGTGCGGCAGGTTCTGTGTGCAGATGGACTCAGTGCTGGACATCAGCCGGCCAGCCTATTCCCAGCTGCAGCAGCGGAGGGGGGCTGACTGTGCCAACGATCAGGTTTCGGCCGTGACGCAGGCCACGCAGCGACCCTGGGAGGCCAAGCCCACGCGCGTGCTGATGCTGCAGCTGACAGACGGCGTGCAGGATCTAGAGGCCATGGAGTACCAGCCTGTCCCGGCCCTGAGCGCAGATCTCCCTCCTGGAACTAAGCTGCTCCTGCAGGGGACGCTGGCGTGCCGGCTGGGCGTGTTGCTGCTGACGCCGGCGAACGTGAGGGTGCTGGGAGGGGGGGTGGAGCAGCTACAGGAGGTCTTTTCCCAGGGCAGGGTGCTCTCTAGGGTCCTGGGGCTCCCTGAGGATGAAAACCAAGCAGTTGAGGCCCAAGTGGTGGAGCTAGGCCACAGGGATGAGGGCATGTCTGATGAGGAGCTGCTAGCCAGCTTGGAGGCAGTGGCGGACAGTGGGTACGGCAGCAGGAGCGAGCGACCACACCCCAACCCCAGCCCCGCCCCCTACCACTCTGTCACCCCTGCTGATTTGGATGAAGACTTTGACGACCTTCCACTGGACGAGTTGGACAGTGTCATATTCCAGGAGGAACTCAGCCCTGTATGGGAGGTGGAGCCTGAGCCAGTGGAGGTGGAGCCTGGAACAAGGGGGGTGGGTCATGGGCCAGTGGAGGTGGAGCCTAGAACAAGGGGGGTGGGTCATGGGCCAGTGGAGGTTGAGCCTAGAACAAGGGTGGTGGGGCATGAGCCAGTGGAGGTGGAGCCTAGAACAAGGTGGGTGGGTCATGGGCCAGTGGAGGTTGAGCCTAGAACAAGGGGGGTGGGGCCTAAAACAGGGGGGATGGGGCATGGGCCAGTGGAGGTTGAGCCTAGAACAAGGGGGGTGGGTCATGGGCCAGTGGAGGTTGAGCCTAGAACAAGGGGGGTGGGGCATGGGTCAGTGGAAGTGGAGCCTAGAACAGGGGATGGTAGGTCTGGGGTGGTGCCTCTCCTTGGCAGTGTCCATGTTGGTGGTGGGGGCAGAGATCCAGGAGCGGATAAGGTTTGTGCAGTTAAACCCCAGAGCAGGGAAGGTACTGGGGCTGCTGGAACCATGGGGCAGGGTGGAGCAGGGGACGAGATATTGGAGAAATCATCTCACCGGGGGGCCTTGGAGAGCAGGGCTGGCACACTTGCTGTGGGGACAGACTCCATCGCTCTACCTTTCACCTACCTGTGTGCGCTGGGGAGGGGTGGGGCTGCACAGGTGCAGGTGAAGGCCTTTATCATCACGCTGCAGGGCAGCCTGCGGAGCAGCTCCGGGGTCTGGCAGGTCAGTGCCACCATATCAGACGGCTCCGGCTACCTGGACGTGCGTCTGTCGGACAGCGTCCTGGCCGGCCTGATCGGGTTCTCGGTGGCGGAGTCCCGCGTGCTGCGGAAGGACCCGGAGCGGCAGCAGCAGGTGCCAGCGGGTCTGCAGCGCTGTCAGCAGGAGCTGGTGGACATGTGCTGCCTGATGACTCTGCAGTACGACCCCGCCACGCAAAGGGGAACGGTCCTGAGCGCCGACCAGGTCACGGCTAATACCTGCAGAGAGCTGGAGAACCGTGTGCGCAGTCGAAACCAGTTCTAACCCAGACCCAGTGCTAACCCAGACCCAGCGCTACCTCAAACTCAGCACTAAACTAGACCCAGAGCTAAACCAGCCCATGCTAGGCCCAAGGTCAAAACAAGCCAGGCCTAACCTGTTTTAACATCATCATTGAGATACTGAACTATACATTCCATTTTTGGTGTCATGTATCAACTGTTTCATGAAGCGAAAACATGTTTGCACCTGAGAATTAAACTGATAAAGCTTTTGAAGGTGCGACTGCACATTTTTTAACCTCACAAAACAAAATAATTGATTGGCATGTTTTGATACTGAGCTGCTCAGTGGAAGGTGTTTGGTATTGCACATTAGTTAATGGTAACAAATATTAGATAATGATAACATATTTTCGTTATGAACATTAGATCAAGGTTGGTCAGTCTTATCCGAAAAGGGCCGGTGTGGGTGCATTTTTAGCCCAGCACTAAGTCACCTGATTCTACTTATCAAGGTCTTGATTGAGGATCATGATTAGTTAATTAGTTGAATCGGGGGTCTTGGTGCTGGGCTAAATCAAAAATCTGCAGCCACACCGGCCCTTTTTCAGACAAGATTGCTCACCTGTATTAGATGGTAAGCTTGGATAATAATATATTAGCTATTGGATAACAATAGCAGATTTTGGATAACTTATTAAATAATGGTATTAGTTTAGATTAAAATCAATAGTCACTTGGTACCATTTGCACTGCCTACCAAAGCTGCATGTAAAATTAAAAGTTTTAAGTGTTACTATGACTAAAGAAGGTACATTGTGTATAACCAATCATTGCCTTTGTTTGGTCTTACAGGAAGAAACCAAGAGTGATACTGTATTTTCTCTGTTTCGATAATATCCAGAATTATTAGCTGGAGAGTATTGTGCGATTCAGTTCTTGTGTTAATGTACCGCAAGTATGCCTACTGTAAGAGATATGGGGTATCAGATCTTGTAAGCGGTCTGGAGTGATAGAACTGACCTCTTGTAAGGGGTCTGGGGAGTGAACAGGCTGAATATGGGGCTGTTGACAATGTTCTCCTCTGGGGACATTTCCAGAATGTTCTCCCTCCCTGCATCGTATTCCCCCTCATTACTACGCACTGACGTGCTGCCCAATGAGATTTCTTTGTCACGGTCCATTACTCCTTAATCAAGTTCAGCATCTTAATTAGTATCCTGCATTGCATTTCATTGATGTGTTATTTGTTAATTACTGGGTGGGTGCTTAAGCCAGGCTAATGGTGGGCTGTGAGAGCTCATATTCCTGTGAAATTATGTCCGCAGATGGACAGAACCCAGAGGAGGAGCCATCTTTATCATACTCCTACTATCCATGTCTATTACTGCGCTCGATACCAAACACATCTGCATGCATCCTGTCTGTACTGCGCTCACTACCAAACACATCTGCATGCATCCTGTCTGTACTGCGCTCACTACCAAACACATCTGCAAATTCTGTTTACTGGACTCGCTACCAAACACATCTGTGTGCATTCTGTTTGTACTGCGCTCACTACCAAACACATCTGCAAATTCTGTTTACTGTACTCGCTACCAAACACATCTGCATGCATCCTGTCTGTACTGCGCTCACTACCAAACACATCTGCATGCATCCTGTCTGTACTGCGCTCACTACCAAACACATCTGCAAATTCTGTTTACTGTACTCGCTACCAAACACATCGGTGTGCATTCTGTTTGTACTGCGCTCACTACCAAACACATCTGCATGCATCCTGTCTGTACTGCGCTCACTACCAAACACATCTGCAAATTCCGTTTACTGTACTTGCTACCAAACACATCTGCGGCATCCTGTTTGTACTGCGTTCACTACCAAACACATCTGCAAATTCTGTTTACTGTACTCGCTACCAAACACATCTGCGTGCATCCTGTTTGTACTGCGTTCACTACCAAACACATCTGTGTGCCTCCAGTCTGTACTGCACTCACTAACAAGCACGTCTGTGCATCCTGTCTATACTGTGCTCACTACCAAACACATCTGTGTGCATCCTGTCTGCTGCGCTCACTACCAAACACATCTGTGTGCATCTTGTCACTGCTGAATGGCAGTTGCCAACCTGTTCCCGTAAGAACACACCCACACTTTTTAAAAGAAAGCCACAGTTAGAGGTTTACCATTCAAAAACACGCATGCCTGTTCCCATTAACACTTCATTTAGGATCCGATAGAGTTCTTATCCAGACAAAAGCTTATAATGCATTCTTTAAATGCATTACAAAGGTATCATATAGATGGACCAACAGCCACCAATTGAGTTATCCATGTATCATTGAACACTATATAGCTAATATGCAATGGTCCAAGTCTATATGTACTATATTAATGTCATAATGAAAAGTGGCCATACGTGTTTCCTTAATCAACATAAAGGTGCAGGTGACCGGCCTGACCTGAGACAATCTAATCTGTTTCTTAGAGGTGCAGAAAAGGCCTTATTTCCGTCCGTTACAGAATGTTCTGTCACTGTGGAAAGATTGTGTGTAATGTGCCAGAGCTAATGCAGAGTGGCTTCCTAAAAAACTAGCCATTTTTTACTGTTTTTTTGTGGTAAGAATTAAAACAATTTTTTGACACAAATGTCAGCATTCAGACAAGGCCATGAGTTTTCAAATTTCTCTGAGTCTAAAATCATTATTGCAGAAGAAATGAAAATATTCAATAAAACTAATTGATGCAATTTGGGATTTTTAAAAAGTCCTTTATGTGGCTGCTGTTCCAGACATTATGCTTAATCACAGCAAGAGCTAAAAGGCTATTTAACTCTCAGGGACCAATATTTCCAAATTGCGGGAGAGGGAGGGAAGTCGAGGATGGCATAGTGCTAATTTCTCTAATGTTTCTCTGTTTGTGCGTTTTACGGTTAGCTTTCCTATTTTTTTGTTTGTATTTTTAGAAAAGCACCCATTGTAAATCCAAACTGATGTTTATAATTTACCAGCCCCAATATGGAGTGTAATGAAAATTCAGAGCCACGTTTTTCTCTGTATTCCACAATGCTCTGTAATTCGCCCTGTGGCAGCACGCTGGAATTGGAGTGGCATTTGGAGAAACTAGCACACAACAGCCTTCGCTAATGCCCCATTCATTGTCTTATCCAGTTGGCAAATTTAGATAATAATGTACTTCAAGCTGGTTCCTAAAATGGACGTCTTTAGAAAAAAATCTTTACAGCAAAGTGCTTTGCCTTCAGCACAGGAGTACAAGTTCTGGGTTTGCCCTGTGCATGTGTGTGTGCGCATATGCATGGTGTGTGTTTGTGTGTGTATGTCTGTGCATATGCGTGGTGTGTGTATGTGAGTGTGTACGCGTACGCATGGTGTGTTAGGGTGTGTGTGTGCGTATGCATGGTGTATTATGGTGTGTGTATGTGAGTGTGTGTGTGCGCGTATGCATGGTGTGTGTGTGCGTATGCATGGTGTGTTAGGGTGTGTATATGTATGCATGGTGTGTGTATGTGAGTGTGAGCGCGCGCGTATGCATGGTGTGTTTGTGTGAGTGTGTGTGTGCACGTATGCATGGCGTGTTAGGGTGTGTGTGTGTGTGCACGTATGCATGGTGTGTTAGGGTGTGTGTATGTGAGTGTGTGCACGTATGCATGGTGTGTTAGGGTGTGTGTGAGTGTGTGTGCACGTATGCATGGTGTGTTAGGGTGAGTGTGTGTGTGTGCACGTATGCATGGTGTGTTAGGGTGTGTGTATGTGAGTGTGTGTGCACGTATGCATGGTGTGTTAGGGTGTGTGTATGTGAGTGTGTGTGTGTGCACGTATGCATGGTGTGTTAGGGTGTGTGTATGTGAGTGTGTGTGTGCACGTATGCATGGTGTGTTAGGGTGTGTGTATGTGAGTGTGTGTGTGTGCACGTATGCATGGTGTGTTAGTGTGTGTGTGTGTGTGTACAATGTGGGCTGTGCTGTTGTCCATGGAGATGGAGAGGTCCTGCAGAGGGCAGGATTCGCCACATGATTTCATACACAATATTTTTTGATTATTGTATGAAATAATGACAGTGACTGACATTTTGGGGTTTGTGTAAGTGAGTAAGTGTCAGTGAATGCATGTTAGGGTGAGTAAGAGTGAGTGTTGGGGTGAATAAGTATGACTGAGTGAGTGTTAGGGTGAGTAAGCGTGAGTGTTCGGGTGAATAAGTATGATTGAGTGAGTGCATGTTAGGGTGAGTAAGTGTGAGTGAGTGCATGTTAGGGTGAGTAAGTGTAACTGAGTGAGTGTTAGGGTAAGACTGAGTGTTAGGGTAGTGTGAGTTAGGGTAGTGTGAGTGAATGCATGTTAGGGTGAGTAAGAGTGAGTGTTAGGGTGAATAATTGTGACTGAGTGAGTGCATGTTATGGTGAGTAAGTGTGAGTGAGTGCATGTTAGTGTGAGTAAGTGTAACTGAGTGAGTGTTAGGGTAAGTGTGAGTGAGTGCATGTTAGGGTGAGTAAGTGTGAGTGAGTGCATGTTAGTGTGAATAATTGTGACTGAGTGAGTGCATGTTATGGTGAGTAAGTGTGAGTGAGTGCATGTTAGTGTGAGTAAGTGTAACTGAGTGAGTGTTAGGGTAAGTGTGAGTGAGTGCATGTTAGGGTGAGTAAGTGTGAGTGAATGTGTGTTAGGGTGAGTAAGTGTAACTGAGTGAGTGCATGTTAGGGTGAGTAAGTGTGAGTGAATGTGTGTTAGGGTGAGTAATTGTGAGGGACTGAGTGTTAGGGTGAGTAATTGTGAGGGACTGAGTGTTAGGGTGAGTGCGTGTAAGGGTAAGTGCGAGGGACTGAGTGTTAGGGTGAGTAATTGTGAGGGACTGAGTGTTAGGGTGAGTGAGTGTAAGGGTAAGTGCGAGTGAATGAGTGTTAGGGTGAGTAATTGTGAGGAACTGAGTGTTAGGGTGAGTGAGTGTTAGGGTGAGTAATTGTGAGGAACTGAGTGTTAGGGTGAGTGAGTGTAAGGGTAAGTGCGAGTGAATGAGTGTTAGGGTGAATAAATGTGACTGAGTTTGTGTTAGGGTGAGTGAGTGTTAGGGTGAGTAAGTGTGAGGGACTGAATGTTAGGGTGAGTAAATGTGAGTGTTAAGGTAAGTGTGAGTGAATGAGTGTTAGGGTGAGTAAGTGTGAGTGAATGAATGTTAGGGTGAGTGAATGAGTGTTAGGGTGAGTGAATGAGTGTTAGGATGAGTAAAAGTGAGTGTTAGGGGGAATAAGTGTCAGTGAATCAGTGTTAGGGTGTATAATTGAGTGAGTGTTCGGGTGAATAAGTGTGAGTGACTGAGTGTTAGGGTAAGTGTGAGTGAGGCATGTTAGGGTTAGTAAGTGTGAGTGAGTGTTAGGGTGACGATGAATGAGTGTTAGGGTAAATAAGTGTGAGTGAGTGGATGTTAGGTTGAGTAAGTGTGAGTGAGTGTTAGGGTGACTATGAGTGAGTGTTAGGGTAAATAAGTGTGAGTGAGTGGATGTTAGGGTGAGTAAGTGTGAGTGAGTGCATATTAGGGTGAGTAAATGTGAGTGAATGAGTGTTAGGGTGAATAAGTGAGTGTTATGGTAAGTGTGAGTGAGTGTTAGGGTGAGTAAGTGTGAGTGAATGAGTGTTAGGGTGAGTAAAAGTGAGTGTTATGGTAAGTGTGAGTGAATGAGTGTTAGGGTGAATAAGTGAGTGAGTGTTAGGGTAAGTGTGAGTGAATGAGTTTTAGGGTGAATAAGTGAGTGAGTGTTAGGGTAAGTGTGAGTGAATGAGTGTTAGGGTGAGTAAGAGTGAGTGTTCGGGTGAATAAGTGTGACTGAGTGAGTGTTAGGGTAAGTGTGAGTGAATGCATGTTAGGGTGAGTAAGTGTGAGTGAATGAGTGTTAGGGTGAGTAAGTATGAGGGACTGTTAGGGTGAATAAGTGTGACCCAGAGGCAGCATCTGATTGGTTTAAGAAAGGCAGCATGCAGATTAAAAAATTATTACTAAAAAAGCTTATTACCACTGAACAGAAGGATAAAGAATGACAAGTTCACAAAGGGATCTAGAAATTGCTGCCATCTATTTTGACCTGATTCTATAGCCTGGCTCATTTACTTACTGTTAAATAATTATATCAATTTAATTTGAATTACATAATTTTGTTCTACATACAGTAAAAGGTATTTCTTAAGTGTGCTAGTTAAAATGGAAAAGAGCATTCTGATCTCTGTGATTCCTTGGCTATCACTTTGGCAGAAATAAACCCAATAGCATGAATGTTCACTTTTTAAAACTTGCCCTCTCCACTGCCTTAGCCTTTGAGCAGGTAGCACTAAATGTTCTGTTCCATCTTAAGAGTGACAGTAAATTTAAAAAAATGTAAGAATAGTGGACGAATGCAGGATTATGCAGGATATGTGAAGCAGCCCATGCTGCGCTGTAGTTATGCATCACACCTGTAATCCCTCAATGGAAATAGAATCAAAAATATAACTTGGTGATAAAATGATAAATCTTCTTTCATTTTGTTATTTTTTCACAGTTCTTTGTTTTTTTCACTAAATAATTGTTGTTATTATTTCAGTACACTGAAATGTAGATTTTGTCCTGCATTCAGCACCGTCAGTTTGATGATATGGCACTAACTAAAATGTATTATTTAAAAGTGATTAACAATAATATGTGAAACATCCAACTCACACATTCAGTGTTCGTATTGATAGCAGATTGGTTGTTCTGATTTAAAAAAAAAACTGCATCATTTAATTCAGCTCCATGTCTTGTTTTCTGGCTAGTGGCCCCATTTGCAATTCGACTCCCTGTAGGTGGATTATTCTGGTAAACAGTGCAGCTCAGAGTGGGATCTGTAGAATAAATTTTTATGTAAATAGAAGAAAAAAAAACAAAAACATTTTTTACATGTGCAAACACAATGCTCCTTTATTTTATATTTATAAACTATCAAATGTATTTCCGATTATTCTTTTGTCTCTTGCCTGTACTAAAGAAGGCAGAAGAAACTGAATGAAGTGTGAGGGCCGGACTGGCTGCTCGCTCTGGAATTACAGCGATGATGAGAGGAGAGCAGAAACCCAGCAGGACCTGGGGCCAGGGCCTCTGATCAGGCTCTTCATCTCCCAGTTCTTTAAGGTGGTTAAATGCTCTTAACGAGCCTGGCTGTGTTTACGCTGTGGACAGGGCCGCAAACGGCCAGACCGCGCTGCAATTAGCGCTGCGCTCTGGCTAATGGTCCCCATGCTGTTAGCAGAGAGAACGAGCGGCAGGAACAGTGCGTTTCCTCCACATCGCTATTCTGCTCAGATAAAAACAATGCCGAGACCTACTGTGGGCACCGCGGATGAATCAGTAAATTAGGCACACGCACCGCACGTGCAGGACAAGGGAAAAGATTGTTTTATTAATTAGGCTGAATTATGGAAATACAATCATCCATTAATTGGATGCGGGCGCAGTCTCTCCGCACGTGGAAACGGAGCCTCCCCCATGTGTGGATATTTATTAAGCCGTTTCCATTTGTTACATCTAAAACGCAACACCTGGCGGGCTGCTGATCAATTAGAATACATTTTCTTTCTCTGCATTCTCCAATGAATATATATAAAAAACGGCCCTTATTTATATTAACATCAGCTGTAGCCTAATTAATAACTGCCAAGAGCTGTATTCAGTGAGAACCTCTTCGGAGGATCAACAAATGAATATTTAGGATATTATGAAAGGTTTGCCACATAGTACCTGACATTGGGCATTTTCCAGAGGGACTAAAAAAGAACATGCAGGGCCTGGTTCGGATCTTCGGGGTAATGTTCCCGGCAGCAGCGTTCCAGGATTATCGTAGCCAGTCCAATTAGAGGTTCTGAGGTCAGGTGGTACAGAGCCAAGTCCCAAATCTCAGGGCGCAGATACCCCTGAAAATGGGTTCCCATTTTTCTATGAATACACATTTTTTTCGAAATGTTGTGGACCAGCAATTGAGTGCCTTTTACAAGAATCCAATTAGAAACGACCCTGTCCGGTAAGAAAAAGCTATTAAATGGGATTACTGAAATACCTTCTAGAACGGCCTAATGTAGTGTCTGAGCGATACACACACACACACACACATGCATGGATGCAAAACCTATATCGATGAAATTCGTTTTTTATTTGGGTTCTGGTTTTTCCGTGTGGGTTTAGAAATATTTGATTTACTGTTATTAATGACGGAGGCAGATGGAGGCAGGGAAATACACAGGTGCTTCAGCCATAAGAACTAAGACATCCAGGGAAATCACCATCTCAAGCTATCCTTAATTGTATTCATTTTACGTAGAAGCACTGTACCGTAATCATTTTGAAAATTGACCAAAATAAACACGAGGGACACAAATTATGGCATACGATGGGAATAGCAGGTGATGTGAAGAATCTGAGTGTATTCAGCAGAATCGCTAATTAATTGAATTTTGCCTCATTACTGTTTGAGCGCTCCGCTGCATGGGCTGGAGCCTTGAGCACGTCCTCTTCTTCAAAACAAACCGCACGGCCTGGCGGGAGGGGGGGGCCTGATAGCGCTCCAGCTCTGATAGCGCTCCAGCTCTGAGCATGATGGGATGGGATGGGAGGGGAAACTGATTTGTGCAAGTGTGAGTCAGACAGACTAACACAGTGATTCTGCTGTCCCGATTTTTTTTATCCTAAATGAGTGATTCAGTTGCTGAATCATTTCATAAAATTAATCAGTTATGAATCATTTTATGAATCAATCATTCAAGATGAGGGTATTGACTATAGGTCCTTTGTTTACCAAGGTGTACACAAATACCTTGTATGGGTCTACAATGGTTGATTCATTGATGGTATGATTAAGTGATAGGTAATAGGGCTTTGCTGTTGGATACGCAGCGCCATACTGTGTGAGTAAAGCACATGGCACATCCCCTGCTCACAGATAAGAGCTAATAATCGCACAGACTGAGTCAGGGAGCCGGGCACCTCGTTAGAACACTCAAGCCTCGTTAGAACACTCATACACATTCAGAATAAAAGGGAAACAAAGTGCGTGTGTCGTGATGTTCCAGAACATTCAGCTTGCCATTGCATAAATACACACCCCCTGCAGGGAAAGAACAAACTATACAAACACACATATGAGTGTGCACGCACATACGCACGCACATGCACACGTACACACACACACACACACACACACACACACACACACACACACACAAAAACACATGCACGCGCATGCACACAAACAGAAATATACACACAGACACACACACGCGCGCATACGCACGCGCATGCACACAAACAGAAATATACACACAGACACACACGCGCGCGCATACGCACGCACGCATGCACGCATGCATGCACACACACACACACACACACACACACACACACAGACACATATACACAGACACACACACACACACGCACGCACGCACACACAAAATCACATAGACACACATATACACACACACAGACAATGCCGTTCTTATAGCCAGTACCCTAGTGTGCATTGTTGATTCTGGCAGAAGCTGGATGGATGTACTGTCCTGTTGTAAACATACAGATGTAATCAGTGAAGGCTAGAGTCCAACTGTGCATATTGTTTAAGAGGGAAATCGTGATATTATTGGGCTTATTGTTTATGTGAACGGCTGGAAATTAAATTCCCTAACCACATGCTCTGCAGCCTTAATCTTCAAAGTGTGGGCCCTTGGGTGGACTGGCCACTCCAGGGCAGCCCTTCTTCCCTACATTAGGGGCCATTCTTCTCTAAGTTGGGCCACTGAAGAGAAACTGAGTGAATTTGACCCTTTGACCCCTTCTGATTTTCGGCTCAAAGAACCCTACTGTTGAGGGAGGATGTTTTACCAGTTTTCACATATATAAAAGAGATGTGATGTGTTTTTGTGGCTTTCTTGACTACACAGAAGACAGTTTCCTCTATGCGTAGTACAGGCAAGACCATAGTGTCATGTGAAACATCACTGGCTGTAAAAAGAGCAGAGCAGAGCAGAACAAGCTGTTACACTTTAAGCATAGAAAATCATAGATCCTTTCTTAAAAAATAAAAAAAAATTTCAGGGGGTAAACAAAATGTAACAACCCCCCCCCCCTCAATTTTACTGTCTTTTGGTCTGTCCTCATTTGAAAGGTCTCTGGGCTGAATTATTCAGACACAATCGATGGATAATGGGCTCCTCTTTGTCCCTTAATTAAGTATGGAAATTCAGCCTCACTTTAATTAACCATTCAGATCTCAGGAAGCCACTCCACAGAGAGTGCAATTATATTATCATTCCCTGATTTGAATATGGTAGTTAGCCTATGATTATTAATATCTGCGAGAAGGTTAGACGGAGGCATGCCAGCTGGGTGGAAGGGCTAGGCTTGTTCCTGATTCAGAGATTATCATTAGCCTGATGATAAACACATTAATCTGACTGTGTTCCAGCTCCTTTTGAACTCCATAAACAGCTCAGAGCATTCGCATGGCTTTAGCATAGGCAGGAACAGTTAGCACCGTCGCTGCACAGCACAGACAGGCAGCCTTACACAGTTGCCACTCAGGCGAGCTCATTCTTCCCAAGAAGAGCAGAAAGACGGGATCTCAGAACACAGACATGTAGCATTCCAGGATGTTGTGAGTGTCTCCAGACAGGACCAGATATGTGGTGGCTGTCTCTGACAGTACTGTGCGTGTCTCCAGACAGGACCAGATATGTGGTGGCTGTTACTGACAGTACTGTGCGTGTCTCCAGACAGGACCAGATATGTGGTGGCTGTCACTGACAGTACTGTGAGTGTCTCTAGACAGGGCCAGATATGTGGTGGCTGTTACTGACAGTACTGTGAGTGTCTCCAGACAGGACCAGATATGTGGTGGCTGTTACTGACAGTACTGTGAGTGTCTCTAGACAGGGTCAGATATGTGGTGGCTGTTACTGACAGTACTGTGAGTGTCTCCAGACAGGACCAGATATGTGGTGGCTGTCACTGACAGTACTGTGAGTGTCTCTAGACAGGGCCAGATATGTGGTGGCTGTTACTGACAGTACTGTGAGTGTCTCCAGACAGGACCAGATATGTGGTGGCTGTTACTGACAGTACTGTGAGTGTCTCTAGACAGGGTCAGATATGTGGTGGCTGTCACTGACAGTACTGTGAGTGTCTCTAGACAGGGCCAGATATGTGGTGGCTGTTACTGACAGTACTGTGAGTGTCTCTAGACAGGACCAGATATGTGGTGGCTGTTACTGACAGTACTGTGAGTGTCTCTAGACAGGGTCAGATATGTGGTGGCTGTTACTGACAGTACTGTGAGTGTCTCTAGACAGGGCCAGATATGTGGTGGCTGTTACTGACAGTACTGTGTCTCCAGACAGGCCATATATTTGGTGGCTGTCACTGACAGGACTGTGAGTGTCTCTAGTCAGGGCCAGATATGTGGTGGCTGTCACTGACAGTACTGTGCGAACAGCCACTGTCAGGCTGCTCATGGTTTGAGGGGCTTCATTACACCAATAACTTGCGCTTCAACTTGATATGTCGCTCAACAGCTCTCCTATTACTCTGACCACAACATAAACACACTGGAGACAAAAAATAAGTTTAACAGGATTTATTGAAATAATAAAGCATGTATGTGAGATGAATATGTGGATGTACGGATGCATGTGTGTGAGGCGTGACTGTATGGTGCGTAACTGTATGTGTGTGAAAAATAGAACAATCGAACAGGAAAAAAGGAGACAAAAATGTCACAAGTCAACCTACATCTTGGACTCGTGGCAAAATGGCAGGAAGCGCTCAATGACTCTGGAAAAATTCAGCAGCAGCCCGGAGTGCTGGCTATCTCCGGGTACAAAAGAAATATGCACAGGTGCCACCAATTACACCTGATTGGCTTCCTGTTCCTTTTATTAGCCAAGAAACCGAGAGGTCTGAGGTAGCTAAGGAACAACAGTGCCCTCCTGTGGCAATTTTTTAGGAAAACACAACCTAGTATGTATCATACATGTTGTTGTGGCAATTTCAGTGTCATTTTAATATTTGCCTATTGTATAAAAAAAATAAAAAAAAGGATTTGTAGCTGTACTTCAGTTGACAGCTTTCATGAACGAAGATAAAAATCATGAGTAGCTTTAATAGATATTGTAAAGTAATATACTCCACAAAGCAATATACATCATAAAGTAACTAGATATAGAGTACCAGAACAAAATTAGCTTGCTTACCAATGCCTCAGGTGAAAACAGTATACTAGGATTACCAGTAGTATAATGAAGTGCTTGTGGAGTAGCCTAGTAGTGGCATCAGTAGTAGCAGCAAGAGTAGTCAGAGTAGTAGTCAAGGGAAAACAGAAATGTGTACAAAACATAGGTGAAGCATAACAGTAAAATTATGCCTGAACATTACATAACCATTTATATCTGTAGCATCATTACACATGCACAGTACTTTAGCTAAAGTGATTTTTAAAGTTGATTCAACATGCATTCACGAGCGGATTTCCTCAGAATATTTTTCCAGCGAAAAATTGTTCGTAACTTTAATTAGCTAGCAGCAGACATGATGTGTAGTTACTACTTCAGAACTTGAAGTGATGTAGGGAAGATTTAGGGAAGGAGGTGGCTGCAGGGTGGGGCTGAGGTATTTGTGAGAGAGCAGCAGCTGTAGAGCATGTCCAGTGAGTACCCTCTGCCAACGGTGACATTGGAGGGGCTGATTATTGACGTCCTGGGACAAGAACAGACACACAGCAATCACTTTACAGCACAGACACACGCTCATCAATTACTAAACAGCACAGACACATACATGTCGCTGCAGTACAGACACACATAAATCACTTTACAGCACAAACACACATAAATCACTTTACAGCACAGACACACGCTCATCAATTACTGAACAGCACAGACACATACACGTCGCTGCAGTACAGACACACAGCAATCACTCTATAGCACAAACACACATAATTCACTTTACAGCACAGACACATGCTCATCAATTACTGAACAGCACAGACACATACACGTCGCTGCAGTACAGACACACAGCAATCACTCTATAGCACAAACGCACATAAATCACTTTACAGCACAGACGCACGCTCATCAATTACTAAACAGCACATACGCGTCGCTGCAGTACAGACACGCGCGACGGGACTGCAGCACACGCGTCTCCTCGCGATGGAGATACTGCAAGTAATGTCTCAGTGTCTGAGGGAAGATCTGTATAACATCTCATTTTCAGAATGCAATGGGACTGTACCAGCCGTAGATGTCCAAGCAGCACCTGTGCAGCTCTGAGCTGTTAGTCACTGAGGAGGAGTTGAACTGATCTGCAAGGAAGGCCTGACATTCAAACGGAGGCAGATACAGGATTCCTGTAACAAGTTTAACAGACAGGACATACAAGTTACTCAAATAATCAACACACACAAATACACTTTCTCTCGCACGCGACATGACTACTCGCACGAGCAAACACACGCTACCTGCCACGCAGGCCGTCATGAAAGAGGCCACAGTTCCGGATACCAGCGCCCTGATCGCACACCTGGAGATATCACTTCTCCTCTCAGGAGCCATGGCCGCTGCAGAAGATTATAACAGTCAGAACAGATATGAGTCAGAGAGCAAACCCAGCACTGTTACATTAAAAGGTGCATTATGCAGGATTTTTACCTTGAAAATATAATAAAATAACCATGCCCAGTCATATCTATCATGCACTAGCAATCTCTGTTTTTGCGCACATTTGCTGAATCCGTGCTCCTCTGCCTGTATTTATTATTCTAAGATGTGTTTGGGACGTTTCTGGGCATGACGCTCTTTTCTGTGTGGGGAGGGGTGGGTGTGGCTACAGAGCTAGTTACTGCCGACAGGGCACATTCAAGAAGCAGAGTCAACCTAGGATTTGCTTTTCCTCAATGGCGACAGCTGAAGTTTAGCAAGGGGATGAAAAGCGATATGGAGTTGGAGTGTTTTCTGTTGGACCTGTAAGTAACATTTCCTCTAGCTATTCAGTTAGCTATGTTATGCTGGTAGCTAGATGGCCGATGTCGGGTACCTTGAGTGGGCGGGGTTGAGGGTGGAGGAGGAGACTTTTTTGATTTTAAACGTAGGACCACTGCAAGGCTAAAATCCGGCATATTGCACCTTTAAAGAATAAGTGCACCCACTGTCTCAGCCTGTCTCCGCCTACTACACAATTTTGAAAAATACTCAGTTGGGTGAGTGAGGGAGAGGGCTGGGGGCGAAAGAGGTGTGTCAATAGTCATTTGCATAAATTAACGTACAATATACAAATTATTTTGTATAACTCGCATCAAACTGGTCTATTTCTCTCCTAAAATATTTTCAGAAACATATTTTAGTGGACTATTTAGGTGGAATAAGAGAGTTCATGAAGAGGATGCCACGTTGCTCCTTTTTAAAAACGTGGAGCCGAAACCAAAGGACCGTAGTTCATCTAGCCAATCAGGTGCCAGCTATTTCCGTTTTGGGGGCGACAACAATTATCCATATGACGTAGATGTACCTCCAAAGAGATACTCTGACATCACAATTGGGGCGGGGGCAGTGCGGGGAGCAGAAAGGAAATTTCAACCATTAGAGGGCAGCACAAAGACACATTTCTACCAGTTTCTTATGATATACAATATTATTGTATGTTTAAATAACAGAATGGATGAATAAGTTTCATTATAAGGTAGGCATACAAACACGTTTACAGCAAAAAAAAAAGAGTGTACTTACCCTTTAATCAACTGAACATTAATACATTATAACAAAAGTATACTAAAAGATGACCATAATGCAACTACAATCCACAACATACCCACAAACACAGCGCCAACTCACAACACCCAATCCACAACACCCAACTCACAACACCCAATCCACAACACCCAACTCACAACACCCAATCCACAACACCCAATCCACAACACCCAACTCACAACACCCAATCCACAACACCCAATCCACAACACCCAACTCACAACACCCAATCCACAACACCCAATCCACAACACCCAATCCACAACACCCAACTCACAACACTCAATCCACAACACCCAATCCACAACACCCAATCCACAACACCCAACTCACAACACCCAATCCACAACACCCAATCCACAACACCCAATCCACAACACCCAATCCACAACGCCCAACTCACAACACCCAATCCACAACACCCAATCCACCCAATCCACAACACCCAAGCCACCCAATCCACAAGACCCAATCCACCCAATCCACAACACCCAATCCACACAAGACACAACACAAGACGCATGAAGCTGCAACACGATCACCACGCTGGTTCAGTTACGTACATAGGCCTCCGATCATTATACCCATGGACCCAATGTTGGCAAAGCCACACAGTGCGTACGTTGCTATGGTTTCAGAGTGAACCTGGGCACCAGACAGACAAAGAAAAAAGGGGAAATAAGATCAGCTTTATGTGGTAACATCCAATAACACTTTTAAATCTATTGAGGGATACTGTGCTTCGCAAAATATGTGATTGGGTGTGCACTCACATAAAAATACAGCCCTTGGTAAATTGTGATTGGTTGATTAGGTGGCACTCACAGAGAGATATAATGCTTAGTAAAATGTGATTGGTTGATTGGGTGCGCACTCACAGAGATATATAATGCTTAGTGACATGTGATTGGTTGATTAGGTGTGCACTCACAGAGAGATATAATGCATTGTGAAATGTGATTAGTTGATTGGGTGTGCACTCACATGGAAATACTGTGCCTGGTAAAATGTGATTGGTTGATTGGGTGTGTACCCACAGAATGCCCAGAGAGATATAGTGCTTGGTTGATTGAGTGTGCAGTGTGCACTCACAGAGTGCACAGAGAGATATAGTGAAATGTGATTGGTTGATCTGGTGTGCACTCACAGAGCGATATGGTGCTTAGCGAAATGTGATTTGTTGATTGGATGTGCACTCACAGAGAGATATAGTTCTTTGTGAAATGTGATGGGTTGATTGGGTGTGCACTCACAGAAAGATACAGTGCTTAGTGCAATGTGATTGGCTGATTCTGTGTGTAATTACAGAGGAATATAGTGCTTAGTGAAATGTGATTGTTGATTCTGTGTGCACTCACAGAGAGATACTGTTTGATGTTGTCCTCATACTCTGGCCCTCCATCCTTCCTCTTCTGAATGAGCTCAGCCAGGCGCTCATATGCTACAAATTCATTAAAGAAGGTCTTTAAGCCAATCAGCTCACCAACAATGAAGCTGTCATCCCAGGCCACACCCATTAGGAAGGAGAACGGCATGAAGACGTACGAACAGATCAACTGCAGCACCATGGAAACCAGAGAAGAGAAATTGAGACATTGGGGGAGTCATTGGTGCCAGTCTGCACCATGTATGTGTGTGTGCGTGTGCATGTGAGTTTCTATGTGTATGTGTGTACATGTGAGTGTGTATGTCTGCATGTGCATGTACATGTTAGTGTGTATGTGCGCGTGTATGTACATGTGACTGTATGTATATGTGTGTGTGTGTACATGTGAGTATGCATGTGTGCCTGTGTATACATGAGTGTGTATGTGTATGTGTGTGTGTGTGTACGTGTGTGTACATGTGAGTGTGTATGTGTGCATATGTACATGTGAGTGTGTATGTGTGCGTGTGCGTACATGTGAGTGTACATGAGTATTTGTGTGTACATGTGAGTATGTATGTGTGCCTGTGTGTACATGTGAGTGTGTATGTGTGCATAGGTGTGTCTTACAGAGAAGTTGAGCTGGGGGTAGTCAAACATGTTTCCCAGCCAGGAGATGGTAGCATTGAAAAAGCTGAGCAGGGCCAGGAAGGCTATGAGATTCACAGCAATATTGGCCACCAGCACAATGGAGGCTGAGGCGCCATGACAGGCTGCTTCCAAAAGATTCCTGCCTTCCCTGCACAGACCAATCACAAAGCAGTTCTAAGCCTTGCCTATGTTCATGGACCAAACACACAACAGTACTGAGCCTTTCCAACATTCATGGACCAATCACATGACAGTGCTGAGCCTTTTCTGTGTTCCTGCGATGACAGGCACCAGAGCTTGGAGCTGCTATACTATAAATGCTTTTTAATACAAGCCGGGGTCGCTATTTGCTAAAATTGATTTTATCTTCATTAAGCAGATGAACTGCCCCTCACCCTTTCTCCAGTGTCAAGCCCTTCCTGGTGATTCTTGGTGTCTCTGTTTCAGGCCAGAAGGTTTTGGCAATGGCGAGAGATGCAGGAGCTGACATCACTGAGGCTGTGAGCAGGTGAGATGCTTGGATCTGGGGGTCAAAGTGCGTCTCGGGATCAGCCACACCCCAAAAAACACACCCAGCACACTAATACTGATCCTAGTTTCAGACCTTCTCCCAAATCCAAAAGTGGATAAGAGCTAAGAACAAGCAGTTATTAACTGTGTTCCCCTGTTTGTCTGGCTTGCGAAGGGACAGAAATAATACTGATAGCTGTAAATTGCATTTTTGTGCTGTGATGTCACAGGAAAATTCTGTCTCCTTAAATTATTCTTTGCTCCTCCTCTTTCTGCTCCTCATTCTCACCCCAAAGGAGATAAAGGCACCCAGGACGCTGCCAGCAATGGTGGCAAAGCCGCCAGTCATCACTGCATGGATCTCTGAGGTGGTGAGCTTGCTTATGTATGGACGAATCAGGAGTGGCGACTCCGTCTGGAGAGAAAGGGGCGGGGTAAGTAAGGGCATATTCAGTATTAATATGCCTATTAGTTCAGCACTGCCGCTGCCGATCCGCCCACCTGTCCCACAAATATATTCCCTGCCGCCACCATTGACTCTGCAGGAGATGTTCCCATGGTGATGTGCATGACAAATCCAACCTGGAAAAGGGAAGCAAACAACATTGCTTAAGTTTGTGTGTGTGCATACATGCATGTGTGTGTTTGCGCGTGGGTGTGTGTGCGCTTGTGCGTGTGTGTGTGTGTAATTGTGTCTGTATGTGTGTGACTGCGTACATGCATGTGTGTATTTGTGTGCATGTGTGTGTGTGTGTGTGTGTGTGTGTGTGTGAGTGTGTGTGTGTGTGTGTGTGTGTGTGTGTGTGTGTGTGTGAGAGAGTGTTGTTTCACCTTCAGAATGAGCCATTGCATGAAGCCCAGGTAATATAACATGGAGATCACTGTACTGAAGAAAACCACAATGGGCAAGACCTGTAGGTGGCGACAAAAACACAAAACCAACTCAGTTACTGCCTACACAAACACACACACATATACAGGTGCAGCTTAAAAAATTATAATATCGTGAAAAAGTTCAATATTTTTTGTCACTCATGTCAGAAAGTGAAACTCATATATTATATAGATTCATTACACATAGAGTGAAATATTTCAAGCCTTTATTTCTTGTAATTTTGATGATTATGGCTTACAGCTAATGAAAACCCAAATTCAGTGTCTCAGAAAATTTGAATATTACATAAGATCAATAAAAAAGGATATTTTAAACAGAAATGTCAGCCTTCTGAAAAGTATGTTCATTTCTATGCACTCAATACTTGGTTGGGGCTCCTTTTTCATGAATTACTGCATCAATGTGGCGTGTCATGGAGGCGATCAGCCTGTGGCACTGCTGAGGTGTAATGGAAGCCCAGGTTGCTTTGATAGCGGCCTTCAGGTCGTCTGCATTGTTGGGTCTGGTGTCTCTCATCTTCCTCTTGACAATACCCCATAGATTCTCTATGGGGTTCAGGTCAGGCGAGTTTGCTGGCCAATCAAGCACAGTAATACCATGGTCATTGAACCAGCTTTTGGTACTTTTGGCAGTGTGGGCAGGTGCCAAGTCCTGCTGGAAAATGAAATCAGCATCTCCATAAAGCTTGTCAGCAGAGGGAAGCATAAAGTGCTCTAAAATTTCCTGGTAGATGGCTGCGTTGACTGTGGACTTCAGAAAACACAGTGGACCAACACCAGCAGATGACATGGCACCCCAAATCATCACTGACTGTGGAAACTTCACACTAGACTTCAAGCAACGTGGATTCTGTGCCTCTCCACTCTTCCTCCAGACTCTGGGACTTTGATTTCCAAATGAAATGCAAAATTTACTTTCATCTGAAAAGAGGACTTTGGACCACTGAGCAACAGTCCAGTTCTTTTTCTCCTTAGCCCAGGTAAGACGCTTCTGACGTTGTCTCTGGTTCAGGAGTGGCTTGACACGAGGAATGCGACATTTGTAGCCCATGTCCTGGATTCGTCTGGGCGTGGTGGCTCTTGATGCACGGCCTCCAGCCTCAGTCCACTCCTTGTGAAGCTCCCCCAAATTCTTGAATGGATTTTGCTTGACAATCCTCTCAAGGCTACGGTTATCCCTGTTGCTTGTGCACCTTTTCCTACCACACTTTTTCCTTCCACTCAACTTTCTATGAATATGCTTGGATACAGCACTCTGTGAACAACCAGCTTCTTTAGCAATGACCTTTTGTGGCTTACCCTCCTTGTGGAGGGTGTCAATGACTGTCTGTCAAGTCAGCAGTCTTCCCCATGATTGTGTAGCCTACTGAACCAGACTGAGAGACAATTTAAAGGCTCAGGAAACCTTTGCAGGAGTTTTGAGTTAATTAGCTAATTATAGTGTGACACCATGAGTTTCCAATATTAAACTTTTTCACAATATTCAAATTTTCTGAGACACTGAATTTGGGTTTTCATTAGCTGTAAGCCATAATCATTAAAATTACAAGAAATAAAGGCTTGAAATATTTCACTCTATGTGTAATGAATCTATATAATATATGAGTTTCACTTTCTGAAATGAGTGACAAAAAATATTGAACTTTTTCACGATATTCAAATTTTTTGAGCTGCACCTGTATATACACACACATACACACACAAACACTTTCCCAGGATTAATGTTCTCCATCCATCATGACCTACCTTGAATGCAAAAAAATGGTCTGTGAATTTGTCACCGAAAACAAACTTAGAGCCATCATCTGTGTATGCCAGGAACACCTGAAAGAGAGAAGCGGAGTGGCAGAGTTTACAGTCGTGTATAGAGACTGATCTTCTGGAGAATGAGCGAGGCAGGAGTTCTCTGTATTTAGCATTTAACTGCTTCCAATTTAAACATGAATGCAATAGTTCACCAGGGGTGCGTTTCCCATAAGTGTCATTGTCTATCTATGGTCACAAAGTCCGTTGGAAGAACCGTCGTTAGACGATTTGGTGTACCTGAAAACCATAGTTTGGACGAAAATTCGCAAACACCAACCCAAAGTAGTTGTGTGGTTGGAACTACAGTCCTCGAACTGTCATTCGAAGCATAGTTCCTTGTTAGTTCCTCCAGGTTATGTCATCAATTCCCGAAGGTTGATTCCAAAGAGGACACGATAAAGCGATAATCGATAATCTTTTTCAACTATTTTGTTAGTTACAACAACCTCTTGTTGTCAAAGCACGTCATTATGGAAGTAGTATCTTTGCTAAAAGTTACCAATTATCCTTCATGAAATAATTACCCTGAAATAATTAACCTTTCTTTTCTCTTTAGTAAGAGTATAGCTACTGACTGTAGAAGATCTCATGCGATTACACTGCCTCCATTCATTTTCAATGAGAGGCTAATCAGGCGATTCTTTGTGCCTGCAAAGCATGTTAGGATTGCTTGCAAATCCCAACATGCTTTGCAGACACGAGGAATTACCTCTCATTGAGAATTAATAGAGGTGGTGTAATCACACGAGAAATCCGTTCCACAGCGATTTCTGTGGGGCTTTACTGTTATGCATGTTGCCTCGATTCCTCCGTCCTCGTATCTGATCCTTGCATCTTTTTCTCGTGTCCTCCGTTGGGCGGAGCTAAGGAGTGAGGAAAAGATGCAAGGAGTCAAAATAAGCGATTGGAATGAACCCAATTGAGTCATGATAGAAGCCTAAGTTAAAAAAAGGTTTTATATGAAATGAACACTCCACGCTGCATCGTGTTATTAAAGGGTAATTCCACCAAAAAACAACATTAACCTTATTAATGTTAATAAGATCATGGCGCAACTAAGTCTTTCTTTGTGGCTGGCCAAAGTTAGTCATTTGAATATAAAGTTGAAAATTCGGTAGAGGTATACGTATACCTCTTCCACTTCCTCGTTTTTGAAAGACTACAGTGTTTTCAAGTGGGCGTGTATTACATAGCAAGTAGGCGGAGCCAGCGAGGGAATAATTCCTGCCTGCATCTCACTGTTCTGAATAGGGACACATTGTAGACCAAGCTAGCGATCCTTGCTATTTTATTATAATGTCAGAAAATTACATTGATAGGCTACGTTATTTCCTAAAGATGTTTTGGCAAACTAAACCAAACAGGACTTGAGTGCTGTCGGTTAAAGATTGGAGCTCCTCCTGTATTCCCTGATTCCCTGTAGCCTACATCTTCCTCTGCCTTATTGAACCACCCAGTAAGGAACCATGTCAACTAACGTTACATTATTATCCATGACCATTAAGTAGACTAACATTAGCTAGCTGACCATAATTGAATGGTTTCACTTTGAGAATTCAATCACAGAAGCAATGTATTTTTTCTTGGCTAGTGTGTTAGCTGTTGTTAGCAATGAGTTTCTTGACATAAAACAAATAGGTTTTTAAATATGTTTGCCATGGAGGCTATAGTAGCTAATCTTGCATTCGTTAATGGAAGGAGGTTGGATATCAGGGTGATAAATGCGTAGTTTCCATGTTTTTACCGACATCAGTGCGTTCGAGTTGCACTGGGAAAGTTTTGGCTTTGCTGGCAAACATAGCTAAAACGGCTAACAAGTAGCCTACAACAATGTCGTTTTAACTTTTACTTGAATATGTTTAATATTCTGTATCGGCATGTTGGTTGATACAAAAGCATTTCTTACTGAAAAACTGGAGGTCGGGGTTGATTTTCTGACATGGAACCGTGTTACAGACTTCTGGCTAGGCTGGCTAATGTTTTCACGATACCAAACGTAGATAAATTAAGGGCCGTATTTCCCCAGTTTTTCTGGAGACTGAGCTAATGATGGTATTATTTTTTCAGTATAACTGTTACATTAGTGGCTAACTTGCCAGCAAGTTACGTAGCCTCTCTAGTCTCTAAGAATCGCTGCAAACAGGCAGTCAGGCACTCCACTAGCAGTAAAATGCCCAGCCACTCCACTTCTGTAATGTCATTCAGTGGGTGTGGCAACCTGTTTTCTGAACTGTCAGTACCTTGACCATTGTAGTTTATCATAAACCATGTACCTGGTAGATGCACAGTAGTTTTGGACTATATCTCTGCTCTTTCTACAGGTAGAAAGTTGGCTGAGAGCTAATTTTAATCAGTAGGAGAGCTACTTTTCTACAAACCAAACATTTTTGGGTCAAATTACCCTTTAAGGACGTAACGACATAATCTGCGATGTTCTAACTATTGTGGTGTGAACGAAAGTCATGACTAGGTTCAGGGCCGGATTAAGACCCTTAGAGGCCCTAAGCACTAAAAAATGTTGGTGCCCCCATACATTTGTAATTCAAAATATAAACAATAATAAACCATAAAATTTTATTTATCGAAAATTCGAAATTAAACAAAACTTACAGTAAGAAGGAAAATAATATTTATTTCGAATGCTTCAGAATTTCAGAATACATTGGAGTTTCAGAAATACTCCTAAACAAAAACGCTTGTAAAACTAGTGTTTAACAAATAAACTGAAATAAATGTAACTATGTTCTATCAAGAAAGGCTGGAATAAACAAAACTAAATAGTACTGAAAAAGAATTATTCGTAAACTAAATGAATTTTAAAAATATCCAAGAATAGAATTAAGCGCATTCAAAATATATAAAACGTACTTACATTTTAATAGATTAAACAGCCAGAGCTGAGTGTGCTATTGGAATAGTCATTAAGCAACTTAAAGCCAGAATGAGGTAATGAATGCACATGCAATTAACACCAGTGACAGTTGGCAACTAAACTAAGAACTTACGAGCTACTACCCGTCACTTGCGCTGTTTCAAACGCGTACTAGACTTGTTCAAAACTTGTATAACTTCCAATCTGCGAGCACAGTGTACTTTATTTTGCAGGATAAACATGATGACACAGGAGAGAACGCTTTATAAACAGAACTTATAAATTTTTCATAAATTTTTTAAAATGGCTATAAATTTAATTAATTTAATAATTTAAATGGTAAATTCGGCTATGAAAAATTTCTGAGGTGCCCCTCCTTCCCTTGATGCCCTAAGCACGTGCTTATTTTGCTTATAGGGTTAATCCACCACTGACTAGGTTGATAGTTTCTCTAACGGTCCATCATACTATGGTGGTTAAACGATGACTTTTATCATTATTGGGGAAACGCACTCCAGTTTGTTTATCTAATCAGCTCCTTCTTCACCCGATCATTATGGTAACAGGCTTACCTCCACCTGCTGTCCCAGCCACTCGACCGCAGTGAACCCTGCCTTCGTCCTGAGAATCAGCAGCCCAAAAAGGAATTGCAGCACAACCCCCCACACGACTATTCGACAGGAAACCTGGCCAATCACAACACATCATGTGATGCACTTCGCTGCTTAGCAGTGGAGCAGGGTTCAGTAGAGAGTAGGAGACAGGGCAGCGTAGGAGGCAGGGTTGAGTAGCATTGAGTAGGGGACAGGTTTGAGTAGCATTGAATAGGGTTGAGTAGAGGACAGGGTTGAGTAGGGTTGAGCAGGATACAGGGTTGAGTTGCCTTGAGTAGATTTGAATAGAAACCGTGTTGAGTAGTGGTGAGTAGGGGACAGGGTTGAGTAGTATTGTGTATGGGACAGTGTTAAGTAGGTTTGAATAGTGACAGGGTTGAGTAGTCTTGAGTAGATTTGAATAGAAACCGTGTTGAGTAGTGGTGAGTAGGGGACAGGGTTGAGTAGTATTGTGTATGGGACAGTGTTAAGTAGGTTTGAATAGTGACAGGGTTGAGTAGTCTTGAGTAGGGTTGAGCATAATACAGGGTTGAGTTACATTGAGTATGTTTGAATTGGGACAGGGTTGAGTAGTGTTGAGTAGAGGGCAGAGTTGAGTAGCGTTGAGTAGGCTTGAGCAGGGTAAAGGGTTGCGTAGTGTTCAGCAGGGTTGAGCAGGAAACAGGGTTTAGTTGCGTTGAGTAGGATACAGGGTTTAGTTGCGTTGAGTAGGTTTGAATAGGGACAGGGTTGAATAGTGTTGAGTAGGGGACATGGTTGAGTAGCATTGCGCAGGGAACAGTGTTAAGTAGGGTTGAGTAGGGGACAGGTTTGAGTAGGTTTGAGTGATATACCCTGAAAGGATTCCTGGAGAATATGATCATCAGCAGCACATACGTGATGAGGCCGGCGAATGAGACCAGGGCCTGTGTGCCTTGTTTGGCTGTGTCCAATACCAGCCAGCACACCACAGCAGCCAGAAGCAGCCCCAGCACCACCCTGTAACACCAACAACACCACCATGTAACACCACCAACACCACCCTGAAAACATCACCAGCACCACTCTGTACATACCACCAACACCACCCTATAAACACCACCAGCACCACTCTGTACAGACGATTAACACCACCCTATGAACAGCACCAGCACCACTCTATACACACCACCAACACCACCCTATAAATAGCACCAGCACCACTCTGTACAAACCACCAACACCATCCTGTAACACCACCAACACAACCCTGAAAACACCACCAACACCACTCTGTACACACCATCAACACCACTCTGTTAACACTATCAACTCCACCTTGTAACACCACCAACACCACTCTGTACACCCCACCAACACCACCCTGTAACACCATCAACACTGCCCTGTAAACACCACCAACACCACCTTGTAAACACCAGCAACACCACCATGTAACACCACTAACGCCATCCTGTAAACATCACCAACACCACCTTGTAAACACCTTCCTGTACACACCACCCTGTAACACTACCAACACCACCCTATAAACACCACCAACACCACCTTGTAAAAACCAACAACACCACCCTGTAAACCCTACCAACACCACCCTATAAACACCAACAACACCACCATCCTGTAAATACCACCAACACCACCCTGCACACATCACCGACACCAGCCAATAACACCAGCCTGCACACACTATCAACACCAGCCTGTAACACCATCAACACCACCTTGTAAACACCACTAACACCAGCCTGCACACACTATCAACACCAGACTGTATCACCACTTGTAAACACCACCAAAACCATCATCTAACACCATCCTGTAAACACCACCAACACCACCTTGTAAACACCTCCCTGTACACACCACCCGATAAACACTACCAACACCACTCTGTACACATCACCAACACTGCCCTGTAAACACCACCAACACCTCCCAGTAAACACCACCAACACCACCCTGCACACATCCCCGACACCAGCCTGTAACACCAGCAATACCACCATGTAAACACCATCAACACCACCCTATAAACACCACCAACACCACCCTGCACACATCCCCGACACACAACACACACACACACACACACACACACACACACACATTTAAATACAAATGCACATACATACATACCCACACACAGACACGCACCATTTTAGCCAGTACTGCTGTTTCTTTAGGGCACCCCCTGCAGGTTTCAGTAAGTTATGCAGCCAGGGTTCGTACCGCCGCATCAGGGCATCCCATGCCAGGAAAAATGCCCCCAGCAGAGTGAGCACCAGTAACGCCAAGCCCCGCTCAAAGTTAATGACACAGGCTGCAATCACCATGGAAATATACCCTGGGACAGATACAGACAGACAGTATATAGGGTTTTATGGAGTAGGCACGATAAGTAAGGGCAATATTTTTTCACAGCAATGTCAGTCAATAATAAGCAAAAGGAAATGAACAGCCACAAAACAAAAGCAGATTGAGTATTATTATGGAGAACAGATATGTGGACTGTGGTATTGTAGAGGTAGTGGCAGTAAGGGTTAGGGTTAGGATTACGTGTATATGGGCCATGATTATACGTATATTTTGCTGGGGCATCAGTTGTGTTGTGTACAGAGTAAAGTAAATGGAGGACATTTTTGCTGTACTTTCCGATGCAGTATATGGGCAATATTAACATGTTCTGTATGATTACTGTGTGTACAACAGAAATTCTAACATGCACAACCTTATGTGTGTAATTAGTAAATCTCAGCCAATGAGATCAAGGCAGTTTTCGCAAGATGTGATTTTATAATATTAAATTGTATTATGCTAACATACAGTGATTTTCCAAAATACTGAAGTTGCAAAGAGCAGTAAGAGAAACAGTCAGATTCATGAATGGATGCTAAAGACTGTCTCATGATAGCACTAAAAATGTCTCTTATAACAGCACTAAAATAGCTGAGTTACTCGCACACCAAAAGAAGAAAAAAGAAGAAAAAATATAATACAATCGTTTAATACATAGCAAAAGTAGAAAAAGCAGACGTTTCGGTCTAGAAGACCATCACTAGTACTTAATTTCCTTATAACAGCGCTAAAACATGTTTTTGTAACAGCACTAGAGACAGTTTCCTTAAAACACTAAAGGCAGAATTGCAGTTGATTGTTAACTGAGGTATCATGTTTTTAAACTGTGGTGGAGGACTTTACAGGTTAAACTCTTCACTAATGAATTAGTCTCGGGGTGTGTCTGTGTTTGCAGAGACCTCTAGTCAGTTCCTTTACTGGAATCAATCTTTGACCTGCAGGGAACTCACTGATAAGACCCCTGGAGTCCATGAAGTTGCTATTGTTTAAAACTTTTTGACTGCAGTGAAAATATTTTCTTAATTCTGCGGTTTACCTGCCAGGAACGCCCCTCCAAAGAAATACCGGAATTTCTGTATGTGCTTTTCCAGATGCTGGTGAAAAGCCTCAAGTTTTGTCTCCAAGAATCTGAGGAAAATACAATTTACATTGGAAAATTGACATTGGGTAGATGCTTTTAGCCAAAGACACTTTAGCCAAGAGTGTCGACAGTAAAGTCAGAACCAGTAGTAATGTCTACTCTTTCATCCTTTTCATTTTGGTAAGTAAATGTATTTTTGAAAATCCATAATTCTGTGAATCCCATGCCTGTTTCACTTTGCATTTTGGGAGGTGATTGGCTGTGATTGGTTGGAGGTGTTAGATAGATGTGAGGCGATTGGTTGTTTTGTTGGGAGACAGGGGTTCCATTACACCTTTTTCTGTGATTGTGCTCTGTTCCATCCTTGCACTCTTCTGTTGGTCTGTCATCTCCCAAATCAATACAAATGAATTCCTTTAAAAACAACACAAATCTTAGACTGCAGTTATCTAATGCTGTGTGACTGGAGCCAGGTCTTTACACATCTGTTGATCTTCTCACATATGAGCCAACACACAACTCACTGTCACACACACAGCCATGCACACAACTGAATTACTGACTGACCAAGCTACAGACAGAGGAAATCAGTGTAAATCAATTATTTGAACTGTTGACTCAAGCTCTCTCTGGTCACAGCTCTGGCTCTCCTGACTGAAACTCCAACATGAGAAACAATCGTTTTTTTTCTTCAGGAAGCTGCTTTTTAAAAATATTCACAACGTACTTTGAACCAAAGCGGAAGACTGTCCTGGAAAAACAAATGCGAAATGTTTATATGTGAAGTCTGATTGATTTATATTTGCTAAAGCTTCGCAAACACAATGCTATGTGGCCACCCATAAAATACACACACACACACAAACAAGCATACACACCCACACGCATACATATGTGCCCGCTCACATACACACTGTCCCTTTATTTCTGCCAGAGTGGCCCAGCTTAGCTGAATTCTTCAAATGAGCACACCTGTTGCCCAAGTTACATTCCTCACCTGAGTCTGAAAAGCTGGATTCTCCACACCTGCTCCCTGTGTACTGTTCATCCCCTGTGTCATGTTCGTCTCCTGTGTCATATTCGTCCCCTGTGTCCCGTTCATCCCCAGTGTCCCATTTGTGACCTGTGTCCCAGCAGTGGCTCCTCTCTGTTCCATTTCTCAGACTGATCCACATCCACAATCTCCCAAGGAAATATGAGCTCACATTGGGGGAGGTCCCAGACACACACACACACACACACACACACACACACACACACACACACACACACACACACACACACACACACACACACACACACACACTCAGTGTTTAAATATACATATACACAGACACACTCACATACATCCACACACACGGGATTGGGGTAATATTTATTTTCACAGTTTACATTTGATCAGGTATTTACACAAAACAGCACATGGAGTGTGTGAGCAAACAGGTGTGTGAGTAGACAGGTTTGTGAGTAGATGGGTTTTGTGAGTACACCAGTGTGTGAGTAAAGATGTGGGTACTCTGTGGAGTTTGCATGTGTGCGTGTGTGTGAATGTGTGTGTGTTTATGAGTATGTTTGTACTGTAGATGTTAAGCGTGTGGGAAACAGTGCCCTCTGGTGGGGCCCAAGCAGCAGTGTTTCTCTCTGGATGAAATTTAAATACAGCAGTTGTAACAGGTTAGTGTCTGGATCAACATACAGAGGACATACAAAAGGAATCACCAACACCAATCCACAATGTGTTAATCAATGAACCAATCAAATTGGAGTAGCACTATATAATTCTACCATACGGTCTCTACATCTGCATCACTTGTGTAGTGTAGTGCTGGTGTAATGTAGTGCTGGTGTAGTGTAGCAGTGGTGTATTTTATTACTAGTGTAGTGTATCACTAGTTTAGTATAGTGCATTATAGTATAGTATAGTGTAGTTTCGTAGTAGTGTGTATTTACATTACATTACAGGCATTTAGCAGACGCCCTTATCCAGAGCGACTTACACAACTTCTTATTCTATTTATCCATTACAATACAGCTGGATATATACTGAAGCAATTCAGGTTAAGTACCTTGCTCAAGGGTACAACGGCAGTGTCCTACCTGGGAATCGAACCTGCAACCTTTTGGTTACAAGTCCAGTTCCTGAACCACTATACTACACTGCCGCCTGAGTGTGGTTGGTTCTGAGTGTGCGTATTTGGTTCTGAGAGAGTGTGTGTGTTTGACTCTGAGAGTGTGTATTGGGTTCTGAGAGTGTGTTTGGTTATAAGTGTGTGTATTTGGTTCTGAGAGAGTGTGTGTGTTTGACTCTGAGAGTGTGTATTGGGTTCTGAGAGTGTGTTTGGTTCTGAGAGTGTGTTTGGTTATAAGTGTGTGTATTTGGTTCTGAGAGAGTGTGTGTGTTTGACTCTGAGAGTGTGTATTGGGTTCTGAGAGTGTGTTTGGTTCTGAGAGAGTGTGTGTTTGGTGGTAATTGTGTGTATTTGGTTCTGAGAGAGCGTGTTTTACTTTGAGAGAGTGTGTTTGGTGGTAATTGTGTGTATTTGGTTCTGAGAGAGCGTGTTTGACTTTGAGGAAGTGTGTTTGACTCTGAAATAGTGTGTGTGTGGCTCTGAGTGTGTGTGCTTAGTTCTGAGAGAGTGTATTTGACTCTGAGATAGTGTGTGTTTGGTTCTAAGTGTGTGTATTTGGTTCTGAAAAAGTGTGTTTGACTCTGAGATAGTGTTAGGTTCTGAGTGTGTGTGTTTGGTTCTGAGAGAGTATGTGTTTGACTCTGAGAGAGTGTGTGTTTGATTCTGATTTTGGTTCTGAGAGAGTTTTGGGATTTGAGAGTGTGAAATTTGTACTGAGAGAGTGTGTTTGACTCTGAGAGAGTGTGTGTTTTGTTCTGAGCGTGTGTGTTTGGTTCTGTGACTGTGTTTGAATGAGAGAGTGTGTGTTTGGTTTTGATGATGTGTGTGTGTGTTTGGTTCTGAGAGAGTGTGTTGTGTTCTGAGAGTGTGTGTTTGGTTGTGAGTTTGTGTGTTTGGCTCTGTGAGTGTGTTTGACTCTGAGAGAGTGTGACTCTTAGAGAGAGAGTGTGTGTTTGGTTCTGAGTGTGTGTGTGTTTGGCTCTGTGAGTGTGTTTGGCTCTTAGAAAGAGTGTTTGGCGCTGGAAGGATGCGCTGAAGGTCTGTGTGTACTCTGGGTACTCTGGTGTATCAAAGCTGCTTATTTGGGTGCTTCTCTTCATGGATGTTAGCCAGCTGAATGTTTGGGGTTGGTTTGTCTGTTGTTGCTCTAACAGCTAGACTTCCTGATATTTATCTGGAAGAGAATGAAAACACCCAGCTCTCAGGTCACTGTGTCCTCCAGCATCCCCTCTGTTACACACACATATTTACAGTCATAATTTGAGGTCTGTTTCATGAAACAATAATAATAGTATTATAATATCCATGCAGTTTTTATCTTTCTGTTGCACAGAAGAATGCAGTTAATCCATCTCCTGCTTAATTAAAATAATACATTTCTTTTGAACTTATCTTGTACTGTTATTTAACACCTGAAGACTTGAAAACAGTCCTTTCAGTCTTCTTGTAGTAACTAATGTCTGTAGCAGCATACCCCTGCCTCACCCTGAGAACACCTAACTTCCAACAGCAGCACTGAGCCCTCTACTAAATCACCCCACAACCGAGTGCAGCCACTGGCCCTGCCCCTAAACCATCTGGCTCCGCCTCCAACCCCACTGGCCTTGCCCCTAAACCATCTGGTCCCATCCCCAACCCCACTGGCCCTGCCTCTTAACCATCTGGTCCCATCCCTAACCCCACTGGCTCTGCCCCTAAACCATCTGGCTCCGCCTCCAACCCCATTGGCCTTGCCCCTAAACCACCTGGTCCCATCCCCAACCCCACTGGCCCTGCCTCTTAACCATCTGGTCCCATCCCTAACCCCACTGGCCCTGCCTCTTAACCATCTGGTCCCATCCCCAACCCCACTGGCCCTGCCTCTTAACCATCTGGTCCCATCCCCAACCCCACTGGCCCTGCCCTTAAACCATCTGGTCTCACCCCAACTCCACTGGCTCTGTGAGTGTGTGTTTGGCTCTAGGTGTGTGTTTGGTTCTGAGAGAGTTTTTTGGGTTCTGAGAGTGTGTGTGTTTGGTTCTGAGAGAGTCTGTTGGGTTCTGAGAGTATGTGTTTGGTTGTGATTTTGTGTGTTTGGCTCTGTGAGTGTGTTTGGCTCTGTGAGTGTGTTTGACTCTGAGAGAGTGTGACTCTTAGAGAGAGTGTGTGTTTGGCTCTAGGTGTGTGTGTTTGGTTCTGAGTATGTGAGATTGGTTCTGTGAATGTGTTTGACTGTGAGAGAGTGTGACTCTAGAGAGAGTGTGTGTTTGGTTCTGAGTGTGTGTGTTTGGCTCTGTGAGTGTGTTTGGCTCTTAGAAAGAGTGTTAGTGTTTGGCGCTGGAAGGATGCGCTAAAGGTCTGTGTGTACTCTGGGTACTCTGGTGTATCAAAGCTACTTATTTGGGTGCATCTCTTCATAGACGTTATTCGAAACAATCTGGCTCCACCTCCAACCCCTCTGGTCCTGCCCCTACACCATCCTGCTTCCAACTCCACTGTCACTGCCTCTAAACCATCTGGCCCTGCCCCCAACCCCACTGGCACTGCCTCTAAACCATCTGGCCCTGCCCCCAACCCCACTGGCACTGCCTCTAAACCATCTGGCCCTGCCCCCAACCCCACTGGCACTGCCTCTAAACCAGGGGTGTCAAACTCCAGTCCTGGAGGGCCGAGGTGTCTGCTGGTTTTTGGTGTGTTTCAGCATGAGTGATTAATGCAAGTCATTGATTGGCGAAAGAATCCACACACCTTGTTCTCAAGGCCTTAATTGGTGGCTGATTGAAAGGAAACCAGAAATAGCTGTAGACACTGCTGCTCTCCAGGACTGGAGTTTGACACCCCTGCTCTAAACCATCTGGCCCTGCCCCCAACCCCACTGGTCCTGCCCCCTCTGCTTACTGGCTGTAGTGCTGGCCTCTCATGAAATGTGCTGACTAAACCATATAGGCCTACTGAATAAACCACACATACTGAGTAAACCACACATATCTACTGAGTAAACCACACATATCTACGGAGTAAACCATACATATCTACTGAGTAAACCACACATATCTACTGAGTAAACCACACATACATACTGAGTAAACCACACATACTGAGTAAACCACACATACATACTGAGTAAACCACACATATCTACTGTGTAAACCACACACACCTACTGAGTAAACCATACATACTGAGTAAACCACACATATCTACTGAGTAAACCACACATACATACTGAGTAAACCACAAATATCCACTGAGTAAACCAAACATACATACTGAGTAAACCACACATATCTACTGAGAAAAACCACACATACTGAGTAAACCACACATATCTACTGAGTAAACCACACATATCTACTGAGTAAGCAACACAAAGTGAGTAAACCACACATACCTACTGAAAGAAAACACACATATCTACTAAAAAACCATAAATATCTACTGAGAAAACCAGACATATGTACTGAAAAACCACACATATCTACTGAGTAAACCACACATACCTATTGAGTAAACCACACATACCTACTGAGTAAACCACACATATCTACTGAGTAACCCACACATACCTACTGAGTAAACCACACATACTGAGTAAACCACACATATTTACTGAGTAAACCACACACACTGAGTAAACCATACATACATACTGAGAAACCACACATATCTACTGAGTAAACCATACATACCTACTGCGTAAACCACATACATCTAATGAGAAACCACACATGCATACTAAGTAAACCACACATATCTACTGAGTAAACCACACATATCTACTGAGTAAACCACACATACATACTGAGTAAACCACACATATCTACTGTGTAAACCACACACACCTACTGAGTAAACCACACATACTGAGTAAACCACACATATCTACTGAGTAAACCACACATACATACTGAGTAAACCACAAATATCCACTGAGTAAACCAAACATACATACTGAGTAAACCACACATATCTACTGAGAAAAACCACACATACTGAGTAAACCACACATATCTACTGAGTAAACCAAACATACCAACTGAGTATACCACACATATCTACTGAGTAAACCACACATATCTACTGAGTAAGCAACACAAAGTGAGTAAACCACACATACCTACTGAAAGAAAACACACATATCTACAAAAAAACCATAAATATCTACTGAGAAAACCAGACATATGTACTGAAAAACCACACATATCTACTGAGTAAACCACACATACCTATTGAGTAAACCACACATACCTACTGAGTAAACCACACATATCTACTGAGTAACCCACACATACCTACTGAGTAAACCACACATACTGAGTAAACCACACATATTTACTGAGTAAACCACACACACTGAGAAACCACACATATCTACTGAGTAAACCATACATACCTACTGAGTAAACCATACATACCTACTGCGTAAACCACATACATCTAATGAGAAACCACACATGCATACTAAGTAAACCACACATATCTACTGATTAAACCACACATACCTTCTGAGTAAACCACACATATCTACTGAGAAACCACACATATCTACTGAGTAAACCACACATATCTACTGATTAAACCACACATATCTACTGATTAAACCACACATACCTTCTGAGTAAACCACACATATCTACTGAGTAAAGCACACATACCTACTGAGTAAACCACACATACACGCTGAGTAAGCCACACATACCTACTGAGTAACCCACACATACCTACTGAGTAAACCACACATATTTACTGAGTAAACCACACACACTGCGTAAACCATACATACATAATGAGTAAACCACACATATCTACTGAGTAAACCACACATACCTACTGACCACACATACCTACTGAGTAAACTACACATACTGAGTAAACCATACATACCTACTGAGTAAACCACACATACTGAGTAAAATACACATACCTACTGAGTAAACCACACATATCTACTGAGTAAAGCACACATACCTACTGAGTAAACCACACATACATGCTGAGTAAGCCACACATACCTACTGAGTAACCCACACATATTTACTGAGTAAACCACACAAACTGAGTAAACCATACATACATAATGAGTAAACCACACATATCTACTGAGTAAACCACACATACCTACTGACCACACATACCTACTGAGTAAACTACACATACTGAGTAAACCATACATACCTACTGAGTAAACCACATATACTGAGTAAAATACACATACCTACTGAGTAAACCACACATACCTACTGAGTAAACCACACATATCTACTGAGTAAACCACACATACTGAGTAACCCACACATACCTACTGAGTAAACCACACATACTGAGTAACCCACACATACCTACTGAGTAAACCACACATACTGAGTAAACCACACATATCTACTGAGTAAACTATACATATCTACTGAGTAAACCACACATATCTACTGAGTAAACCACACATACCGAGTAACCCACACATACCTACTGAGTAAACCACACATATCTACTGAGTAAACTATACATATCTACTGAGTACACCACACATACCTATTGAGTAAACCACAAATACTGAGTAAACCACATATACCTACTGAGTAAACCACACATACTGAGTAACCCACACATACCTACTGAGTAAACCACACATACTGAGTAAACCACACATATTTACTGAGTAAACCACACACACTGAGTAAACCATACATATTTACTGAGTAAACCACACACACTGAGTAAACCATACATACATACTGAGTAAACCACACATATCTACTGAGTAAACCACACATATCTACTGACCACACATACCTACTGAGTAAACTACACATACTGAGTAAACCACACATACATACTGAGTAAACCACACATACTGAGTAAACCACACATACCTACTGACCACACATACCTACTGAGTAAACTACACATACTGAGTAAACCACACATATCTACTGAGTAAACCATACATACCTACTGAGTAAACCACACATACTGAGTAACCCACACATACCTACTGAGTAAACCACACATATCTACTGATTAAATTATACATATCTACTGAGTACACCACACATACCTATTGAGTAAACCACAAATACTGAGTAAACCACACATACTGAGTAACCCACACATACGTACTGAGTAAACCACACATATCTACTGAGTAAACTTTACATATCTACTGAGTACACCACACATACCTATTGAGTAAACCACATATACCTACTGAGTAAACCACACATATCTACTGAGTAAACCACACATATCTACTGAGAAAAACCACACATATCTACTGAGTAAACCACACATACCTACTGAGTAAACCACACATACTGAGTAACCCAAACATACCTACTGAGTAAACCACACATATCTACTGAGTAAACTATACATACCTACTGAGTAAACCACACATATCTACTGAGTAAACCATACATATCTACTGAGTAAACCACACATACCTACCGAGTAAACCACACATATCTACTGAGTAAACCATACATATCTACTGAGTAAACCACACATACCTACCGAGTAAACCACACATATGAGTAAACCACACATGTGTACTGAGAAACCACACATCTCCTGAGAAAAACCCACACATACCTACTGAGAAACCAATATATATATCCTGATAAATCACACATATCTACTGATAAAACCCACAGATATCCACTGAGAACTATCATGCTGAGTGCATCCTCTCACCCCATGAATTTCCGCCACTTTTATTTTCTTAGGTTTTGCTACAATGTTGATGTTACTTACAGGGCATTCCAAAAGTATTTGGACAGTGACACATTTTTTGTTGTTTTAGCTCTGTACTCCAGCTCATTGGATTTGAAATTGGCAGTGACTGAGGTTAAAGTGCAGACTTTCAGCTTTAGTTTGATGGTGTTTACGTCCATATCGGCTATTGAACCTTTTTATATAGTTCAATAGAAAAATGAGTCAGGAGAAACAACCCGTAAAGGGATATATCTACATCTACTGCATATCTGGCAGAAGAGTATTGGTTTGAGGCTTGTTTGATACCTCAGAACCTTGATGACTTGCAGCCATTTAGCCAACCATGTGTTCCACACTCTTCCAGCATAATTTACAGCTAATAATCTAGTCCTCCCAATTCCCATAGAGATCCATTCAAATGCACAGAGGTTATAGTATTGCTGGTAAGAGTACCTGAAAATAAGATATCAAGAGTCTTTTGATGTTGTTGGGTCACAGACATCAGTAAGTCATGACTTGCAAAAGATATGTAACCACATATTAAATATGTTAAATATGATTACTTTATTTAGGTTTCCGTTAATTTGTCCAATTACTTTTGGTCCCCTAAAATCGGGAGGGGGGGGATTATGTATAAAAAGGGAAACAATTGCTATACGATTCACCCGATATGGATGTAAGCATTTTCAAATAAAAGCTGAAATTCTGCACTTTAATCTTATAGTCTCTGTTCCATTTCAAATCCAATGTGCTGGAGTACACAGCCAAAACAACAAAAAATGTGTACTGGCCAAATACTTTTGGACTGAAGTGCACTGTAGCTAGCCAAACGTGTTGCATTTTATTATTACACAAATCTAATACTCTGTATCTAGATAACCCAAGATATGAACTAAACACTAGTTTACTGTGAGATTTGGGGAAATTGAGTTGTCTCGTCAGGTAAATATTTTTGTAATAATGACTAAAGATTGACAAATAAAGGCCTTGGAAATTTTCCTTAGGGCTTTGGAATCTTCGTAGACTTTTCTGTAAAACGATGAATCTGCATTGTGCCACCGCGCGGCCTGTCAGAAAGCGCTCTTATGATTGGAACGTTAATGCAATGTTGCTCCCGCTAATGTCATCTATTTAACAGCATTATTGAGCGCGGCGCATAATGGGACTGTTTTCTAAGCGCTTAAACTTGGGCTTTATCTGCTGATCTTGCAGATACTGCAATTATAAGCCTCATAAGTATTAACAGCGTGATAGTGCGCGTGGTTGTCTTGGCTAATCAAAACTAGAGGCGTTCTTACTGTGCACTTTACAGTAATGACCGCATGGTGTCAACATATCATCACGGAGTATGTAAATTCAATTGAGTTCGGTGTTTTTATTTATTCTCCGCCCAGAAGACGGGTACTTTCTAACTTGTTTATCCTGGATTTAAATGTTTTTTCGGAAACAAATTTATTTTATTTATTTTAATGAGAATGTTATTCCTTCGAATATAGGATGACGAGCCTGAGATATGCTCTTGCAAACGGTGGCACATGAACTTTAAAACTTGTTAAAAACAAACCCAAAAAAACATAAAACAAATAAAAGGAAATACATTAACAAAATAATATGAAACGCACGAAAACAAACGAAATACTGAAGCGAAACACATAACACCCTGGTGCACCCCCACCCTCCTCCCCGTGGAAAAAAACGGGAAAGCACCCCCCTCAAGTATGACGTAATACCACTCTTATTCACACAGCAAGATCCTTCTCAGGCTTTCTAGAAAAGAGAGAAACCCCCGTCTTTTGTGGCTTTGTATGTCCGAACGCGCCCCCGGTCTCTCTCCTTTACCGAGGAGAGTTTCCCACAGAACCTGAAACACTGGACTACAACATAAAAGCATTCAGCCAATCAGCTGCTCTCAAATGCGCCATTTAGCTCTGCATAACATGCCCCCTACAAGAGGCGAGTGTTTCAGAGTGCGTCCCAACACAAATAAGTTCGGTGGTCATTCACCTTAGAAAAGCTAAATAAATTTATAAGTAGGCCCGTACCCGTGGGAAATAAATTAGTTGAATTTGTTATTCTTGTTGCCTTTAACTTATAGCTATATTGACAATATAGCTCGATTCCTCGTGATTGTGTGCGCTATTTATTGCTACATAAACCACATAGCAACAAGTATGAAGGCACAGGTGATTTTTGCTGAGTGTTCGATGCGTTGCTGAGATGTTCAACTGGCAGACTGGCATAGTCAGGAAAAAGGGAGCTACGTAATCCGAATGAGAGAGCAAATGCAAGTTCATACAGTTGCCACCAGGTGTCAGAATAAACGCTTATTTCTGTCCATTGGCAAACTCTGCGTGTTAAACCGCTGCGGTTCATCGTCTGGGCCACTAATGAAACGACCAATTCCCAGAAAATACATTTCCCTCACTCGCTGGCAACCGCCACCGCTATAATCTAGAAGTGCACTTTATTTTCCCCACAGGGCGCATAATCCTCGATTCTCATCGCGAGCTCACGGGCAACCTTGTTGTCCAGAACACAGCATAGCTTCGCTATTTTGTAAATAAGAGCATATATTATGAAATAACATTCTCTGATTTGTAGTGAAAATACACGCATCTGCTTCTTGGCTGAACTCAGAATAATTTATTCCAGTGGCACCATCATCACGAGGACAAGAATCCACGTGGACAAGAAGCCGCACCTTCACTGATATTTACGTTATTATTATTTTTAATACCTCCTACTACTACTGCTACTACTAATAATAATAATTATTATTATTATTAATAATATATAATTATTATTAGGCTATTATTTCTAGTAGTATTAGTAGAAGTTGATTGATTGTAGTAGTATACTATTATTTTAGTATTAGCCCATGTCGATGTTCTATTGATCACTAGGCTACTTAATGAACGTCTACTGACATTAAAAATTCATACCTACATAACATCCATGTTCAACACAAATGCTGTTTAATATATGTATATGTTTATAAATATGTTTTTACTCAGATTCAGCCCTTCATCTTGTGCGTCAAAACGCACGTCACGCGCAGAGAGTGGGGTGTAGTAGAGAGCCCGCGAATACCTTCGCGCTCCTGCTTTCCTAAACATGAGAAATTACTGACTGACAGACGCTTCGGCAGGTATTATTGAGCTAATTCCCAGCATCGTTTTAATGAGCCAAGTCCTTCATTGCAGTTTCGTGAAATCTACTGCACTAATTCAACGTGCATCTGCTAAATGACTACATGAATAAGACATATAGTTTCATAATTTCATAATTGAATTGGAGCATGTAGCCTAACTGACAGCTTTAGAAACTCACAGGGAGGATGTTCTAAGCAACCTTAAAATAATAAATGTAAAGGTTTTCAGACACAGAATCAACAAATTTTAATTGGTATCAATCAACAAAGTATCAGTTTCTCTTTTAGCAAAATCGAATGAGATATGTTCACCATTTTCTGTCTAACCTTTTTAGATTTTATGTCAGACATAGCGCGCACCTTGAACTAAAGCCGGACTATGGGCTATGATAAAAGCGTTAAAAAATAATTGCAGGTCTATTCGTGAATACCCGACGTAACCGTTGCCTAATTGCAATTAAAACGATTGTGGTTGGATATGTTGTAGTGGACTGTGACTAGCGTTAGATTATTGCTGGTAACGCGCGCGCCGTCTCTGTCTGTTTTTTTTTTTTTTTTTTGTACTCCAGCTTGCAGAAGAGCACGAGCCACAACGGTGTTTTTCTCCGTTTGCAGCCAGCTCGAGCTCCTCGGGGAGAGAAGACACCGACAGAAAGAGAGAGAAACAGGGGCGAGCGAGAGAAACGGGGGGAAGGAAGGAACCCTTGGCACACACTTTACAATAGCCAAATGTAATATTGTATGCTTGGCTTTGTGTGGAGACGGTGGAGAAGACAATTCCATTACAGTCTCGCCTCCTACACAAGGGCTTATCGCATGCCTGTTCGTCTGTGTTTCTGAGAGAACTACCGCCGGTATTTCCGAAGGAAAAAGGTTCAAGCAGTCCTGGATTGGGCATCGAGGGAGCCGCGATGATCTCCTTGTGGAGGGGGCAAGGAATGGCGCGGTGGGCATTATGTTGGCTTTTTCTCGCGCTTTGGCGGTTTAGCGTCGCGTGTCCCGAGTCTTGCACTTGCAGCAACTCAAGGATCTCGTGCATCGATGAAGACCGAGGAATTGTATCTTTCCCAGTTCTACCGTCCGAAATTAAGATGGAAGATATTGCTGAAATGTGAGTACAAGAAGATAATGCAATAAAATACAAGACAAATCTCAGTGATTAAATATCATTTATGCGTATATTCCCGATGTGGCATCAGCGTTTAAGGACCTGTCTCAATCATATGCTGTGTTCAGAGATTCAAAACAAGGCATCGCTCTCAGTCGTTCAGTTTCCTTATCAATAATTATTCAGCGGGGGTATCCAAAATATAGTATGTAGCCTATCCTATATATTAGCAATACACGCCATTAGCGGTAATAATCAATTACCCTGGGTATCATTCAGTCGGGTTCTCACTAATTACTCAACATACTTGTATAAATAACAATTCAACAAGGCTAAGCGTAATCGTTCAATTTGAATGTGATTGCCAATAATTGTTCAATAGGATTATCAACAACCGCGTAACGCGATCATGAAGTAATATTAACTAGTGTTATAAATACCAGTGGCGAGACGTAGTGTAGTGGTATAGAGTAGGCTAATGATAATTTCAGAAGGTAACACACAAGCGCCTTGATTAACGCTGTGATATTCTGTATACAATAATTTAATTTATAATTTGATATATTTAAACACGTTGTGCAGTTGTGATTATAAAACGGGTTGTGTAGGTGCATACGGGCACCTAACCGCGCAGGAGGGAGTAGCTACATATAATGACATGGCTTGGATGCTGTCGGAGAATTACGACCATTTATTCTACGCAACAACCAACGGTGAAATAGCGCACCAGTAGGATACTGCTCATCACGTCCCCGCGTTTGACCGCGTTCGGAGCACTGTATGGATTGTGTTTTAAAATAGACGCAGTAAGACGGAATGTCTCTCATGAGGGGAGGGTGAGACACGAAATAATTTTTACACCGCAGACCCCGAGTGTGTGTGCAGGTGCTGCCGTCTGCTCGGCAACAGAATTAGAATTCGGGTTGTTTGTTGATCTCCCCAACACGCAAAACACACACACGCGCGTACAAACATCGTTAAACTTTGGTAGGCTACGCCATAACATAGATTAGTCCATCTGATATAGTTAGCCTACATTCATTTGAAACATGGGTGACCTCTCATTTAACGAATCTTTTCTATTTCTAAACTCTTTAGCCCATTATACTTAAAAACGTTATCATCAATTTATATTAAATATTAGGCCTTTGGTTCCTGGCCATCACTCGTTTTAATAGCCTATTTTACCAAAATGTTGACGGTGTGTTTGTCTGAACATGCATAAGCAGACCATGCAGCTATGTCGCTGTTGTAGACCCGCGTCACATACACTCTTCAGGCTGTGTGCATCCAAAACGGGCAAATTACAATGAATTTGACGTTTTCTTAGACATATTTTAAATTAGTCACAAAGTGAAACGCAATCCTTCGTGTCCATAAGAAGCGTTACTGTGGGGACAGGTCAGGCGCTCGGATGGCGAGAGCACACACTGCGCGCACCTGTCTCGGTCAGCGCGAGTGATTCCAAACGGCTTCATTCCAAACGGCTTGGATTAAAATTCCAACTGCTCTTTATCGGACACCCAGTGCTAGGTGACGAGGATATGAGTTAAATTAGAGATGGATTGTAATCGCGCAGGATTGATTTGTTTAATATAAATACTAAAGATTTTCCTAGTTCACAACTTTCCTGTATGAACTAAGATGAATTTGACTGAATAAAACACACTGGCATTGCATTAATAACTCTATCACCTGTGTATGGGAATTAAAAAAAATGTAGCATAATAAATTGCCTTAACATATCAATGAACAGTATAAGTGTTTCACTGTGAAAACTATTAGATGAATAACAATTAATATATAATAATATTAAGTGATGATTTGGCTATGTATTTTTTTGACAGATACATTGAAAATCAGAATAGATTATTTTCCATCAACGACGAGGATTTGAAATTCTATAGGAACCTCAGAAATTTGTAAGTATCCTATCCTGCATTCGCTGCAGAATATTCTTGATGTTTTGAGTGTTCGTGGTATATGGCAAGAAGACATTTAAATAATTAAATGTTATTGTCTGTCCTCATTCACAGAACTGTGACAAACACTGGACTGACCAACATATCTCACCAGGCATTTCAGAATAGTGGAAAACTACAGTATCTGTAAGTGCTGTTTATATTACAGAATGTATTTATTTTATTAGACTGAGAATGATGGAGGAGCAGAAGTGTCAGATCACAATCTGGGCCAAAAGTGTAGCAGTTTTCTTCACTCAAGATAAAATGTGCTTATTTGCAGGGTCCGATTTGAGGGGGGATTCAAGGGGAATGTTAAAAAAATTGACAAGAACCATCTTCGTTGTAAAACTACCATCGCCCATTCCAGCCCTTGTTTTAATGGTTTTCTGTGATATCACAGACCCCACCATCCCCCTTGAAAGATTTTTACAAATCGACCACTGCTTATTTGTTTATTTTATGTGTTCAAGAAGTCTAGGGCACGTATAACCCGTGATTGAATGCTTTTAAAATGTTTTAAGTAGGCAATTTTTTTTGCACTGAACTAAAATGTAAATGTGGAGGAAGCTGTTTAATTTAGTTAAGCACACAAGGGTGAAATGCATAAAATAGCACCAAATACACCAAGAAGCTGACCAATCAATATATTCTATTGTAAATATTTTCACTAACATGTGTATAATATAGTATGCATTTCCACTAGCAGAGGTATAATATTGTATATACTTCCACTTACTGGGGTATATTATTGTATATATATTTCTACTAGCAGGTATAATATTGTTTATATTTCCAGTAGCAGTGGAGTAGAATTGTATATATTTCAATTAGCAGTGGTTGTTGACTCATTCTGATTGAATAATGATCACAGTATGACCATGATTATGGTATAATTATTATTCACATATAATAATACTGTTTTTAAACTGCAGGAATCTGAAAGACAACAACTTGTTGTCTTTGTCCTGGAAGAGTTTAAGGCATTTAAACATTTCTTTTCCGTAAGTCTATCTCCTCTTGTCTGTATTAGAAGGTACTGCTTGTGTGAGAAATTAAGCCTGAGTCATAGGTATAGGGCTGACATGCCAAAGACTGACGAACACTGAAGCAAATGATCAGTGTTGAATGTGTGTGTGTGTGTGTGTGTGTGCATCTGTATCTATGTTTCTGTGTGCTAATGTTCATGTGTGTGTTTTAGTGTCTGTGAGTGTGTTAGTATGTGTGTGTGTGTGTGTGAGAGAGAGATTGTTAGTGTGTGGTAGTGTGTGTGAATGTGTTAGAGTTAGTGTGTATGTGTTAGTGTAAAAGTGTGTGTTACGATGTGTATGACTGTATTAGTGTTAGAGAGTGTGTGCGTGTTAGGGATGTGGTTAAGCCCAATTTGCCTGGCTCTGGGTTTGCCATGAACGAATGATCATTAATTGGTGCTTGCAGGAGTGCACAAACAAAATATTGCACAAATATTATGATTATTATTATTATTATTACAGCCATCAGCAACACAGATATTACCATTATATGTAATCTGGTAAAAAAAATGTTTTTGAAGAATTGAATTATCTACCTTAACCTAAACAGAAGCCGTTAATGTCAGTCTGACAATCCGCAACAAGCAGCGCCTTGACCCTCGTGAATTTTATTTGATGAAAGACGTAAAAAACTGTGAAAACTCACATAAACAGACTGACTTTGAAACATATCTTAGCAATTCTGTTATGTTAGCGCTGTTGTGTCATGTCTAGAAGGGATATGTTACAGGTTGTAACCTTATAGGTTACTGACTCGAAAAAGTTATTTTTGTATACACAAGATGCAACGCCTGTTCAGATGAGTTAACTTGGATAATTACACTTACTTACATTATTACACAATACTTTAGGTGTGGAAAAAAATGTAGGCTCTCTTATCACTACCATCATTTAATCTTACAACCTGCAGCTACAGAAGAAAGAGCAGAGTTGCCAAACTATGGGATTTAACCCTAAACGTAGGGGATTTAAAAAATATAAAATCCTGTAGCGTAAGTTTTACAACAAAAATGTATGGGAGTGAATGACAGATGTGGGATTTAACAATGAGGTATGTGTAGTGTGTGTGAGTGTGTGTTAGTGTATTACTGCATGTTAGTGAGTGTGTTAATGTTGTGCATTAGTGTGTGTTAGTGAGTGTGTTAATGTTGTGCATTAGTGTGTGTTAGTGAGTGTGTTAATGTATTAATATGTGTTAGTGAGTGTAAGTGTGTTAGTGAGTGTGTTGGTGTTAGTGCATTGCTGTGAGTTAGTGCATTTAGGGGTCAATTTGCTAAAGGTTTGCATGTACAAAATCACGTGGAAAACAGTTACCACTAATGAGGTGCAAAGAGGACACTGTGTTAAAATGGAAAAATACGTAGATTTTTCATTTTTGCGGGTTAAATTATAAATAGGGCGTCCCTATGTTATTTTACGAAATAGTGGGAGGAGGTCATGCAAATAGATTACTTTAGCATGTGTAATGTGATTTACTAACCCTGAATGCAATTTTGAGAAAGGTAATTGCACGTGCATTTTAGTACAAATGTAAAGCAGGTATTCAGACACGCGATCAATAAGATGACGGGTGTCATTGTAGCAAGAAGAACACATTGTAAATATCAAAGCCCACGGAGCAGGTATTCATTTAACAGTGAGAATAAATAGCCTACATTTTTAATCGTGGAGCAAATGGTGTTACAGAAAACAACAGTAACTAGTGTTTGAATCAAACAAGCAATACAACGTTTATTATAATAAACAGTGAATAACAAAGCAAATAAAAACGTTATCATCCGATGGAAATTAGATTTTATGTGACACTAATGGCGTGAGTAGCGCTAGTAAGTATAGCATAACATCTATAACATAACATCATATACAAACATCTGTAACTCCCAGCAGAAACTGAGAGACATCCAGTGAAACAGTTTGTAGTAAACTGCCAGCTTGTTCAGTGTAACAGTAGCCTATAGGCTACCTAGACTGTAAAAAATACCATAAAAAAACAGCTGCAATGTTTCCAGTGAAAAAACATTTAATGAAGGGGGAAAACTGTATGAATTCTGTTATTTAGCTGTATAAATCTGGTTATTTAACTGTATAAATCCTGTTATTTTATGGGATGACTGTTAAGTAATGAGTTATTGCTGATATTCTACATTCTACATGTTTTGAAGAAAAAAACAGTGAAATCCTGTCACAGTTTACTGTGAAGAAAGTGTATTTTTAAATTTAAAGGTTTGTTAAAAAAAGTCATGTAGAATAATGGCAATAATTCATTATGTAATGGTCATCCCCAAAAATAACAGGATTTATACTTTTTTACCCCCATTCATTAAATGGTTTTTCACTGGCAACCGTGCTGCCAGTCTGTTCACCATTTCCTTACAAGATTTTTTTACAGTGTAACCATTCCAAACACGCAGAATTTTTCATTTAAATATAGCTGCTTGCAGCTGGAGTAATTTACATAATGGCTCTTAGTTGATCACCCGCAAAGTGTGAAATTACAACACGTGCAAATACTTTGGCTGCACACGCAAAATAACACCTCTTATTGGGAATCTTAGTAAATCGACCTCTTGGTGTGTGTTAGCGCATTAGTGTGCATGTGTGTGTGAGTGTTAGTGCATTAGTGTGTGAGAGTGTGTTAGTGTTAATGTTAGTGTGTGAGAGTGTGAGTGAATGTTAGTGTTAGTGCATTAGTGTGTGAGAGTGTGAGTGAATGTTAGTGTTAGTGAATGTTAGTGTTAGTGCATTAGTGTGTGAGAGTGTGTTAGTGAATGTTAGTGTTAGTGCATTAGTGTGTGAGAGTGTGTTAGTGTTAGTGCATTAGTGTGTGAGAGTGTGTTAGTGAATGTTAGTGTTAGTGAATTAGTGTGTGAGAGTGTGAGTGAATGTTAGTGTTAGTGCATTAGTGTGTGAGAGTGTGAGTGAATGTTAGTGTTAGTGCATTAGTGTGTGAGTGTGTTAGTGAGTTAGTGTGTGTGAGTGTGTGTGTGTTAGTGTTAGTGCATTATTATGTGAGAGTGTGTTAGTGAATGTTAGTGCATTAGTGTGTGAGACTGTTAGTGCATTATTGTGTGAGTGTGTTAGTGTTAGTGCATTAGTGTGTGAGACTGTTAGTGCATTCGTGTGTGAGAGTGTGTTAGTGTTAGTGCATAAGTGTGTGTTAGTGTTTGTTAGTGCATTATTGTGTGAGAGTGTGTTAGTGTTAGTGCATTAGTGTGTGAGACTGTGTTAGTGCATTAGTGTGTGAGAGTGTGATAGTGTTAGTGCATAAGTGTGTGTTAGTGTTTGTTAGTGCATTAGTGTGTGAGAGTGTGTTAGTGTTTGTTAGTGCATTAGTGTGTGAGAGTGTGTTAGTGAATGTTAGTGCATTAGTGTGTGAGACTGTGTTAGTGCATTAGTGTGTGAGAGTGTGTTAGTGTTAGTGCATTAGTGTGTGAGACTGTGTTAGTGCATTAGTGTGTGAGAGTGTGTTAGTGTTAGTGCATTAGTGTGTGAGACTGCGTTAGTGCATTAGTGTGTGAGAGTGTGTTAGTGCATTAGTGTGTGTGAGTGTGTTCGTTTTGGTGCATTAGTGTGTCTGTGTGCTAGTGTTAGTGCATTAGTGTGTGTGTGTGTGTGTGTGTGTGTTAGTGAATGTTAGTGTTAATGCATTAGTGTGTGTTAGTCAATGTTAGTTTTAGTGCATTCGTGTGTGAGAGTGTGTTTGTGTGTTCGTGAATGTTATTGTTAATGCATTAGTGTGTGTGAGTGTGTTAGTGTGTGTTAGGGAATGTTAGTGTTAATGCATTAGTGTGTGTGTTAGTGAATATTAGTGTTAATGCATTAGTGTGTGTTAGGGAATGTTAGTGTTAGTACATTAGTGTGTGAGAGTGTGTTATTGTTAGTGCATTAGTGTGTGTTTGTGTGTGTTAGTTTATGTTAGTGCATCCGTGTGTGAGAGTGTGTTAGTGAATGTTAGTACATTAGTGTGTGAGAGTGTGTCAGTGTTAGTGAATTAGTGTGTGTTAGTGAATGTTAGTGTTAGTGCATTAGTGTGTGTGTGAGTGTGTTAGTGAATGTTAGTGTTCGTGCATTAGTGTGTGAGAGTGCGTTAGTGTTAGGGATGCACCGATATGAACATTTCTGGCTGATACCGATTTCCAATAATTTAAGCGACCCATTGGCCGATGCCGATATTTATACTGATATTTAGGTATTTTTGCTTGCAGAAGTTTTATGGTCAACTGTATAAAAACTTGGCATTCTAAAAAACTCAATTTTAATTGCACAACTTTAAAGTAATGCAACTATGTTAAACATTTATTACATACATTCATTCATCCAACTTAAAATGCATTACTCCAGCTGAAAGTATATTCCGGAAATATCACTGTTTCCCTGAGAATTTTGAGGTCTGGTGGTAAGCACTGATAAACCCCTAAAGTGACGTGGTACACGGGGTGGTATATTGGCGTGGTCAAATGGTGCAGCAGGCACTCTACAATTTATATTTGCATTCAGATTTCTGTTCGCCTTGTATATTCAACACTTAAAACAAAATTATCACAAGGAGAAGATGACTTAAAGGCTAATTCCACCCAAAAATTATGTTTGGTTTGTAGAAAAGTAGCTCTCTCTGATTAAAATGAGCTCTCAGCCAACTTCTACCTGTAATGAGAGCAGAGATATAGCCCCAAACTACTGCGCATGTACCAGGTACATGGTTTACGATAAGCTACAACGTAACTCACTGGCAAGTTAGCCACTAATGTAACGGTTATACTGAGAAAATACCACCATCATTAGCTCAGTCTTGAGAAAAACGTGGGAAATACGGCCCTTTATTTGTCTACGTTTGGTATCGTGAAAACATTAGCCAGCCTAGCCAGAAGTCTGTAACACTTAGCTAGGCTACGCACCCCGGTTTGATGTCGGAAAATCAACCCCGACCTCCCATTTTTCAGCATGAAATGCTTTTGTATCGACCAACATGCCGATACAGAATATTAAACATATACAATTAAAAGTTAAAACGACATTGTTGTAGGCTACTTGTTAGCCGTTTTAGCTATGTTTGCTAGCAAAGCCAAGCGCAACTCGAACGCACTGATGACGGTAAAAACATGGAAACGACGCATTTATCACCCCGATATCCGACCTCCTTCCATTAACGCATGTAAGGTTAGCTACTGTAGCCTATTCCATGGCAAACATATTTAACCCTATAATCTTTGCCCCATCTCAATTACAGTATTTATGTTTGTCTGAAGTTATACACTACAGCTTTAAGAAAATCCCATAAATTCTGACGCAGTATTTTTTAAAAGGGTAGCTGCTTGTGAAAACCTCAGCTTCTCCAGTTACACTGCAGTGCCATAAAATAGGAGGGTGTTATCAATAGCCCAAAGCACTTACGACCCTCCTCTCGCCACAGCCACAGACTGTAAAATGCATAAAATGCACCGTTTATACATGCTAAGAAAATAATGTTCATGTATAGAAACAATAATATTTTTTTAAAAAACGTACAAATGAGCATTCGCCGTTTTCCCTTGAATACAGTACCTGATGCACTTTCGGGTTAGAAGACACCAAATGTTTTTCTCCAATATCTCTCATATAAATATGTTTAGGAAACCAAGTACTTACCAGTTTATTCAGCTATGGCTGTTTTCTGATTAACCCTAAAGAGTTTAACTTGTTACATTTCACCAAAGTCCTGTACAGTAAAAATTTCCACAGCGACCACCCATCGCACTTAGGGCTAAAATATGTTGCTGTAAATACATGTGTGCTTTTGTACGTATGTTATGGTTATTATATATATATACTGTATGTGACTATTCTGAAATAAATGTATTCTGCTGCAAATTTCTGAATGATACAGCTTCTTCTTCAATTCGAACTTTAAACCATGGATGTGCAAGGAATATTTTTTGAGATATTGACATTTAAATAAAACTAGTAGAAACCAGGTGGAAATTGCCTCTGGAGGGCCAAAGTAAATAGGGTTAAAAACCAATTTGTTTTATTCCAAGAAACCCGTTGCTAACAACAGCTAACGCACTAGCCGAGAAAAAATACAATGCTCAAAGCGTAACCGTTCAATTATGGGCAGCTAGCTAATGTCTACTTAATGGTCATGGATCATAATATAACGTTAGTTGACATGGTTCCTTACCAGGTGATTCAATAAGGCAGAGAAAGATATAGGCTACAGGGAATCAGGGAATATCGGAGGAGCTCCACTCTGTAACCGAGTCCTGTTTGGTTTAGTTTGCCAAAACATCTTTAGGAAATAACGTAGCCTATCAATGTAATTTTCTGACATTATAATAAATTAGAAATGATAGCTAGCTATTCATTTGGAAATCAATAATAATTTGCGCTTTGGAGCATCTGTTTGGGAAATCTGAGTGAGACAGTAACAAAAAGGGAAGTGGACATGAACACGCCGTAATATTAGGTTGCACTGGTTACAGTGCAAACAAGGGACATACAGTGACATTGTGAAAGCATACAGTGGCATTGCGGTTCCAAAATAAAATGTTAAATATCAAAAACGAGCTTTTACTTTGAGAAGCCTTGGAGAAGAATCAATCAACATAAAGAAAACCAGCATGTCTCTGGTCCATCCACTTTTTGTTACACCCTCGCTCAGATTTCCCGGACAGTGGCTGCCAAGCGCAAATGATTATTGATTTCTGAATGACTAAATATTTGCGTTATTTTCGGCATTTAAAAAAAGGATTTTGTTGGCCTGGTTCTGGTATACAGGTGCAGCTCAAAAAATTTGAATATCGTGAAAAAGTTCAATATTTTTTGTCACTCATGTCAGAAAGTGAAACTCGTATATTATATAGATTCATTAAACATAGAGTGAAATATTTCAAGCCTTTATTTCTTGTAATTTTGATGATTATGGCTTACAGCTAATGAAAACCCAAAATCAGTGTCTCAGAAAATTAGAATATTACATAAGATCAATAAAAAAGGATATTTTTAACAGAAATGTCAGCCTTCTGAAAAGTATGTTCATTTCTATGCACTCAATACTTGGTTGGGGCTCATTTTGCATGAATTACTGCATCAATGCGGCGTGGCATGGAGGCGATCAGCCTGTGGCACTGCTGAGGTGTAATGGAAGCCCAGGTTGCTTTGGCCAATCAAGCACAGTAATACCATGGTCATTGAACCAGCTTTTGGTACTTTTGGCAGTGTGGGCAGGTGCCAAGTCCTGCTGGAAAATGAAATCAGCATCTCCATAAAGCTTGTCAGCAGAAGGAAGCATGAAGTGCTCTAAAATTTCCTGGTGGATGGCTGCGTTGACTGTGGACTTCAGAAAACACAGTGGACATGGCACCCCAAATCATCACTGACTGTGGAAACTTCACACTGGACTGCAAGCAACGTGGATGCTGTGCCTCTCCACTCTTCAACGAGACTCTGGGACCTTGATTTCCAAATGAAATGCAAAATTAAATTTCATCTGAAGAGGACTTTGGACCACTGAGCAACAGTCCAGTTCTTTTTCTCCTTAGCCCAGGTAAGACGCTTCTGACGTTGTCTCTGGTTCAGGAGTGGCTTGACACGAGGAATGCGACATTTGTAGCCCATGTCCTGGATTAGTCTGGGCGTGGTGGCTCTTGATGCACGGACTCCAGCCTCAGTCCACTCCTTGTGAAGCTCCCCCAAATTCTTGAATGGATTTTGCTTGACAATCCTCTCAAGGCTACGGTTATCCCTGTTGCTTGTGCACCTTTTCCTACCACACTTTTTCCTTCCACTCAACTTTCTATGAATATGCTTGGATACAGCACTCTGTGAACAACCAGCTTCTTTAGAAATGACCTTTTGTGGCTTACCCTCCTTGTGGAGGGTGTCAATGACTGTCTTCTGGACATCTGTCAAGTCAGCAGTCTTCCCCATGATTGTGTAGCCAACTGAACCAGACTGAGAGACCATTTAAAGGCTCAGGAAACCTTTGCAGGTGTTTTGAGTTAATTAGCTGATTAGAGTGTGACACCATGAGTTTCCAATATTTAACTTTTTCACAATATTCTAATTTTCTGAGACACTGAATTTGTGTTTTCATTAGCTGTTAGCCATAATCATCAAAATTACAATAAATAAAGGCTTGAAATATTTCACTCTATGTGTAATGAATCTATATAATATATGAGTTTCACTTTCTGAAATGAGTGACAAAAAATATTGAACTTTTTCACGATATTCTAATTTTTTGAGCTGCACCTGTATAGGGGAAACACTGTATATGGAAAACAAAGTGCAATTACTTTTTTTATCTTACAAGAAAATGAAAACCAGCTCTTGGTTTACAAATAAACCATATACTTTTTTTTCTTTTTGATTGACAGGACAGAGCTGACCATCGGTTGTGCAACACTATCGACCGATCCGATTTAGTATTATCGGCCAATACCGATTGTTGGCAGATATATCGGTGCATTCCTAGTTAGTGTTAGTGTATTACTGCATTTAATGTGTGTTAGTGAGTGTGTTAGTGCATTAGTGTGTATTAGTATGTGTGTGAGTGTTAGTGTTAGTGCATTAATGTGTGTGTGTGTGGGTGTGTGAGTGTGTTAGTGAATTAGTGTGTGTGTGTGTTAGTGAGAGTGTTAGTGCATTAGTGTATGTTAGTGTGTGCGAGTATGTTAGTGCATTAGTGTGTGAGTGTATTTGTATATGTTAGTGTGTGCATTAGTGATTGTGTTAGTGCCTTAGTATGTATTAGTGTGTTGGTGTTCGTGCATTAGTGTGTGTGAGTGTGTTAGTGAGTGTTAGTGCATTATTGTGTTAGTGTCAGGGTTTCCATTTTGGTGCTGGCCACCGTGACCGACAAGATTGCAGTTTGCCGGACAAACGGGAGAAATTCCGGTCAAATATTATCTGGTGTTTATTATGCTTTAAAACAATTGATATGCAGGCTTTATAAAGAATGACATCATCAGGGGAATAGATTTATAATAGTTTTTAATGAAAGGTGATTACAGTAGGCTATAGCGTGAATAGGAAATAAATTAAGTCCCATCAAATAAAATAACTCCCGTCAATAGACACGTGTTTAATGCTATTTTTTTTTTAAAAGACAATGGGCTATAACCTATTGCGTTCTGCGTACTTGCATGCTAGATAGTATGCTTTTTCAATTAGGCCTGTAGCCTACCAGCTAGAAGGTACTTCATAGTATGCATGATCGCAAGTATTCTTCATTTTTAGAACACACTTGATGACGTAGTGTCACAATACCTTTGATCTTTCAGGAAAAACAATAGAACAACCTCTGCGAAATTACCTTACTCGATAGCTACGGTACAGTTAGCATCATTAAGCATTTGAAATTAACTACAAATGTTATGGTACAGTTCAAGACATTATTAACAATACATATTATTTTGCCAAATTGTTGTTTTCATTGTTTAGACATTATTGCCATGGTGAAGCTATAGCTATTTATAACTTTGTGTGTGAACCATCAATTGAGGTAATCGTATATTTTAGTTAAGGTCTGTTAGTTACTGACAGCACGACCTAAGCAGTAGCGGAATCAGGCCAGATCATCTCATGCTAACAGTGAAACGGAATAGTAAGATGCAAAGACGTATTATATTTATACTGGTTAGGTCATGCTGTCAGTAACGGTCACAAGCTGACATTACAGTTTCCTCTGAGAAAATTCAGTTTATTTAACTATGGAGCCAGTGTTGCCGCAGCAATTTGGGTCACGGTGCTTCACATTTTAAATGAGTGAAGAAATGCCTCTCTTGCAAAAAGAGCTCATATGAGCTGCGGTTGTTACGTGTTGCACTATTTTTCTACGGTCTTCGCGCAGTGATCTCTGGTCATTCAACAAAAATGGTCTAAGTAAGTGTAGCAGTGTTTGTTTTTTCATAATATGCCAATAGGCATATTACTGATCCTGCCCAGTCAGTTTATTTGAAAATGATTTTCAATATTCCGACTGTTATTGGTCCCGTCTCTCACCCGACCACGTTCACATGTTATTCATTTCACTCAACAAAAATGTATGGTCTGAGTACTGCTTTTTAACATAGGCTGCTGCTTGCCAGCTGCCAATAATGAAATGGTTTTCAATAAATATGCCAACTGTTATTGGCTAACTTTTATTTAGTGAATGGTTGTCATGTTTTGTAGGATATGCATAATGGAACACAGCCAACGTTTTTCTGCGCTTGCGAGTGACATGTGCATGATAATTTAGGCTAGTTTTTTTTTTAAAAGCAACATTTTATTAGGAAGACATGACAGTAATTTGGGTGCAAATTATCTAACCGTTTAAAACAAAACGTAAATGTCTTAATAAAAATGTTTTAAAAAAATAAATAAAATAGTTTAACCGATTAGTATTTCTGTGCCGACATTGTAAGAGCAGCACCGTTTATTTGGCTAGCCGACTAGTCGCGCACATCCTGTGGCTAGGCCTATGGCATCCAATCCAAGCGCGCGCTTGAGTGAAACAAACGTAATGTAACGTTTTCGTTCATCACACATACACTACGCATTCATAAGAAAATTAAAATGTTTTTTTAAAAATAAAAGGATATGTGTAAATGTAATTTATTATATATATGTCATTTTTTAATAGAAGGATGTGTGGATTTAATTTGTCGGATAGTTTTTGCCTGTAAAAAACCGGTAATTACCGGCTAACGGAAACCCTGGTTAGTGTGTTAGTGCATTAGTGTGTATTAGTGTGTTAGTGTATGTGAGTGTGTTAGTGCATTTGTGTGTACAAGTGTGTTAGTGAGTGTGTTGGTGTTAGTGCCTTTGTGTGTACGAGTGTGTTAGTGAGTCTGTTGGTGTTAGTGCATTAGTGTGTGTTAGTGAGTGGGAGTGTGTTAGTGCATTAGTGTGTTAGTGTGTGTGAGTGTGTTCGTGCATTAGTGTATGTTAGTGTGTGTGTGTTAGTGTGTGTTGGTGTTGGTGCATTAGTGTGTGTGAGAGTGTGTGTTAGGAGTGTGTTAGCGCATTCGTGTGTGTTAGTGAGTGGGAGCGTGTTTGTGCATTAGTGTATTAGTGTGTGCGAGTGTATTAGTGCATTATTGTATATTTGTGTGTGTGAGTGTGTTAGTGTTAGTGCATTAGTGTGTGTTAGTGAGTGTGTTAGTGCATTCGTGTGTGTTAGTGAGTGGGAGTGTGTTTGTGCATTAGTGTATTAGTGTGTGCGAGTGTATTAGTGCATTATTGTATATTTGTGTGTGTGAGTGTGTTAGGGTTAGTGCATTAGTGTGTGTTAATGAGTGGGAGTGTGTTTGTGCATTAGTGTGTTAGTGTGTGCGAGTGTATTAGTGCATTATTGTATATTTGTGAGTGTTAGTGCATTAGTGTGTGTTAGTGAGTGGGAGTGTGTTTGTGCATTAGTGTGAGTGCATTAGTGTGTTAGTGAGTGGGAGTGTGTTTGTGCATTAGTGTGTTAGTGTGTGCGAGTGTATTAGTGCATTATTGTACATTAATGTATGAGTGTGTTATTGTTAGTGTGTTAGTGTGTGTGAGTGTGTTAGTGTTAGTGCATTAGTGTGTTAGTGTGTGCGAGTGTATTAGTGCATTGTATATTTGTGCGTGTGAGTGTGTTAGTGCATTAGTGTGTTAGTGTGTGCGAGTGTATTAGTGCATTATTGTATATTTGTGTTTGTGAGTGTTTTTGTGCATTAGTGTGTGTTAGTGAGTGGGAGTGTGTTAGTGCATTATTGTATATTTGTGCATGTGAGTGTGTTAATGCATTAGTGTGTGTTAGTGCATTAGTGTGTGTTAGTGAGTGTGTTAGTGTTAGTGCATTAGTGTGTTAGTGTGTGTGAGTGTATTAGTGCATTATTGTATATTTGTGTGTGTGAGTGTGTTAATGCATTAGTGTGTGTTAGTGTTAGTGCATTAGTGTGTTAGTGAGTGGGAGTGTGTTAGTGCATTAGTGTGTGTTAGTGAGTGGGAGTGTGTTAGTGCATTATTGTATATTTGTGCATGTGAGTGTGTTAGTGTTAGTGCATTAGTGTGTGTGAGTGAGTGTGTATGTAGGTGGACTTGTTTTGCAAACAGGAGGCCTCCTGACCATGCCCGATTGGGCGTGTTCTGCACTCGTTTTGCACAAGAAGCTTCCGCCGGGCGTCGCCGCTCTGCTAGAAACTAGAGGCGAAGTCGGCGAAGAACTTGTGAATGGTTCCAAATGAGCCATGCTGGTTTTTGGATCTTTTCATTTGCTTATGATGCAGGGCGCCCGTGTATACCCGAGTCCAGCAGCGAGCTCCTCCCTTGCCTGTCGGGAGGAGCCCGACATGGTCAAAACGAGTCCACCCAGTGTTAATGCATTAGTGTGTATTAGTGTGCGAGTGTGTTAGTGTATTTGTGTGTGCGTCTTAGTGTTAGTACATTAGTGTGTTTGAGTGTGTTAGTGAGTGGGAGTGTGTTAGTGAGTGTATTAGTGTTAGTACATTAGTGTGTGTGTGAGTGTGTTAGTGTTAGTGTATTAATGTGTGTGTGTGTGTGTGTTAGTGTTAGTACATTAGTGTGTGTTTGAGTGTGTTAGTGAGTGGGAGTGTGTTAGTGAGTGTGTCAGTGTTAGTACATTAGTGTGTGTTAGTGAGTGTGTTAGTGTTAGTGCATTAGCGTGAGTGCATTAGCATGTGTTAGTGATTGGGAGTGTATTAGTGCATTAGTGTGTGTGAGTGTGTTAGTGTTAGTGCATTTGTGTGTGTGAGTGTGTTAGTGTTAGTGCATTAGTGTGTGTGAGTGTGTTAGTGTTAGTGCATTAGTGTGTGTGAGTGTGTTAGTGTTAGTGCATTAGTGTGTGTGAGTGTGTTAGTGCATTAGTGTGTGTGAGTGTGTTAGTGTGTGTGTGTGTTAGTGTTTGTGCATTAGTGTGTGTTAGTGCATTAGTGTGTGTGAGTGTGTTAGTGCAATAGTGTGTGTTAGTGCATTAGTGTGTGTGTGTGAGTGTGTTAGTGCATTAGTGTGTGTGGGTGTGTGAGTGCATTAGTGTGTGTGAGTGTGTTAGTGCATTAGTGTGTGTGAGTGTGTTAGTGCATTAGTGTGTGAGTGTGTTAGTGCATTAGTGTGTGTGAGTGTGTTAGTGCATTAGTGTGTGTTAGTGCATTAGTGTGTGTGAGTGTTAGTGCATTAGTGTGTGTGAGTGTGTTAGTGTTAGTGCATTAGTGTGTGTGAGTGTGTGAGTGCATTAGTGTGTGTTAGTGTGAGTGCATTAGTGTGTGTGAGTGTGTTAGTGTTAGTGCATTAGTGTGTTAGTGCATTAGTGTGAGTGTGTTAGTGCATTAGTGTGTGTTAGTGTGTTAGTGCATTCGTGTGTGTTAGTGTGTTAGTGCATTAGTGTGTGTTAGTGCATTAGTGTGTGTGAGTGTGTTAGTGTGTGTGTTAGTGTGTGTTAGTGCATTAGTGTGTGTTAGTGTTAGTGCATTAGTGTGTGTGAGTGTGTTAGTGTTAGTGCATTAGTGTGTGTGAGTGTGTGAGTGCATTAGTGTGTGTGGGTGTGTGAGTGCATTAGTGTGCGTGAGTGTGTTAGTGTTAGTGCATGAGTGTGTGTGAGTGTGTAACCCCCTATGTTTGTGCTGCAGGCTGCTGTCGGGTAATCCTCTGCGGTGTGGCTGTGAGAATGTGTGGCTCAGACTGTGGCTGGGGGAGGAGTCTGAGCGGCAGGACCTGTACTGTGTGGAGGCTGATGGCAGGACGTGGCCCCTTTCCAAACTCTCTCTCCCCAACTGCGGTAACTTCCTCTTCCTGTCATATGACCCTCAAACTCCTCCTCTCTGACCATCAAACCCCTCCCCTTTCTCATCCCCTCTCATCTTTAAACTCTTCTCATTACATTGCATTACATTACAGTCACATGGCAGATGCTCTTATTCAGAGCAGCGTGTAGATGTGGAGAACACCAGTGTGACTCTCAGGAATACAAGAATGTGATGCCACCAATAAAGCACATAAGCCCATTAATAATCAATAAGTGTAATGTTAACCGAACAAAAAACAATTTGTATTGCAACTGAAGAATGTACCACCAGACAGATAACCTACCCGACAGCTATGACATTATTCAAAGGGAAATAATACAAAGAAAGAAAGGGAAAAATAAACGTTATCTAGAGGGTGACCAGGCGTCCCATTTTTCCCGGGACAGTCCTGTATTTGAGACCATTTTGAGGTGTCCCAATTCTAAAATACCATGATTTGTCCCGTCTTTTGGACATTTCCCAGAATGTCCACAGATATACAATATATTGCAGTATATGTAATTGCTGTAAAGGTTGGTATGAGGGGCAGGTGGCATGTAGAGTGTTAAGGCGGTGAGTGTTTGGCATGTGGGGTGTTAAAGCGGTGAGTTGTGTTTGGCATGTGGGGTGTTAAGGTGGTGAGTGTTTGGCATGTGGGCTGTTAAGGCGGTGAGTTGTGTCTGGCATGTGGGGTGTTAAGGTGGTGAGTGTTTGGCATGTGGGGTGTTAAGATTATGAGTGTTTGGCATGTGGGGTGTTAAGGCCATGAGTGTTTGGCATGTGGGGTGTTAAGGCGGTGAGTGTTTGGCATGTGGGGTGTTAAGGCGGTGAGTGTTTGGCCTGTGGGCTGTTAAGGCGTTGAGTGTTTGGCATGTGGGGTGTTAAGACGATGAGTTGTGTTTGTGTTTCTGTACAGTGATTCCCTCAGTGACAGCCAGTCCCTCCAGAGTAACAATAATGGAGGGGGGCAGCGCTGTGCTGCTGTGTCACACGTCAGGTGTGCCCCGCCCCCTGCTCCTCTGGAATATCAGCAACCTCTTTTCCAGCTACGAGGTAATACTCCACAACACTACTCCATAACACAACTCCACCAACACTACTCTGGAACGCAACTCCACCAACACTACTCTGTAACCCAACTCCGCCAACACTCCTCCATAACGCAACTCCGCCAACACTACTCCATAACGCAACTCCGCCAACACTACTCCATAACGCAACTCCACCAACACTACTCTGTAACCCAACTCTGCCAACACTACTCCATAACGCAACTCCACCAACACTACTCCATAACGCAACTCCGCCAACACTACTCCATAACGCAACTCCGCCAACACTACTCCATGACGCAACTCCGCCAACACTACTCCATAACGCAACTCCGCCAACACTACTCCATAATGTTAGTGTGTTTTTGTGTGATGAGCAGAGTGATGGCAGGGTTTTCGAGTGACAGGTGGGGCTTTCTGTGTATTTCGTAGGTGATTGATTCAGACCTGGTGTCAGAGTTGCGTCTTAGTAACCTCTCTTCTGGGGACAGCGGCCGCAGTGTCACCTGTACCTCAGAGAATGTGGTCGGAGAAAACACTTCTTCTGTGGTCCTGGACATTCTGTGTAAGCTCCCAGCATCCCACTACTTTTACCTCTTTGATCCAAAACATGGCAGTATAGCAGGTTGAGGACTTTGCTTGAAGCCTGAAGGAGAATGAGTGTTTAATTATATCACAGAACAAACCAGCACCTGGCAAGCAAGGACCTCCATCAGGAACAGTTGATCCTCATCTCGACTGCCTCGCCTCAACTGTCTGGTCGCGGATCGCTGTAGCACCGATTTGCAAAATGCTGGCACAATGACAGCTGTGCTAATGGCAGCCCGCTAGTGCAAGGAGGCGATAGCCTGGCTAATACTGGCAGGAGGGAGTGCCTGAATCTGTGCCCCCTTCTCCTCCTTCTTACTGAACCTGTGCCCCCTTCTCCTCCTTACTGAACCTGTGCCCCCTTCTCCTCCTCCTTACTGAACCTGTGCCCCCTTCTCCTCCTACTTACTGAACCTGTGCCCCCTTCTTCTCCTACTTACTGTAGTTCCTCCGGAGATCACTAAGCTGTTGGATGCTGTATCGGACCACCACTGGTGCATCCCCTTCAGTGTGGCAGGGAACCCGAAGCCAGAGCTGCAGTGGCTCTTTAATGGTGACGCCCTCCCAGAGGGTGACTACATCAGCACCCAAATCCACGACATGTCAGAGAATGAGTACCATGGTTGCCTGCAGCTGGACAACCCCACCCACGTCAACAATGGCATGTACATCCTACAGGCCCACAACAAGTTTGGAAGGGATGAAAAGTCCATCTTCTCCCACTTCATGAAGGAACCCTGGGAAAGTGAGTCTCGTAGAAACAAACAGCCAGAGTTGCATAGGAAGTAGACTCATCAGGAAGAGGAAGTGGAATGTTCAGGGAGAGGAAGTAGGCTGTTCAGAAAGAGGAAGTGCTGTCCAGGGGGAGGAAGCAGTTCAGAGAGAGCTAACTGTGTCAGAATCAGAGCCCTTTCTACTGCGCCCTGTCTTCTGCGTAGAGTGTACTGGCAGAAGTGTGCTGTTTAACATGCATTGTTTAGCATGTGACGTGCAGTAAGCGAAAAATATCCGCCATACTATTTTCCAATCGTATTGTGGAAGTGTCGTAAGACATCCCACCCTTGTGCGGCCATGTCACGTGTTGTTTTTGTTGTATTTGAAGGAAAGCGTCAGCAAAGCTGCACCTAATTTTTTAAAACGAAGCTTCACATCATATTTATGCGACCAAAATGTTCGCGTGATTCTTAAAAAGTGGGCTTCCGAATATACTCAGCGAAACCCCAGAAGTAGGTGTATCATACGGGGGTTTAAAGTATACTATATTTAGAGAAAATTTTGCCTACTTAACGACTTTTTCATCCTGTCTACTCAACATGCCTACCTAATAGTATGGAAGGGTGCTGATTCGGACACAGCCTTCACCGGGGAGCGTCACCAATGTTGGCGCAACGGCGCAACGGCGCACCGGTTCACTAAATCGAACCCACTCAATATGATGTGCAACTTCATTTTAAAAAATGAGCCGCAGCTTCACTGACATTTTCCTTCAATTACAACAAAAACAACACGTGACATGGCTGCGCAAGGGTGGGATGTCTTACGACACTTCCACAGTATGGTTGGAAAATATTATGGAGGATATTTTTTTGCGTACTGCACGTCACATACTAAACGGTACATATTAAACAGTTCACATCTGCCAGTACACAGGAGACAGAACGCAGTAGATAGGGCTGTGATTCGGACACAGCCATACTTAATTTCCACTTTTAGTGACAAACTAAATATTTTGATGCATTTTTTTTTTTAAAGTGCCTGTTTCTATTTTCTCTACAGATGGAACAGGGTCTGATGCTGCCTATTATGGTGAGTTTCTGAAAGGTTAAAATAATTAAATTTTCATTTCATTTATCATGCATTGTAGAGTCAATATATGATGTATTCAGTTAAATATATACTGTAAAATTTTTTACATGTGGTATACATTAGTTAATGTGATATAGCGAGTTTAATATGTTGTTTGCAGGCTTAGCATTCTGTGATCCCCTCATTGTCAAGGCGACTTAATATCACACCTGTTCCTAATTTAATTTTCTGTATTTTCTCTTTTTGTCATTGGCTGTCTCCCCTGTGTTGCTTAGATTCTGCCACAGGTATGAGTTTGTGTGTTTTATTGATCTTTTTTTACAGTCACACACATTATAACTAGTGGAAGTATTGATGGCTGAGAAAAATGAATTTGTAATGTTGTAAAGTAATAATAGCACACTAAATTTAAAGGCCCACTCAGTAATTTTGGTTGCTAAAAAAATGCTAATCGCTTGCAATGAGCAAAAAGACGAAGATATGGTACTGGTATGGTATGGTACTGTCCTTGCACAGCTCATCATCATGGAAATGAACTCATCACTCACTCGTCGTTTTTACTTGGTGCTCACTCATCAGATAATATATCAAAAAGACTAGTCAGCTAACATTCTGGAAAATAAACCATGCCTTGGAAATGGTTTTGTCTTATTGTATTGTGGTAGGTTACAGTAAAAAGAACTGAGAACCATGATCCACGAGGTACACTACATGGCTAAAAGTATATGGACACCTGCTCATCCAACATCTCATTCCAAAATCATGGGCATTAATATGGAGTTGGTCCCCATTTGCTGCTATAACAGCCTCCACTCTCCTGGGAAGGCTTTCCACTAGATGCTGGAACATTGCTGTGTGGATTTGTTTCCATTCAGTCAGAAGAGCATTAGTGAGGTAGGGCACTGATGTGGGGCTATTAGGCCTGGCTCGCAGTCGGCTTTCCAATTGATGCCAATGATGTTTGATGGGGTTGAGGTCAGGGCTCTGTGCAGGCCAGTCAAGTTCTTCTCTACAAATCTTGACAAACCATTTCTGTATGGACCTCTATTTGTCCATGGGGGCATTGTCATTCTGAAATAGGAAAGGGCCTTTTCCAAACTGTTGTCACAAAGTTGGGAACCCAGAATTGTCTAGAATGTCATTGTATGCTGTGGTGTTAAGATTTGCCTTTACTGGAACTAAGGAGCCTAGCCTAAACCATGAAAAACAGCCCCAGACCAAGGGGTGTCCACATACCTTTGGTCATATAGTGTACTTAGTTGCCATGCACGTAATTTTCGTCGATTAGCAAACAAAATTACTGAGTGGCCCTTTAATTCACCTGAAATGGGTCATACAAATAAAAAGTGACAGTGTAGTTGGTGTAACAAATATACAGTAACAGTGTAGCTGGTGTAACAGACACACAGTAACAGTGGTGCTAGTTTTAACAGAAACACAGTCACGGTGTTGCTAGTGTAACAGTCACACAGTAACAGTGTTGCTAGTGCTAGTGTAACAGACACACAGTAACAGTGTTGCTAGTATAACAGATGCACGCAGTAACAGTGTTAGTAGTTTAACAGACACACAGTAAGTGCTGCTAGTGTAACAGACACACAATAACAGTGTTGCTACTGCTAGTGTAACAGACACAAACAACAGTGTTGCTAGTGTAATAGACACACACATTATCAGTGTTGCTAGTATTACAGACACACAATAACAATGTACTTGTGTAACAGACACACGTTAACAGTGTTGCTAGTGTAACAGACACACACAATAACAGTGCTGCTAGAGTAACAGACACACAATAACAGTGTTGCTAGTGTAACAGACACACACAATAACAGTGTTGCTAGTGTAACAGACACACAATAACAGTGTTGCTAGTGTAACAGACACACACAATAACAGTGCTGCTAGTGTAACAGATATACACAGTTACAGTGTTACTAATGTAGTAGTGTTATTCGTGAGAGTGCAGAGCTCCTGGAGAGGCTGTGTGTAATTGTAGCTGTAAATTTCACACCCTGCTCTTCCACATCTCTCAATGCTCTCGATTCTTTTCCAGAATATAAAACATTTATTTAAGGATTTCATGTAGGGGTATTTATTTGGGCTTCAATGGCTTAATGGTTTTCTCCTAAACAGAGGATACACCTGTGGACCAAGAGGACAGTGCTGCGGTGAGTACCTGCTATCTGTTGCAGTAACCTGATCTGGAGGGTGAGCTGACCCTGGTACAGCCAAAAGTACAGTGACTCTGGCCTGCATGGGGAGGAGAATCCCAGGCCATTTATGACAGCTGTGATTGGCTATTGCAGTGTCAGTAGGCATGACACTAGTCAACACACAGAGCAATGATATTAGCTGTTACTGTATCAGGACGTATAATGCTAATGAACACACAATGTTGTGATTAGCCAATTTCCATTTCAATAGGTATGCCACCAGTAAACAAAAGGAGCTGTGATTGGCTATGGCAGTATCAGTTGATGATGTGTTTCCTTTTCTTGTAGGTGTACGTAGTTGTTGGAATCGCGGCTGTTGCCTTCACTGGATTTGTCCTGATGTTGATTATCCTAAAGTTTGGAAGAAACTCAAAGTTTGGAATCAAAGGTAAGACCCTCTCTTGAATGTTACCACGTGCAGGTGGATAATATTTAGAGTTCATGTATTAGAGGTCAGAATGTTATATTACATTTCATCTACAGAAAAAAGGAAGATGCACAAAGTGGTTAAAACAATAAGGGTCAGATTCAGAGATGGCCAATTTAAATCATGCGCTTAACTGCCTCTCCTGCGCTGCTTTTACGTGGGATTATCTACACCTTATTCTAACTTTAGCTCCGCGGGTGCTTATCTCAAAATGTGGGTGGTACAGGGCAAGATATTCTAATGACCTGTTTCTTGTACCTGCCCCATGGATTGTCAGGTTTATTGCAAAAAATGTTTGGGGGGGGGGGGGGGGTATGCATTTTCAACGTGTCAGTGACCGTGCTTTTAATAACCACATTTTTTTGCCTTTGTGCATCGTAGTTGCACTTGGGTGGTGGGGAAGGCAATGAACATATTGATACCCTTGATGGATTTATCATAACTCTTATATATTCATGACTGGAATCATTGGACAGTGGTTGCAGGCAATATCATCAAGTAAACAAAGAGATCATTGGACTTAAAAAAAAAAAAAATTATGTACGGTGGTTGCACACCTCATTCATGAAACGTGAGCAGAACAAAATTGCACGTAAATCGTTCGTATTAGCAATTTTGTTAGTATTTTGGCAAGGTTTCTCAGATTTGTTTGTAAGTACGAACAATCATTTACACCTGCTCAGGACCATGCATACTGCATCCTTAAAATCTAAATATAATGGATTTTAGTGGCGGATAATCAAACGCGAAGGTAGGGGGATCAGAAACAAGTCACTCATGCAGTGAGGACCAATAAAGGGAATAACAAAATAAATGTAGGCTATGAATTTATTTAATTAGACCCATAACTTAATTAATGCTCACAGTAGGTTACTATTTTATGAATTGATAAAATTTTAATGTTATATGATGTTAAATATGCTAAGTAAAACACACATTTAGCCATTGAACAAAATTTGCTATAAAATGACTTACAGGTCTATAGCCTATAGCCAGCATTGCAATTGCTGACCTTGTGCTGTTGGAGGAGTTGGGTGCTTAGGAGTGAACTGAACGCATCTTTAGGATCGCGCAATAGCTATTTGCTGGCTGAGAGTGATGTATGGCTGGTTAGTCTTTTTTGTGTTTTTATAAAATTGCCAACCTGCCCAATGTTATTGGTGCTGTAACTGTACTGCACAAACGTAGCCTCAAGGCTCCATCCGAAGATATGTTTGCATAATATGCATAGAATGTGCTGTCACATCCGTACAGCTCATATGTCATGCGAAATGTAGGCCTATTGCTCAACGTCCTGGCCTAGTTGCCTGGTGGGACCATAGACGGGTGGGACCCACAATAGCTTCAGTTGGCGCTCATTTTCAGAATGAGTGAGAGACTTATTGGTGTAGTTAAGTAAAATAGCTGTTTACTGTGTCAGAATATAGATCCCTGACTATCTCTTTCCATCACTAGGGAATCGGGGATTTCAAACCACCTCTCGCACGCCAACAAAAATAACAAAATCAACAATCTCCGCCCCTGCACGCGTATATACTGGAGATACTCTTAAAACAGTGGATAAATCAAATAATCTAATCACAAATAGCTTAAGATAAGCGGAACTTTGCAAGTAAGTGACATTTGCGCGCGATTATCTCAACTCTGAATCTGGCCCTAACTGATCTGCTGAAATAAGTTTACAATTCACAAAGAAATGCTGTATAGTCACTAACAATTTTTTTGCATTTGGAGAGGAATATATCTCAATTGCCAGCTAAAATAATACACTGAGCTGCGTCAGGCATCACTTTTTTTGTGTTTAACATCCCAACATTCACACATTATAATGTGTAGCTAGTCACTGTAGCTAGCTGTGTACTTCTCTTAGCCAATTTTAATGGAGTCTAATGCAGTGTGTGCACTAACAGATGTTATTAACCCATTAGTGAGCCTGCTGCACTTTTTCTAAAACTCTGCCTATAACCTGACTCTACACCCCATCCACAAGCCTTTGGGGGTGAGACTGTGGCCTGGGAGTGGATCCATTTCTATATTTTGGGGTGATGCTGTGCTCTGTAATAAGAATGGATTGAATTGATACAGTACAGATACAGTACGTTTCATAGCACTTGCCAGTGAGGGGGTGGGGTTATGTTTTAAAGCCTTGTCATGCTGCCCCTTTGATTACAGGGTGTTGCCTACAATGGATATAAGTGTACTAATGTGTTAGTGGCAGTTGGAGGCAGTTAGTGGCTGTGAGAAGTAGTTGGTGGCTGTCAGAAGCAGTTTGTGGCAGGTGGTGGCAATTATTGGCAGTTGGTGGCAGTTGGTGGCATGCAGTGGCGTTCACATCAGTGATGGAGCTGAAAGCCGAGCTTGGGGGCGATTAGAGGTCTCCGATTTGGGCGGATTGATTGTCGCTCACCGGGTGCAGGAATAAAGGGGCGGATATGGGGATAAGGCTCCCTATCTGATCAGAGCACTGCAGCGCCAGCCCATAATCCCTCTGGGGCCCAAGTGTTTATGCTGGGGGGAGGAGCCATCGTGTCACATTTCAGCATCAAGCACCGCATCACTGTATACAGAGAGGAAGTGAAACCTGAAGACTTCCTGTCACACATGAGGTGTGAGAGTGTGTGTGTGTGTGTGTGTGTGTGTGTGTGTGTGAGTGAGGGTATGTATGTGCGCATGTGTGTGCATGTGTGTGCATGTGTGTGTGTGAGCTTTTGAGGGATTGTGGTGGGAGTGCATGTGTGTTTGTGTGTTATTAATGATTCAGGAGGTTAGGTTTCAGGTTTTTCTGGGTTTGAAGGTTCACTACACAATCAATAACTCCCTCTCAAGGTCAGCGCAATCTCCTGCCCCCCATGGCTCTGTGTCCCGGAATGCTTAGCTTTACCTGTTATTCAGGTGAGAGGGCGTGGTCATGCAAGGAGTCCTCAGGGATGTACATGGGAGGGTGGGATGATTTACTGATGCATTTTCTTCATCCACAAGCATTTATGTCGTGAAAGGTCAGAGAGGATGAGCGGCAGGAAGCAGGAGGTCTTCCTGTAAGGTGGTAATATTCGGGACTAGCCCAGTGACCCCTGACTGTGCTCATACGCCCCCATGTGCATTCTGTAGCACCAGGCAAGTGTGTGTGTGTGATGGGGGTGGGGGTGGGGTTTGGGATACTCTGCGGCTCTCTGAATTTGTCAGAACTATAAACGAGGTTAATCTCCCTTCCCCTGCATTCAGCCTGTGTGAAAACATCCGGGCTCTGTTCAGTCCTAACAACCCCCCAAAGTGTTCAGTTTTAGCTGTGCTCAGTGTTAGCCATGGTAGCAGTGTTAAGTTTTAGTTGAGCATAGCACAGTGTGAAAACACAGGACCCTTCAGAAAGTCTCCTGCCTCTACCTGGATCATTTGCATATACACACTGTCACCATGGAGCATATTCACTCCCGCACAGATACGCACTGTCACCGTGGAGCGTATTCACTCACTCACAGATACACACTATCATCTTGGAGCATATTCACTCACTCACAGATACGCACTGTCACCGTGGAGCGTATTCACTCACTCACAGATACACACTGTCATCTTGGAGCGTATTCACTCACTCACTCACAGATACGCACTGTCACCATGGAGCGTATTCACTCAATCACAGATACACACTGTCACCATGGAGCATATTCACTCACTCACAGATATACTGTCACCATGTAGTGTATTCACTCCCTCACAGATACGCACTGTCACCGTGGAGCGTGTTCACTCTCACAGATACATACTGTCACCATGGAGCGTATTCACTCACTCACATATACACACTGTCACCATGGAATGTATTCACTCACTCACAGATATGCACTGTCACCATGGAGCGTATTCACTCACTCACAGATACACATTGTCATCATGGAGCGTATTCACTCACTCACAGATACACATTGTCATCATGGAGCGTATTCACTCACTCACCGATACACACTGTCACCATGGAGTGTATTAATTCACTCACAGATACACACTGTCACCGTGGAGCGTATTCACTCACTCACAGATACACACTGTCACCTTGGAGCGTATTCACTCACTCACAGATACACACTGTTACCATGGAGCATATTCACTCACTCACAGATACACACTGTTACCATGGAGCATATTCACTCACTCACAGATACACACTGTCACCATGGAGCATATTCATTCACTCACATATACACACTGTCACCATAGATAATATTAATTCACTCACAGATACGTACTGTCACCATAGAGCGTATTCACTCACTCACAGATATGTACTGTCACCATAGAGCGTATTCACTCACTCACAGATATGCACTGTCATGTGTTTTCAAGGGTGTTTCATTGCACAATAGCAGTGTTCAGTAAATCAGGGCCTTACTTGGCACAGGTAGTCAGGTAGTCTTCACTAAAACCCGGTACAAGCTCTGTCTGTAATGGGACTGAACCATGGCAGGAGGTTTCCGCGTATGTGCGTGCTTAGCTGCATGTCAGAGGGAGAGCTGTGAAATCATGCCACTAGCTGGGATGGGTCTGCAGGGGGCGCGTGTTCCGTGATGTCTGACAAAGTTGCATCAGAATCGTTTCCTCCTTAAAAATATGAATGGGACAGGCTTAAGTAGATAGAGCACCCATAGAGCAGGGTGACTTTCTACTGCTCAACCCCGTTACTCCCATTACTAACTTCCACTAATACAACATAACCCCAAACCTGTCTCTCCCCTGTGTGATCACAGATGGTTTTCCATCATTAAAGGCATGGCTGTAAAATGCACACAATATCACAGCTCAAATTCCACTCAAACACCAATCTCTCAGTGACCTCGCCCCTTCCATACTCTTCTCTTTGACCCTGCCCCTCCATACCCATCTCTGTGACTCTGCCCCCTTACCACACATCCCCCAGTGACCCCGCCCCTTCCACACCCATCCCCCAATGACCATGTTCCCTTCCACTCCCATCTCTCTGTAATCCCGCTCCTTCCACACCCATCTCCCAGTGACCCCACCCCCTTCGACACCAATCTCCTAGAGACTCAACCCCCTACCACACCCATCTCCCAATGACCCCGCCCCCTCCCTCACCCATCTCCCAGAGACCCTGGCCCCTTCCATATCCATCTCTCAGTGACCCTGGCCCTTTCTCTCCCGTTTATTATTTATGTTTTTCTCTGATTCATTTCCATGTTTTTGCTCCTTATTTTTTGGTTTTGTTTTGTTTGTCTCCCTCAGGGTTTGTTTTATTTCATAACGGCCCAGCCGAAGCGCTGGTGAGCTCACAGCCATCGAACCTGGGGCCAGAGACACGGTGACATTCAGGAGGGAGAGAGACAGAGAGGGGGGCACTTTCTCCTACACTGTGAAAATGACTTACACTGAAAAGAACGATATGTATGCTAACAAGATTGGAACATCCCCTCCCCATAAAACACGTGAAAAAAGAGACGGAGCTGCGCAGTCACTCTGCAGCCCTCCAGCTGAGCTGCTCAGTCACTCTGCAGCCCTCCAGCTGAGCTGCTCAGTCACTCTGCAGCCCTTCAGCTGAGCTGCTCAGTCACTCTGCAGCCCTCCAGCTGAGCTGCTCAGTCACTCTGCAGCCCTCCAGCTGAGCTGCTCAGTCACTCTGCAGCCCTCCAGCTGAGCTGCTCAGTCACTCTGCAGCCCTCCAGCTGAGCTGCTCAGTCACTCTGCAGCCCTCCAGCTGAGCTGCGCAGTTGCTGCACTGCAAGATTATACTTCCTGTGCAGCTGGTGCAGGCAGACGGCCGGCATCCTGCTGACCAGAGGAGGCACCAATCCGGCCCACTGTTCTCTCTCTCTATGGGCCGTGATACAGCAGCCACGAGCCACTCTGCTATGATCCACCCTGCTGTGAGCCGCCCTGCTGTGATTCCAGACCTGCACTGAAACCTGGGGGTTAGCATCAGCCTCCACTGCTTTAGCTTTCTCTATAATGTATAGAAAAGCCATGCCAATAAACCATGAAATCACTGAAGTGAACAGAGAGAAAAAAATAGAGTGAAAGAGGTTATGAAGCATTATAAATCGGTTATTAAGTGGTCATGGAGTATTATGAAACAGGTTGAATTTTCACTTGAGTTTTTCTTCAACATCCTCCCAGTCAGACCTGAATCCCACAGGGGGAACTATGGTTGAGAAATCCAGCCAATCAGGGGAAAGGTATGTGGAGAGGAGGACAGCTCTGTGCTGTGTGCATATTAATAATTTAGGGCACAGAGACAGGGCAGCATTAACCCAGTTACCTGTCTGTTCTGTGGTGCCCGAGGGAGTGGGCGGGGCCAGGCAGGGCTCGGCAGGTAGGGAGCTCCATACGGGGGAGTTGGGGTAGTCCATACAAGAAATGTGAAGTATGTCCATCTTTTCACTACATCTCTCTTTCTCTCACATACATTCCCACACACACTCACACATAGGTACAGAGTTAAAGCTGGAGGCTGCATGGTGAGCAGAGTATGGAGCAGGACCCCTTATCCACATTACTAATGCTGCTGCTCCACCTTTATCCCCATTACTAATGCTGCTGCTCCACCTTTATCCCCATTACTAATGCTGCTCCACCCTTATCCAAATTACTAATGCTGCTGCTCCACCCTTATCCCCATTACTAATGCTGCTGCTCCACCTTTATCCCCATTACTAATGCTGCTGCTCCACCTTGATCCCCATTACTAATGCTGCTGCTCCACCCTTATCCACATTACTAATGCTGCTGCTCCACCCTTATCCACATTACTAATGCTGCTGCTCCACCCTTATCCACATTACTAATGCTGCTACTCCACCTATATCCCTATTACTAATGCTGCTGCTCCACCCGTATCCCCATTACTAATGCTGCTGCTCCACCCTTATCCACATTACTAATGCTGCTGCTCCACCCTTATCCACATTACTAATGCTGCTGCTCCACCCTTATCCACATTACTAATGCTGCTGCTCCACCTATATCCCTATTACTAATGCTGCTGCTCCACCTTTTTCCCCATTACTAATACTGCTCCACCCTGAGAGAGAGAGACAAAGATGTGTCTGAGAGTGTGTGTGTGTACCAGAGAGAGGGAGAGACAATTGTGTGTGTTTTTCCTAGATCTCATTTTCACTGCATACCTCTGTTTTTATTTTCAAATTGTTAAACAACAAAGTATTTTTATTATATCCATGATAAAGTTATCAAAGGAAACTATGATGAAAGTGTGCAAATGTTCAAAACGTTCAAATATGTGCACACACACACACACACACACACACACACACACACACACACACACACACACACTCACAGCATGCATGCACACTCACACACAGAACTGTGCAGTTCGGGGCAGCTCAGTGGTGGATTCATATTTCACTGTCTGAAAATATTTCATTGAGGACATTTCAGGGTCACCATGGAGATGGTTTCATCTTGTGGCTTTAGACATTTTGTGTTCTTTCAGGGTGATCTTCACAGTTATGGACATATGCCATTAACTATTAGTTGTTTGTAATTTTCCACATCTTTATGATTAATTCATTTTGATGATAATAAAAAACTATTTTTAGGAAATAAAGCAGTTATGTGCATCTAACTAAATGTATATTCTAATGTGTATTTTTAATATAATTTTTGGGAAGTATTTTTGATAACATTTTTTCATATTAATATTAATTTAAAATAAAATAGATGTACTTTACTTCAATCAGAATATACACCTCATCAGATTAAAGGAAATGGGCAAATATCCATCTAGAGCTAGGAACATGCTCTAACCACACGGTCAAAGCAGTGAGTTCACATTTATAGTGCTAATCCAGCTTTGGTGAGGGAAACTTGGTTTTAAAGGCATGTGCTTGTAAAGGTGTAAAACCTCTTGTGGAAAAAAACCAATAAACAAAAGGTGCTTATTGACTGTGTTTTGGTCCTTTGTGGAGTTAGAAAGCACAAAGGTCAACCAGAATATAAGATGGATGCAGTTTGTTTACAGTAGAATGCAGTGTGATACAGGGCAGTGGAGTTCAGTGTGATACAGGGTAGTACAGTAGAGTGCAGTGTGATTCAGGGTAGTATAGTAGAGCAAAGTGTGGTACAGAGTAGTACAGTAGAACAAAGTGTGATACAGGGTAGTACAGTAGAGTGCAGTATGATACAGGGTAGTACAGTAGAGTTCAGTATGATAGAGGGTAGTACTGTAGAGCAAAGTTATACAGGGTAGTACAGTAGAGTGCAGTGTGATAGAGGGCAGTAGAGTGGAGTGCACTGTGATACAGGGCAGTAGAGTGGAGTGCACTGTGATACAGGGCAGTAGAGTGCAATGTGATACAGGGTAGTACAGTAGAGTGCAGTGTGATACAGGGTAGTACAGTAGAGGGCAGTGTGATATAGGGCAGTAGAGTGCAGTGATACAGGGCAGTGATACAGGGCAGTACAGTAGAGTGCAGTGTGATGCAGGGTAGTACAATAGAGTGCAATGTGATACAGGGCAGTAGAGTACAGTGTGATACAGGGTAGTACAGTAGAGGGCAGTGTGATATAGGGCAGTAGAGTGCAGTGATACAGGGCAGTGATACAGGGCAGTACAGTAGAGTGCAGTGTGATACAGGGTAGTACAGTAGAGTGCAGTGTGATGCAGGGTAGTACAATAGAGATGCACTGGTATCTGATGTTCTGCTGTAACTATGTATTTTTTGGTTGGGATAAAATCCCAATGAAGTGAACCTGAGTGGCTTCGAGTCTTGACACCATGGCAACACATTAGTAGGATTGAGTGGCAGTAATGATCACCAATAAGATTGTTACAGCAGAGTGTTCATGACCTCCTGAAGGCTGGGGGTATAAACTTGTCGATCATACTGTGTTCCTCTGACCATACCCTTTCAAATGCAAACACACACACACAGAAACAAATGGAATGAAACACACCTCTTATGTGTGTGTATGTGTGCATGTGTTAATATGGGTGTGTATTTGTGTCTGTGCGCACATGAGTGTTGGTGTACCTGTGTATTCGTGATTGCTGGCTTGTGTGTGTGTTTGTAGGGGTTGATTTATTTCTGCTGTTCAGATGTGGTAGTTGTCCTGGTGCAGGTCAGATGTTGGGGGTCCAAAGGACATTATGCTCTCGACTCACGGCAGGAAATGTTTTTCAGTGCCTTCACAAAGCTAGACTAACTCCGACCTTCATACCATCATGTGAGAATCGGAATCTATTATAATAAAAATAGAAAATGGACGCTATTTTTACATGAGACTTCTTATATTGGCTGGGAATTCTATCTCCAGATTGTGGGCAGGGATGAGACAGGCGCTGGGTCCAGTTGGGAAGGCGGGGGGGGGGGGGGGGGGTACAGTTCTGCTGTGTAATTGAAATCCTATCAGGATGTGGATCAGGTTACTTCCCCCTGCTCTGGTCTGTTCTGGTTTGTCCCTCTTCAAGAGATCAATATATCACATCCATACTCCCTTTCTGCTGATGCACAGTGCACAGGCCCTGTTAACACAGGGGGCCCTGTTCCACCCCATGGGGGGGCGTCTGTAAGGATGGAGTTCTGCTATTCCCTCTAAAGCCACATTACCCCTTGGTATCCGACAAGAGCTCTGCTTCTCAGGCTGAAACCATGTTAACATCAGTGTGTTAATGCACTGCAATGTAGTTTAATCCTGGGTTAATGCTCAGCCCTGTAGTTTATCCCTGTGTTAATGCACTGCATTGTAGTTTAATCCTGTGTTAATGCACTGCGCTGTACTTTCATCCTGTGTTAATGCACTGCACTGTAGTTTAACCCTGTGTTAATGCACTGCGCTGTAGTTTAACCCTGTGTTAATGCACTGCGCTGTAGTTTATCCCTGTGTTAATGCACTGCACTGTAGTTTAACCCAGTGGCGCCCCCAGAAATTTTTCATAGGGGGGGCCAGGCGGGGCCACTGAAAATCTTGGGGTGGCACACCAAAACTAAAAGCCATAACTGAATTTCAGGAATTCTATTATGTTGTTGTAGTATATAAAAAAATAAAATATCAGATAGAAGCATATTATGCATATGCGACTCGCGAGCCGCGAGGGGGGGCCAGTGGGGGGCCAGCGATTTTATCAGGGTGGCCGTGGCCCCCCCTGGCCACCCCTGGGCGGCGCCACTGGTTTAACCCTGTGTTAATGCACTGCGCTGTAGTTTAATCCTGTGTTAATGCACTGTACTATAATTTAAGAGTGTGTTAATGCACTAATGTTTTGAGGTATGTATGAGCTATGAACCATAATTGTGTGCATAAAACAGTTAGAAACAGTGTAATATGTATTTTTTTAGTATTATAGTGTAATAATATGTAATACTTTTTAAAGTTTAACAGTTATGAGTGTCTAAATACTGTATATCAGTACTGATAACTGTAACAGTGTGTTAGTAATGACAGTGTCCATACTGGCCATATATTACTAAAGAGACTAATCCCACGTTATAAAGAGACAATAGGAAGCAGGTTAAATTTGATTTGGTTCTCGTTCAGCACGTGTGCTTATAAGTGTTACTAAGGCAAGGCGTGTCATTAATATGTCACTAAAGTGTCGCTAATGTGTGTCACGAAAGTGAAACACTAATATGTGTCACTACAAAGCGTCATTAACATGTGTCACTAAAGTGTGTCACTAATGTGTGTCATTAATGCGTGTCGCTAGCCTGTGTCCAGGCCAGTTTATAGTCCAGCGACAGTATCACTGTGACTGATGACGTGCGATGGATGTTGCTGGTCGCAGTGACATTTTGTTTATACTTCGGGCGACTGTCGTCCTGTGGTCATTGTGACGGTCGCTGAAGACATCGCTTGGACATAAAATAAATTACATTTTGACCCTGTCGCTGCCTCTGTTGTTATGGCAACATTTGTCTCGGACAGCAGAGGCTTCGCTTGAGCTGTCAACTTACTAGCTAGCACATACGCGGACTGTTAATAGCCTAGAATGGATGCTGGCAGATGTTTTTATTGGAAAACTTTTATGTGCGGTAATGGGGTACCTACCCATAACTTACCTACCTAGCAAGCGTGTGAATACCATTATAAATGAGCACGATTTACTATTATTATTATTATTATTATTATTATATCAATGCAATTTCACCGATTGATGCTGAGCTAGACTGTGTTGAGATACAATCCAAAACGGGAAGCAGCTATATAGCTTCCAAAGTTATCAATAGCCTATTAATCTGTATTGTGAATGGTTACAAAGACACATTTGTAGGCAACTAGCAAACTAGCTAGCAAGTGTTTATGTAGACTATGCCTGCAAATGCATTAAAGTTATTTGCTTTAACAGTGTCTTAGATTTAACCGTTAGCTCTCTTAATATTAACAGTAGCCTATGCATTTGCCTGTGTTGCACAAACTTTGTGCTACGAGTGACAGTAGTTTATCCACTCGGTGGCATTCTGATGTAGCGAATGAAATAGGCTACTCCACTTTCTCTAACTAAAGAATTGTAGGCCACTCCCTCAAGAAGTGCCGTCTTGTAGCTATTTAAAGCCCTAACATATGCCCTCCGTGTTTGCCTACTAAATAATGTTAGCTAACAGCAATATAAGGAGTTGCATCAATGTTGAGGTTTAATTACAAATGTTTTATTATTTGCTACCTCGTTCAAAACCCACATAGCCTACAAGTATATGAAAGATACATAGTCAATGATATTTAAAACAATATGGTGCCCTTACAATTGATGTTTATAAACTTTGTTTCAGCGGCCTCTGACAAAAAAGTGTGAATCACAGGGTACTTACATGAAAATCTAACTCAGAAAGTAGCCTGCGTGGTGTAACTGCATCTAATGTGCAAGAAAACGTACAAACACGGATGGCATATGTCCACACTCGGAAGTAGAGTAGAAGTGAAGTAAGCAGAAGTAAACAGCTTTAACACATCTCATTATGTCTGTTGCTTTGCTCTTCAAAAGGAAAAAATTATCATTTTTTAGGAGTAAAGCAGCAGACACAATGAGATGTAGCCTATTAAAGCTGCTTCTCCCGCCATTGTCCCCTGAGTGTAGCTAAACTGTAACTGGAATGTGGCTGGAATGCGTTTATACTTTTTGCGAAAGAAAACGACCACAGTGTATTTTGGGCGACAATAGAATGTTCATAAACGTTCTGCGATTTCAGTCGAGCGACACTGTTGCTGAACTATAAACTGGCCTTCACTAACATGATGCAGCTCTAAGCTTCTCATGGTCTCACAGAAATCCCCCTCTCAGGCAGATGAAGCAACCAATCACAGCAGGTCCCAGGAACTGACCAATAACAGCCAATCTCCTCCCATTTCCCCTGCAGACAATTAAATCAATACCAAGTGACATACAGTCATCACTCTCATTCACTTGAACAGTGATAAGCAATTACCTGCCCCCAGCATGGCTCCCAGCAGAGAGACAGTGACATTCTGCCCTGTAGCTTTTAACACAGTTTATAACGATCACGGTGGTCATAACCCTGAGCCTGCAGGTGACCAGTTCACCAGGAGATTTACTGACAGCTGTACACCAAACCCCCACTCTGTCGTATAATGAATAAAGCTGTGTGTGGTGTGTGTGTGTGTGTGTGTGTGTGCTGTGTGTGGAGCTGCACAGGAACGCAGTATGACCACATACTGACCATGGCTGTTACAGATTCCGTACCTTGTGTTGCTGTTGCCTCGATCTGCACTCAGTCAGTGTACTTCACTTTTGAATATTTCATAATTTCCTGATGACGAAGAGCAGATTGACTGATAATCACATTCAGTTAAAAAACACTCTCTGTTAACAGGATCTGAACAGCAAATACTTTTCTGGGATTACAGTGCGACTTCCTTACAGTGTAAACTTCTTACGGTGTGAACTCTACTGTGTAAAAGCTTTACAGTGTAAACTGCTTACAGTGTGAACACTTTACAATGTAAACACTTTACAGTGTAAACTCCTTGGGGTGTAAACTTCTTAGATTGGGAACGTTTTACAGTGTAATCACCTTACAGTGTAACCTCTAGGCTGTGTTATGATGGAAGCCAGATACAGGCTTTAGTTAACAGTTTTATCTAATGGTTTATGAGAAAATTAGATTAGTATGTCCTTTGTCAGACAAAATCCATAATAGTGTATGAGGCCAGAGGTACAGTAAATATATATCACACATAATTATCTCATCGACAGTAAGGGAGGAGCAACCCCCCCCCCATCTGCGCCCTCTCTCCAGGGGGAGGGTCACTATGAGGGGCCTTAGAGCCAGGCTGTGTATGTGGTGTGAATAGTACTCACATTCTGCATCAACAACATTTCAGAAGGCATTTTGAACACATTAAGCTTTGAAGCAGTTTTCATGCGTATTGTATGGTAGTCACAGCGGCCTCTGTTTTGGTGTCTCTCTAATATAAAGTGTTTCAGTGCAATAGGGCAGTGTTTTTCAACCTTTTTTGAGCCAAGGCACATTTTTTACATTAAAAAAATCCTGTGTCACACCACCAACCAAAAGTGTTACTAATTAAGTGAAGTTAATAGGATAAGATAATTTCTCACGGCACACCTGACGATCTCTCACGGCACACTAGTGTGCCGCGGCACAGTGGTTGAAAATCACTGCAATAGGGAATGTCTACATTTTTCTGCTGGCCACTTCAAATGACACTAAATATGAGCACTCTCAATATCTGTCTGTACATCAAGGGCCTGATTTTGTAAGACCTTTAGCGGGGACAAAAACTTTTAGCACACACAAAACTAATAACACAAAACGCAAAGCAAATACCATGACCAATCATTTGTCATGTTATTGGTTTTGCCTGTGATAAAAAGTTTTGCACACACTGACGGTCTTAGTAAATCAGGCCCCAAGTGGGTCAGATCCACACAGCATAAGTCCACAACTGCAGTGGTTGTCCAATGGACAAGTTTGCTGTTGGTTTGTTGAAATTATTTTGCCTCCAAGTTATGTCACAGCTGGGACGTATGCCAGGATGAGAGGAGAGAGGAAGACAATCCCTCTGTTGTGTCATCAATCCCATTCCCTGTGTTGCTCTCCCTGCAGCTCTGTTGGTGTCCTCTGAGTTCCTGTTTCTCTCTACATTCCATTCTTCTTCTGTGTTTTAATATGTCTGAGATTTTGAGGAAAACAATGACCTGAGAGAGAGCACTGTTAGGCCAGTTTGTGTGTGTTCATGTGTGTGACTGCTCTGATATAGGTCTCTCCTCAGTAATCAGTAATGATGATGACTGCTCTGATACAGGTCTCTCCTCAGTAATCAGTAATGAGGATGACTGCTCTGATACAGGTCTCTCCTCAGTAATCAGTAATGAGGTTGACTGCTCTGATACAGGTCTCTCCTCAGTAATAATGTCGATGACTGCTCTGATACAGGTCTCTCCTCAGTAATCAGTAATGACGATGACTGCTCTGATACAGGTCTCTCCTCAGTAATCAGTAATGACGATGACTGCTCTGATACAGGTCTCTCCTCCATAATGGGGATGACTGCTCTGATACAGGTCTCTCCTCAGTAATCAGTAATGACGATGACTGCTCTGATACAGGTCTCTCCTCAGTAATCAGTAATGACGATGACAGCTCTGATACAGGTCTCTCCTCTGTAATCAGTAAAGATGATGACGGCTCTGATACAGGTCTCCTCTGTAATCAGTAATGATGATAACTGCTCTGATACAGGTCTCTCCTCAGTAAAGAGGATGACAGCTCTGATACAGGTCTCTCCTCGGTAAAGAGGATGACAGCTCTGATACAGGTCTCTCCTCTATAATCAGTAATGATAATGACTGCTCTGATACAGGTCTCTCCTCAGTAATCAGTAATGATGATGATGACTGCTCTGATACAGGTCTCTCCTCAGTAATAACATTGATGACTGCTCTGATACAGGTCTCTCCTCAGTAAAGAGGATAACAGCTCTGATACAGGTCTCTCCTCAGTAATCAGTAATGGTGATGACTGCTCTGATACAGGTTTCTTCTCTGTAATCAGTAATGACGATGACTGCTCTGATACAGGTCTCTCCTCAGTAAAGAAGATGCCAGCTCTGATAGAGGTCTTTCCTCAGTAATCAGTAATGATTATGAATGCTCTGATACAGGTCTCTCCTCCATAATGGGGATGACTGCTCTGATACAGGTCTCTCCTCCATAATGGGGATGACTGCTCTGATACAGGTCTCTCCTCAGTAATCAGTAATGATGTTGAATGCTCTGTTACAGGTCTCTCCTCCATAATGGGGATGACAGCTCTGATACAGGTCTCTCCCCAGTAATCAGTAATGATGATGAATGCTCTGTTACAGGTCTCTCCTCCATAATGGGGATGACAGCTCTGATACAGATCTCTCCTCCATAATGGGGATGACTGCTCTGATACAGGTCTCTCCTCAGTAATCAGTAATGATGATGAATGCTCTGTTACAGGTCTCTCCTCAGTAATCAGTAATGATGATGAATGCTCTGTTACAGGTCTCTCCTCAGTAATGACGATGACTGCTCTGATACAGGTCTCTTCTCCATAATGGGGATGACTGCTCTGTTACAGGTCTCTCCTCCATAATGGGGATGACTGCTCTGATACAGGTCTCTCCTCCATAATGGGGATGACTGCTCTGATACAGGTCTCTCCTCAGTAATCAGTAATGATGATGAATGCTCTGTTACAGGTCTCTCCTCAGTAATCAGTAATGATGATGAATGCTCTGTTACAGGTCTCTCTTCAGTAATGGGAATGTCTGCTCTGATACAGGTCTCTCCTCAGTAATCAGTAATGATGATGAATGCTCTGTTACAGGTCTCTCCTCAGTAATGACAATACTGCTCTGATACAGGTATCTCCTCCATAATGGGGATGACTGCTCTGATACAGGTCTCTCCTCCATAATGGGGATGACTGCTCTGATACAGGTCTCTCCTCAGTAATCAGTAATGATGATGAATGCTCTGTTACAGGTCTCTCCTCAGTAATCAGTAATGATGATGAATGCTCTGATACAGGTCTCTCCTCAGTAATGGGGATGACTGCTCTGATACAGGTCTCTCCTCTGTAATCAGTAATGATGATGAATGCTCTGTTACAGGTCTCTCCTCAGTAATGACGATGACTGCTCTGATACAGGTCTCTTCTCCATAATGGGGATGACTGCTCTGACACAGGTCTCTCCTCAGTAATCAGTAATGACGATGACTGCTCTGATACAGGTCTCTCCTCAGTAATCAGTAATGACGATGACTGCTCTGATACAGGTCTCTCCTCAGTAATCAGTAATGACGATGACTGCTCTGATACAGGTCTCTCCTCGGTAATGAGGATGACTGCTCTGATACAGGTCTCTCCTCAGTAATCAGTAATGACGATGACTGCTCTGATACAGGTCTCTCCTCAGTAATCAGTAATGACGATGACTGCTCTGATACAGGTCTCTCCTCAGTAATCAGTAATGACGATGACTGCTCTGATACAGGTCTCTCCTCAGTAATGACGATGACTGCTCTGATACAGGTCTCTCCTCCATAATGGGGATGACTGCTCTGATACAGGTCTCTCCTCAGTAATCACGATGACTGCTCTGATACAGGTCTCTCCTCCATAATGGGGATGAATGCTCTGTTACATGTCTCTCCTCAGTAATGACGATGACTGCTCTGATACAGGTCTCTTCTCCATAATGGGGATGACTGCTCTGACACAGGTCTCTCCTCAGTAATCAGTAATGACGATGACTGCTCTGATACAGGTCTCTCCTCAGTAATCAGTAATGACGATGACTGCTCTAATACAGGTCTCTCCTCCATAATGGGGATGAATGCTCTGTTACAGGTCTCCTCAGTAATGACGATGACTGCTCTGATACAGGTCTCTTCTCCATAATGGGGATGACTGCTCTGACACAGGTCTCTCCTCAGTAATCAGTAATGACGATGACTGCTCTGATACAGGTCTCTCCTCAGTAATCAGTAATGACGATGACTGCTCTGATACAGGTCTCTCCTCAGTAATCAGTAATGACGATGACTGCTCTGATACAGGTCTCTCCTCCATAATGGGGATGACTGCTCTGATACAGGTCTCTCCTCAGTAATCAGTAATGACGATGACTGCTCTGATACAGGTCTCTCCTCCATAATGGGGATGACTGCTCTGATACAGGTCTCTCCTCAGTTATGATGATGAATGCTCTGTTACAGGTCCTTCTTCAGTCATCAGTAATGACGATGACTCTGCGAGTCCCCTGCATCACGTCTCCAATGGCAGCAATACACCCTCGTCCTCAGAGATGGGCCCAGACGCTGTCATCATTGGCATGACCAAAATCCCCGTCATAGAGAACCCCCAATACTTCCGCAGCACCAACAGCCTGCTGAAGTCTGACACCTGTAAGTACCCATGTGAGTTCAACGGCGCAACTATATTTCCACCTGTGAGCAAAACTGTGAGCATGGTCATGATGTGGTCAGGCTACTGTGGGATGTGGTCAGGTTGTGGTCAGGGATGATGTGGGGTGTGATCAGGGTGCGGTCATGGATGATGTCGGGTGATCAGGATGTGGTCAGGGATGATGTGCGCTGTGATCAGGGTGCGGTCAGGGATGATGTGGGGTGTGATCAGGGTGTGGTCAGGGATAATGTGAGATTTCGAACCCTCAAATGTACATTACATTACATGACAGTTATTTGGCAGACGCTTTTATCCAAAGCGACGTACAATAAGTGCATATTGAAGGTCATAGACACAATCTACAAGGCAAATCCAACAAAGCACAACTTTCTCACAACGTAGGAGCTATCGCTAGTAGTCAACAGAATACAGAATACAGTCGGCTATACATTCTAAGCTATGAAATAGCAAAACCAAATAGAAAATAAACAGAAAGAACAAACATATATAAGGCCAAATATATAGTAGTTAATCAAGGTGGAGTCTGAAAAAGTGTGTTTTCAGACCACGATGGAAAACAGACAGCATTTCAGCAGAGCGCAACGGAGTGGGGAGTTCATTCCACCACTGGGGAGCTAGAGTGGAGAAGCTCCGCAGTCGGGACGAGCGAGTGCCGTTGACACGGAGGGAGGGAAGTGCAAGTCGCCCTGCACCAGCAGAGCGAAGTGGTCGAGCAGGAGCGTAGTGCTGGAATGTACTGCATCTTCTGTTCTTGCTGAATAGAAATATTGTTACAAGCTTGCAGACGCCATCTTAGCTGTAGCACCTATTCTTGCATGACGGTTACCATAGTGACGATGACATTGCCTTTTTGCTGAACTGAGACGGCACATGCTGTGCTCCCTGTGCATACTACTGATTACTGTGGCTGTGTTAGGGGCTGTGTGTGAGAGTGTGTGTGAGTTTGTATGTGTGTTTGTGTGTGTGAGTGAGCGAGTGTGTGGGAATGTGTATATGTGAACGAGCGGATGACCGTTTTGCTTTATTTCTGTGGCTGTGTTAGAGGCTTTCTGTTTAACTGTACTTTAGGTAATATTTCTGTGGCTGTATCAGAGGTTCTGTGTTTAACTGTGCTTTAGGTCATATTTCTGTGGCTGTGTTAGAGGCTCTGTGTTTAACTGTGCTTTAGGTCATATTTTTGTGGCTGTGTTAGAGGCTCTGTGTTTAACTGTGCTTTAGGTCATATTTCCGTGGCTGTGTTAAGGGCTTGTGTTTAACTGTGCTTTAGGTCATATTTCTGTGGCTGTGTTAAGGGCTTGTGTTTAACTGTGCTTTAGGTCATATTTCCGTGGCTGTGTTAAGGGCTTGTGTTTAACTGTGCTTTAGGTCATATTTCTGTGACTGTGTTAGAGGCTCTGTGTTTAACTGTGCTTTAGGTCATATTTCTGCGGCTGTGTTAGAGGCTCTGTGTTTAACAGTGCTTTAGGTCATATTTCTGTGGCTGTGTTAGAGGCTCTGTGTTTAACTGTGCTTCAGGTTGTATTTCTGTGGATGTGTTATGGACCCTGTTCTTTATCATTGTGGGTCATTGGATGGCCAATCTGGTCTATTTCAGCTTCCTGTTGTTGGCTCCAGTTTATGTTCAAAGACAGTAAACCTGATATAGTTTTAAATTTGATCTAGTTTTAAAAAATCGATGCATTTGAAGGGGAGAGAACAGATTTGCTGTGGATGGCAGTTAATCTATGAACCAGTTAACATAATGACAAAGTGCAGGAATCAGAGTGTGTGTGAGTGTGGGTGGAGTTGTGTTGCATTTGTTTATTGTGTGTAATGGTTGTGTCTTACAGCAGTGTAGTGTGTGTAAGGGTTGAGTTACAGTAGTGTAATGTGTGCAATGGTTGTGTTGCAGTAGCGTAGTGTGTGTAAGAGTTGTGCTGCATTAGTGTAGCGTGTAAGAGTTGTGTTACAGTAGTGTAGTGGGTGTGTGTGTGTTCTGTTCCAGTAGCATGTAAGGGTTGTGTTACAGTAGTGTAATATGTGTGAGTTCCCGTAGCATGTAAGGGTTGTGTTACTGTAGTGTAGTGTGTGTATGTGTTGTGTTACAGTAGTGTAGTGTGTGCAAGCGTTGTGTTACAGTAGGATAGTGTGTGTAAGGGTTGTGTTACAGTAGTATAGTGCGTGTGTGTTCTGTTCCAGGAGCATGTAAAGGTTGTGTTACATTAGTGTAGTGTGTGTAAGGGTTGTGTTACAGTAGTGTAGTGTGTGTAAGCTTTGTGTTACAATAGTGTTGTGTAAGGATTGTGTTACAGTAGTGTAATATGTGTGAGTGCCCATAGCATGTAAGGGTTGTGTTACAGTAGTGTAGTGTGTGTATGCACTGTGTTCAAGCGTTGTGTTACAGTAGGGTAGTGTGTGTAAGGGTTGTTTTACAGTAGTGTAGTGTGTGTAAGGGTTGTTTTACAGTAGTGTAGTGTGTGTAAGGGTTATGTTACAGTAGTGTAGTGTGTGTGTCCTGTTCCAGTAACGTGGAAAGGTTGTGTTAAAGTAGGGTCGTGTGTGTAAGGGTTGTGTTAGAGTAGTGTCGTGTGTGTGTGTTCTGTTCCAGTAGCGTGTAAGGGTTGTGTTACACTAGGGTAGTGTGTGTAAGGGTTTTCACAGTCGTGTTGTGTGTGTAAAAGTGGTGTTACATTAAGTGTAGTGTGTGTATGTTCCGTTCCAGTAGCATGTAAGAGTTGTGTTACAATAGTGTAGTGTTTGTAAGGGTTGTGTTACAGTGGGGTAGTGTGTGTAAGCATTGTGTTGCAGTAGGGTAGTGTGTCTATGCAGCAGATTTGTAGCTCTATGCATGGGAAATCACATTTTACTCCACAGCATTTATTCAGCATTTACAACCAGGATGTAAAAATATTACATATTCAAGAGAGCCCAATTTTATCACCTTCCTCTTTGGGTATGTGTGTATTGCGTGTGTGTGTGCGTGCGTGCGTGCGTGCGTGCGTGCATGGGTGTGTGTGTGTGTATCGATGGAAGATAAAGTGTGTCAGTAAATGAAGTTGTCAGGGCTGGAGTGATGGGAATGGGGTAATATTTTAAAAACAAATCAATTATTTCCATTAGGCAAAAGACTGCTTTTAAGTGGTCAATCCTCATTACAAACAGACATCCCCTCTGGTATAAACATGGTGGTGTGTGACTACCAGAATATTATCCTGCTCTCCAGTGTTTGTGTATGGGAGCAGATGTGTTCTCCCTCAGTGCTAATAACAGGGGAAAGGTTGGACTCTTTCTCTGTGAGATCTGACAGCACGTTTATGGAAATTATTCAACTCTTTAGTCCTGACAGACACTTTCACAACAGCTCATAATGTATATAAACAGAGAGCAGGATAATGTGAGTAAAGGGATTGTGGGTAACAGGGGAGTTGTGAGTAAGGAGATTGTGGGTAATGGTGAGGGAGTTGTGGGAAATGGAATTGTGGGTAATGAGGGAGTTGTAGATAAGGGGATTGTGGGTAATGTGGGAATTGTGGAAAAGGGGATTGGTGTAAAGTTAAGGAAGTTGTCGGCAAGGGGATCGTGGGTAATGAGGGAATTGTGAATAAAGGGATTGTGGGTAATGAGGGAGTTGTGGGTAAGGAGATTGGGGGGATTGTGGGTAAAGAGTTAATGTGGGCAATTGTTGCAGACATTCTCTGGAGGTTTGTAACTGACCCACTAAGCCTGTTAATGTGGCAGTCTGGGGTGTGAAGAGGGTCCCAACTCTGGATCGGGGGGGTATTACTCTGTAATATCGAGGGGGTTACTCTCAGTCTGTAATTTTGAGGGGTTTACTCTCAGTCTGTAATATCAAGGAGGTTACTCTCAGTCTGTAATATCGAGGGGATTACTCTCAGTCTGTAATTTTGAGGGGGTTACTCTCAGTCTGTAATATCGAGGGGGTTACTCTCAGTCTGTAATTTTGAGGGGGTTACTCTCAGTCTGTAATATCGAGGGGGTTACTCTCAGTCTGTAATATCGAGGGAGTTACTCTCAGTCTGTAATATCCAGGGGGTTACTCTCAGTCTGTAATATCGAGGGGGTTACTCTGTCTGTAATATCGAGGAGGTTACTCTCAATCTGTAATATCGAGGAGGTTACGCTCAGTCTGTAATATAGAGGGGGTTACTCTCAGTCTGTAATATCGAGAGGGTTACTCTATCTGTAATATCGAGGGGGTTACTCTGTCTGTAATATCAAGGGGGTTACTCTCAGTCTGTTATTTCGAGGAGGTTACTCTCATTCTGTAATATCGAGGGGGTTACTCTCAGTCTGTAATATCGAGGGGGTTACTCTCAGTCTGTAATATCGAGGGGGTTACTCTCAGTCTGTAATTTTGAGGGGTTTACTCTCAGTCTGTAATTTTGAGGGGGTTACTCTGTCTGTAATATCGAGGGGGTTACTCTCAGTCTAATATCGAGGGGGTTACTCTCAGTCTGTAATATCGAGGGGATTACTCTCAGTCTGTAATATCAAGGGGGTTACTCTCAGTCTGTAATTTCGAGGAGGTTACTCTCATTCTGTAATATCGAGGGGGTTACTCTCAGTCTGTAATATCGAGGGGGTTACTCTCAGTCTGTAATATCGAGGGGGTTACTCTCAGTCTGTAATATCGAGGGGGTTACTCTCAGTCTGTAATATCGAGGGGGTTACTCTCAGTCTGTAATATCGAGGGGATACTCTCAGTCTGTAATATCGAGGGGATACTCTCAGTCTGTAATATCGAGGGGGTTACTCTATCTTTAATATCGAGGGGGTTACTCTCAGTCTGCAATATCGAGGGGGTTACTCTATCTTTAATATCGAGGGGGTTACTCTCTGTTTGTAATATCGAGGAGGTTACTCTAAGTCTGTAATATCGAGGAGGTTACTCTCAGTCTGTAATTTTGAGGGGGTTACTCTCAGTCTGTAATATCGAGGGGGTTACTCTCAGTCTGTAATATCGAGGAGGTTACTCTCAGTCTGTAATTTTGAGGGGGTTACTCTCAGTCTGTAATATCAGGTTGTTTCTTGTTTCTCAGTCACTTACTGCTGATGGATTCTGCACTCAGTAATGTGATAGTCTAAGTGGTCATTTCTTAATTACATCAAATATAAAGCCAAACTGTTTCTGTCAGGCCTGGTTTGTGAGAACAGCAGCTTACTTTAAGTGTGTCTCTGAGCTGCGGTGGTATCACAGCCTCCCCCTCCGCAGATAACACCAGATACTCAGCTCCTGAGTTCCTTCTGCCCTGTTTGCTGCTTAACTACGGGAGGTTCCAGTTAGAATCAGGAAGTGCTGTAGTTTCCTATGTCACAGTACAGACCATCCACTGGTGATGTAGTGTAGCTGGTCATGCCCCTTAATGCATCAATTTATAATATTAGCATCTAAGGAGTTTAAGAATCTGGCTGGGGTGGGGACAGAGGACAGTGTGTGGCAATATGGGAGAGAAGAAGTGTTTAAGATTTTAGGGAGTGTTCAGCAAGTGTGGAGGGATCTACAGGATGTGTTAAAAACTCAGTCTTCCCTGCTATATCTGTATCATACCAAATTTCAGGCCTTTCTAGGTTCCTATGGCTACATACATTAGGGCTGTCGGAATGCATAAAGAATACCCCCCTCAGGATTACAGTGTTAGTGTTGCATTGCTGGAGTGGTAGTGTGTCACATTATTACAGTGTTAGTGTTAAATTACAGGAGTTGAGGCATAATATGATAGATTGTATAGAGGTATTGCAGTGTTACTTTACAACAGTTGTACAATATTCTTAGCATGTGAGCATAACAGTGGAGCAGGACACAGCAGACCAGTTTCACAGGGTTAGACTGCTGCAGCGTTCCAGCGAATGTGCTTCCATTCTGCTTTTAATTGGACTCAGTTGCCAAGATGAGGCCAGGAAGAAAGGAGCGAAAGAGGAGCAGAGGGAAGAGGAAGAGAGGGAAGAGGTGATTCATAGGAAGGATTTCTTTCAGTTTCTTCAGAAAACGGAATTTGACGTTTTACGTTTTTCACACCAATAATTCAGTAATATTCAGTACTCCCTGTTTTGCATCTGAAAGTGGCTTCTGGGCTTGAGCTGGTTTTCCCACGTGATTTCCTGTACATGCGTAAAATATGCGCTGTAAAGGGCTGGTTTGATTGTGCGTAGAGGAGCATGTGGGGGAATATTCTGTGCTTTACTGCACTGACAGACACCTCAGCTGAAAGAGGAGAGGGCAGGTCAGTCACTCATCTGTGGACCGTTAAACTCCCCGTCTCACACTCTTTTTCACCTTCTGTCTCTCTCTCCCTCTCTGTTCTTCACACTCTCTCTCTCTCCCCATGTCTCTTTTTGCTCTCTCTCCCTATCTCTCTTCCCCTCTCTCCCAGTTGTCCAGCACATTAAGAGGCATAACATCATGCTGAAGCGTGAGTTGGGGGAGGGGGCGTTTGGGAAGGTCTTCCTGGCTGAGTGCTACAATCTCACCCCTGAGCAGGAGAAGATCCTGGTGGCCGTCAAGGTATTCTGCACCTGTACAACACCGGGCACACACACACGTGCACACTGACACACACCCACACATGCATACACCACACACATACACACACATCACAAACCATGCGCGTGCACACACACATGCACACACCACACACACGCAGACACCACACATGCACACACACACATGCCACATATATGCACACACACACACATACACAGACATGCACACACACACGCACACACACACACACAGATGACTGCATAGTGGCAGTTAACAGAGCTGCATAAATGTGTCTAATGGTGGGACAGGGAGAACATATGAATTGCACAGCATATTAATGTTACATCAGCAGAAATGAATTATTAATTAAATTTTTCCGAAAGGGTAATTTTCCACAAACAGTTGATTGAATTGTACTTTCATATTCCCTGGTTGAAAACTGTGTATTTCTTTCAAAACTTAAGGACCCGCAGAGCTATGAAGAGAGAGGAAGGTCTATGATTTAAGCACTAAAGGCTGTACTACAATCACAAACACACACACTGCTGTCATGGTTCGTGGGTTATTTTTTCCTTCCCCTGCGGTTATCGTCTTTTCCCTCCAGTAGAGAATATATCAGATTTTTTCCGCGTTCCGTTCCGGGGTTTTGATTCACCTCGCCTATTATTCTTTTCACCTGTGCTACGGCCTGCGGGGTATTTAAGCTCTTCACTTCCGCTTCCCCGGTGCTTCTTTGTCATTCCGTATTACATTTAGCCAGGTATAGCCAGGTACAAGCGACCTTGTAATATTAAACTTGTTTCATGTTCACGTGGGACTTGCTTCTTAGCTGTATTATTCAGGTATAGGATTATTTTCCTCCTGTTAGCTTCACTATGCTATTTTCTTTGTGCTGTTCTCACTGAAAACGTTTTTCTTTGGTGGTTTCACTTTTGTTTCACCTTCTACCAGCCGTCTTAGTGTTACGTGCTGAAGGTGTTCTTTTCTTTTCTAGATTTCCATGTTAGCTCTAGTATTGAGCTCAGGAGACGTAGTTTTGTACTCACTCGTGTTTTAGAGTTCGCCCTATTTTCCTGGGTTGATTATTATTTGGCTGTTTAGCTACTAGGATGTATTCCTTTCTTCTTTCTACGTATTAGTAGTTTTTACTACCTTAGTGGTCCTCACCTGTGTGGGTGACTTGTTCTGAACCCCCTTACCTTCACATTTGATTCACCGCTACTAAACCCATCACAACTGCAGGCTGTACTCCAGTCACAAACACACTACAGGCTGTACTACAGTCATATTCACATACACACATATCACAGGCTTTACTACAGTGATAAACACACACTATAGGCTGTTCTATCTAACTATAAAGGAAGAAATCCTGTCCTGTCTATCTGTATTTTGCTTTGCTCGACAACCGGGCACTGTATGAAGTTGAAATTCGCTAGGTGTATTGTTCAGGACCCTAGCAAGTGCAAGTGTGAAGTTGATTGGATGTGCGGTTCTCCAGAAAAAAAGCTATTTGTATATGGTCTATGATAAGAAGTCTAAAAACTGTAGGAGGCTATAATCTGAAGCAGCTAGAGGGTACCATGACATCATCAGCTGCAGAGGCTGCTAGAGTGCATTGGAACTGTCATGGTTCGTGGGTTTTTGTTTATTTTCCGTTGAGGTTCTCGTCCTGGTTTCCCGATTGGGAATCTATCAGATTTTTTCCACGTTCCGTTCCGGGGTTTTGCTTTCCCTTGCTCGTTATTGTTTTCACCTGTGTTTCTACCTGCGGGGTATTTAAGTTCCTCACTTCCGCTTCCCCAGTGCTTTTTTGACAATCGACATTGCATTGAGCCCGGTATAGCCAGGTACTAGCGACCTTGTGATATTAAACGCTGTTTATGTTCATGAGGGACTTGCTATTAGCTTTTATTTCAGGTATAGGTATTATTCCTCCTGTTAGCGTTCTGTGCTATTTATTTTATTCCTTGCTGTTCTCTCTGAGACAGTTTTTCTTTGTTTGTTTCGTTTTGGTTTTACATATTTTCGGCCGCCCGAACTGTTGTGCCGAAGGTGTTCTTTTCTTTGCTAAGTTTCCCATTTTGGCTCCAGTATTGAGCTCGGGAGATTTAGTTTGTGTTTCACTCGTTATTCGAGTTTGCCCTATTTTAGTGGGTTGATTTTCATTTGGCTGTTTAGCCACAAGGAATTAGTTTCCTGTCTTTTCTTTCTTTGCATTTATTGTTTTACTCCCTTTATTGGTCCTCACTGCATGAGTGACTTGTTTTGATCCCCCCACCTTCGCGTTTGATCATCCGCCACAATAAATCCATTACAGGAACATTACAGGAACATTCTTATCAGCGGTAAGAATAGAGTCCTCAAGTGACTACGTCATGCTGGCTTCGGTAAGTAAATTTCCCATTCATTTCGAGCGTAGACATTAACTAAAGCTTACTTTTAAACCATTTCTTACCAATCTACTTACCGTCAATTTCCCGGATTGTTCAATATAACGCCCGTTCACAAACTGTCGTTTTTCTGGACCAGCTTCGAGTATATTTTACGTTTTTGTATTTTTTGTGTGAAAATACCAGCGCTGACACTGTTGAAAAACTCCACGTCCCATAATTCCCTCCGAACGTGCAGCCTTGTCTCCAGGTCTCCAGACGTTGTCATATAACAGTAGCCAGCAGTAGCACACAGCTCCGTTTTAAACACTTTAAAAGTTAACTAGCTAGCTTGAAGGACTAAAAGCTAGAATTGTTTTATGTGGTTAACTGTAGCATAGTTTCTGACCTTGTCGGGCGGGCTTCTCTACTTCGCAAACTAACGGTAGCTAGTCTTCAGTGGCAGTCGATTCCCATCCCCAGCAGACAGACAAGATGATAATAGAGATATACAGTCCATTAAAGTGGACTACAAGTCGAACTACAATCTTTAATGCATTACTTTAAAAAATATAAATTGAAACATGCGATATATGGTTTATATCCTTGTACCACACAGCCTAATCCAGGAATGTTTCGGCTCATTCTATAAATCAGATTTCAAGAAATAGTTGATAGTCTCCGAAGCCCATTCTAATCTTCCATAGGGAATTTATTTCAGAAACCAGACTCCACCCACGACTGACTACTCACTTGAGTACTCTATTCACCTGCTAGGGGTGGGGGGCAGAGAGTACAATGTGACATCACAATGGTCAACATTCCGCCATTAATTTCAATGGGACAGAAATGTACTTTTAAACTTAAATCTAACTGTGTGCTGTCTGTGTCTGTATTTTGCTTTGCTCGACAACCGGGCACTGTATGAAGTTGAAATTCGCTAGGTGTATTGCTCAGGACCCAAGGAAGTCCAGTGCCGACTGTGTAGTTGATTGGATGAGCAGTTCTCGAGAAAGCTGCACACATGAATACTGGGGGCCAAGCAATCGGCCCGTTCCAAACGGGCACGTTTTGTACGGGCACTGTACACTGCGTTGATTGGATGAGCGGTTCTCGAGCAAGCTGCAAGCATCAATAAACACACACTATAGGCTGTTCTATAGTCATAAGCACACAATATAGGCTGTTCTATAGTCATAAACACAATACAAGCTGTACTGCAGTCGCAACCACACAGTATAGGTTATATTACAGTCACAAACACATACTACAGTTAAAACTATCTGCCAAGGTAAATATTGCTTTCTGTTTGGATAAAATTTAGTCTGGATCCCATCTGTCAAATTAAAATGTTTGTGATGTGTCTAGAAAACAGTTCAGCATGTGTATTTAATGTAAGAGAATGTTTTTACACTGAGTTCAGAACTCAAATATTTGTCTTGGGTCTGTATTAGATTTGTTAATACTTCATGGAGCACATCCTGAAAAATATAATATAATAAAATATAATATCTTCTTTTTCCTGGCCAGAGTCAGGCTGTCCTACATCCAGCTCACCCACAAAAACTTTGGCTTGTTCAATATAACCACAGTCAGAGGCCTTACTCTCCAGTATTGATACAGAAAGTCTTTGCACGTTAAAAATGGGAAGCACAAATGTGGTTGCTACAGGCGGTGGATTACAACCATAATGTACACAATCAGTCAATAACATCCTATGAGCAGAAGTTTCCGTCGTATGCATTTAATTTTTCTTCTTAAAATACTCACTTCATGATTTTTTGAATTGTGTGTCTCTGTAGTCATGACTGCGTGTGTATGTTTCAGACCCTGAAGGAGGCCAGTGAGAATGCCCGTAAAGACTTCCAGCGAGAGGCGGAGCTCCTGACGAACCTGCAGCATGAGCACATTGTCACCTTCTATGGGGTGTGCGTGGAAGGAGACCCACTCATCATGGTATTTGAGTACATGAAGCATGGAGACCTCAACAAGTTTCTCAGGTGTGTGTGAGGAAGAGAGAGTTCCACAACAGCCATACCACACTGAACCCTTTTCATGGCTAACTGCTAGAGCTAAGCAGCCATACCACCCTGTACTGTTCTCATGTAAAACTGCTATAACGAAGCAGCCATACCACCCTGTACCCTTCTTATGGCTAACTGCTAAAGCTAAGCTACCATACCATGCTGTACCCTTCTTATGGCTAACTGCTAAAGCTAAGCTACCATACCATGCTGTACCCTTCTCATGGCTAACTGCTAAAGCTAAGCTACCATACCATGCTGTACCCTTCTTTTGGCTAACTGCTAACACTAAGCAACCATACCAACCTGTAGCCTACCCTTCTCATGGCTAACTGCTAAAGCTAAGCAGCCATACCATCCTGTACCCTTCTCCTGGCCAACTGCTGAATCTTCGCAGCCATACCACGCTGTACCCTTCTCATGTAATAAAACTGCCACTATACCTAAGCAACCATACCACCTTGTACCGTTCTCATGTCAAACTGCCATAGCTAAGCAACCATACCAACCAGTAGTCTTCTCATGGCTTACTGCTGAAGCTAAGCAGCCATACCACGCTGTACCGTTCTCATGTAAAACTGCTGAATATTCGCAGCCATACCACGCTGTACCCTTCTGGCTCAAAGCTAAGCAGCCATACTGTGTGTGTGTGAATGGTGTTTGTACATTTGTTTTTTTAATGCATGCTTGGGTGTGGTTAATGTGTGTTTGTGTATTTGTGCCTGGGTATTTTTGTGTGCAAATTGTATGCGTGTTTGTGTAATGCCTTTGTTTGTGTGTACTGTGTATGTGTGTGTAATGTGTTTGTGTGTACTGTGTATGCATGGTTGTGTTAGTGTGTACTGTGTATGTGTGTGAGTGTGTTTGTGTGTGTACTACTGCGTATGTGTGCATAATGTTTTTGTAGTGTGTCTGTAATGTGTACGTTTGTGTATAATGCGTAAGCGTGTGTGTGTGTAATGTGTGTGCTTGTGTGTGTACGGTGTATGCATGTGTGTGTTTGTGTGTACTGTGTGTGGGTGCGTCTCATTTGTATGTGTGGTTGTGTGTACTGTGTAAACGAGTGTGCAAGGGAGTTTTACCTTTGGCTTGCTCTTGTGGGGGTTTAGGCTGTGTTTTTTTGTGAAGCGTATTGTGACAACCGGTTGTGAAATGCACTATATAAATAAATAAATATTGATTGATTAATGTTTATGCGTGTATGTGTTTGCATGTGTGTAATGTGATTGGTTCTATGCAATGTGTATGTGAATGTGTGTTTGTGTGTTCTCTGTGTGGGTGTGTCTAATGTGCTTGTGTGTGTGTGTGTGTGTGTGTGTGTGTCGCAGGGCTCATGGTCCTGACGCCGTGCTGATGGACGGGCAGCACTGCGTGCAGGTAGAGCTGACGCAGCCATGTGCTTGTGTGTGTGTGTGTGTGTGTGTGTGTGTGTTTGTGTGTTCTCTGTGTGGGTGTGTCTAATGTGCTTGTGTGTGTGTGTGTGTGTGTGTCGCAGGGCTCATGGTCCTGACGCCGTGCTGATGGACGGGCAGCACTGCGTGCATGTAGAGCTGACACAGCCACAGATGCTACACATCGCGCAGCAGATCGCAGCGGGGATGGTGTACCTGGCCTCCCAGCACTTCGTCCACCGTGACCTGGCAACACGCAACTGCCTGGTGGGAGAAAACCTGCTGGTGAAGATCGGAGACTTTGGCATGTCCCGGGACGTCTACAGCACCGACTACTACAGGGTGAGTGAGTGAGAGAGTGCGTGCAAGTGAGTGTGCGTGCTTACGAGCATGCAAGTGTATTGTGCAGGGCAATAGCAATTTCAGGTTCTTATTGATCGATATCAGCCTCAGCACAGTTGCTGTTGTATCGGTACACAATGACACTGATACTTCCTGTCTAGTTGCATCTGAAGCGGACCCTGGCTGCGTCCCAATACTCGAAAAATGCACTCTCCCGTCCTCCACTACCCCCTCCTCTACTCCGTGCTCCGGAACTCGCGTTTTGTGTTTTAATCTAATGTCGCTGATTACATATTAATTACGTATTAATGGTTACATATTAATTAATGTCTTGATGCAAACCGCAATGTCAGGTACATTGTATACTATACATGCAAATACTTGTACTCTAAACGTTCAGACAGTTTTGCATACTTCCGGGTAGGATAGGAGTGGTAGTGGGGGAGTGGAGGAAGGGAGGTGGGGAGTGAAGAATATTGGGACGCAGGCCCTGGCTATCCCAGCACTGCTGTGATGTCATCATAAAGCGACTCAGTTTGGCTGGGCCTTTACAGGTGGTGCAGAATGACAACTATACACTGTCAACACAACTTACTGTGTTTAGTGCTGTGAATCAATGTGTTAGTGTCGTGAATCAATGTATTAGTGCCACGACTCGCTGTGTTAGTGCCACGACTCGCTGTGTTAGTGCCGCGACTCGCTGTGTTAGTGCCGCGACTCGCTGTGTTAGTGCAGTGACTCGCTGTGTTAGTGCGCACCATGACTCACTATGTTAGTGCCGTGACTCGCTGTGTTAGTGCCGTGACTCACTATGTTAGTGCAGCTGGACTTGAAAGACTGAAGTACATGGATAGAATCTCCATTCATGCCACCCCCCCTCCCCATGCCAGCCCACCACCTCCCCTCCCCCTGGCTGTAAGTGGTGCGGGAGGCGCGGCTAGGCGGGGGGGGGCGGGGGTGCTTTGTGCTCGCTGGCAGTTTCCATGGCAGCGAACCCAGGCTGTGCTGAGCTGAGGATATATCAGACAGCTGAGAGAAAAAAGTCATTAGAGCAGTGTGATTAGTATGCAGCGCTGCCTCTCCCTCTCACAGAGGGAGAAGAGAGAGAGGGAGAGGGGGGTAAAAGGGGATAGAGAGGGGAAAAGGGGAGAGAGACAGAGAGAGGGAGAGAGGAGTAGCAGCATATCTGAGTGTGTGACCCCTGACCCCTGCCCATTCCGTCCCCAATGGTTCCTCTCACATGCATGCCAGTCTGTTACTGTGACGACCCCAATTCATAACCCCTCACTCTCAGTACACATGATATTCCTTAATTAAAAATGCCTTTTCCATGTGGCCTTGTGTGACATGCAAGGAATGGCTTGCAGTGGTCACCACATATACCACACAGCAGAGTATACCACATATTTACAGCACATATTTGTACCTCAGATTTACAGTACATATTTATACCACATTCACAGCACATAATTATACCATGTATTCACAGCACATATAAATATCTCTTATTTACAGTACACATTTATACCACATATTTACAGCACATATGTATGTCTCATATTTGTACCACATATGTACAGCACATGTTTATACCACATATTTACAGCACATATGTATACCTCATATTAATACTACATATGTACAGCACATATTTTATACCTTATATTTATACAGAATATTTACACCTCATATTTGTACCTCATATTTGAATGTAAACACAGTCATTATGTAGAGCTCTTCCTTCACCGGCAGTGTACAGTCTATGAAACTGCCATTTCAATGCAAATTTTGTAATCCCCCCATAGAAGCAATGTTTCCATAGAAACGGAGGGCAGTGGAGAGGGAGTGTGATGGGGAAGGGGCGGGGGGCGGGGGGGGGGGGGGGGCGGGTAGTGACACAGATCAGCCTATACACACTGTGCTGGCCAATTACAGTGACGGGCTTCTAGAAGGAGGCCAATCACAGTGGTTATCGGAGGCCAGGACAGGTCACACCACAACCCTCACAGTTTAGATTTTTTTAGTTTTGTGGGGTTATGGCAGGAAAGAGGTTTCATTATTAATGAGCAGTTACAGGGGACGGCCCCCTTGGGCCCAGGGCAAAATACAAAATACTAACAACTCTGATCTGGACCTGACCTTCTGAAAGCTCTGCATCTTAATATTTCATGAGTTCAGAATGTTATAACTATTAATCATTAGCTCTTCTCTGTTCTCATCTGAATTTGTAAATGCTGCATCAAATGGAAACATGAATAATTAAAAATAATTACATTTTAAAATGAGAAAATGATCGTTAGCTTAGCCTGTGGCTTTCACTGTGGCAAAGAACTTCATCTCAAGAGAAACTGTTCAAATATATTAGATATATATTAGATAATATATGTGCAAATACATTAGAAAGTAAATAGAGAATTGTTTCATTTGACAAATCTTCCCCCATCTCAATATCTGGGACTGAGACTCCGATTTTATATAAAACCACCAACGGAAACAGAATAAGTAACACTAACTTAGTGGCAGTGGGTTATAATGGACAGTGACACATTTTTTTTAATTTTGGTTCTGTACTCTAGCACTTTGAGTTCGAAAGGATACAATGACAATGACATTGAAGTATGCAGGGTATTTTCATCCATATCGGATGAACCGTTTAGAAATTATAGAACCTCTTGTACATAGTCCCTCCTATTTTCGGGCATCAAAAAATATTGGACAGTTTAACATAATGTAGAATAAAGTAATCATTTTTAATGTTTGGTGGCATATCCTTTGCATGCTATGACTTCCTGATGTCTGTGACCCAACAATATCAAAAGACTCTTGATATCTTATTTTCTGGTACTTTTACAAGCGATACTATAACTTCTCAGCATTTAAATGGATCTCTATGGGATTTGGGGGTTGGGACTAGATTTAGCTGTAAATTATGCTGGAACAGTATGGAGTACATAGTTGGCGAAATGGCTGTAAGTCATCAAGGGTCTGAGGTATCAAACAATCCTCAAACCATCACTCTGCTGCCAGATATGCAGTAGATATTGATGGATCACTTTAAGGGTTGTTTCTCCTGACTAATTTTCCTATTGAACTGGGAAAATAAGTCAGGGGAAGAAACCCTTCAAGTTATCCATCCATATCTACTGCATACCAGTGTAATTTACAGCTAAATCTAGTCCCACCCCCCAATTCCGATCCATTCAAATGCAGAAAGGTTATAGTATCGCTTGTCAAAGTACCAGAAAATAAGATATCAAGAGTCTTTTGATATTGTTGGGTCACAGACATCATGAAAGTCATGGCATGCAAAGGATATGCAACCAAATATTAAAAATGATTACTTTATTTTACATTATGTTAAACTGACCAATATTTTTTGATGCCCGAAAATGGGGGGTCTATGTACAAAAGGTTCTATAATTTCTAAACGGTTCATTTGATAAGGTTGAAAATACCCTCAAATTAAAGCTGACAGTCTGCACTTCAACCGCATTGTCATTGTATCCTTTCAAACTGAAACTGCTAGAGCACAGAACCAAAATAACAAAACATGTGTCACTGTCCAATAAATTATGGTGCTCACTGTATGTGTGTGTGTGTGTGTGTGTGAGAGTGTTTGTGTGTATGCGTGTGTTTCTGTGTGTGCCCATGTGTTTGTGCGCATGCATTTGTGTGTGTGTGTGTGTGTGTAACTGCATCTCTATGCCCCTGCAGGTGGGGGGGCACACAATGCTGCCAATTCGCTGGATGCCCCCAGAGAGCATCATGTACAGGAAGTTCACTACTGAGAGCGACGTGTGGAGCCTGGGCGTGGTCCTGTGGGAGATCTTCACCTACGGCAAACAGCCCTGGTACCAGCTCTCCAATAATGAGGTCAGTGTCAGCTAACATTAACCTTTAACCTGTAATCTTTAACCCTAAACCTGACCTGGGTGCCATCTCTCCTACAAGGTCAAAATGACCTCAAGAATGAACCTTTAACTCTTAACCACAAACTTGAACCATGTAACAGCTCTAATCTAACCTTAAATCCTGAAGCCAGAGCCATAGAGAAGTGAGACAGTAATTATTGGTCGTTTTGAATGATGGAATGGGTTGTGCCTTACTGCAATTAAACACCACTAAAGCCCCCACCATGCTATGGCATCAGTGAAACATTTTCATTATTTCCCTTCCTCTAAATAACATGTTGCATGTACAAGATCCATCCCTCCATACACCTATACTTATGTAATTGACTCCCAGTGGATTGAACTCTCAGTCTACCTGTTGTTCTATCACAGACACCCATAACCATATCCCGTGACCCATAACCCAAGCAGGTCTTTAAATCCTAAAGCTGAATAGATGGATGTAGGTGAAACCTCTGCAGTTCCAGACTGAGGAAGAGGAGTTTTAGTACTTTCATTCCAGGTTCTCCAGGTTGTTCTGAATGTACATTGCATGTCGATTTGTACCACGTGAGAGTGTAAATGGGGATTGAAAGTGTAATTTTATCAATGGATGTTGACCTCTGACCTCTGCAGGTGATTGAGTGCATCACGCAGGGGCGTGTCCTGCAGAGACCTCGTACCTGTCCGAAGGAGCTGTATGATCTGATGCTGGGGTGCTGGCAGCGTGAGCCTCACATGAGGCTCAACATTAAGGAGATTCACAACTTGCTCCACAACCTGGCACGTGCCTCACCCGTCTACCTGGATATCCTGGGCTAACAGCTCACTGCTCCTGCCTGCCCCACCCCCCTACCACGCCCACTCGCCACTGGAGTGTGTATATGCATATGTGTGCCTGCGTGTCTGTGTGTGTGTGTGTGTGTGTGTGTGTGTGTGTGTGTGCCTGTGTTTGTGTGTGCATATGTGTATGTTTGCGTGTGCGTGTGCGTGTGTGTGGGACTGATGGCATTATTGAAGAAGGCAAGAAAAGGCTATTTCTTTAGGGGGCCTCTAACCCTCCCTTCCCTGTGCAATACTGACGTGATATTCACCCCCACCCCCCCCCCCCCCATCTTTCCTTCCCCCCCTATATCCTTCTTTTGTATCAAACATGCTTCTGCCCACCTGAACTTGCCATGGACGAAGCGACTCAGTAAAGCTTACTGGGCAAATCTCTATTTCTGCGTTTTCCTGGTTTTCCTGTACTTCTGAGGACACTGATGGAGCCATCAGCGGGGATCCATGCTCACAATCTGCTGTAAATATGAAAATATTAAATATTGGCCATGGCTGGACCTTGCCATGTTGTTCTTACACTGCTGTGTGCCCCACAGCAGGTCACTGAGTGCAGGAGAGAGAGAGAGAGAGAGAGAGAGAGGGCGTGTAGTGGTAGTGGTGTCTGTCTTTAGGCCTGTGTACCCCCCTGCACCCCCCTATCTGTCCCTCTGCTTTACTTTGGGAACATCATCAGCGGTGTCCTGCACAGAGAGGGTGCAGGGCCCGGATTCTGAAATCCCAGACAATCAGCGCAAGAGGGGCGTGAAAGCCCTGACAGATTACAGGCTTATCAGGACGTTAATGCTCCTTACAGTATTTTATGGGAAGAAAATTTAATTTTGCATGTTTTTCACTTGTTGAGTAATGCAGCGATGTAAAGACGGAATGCGTCTCTGCTGTAGTCTGATGTAGATTTCATTAAGGAGGCTAATGCACCATTAGCACGGCCCGGCTACTGAGACACGGCCATTCAAGATTTATGCTTTTATTGGAAGATTCTCTTTTAGGGAGATGTATCAGATTCATCCCCTTCTGTGACACACACACACACACACACACACACACACACACACACACACACAGAGTACACACATGCACACAGGGGACAGTTTGGACACTTTTGGAGTATATTCAGAATATATTTTGAAGAGAGACCTTCAGTCCTGTAATATACTTTTGTATCATTCTTTCAGCCTTTTTAAACTGGATGGTGGTGGAATGATATCACACAGTGTTGGTTATAGCAGTTTTTTAATAGTCTATTTTTATACTTATTTAACTTGAAGAACTTTTACATTTGTTTTTTTTTTGTTTCTTTATCAGACACGATTGACATTTTTAAGTGGTTGATTAGTTTCTGACTTTACTGATTATTTGTTGAATTATTGATCAGTTGTTGAATTTATTGAGGGGCTCAGTGCGTGTACAGGAGTGACTGTTGAAATGCTGTTTGTACATCCTGTACATTGTACGGTCTGTATGAAAGCAAGCACAGTCACAGCCACCCTCTGAAAGGGTTTCTAAGCTATTTTGAGAGTTAGTATTTTTCTGTTGAAAGTGAGGTTACTTTTTGGTTTTGGAGGACTGGGGGACCCCAGATCAGTTCCTGATGTTGGAGTTTTGTGGTGTAATGGACATTACCACGGTGACGTCACTCTGCCAACAACAGCACAGGAAATACACTGTTCTCACAAAAGTCATCACAATTTGTTGTCCAGCTAAGGAGCTAATCAGAGTTTGTTTATCTGTTTATGTGACCTGCACTGTAAGAGGATACGACAATGACCCCGTGTTGTAAGAATGTTCATATTGTTACGAGGGAAACCCTCCTATTTTGGGGAACACAAAATAATTGATGCCAACCCCCCCCCCCCCCCCCTCCAAAAACAGGGTTCAATTTTGCAGTGATTCTATGTTTAATTTTTAAAAGATTGAAAAAATTTTAAAGCTTTCTTCTGTAGTGAGAAGGTAATGTGAGGCGGGATAAGGGCGGGGTTACCTGCAGATCTCAGGTGTGTGACACACCCATCACTGAGCAGGTACAGGGGGAGAGGCCTGGTCTGTTCCCTCTCATGCCAGAAATGAGACAGACTTGTACATAATCCTGGCCCATCTCTCTCAGAGAGGACATATCTCAGATGCAGGGAGTGTAAATGTGCCTCTTTCTCTGTACTGAAGAAACGGGGGCGGGGGGTGTCGGTGTGGCACGGGACCTTGCTGTAAATTGTTATGTGTTATGTGTCTGTAGATAGTGTATGTAACAGTACTGTAAATATCAACTCACCCTGACCAGCCTGGAGCCACAGGCTGGGCTGCTGGAGCCCCTGTCTCAACACTAGTACTGAACACTGCTACTAAACACTGCGACACTCAACCCTTCAACACTCCCCAAACTACTACTGAACACAACACCACTCAACGCTGCTACAGAATCCTGCAGTAATTTAACAATGCTACCAAACTCAGCATTGCTGTTTGACAGTGCAGCGCTGACCATTGCAACATTGAACACTGCTACAGGACACTAAAGTATTCAACACTGCTTCTGATGGCTGCAGTATGTAAAATGAGCACAGAGGCAGTACTAAGCATCACATTCGTTTCTCACAGCGCCTCATGCTCAACACATCTGATTACGCACTAAGTACAGACTCAAGCTTTCAAGCTCTGGTGCCTGAGATTTTGTACAGGACGGACACCAGACTTAATTTTAGTGTAAACAAACTCAGTAACTATCCGTCATTAATATTATTGCTGTTATTTATTATTGATTGGTAAAGACAAATTCATTGAGTAATACATGATGTTTAAAGCAGAATTTGAGGAATACTGAACAACAAACTCTTAATGTAGCTCTCACCAATCCCCATTTCCACTAATCACACCCTCACCAATCCCCATTTCCACTAACCAGACTCACCAATCCCCATTTACACTAATCACACCCTCACCATCCCCATGTACAATAGTCTCACCCTCACCAATCTCCATTTACACTAACCACACCCTCACCAATCCCCATTTACAATAATCTCACCCTCACCAATCCCCATTTACACTAATCACACATTCACTAATCCCCATTTACACAAATTGCAGCCTCACCAATCCCCATTTACACTAATCACACACTCACCAATCCCCATTTACACTAATCACACCCTCACCAATCCCCATTTACAATAATCTCACCCTCACCAATCCCCATTTACACCATTCACACCATCACTAATCCCTATTTACACTAATAACACCCTCACTGATCCACATTTACACAAACTACACCCTCACAACTCCCAAATTACACTAAGCACACCCTCACTAATCTCCATGTACACTAATAACTCCCTCACCGATCCCCATTTACACCAATCACACCCTCACCTATCCTAAATTACACTAACCACACCCTCATCAATCCCCATTTACACTAATCACACCCTCACCAATCCCCATTTACACTAATCACACCCTCACCAATCCGAATTTACACTAATCGCACCCACCTAAAAAGGCCTACCCACTAAATCTGACTGGCAGATCCCAGATCTGAACATCACCACGTGACTCCTCCCTCTGTCGGTGCAGGGCTACAGCTCCAAACAGAAACACTGACCTCATGAGAGGTGTGGCCTCAGGGGGCGGGGCCACCCGATTGGCTCAACCACGCTCTGCGTTCCTCTCTGTGACTCAGCATAAGGAAAATCTCTTCTGTTGAATGTATCTGTAGACTGTTCTCTGATTGTTTTTCACTCTCAGGCACCATGGAGTCCCGCCCCCCTGCCATCTGTCTGCGGCCCACAGGGGCCACCCATAGGCCGCTACCACTGTCATTACTCATGTGTACCATGTGATCAGCTTCTCTAAAGCAAATGGAAAAGTCTCTTGTAATACAGTGTATTTAATAAAAGTGTCATGTCTTACAAAACATCTGTCCTGTTGTAATGAGAATGATTATTTTAAACAGTGGACTGATTCTTCCCTTATTTTTGTTTAATATGTGTGTTCTCAAAAGGGGATTCATATAATTGTGTGTGGGTGTGTAAAATTATTATTCCATAATAAAGTGCAAGGAAATGTGCAGGAAAAAGAAAGGTGTTTGGATCACAGACAGGCTGTCAGTATCTAGGTACTATTAACAGCAGGTTCATATTTCTGCCCAACGTGTGGCTGAATATGTTCAATTTCAATGTCCAATTAGCCATTTGCAACCGCAGCCATGCTCATGCATGATCCTCACTGCTGACTTTGGGAGAGTGGAGACATCAGCGGTTCTCCTCCAAAGCATGTGTTGTCGTGTAGCTAAGCTTGCATAGAGTGGAGTCGGAGGAAGCCCTGTCATATGTGGCTTTGGTATGCATTCCAGGGGCGCCTAATCGACCAACCAGCAGCGGACGCGAGAGAGCAATGAAATGTGGGACCGCTGACTAAACCCCCCCGCACCCTGGCCAGATTCGATCCGAGACCATGGGGCTCATCCATGCACCAAAGTGCGGTGCCTTAATCGAATGAGCCGCCCTAAAAAAGGCAAATTTGAAACGGGAACCGAATGAGAGATTCTTCATTTTCCATTTGTGCATTTTAGTTCATATTTCTTTACAGTATTTTAAAATCATGCCTCAATGAGGTGAAAGCAGTTGTACAGATATAGTTTGTTGGCAGGTTTGTGGTGAGGTTGGGTAAGATAAATGTTGTCCATGGGGTGGGGTGTGAACCAGTTAAAAACTGCTGCTAAACCTTGCAGACCTCCATTTCAGCATCATCATTTTTGTTGCAAGTATGTTTCAACCACAGAGAACTGTGGAAGAACCGATGAGCACAGGTAGCCTGTTAGATTCTGTTTTTGTCCATGGGTTTGAGTACAGTGCATTGGTCATGGGGTGGGGTGTGAACCAGTTAAACCGATGAGCACAGGTGAGCACAGGTAGCCTGTTAGATTCTGTTTTTGTCCATGGGTTTGAGTACAGTGCATTGGTCATGCAGGTTGATTGTGTAAAATGGTTTAAAAAAAAATCACACATCACACATTCTATCCACACAAGTTTTTAATCTACACACATGCTACATTTTACTGCAGGAGCCAAATTTTACTGCAAGAGCCACGCTTTACTGCAGGAGCCACACTTTAGATTGATATGGTTCACATAATTAATATAAATTCATAGAAACACTGATGCATGTGCACGCACACAATGGGAGAGATGAAGGCTGTGTCAATGTTCAGATTTCTTCAGTATCTTTTAGTAAAACACTTCCACTCTGTAGACCCAGGAAACCCGGCCCCTGTTCTGCAGATCTCGGCTACAGGTAGAGTAATAAAGACTGACTGCAGTCTGCTTTGTATGAGTGGGACTGCTGCTGATAGAAACAGCCCTACACACCCAGTATATAAAAACCTGCTCAGTAAAGGCAAGGAAGCCTCACCCTGCCGCTGCCTGCACACAGTAAACGTTGTGCTCAGCACCATTCAATCAGCTGTAAGACTGGGGAATCAGCAACCATTCTGGATCCATTTAATCAGGATCGCAGTCTTGGAGTGCCTAGGGCATTTGGGCTGTTTATCAGAACTAGCTGAGCCTGTCCTCTCAATACCACCAAATTTACCCTCTTAATCAGCCCCCAAAGCCATTTAGCCCAGCCCCCCCCCCCCCCCCCCCCATACTGCTGCACAAACACACACATGCAAACATGTGCACACACCCCCACACACACCTCCCTACAGGATTGTACATGTCACACACAGAATTGTTGTTGAAACAAATTCTCCCCCAAAGCATCCATGAAGAGGACCCCCCTCCCAGTGTTCCCTACTTATTTTAAACACAAGATGAGAGGTAAAAATATATCTGATTTTCACAAGCATCCCCTCCATTTCTACATTATGCTTTCATTCTGTTTCCTCTATTCCACTCTGTTCTCTCACACGCTTATAATCTCATTCTGGGTGAATCCCTTCAACATGTTGCTCGATTCACTGGCCACTCTTCTTCTATAACCACATAATGGCCTGTTAATATAATGTTCATTGATTTTGAGAAACATTGAAAGAAAACAATTAAGATGAAAGAACATTAGAGAAATGGACTGATATAGCACCTTGATATAGTGGCAGACTGCTCAGGGAAGAGAGAGAGGGAAGCCCTGCCAGGTGTGTGTTAGTGATCATGCCAGGATAACCAGGCTCAATTAAACTCAGCCTACTAACAGCATGCTTTTTCTATTGCTATGGCAACATGCCTTTATTGCTTTTCACGAGAGTGGAAATGAATGCAGTGTAACAGCGTAATGCAGCGCAACACAGTGTAACAGTGTAATACAGACACACCATTTTATACCCAGCTCATATGAAACTGCTGAAGCAAAGATGGTTAGAATGGTTAGAATTTGGATTGGAGACCTCTTGGCAAAAATTAAGTAAATGGTGGTGATGGGCCAGAGGGGGGCACTCTTCCTGCTGGACCAATTAAAATCTTATGCCTAAACAGAGCGAATGGGACAATGTGCTGTAGAAGGTGCTGGCCTTCAATGAAATTAAACCAAAGTGCTGACTAGTCACTAAAAGTCCCATAGTACCTTTCGAAAGACCAGGAGTGTTAACTAGTCATATTCCCACAAAACTATGGGCCCTATCTTACACCCGGCGCTAACCCAAACGCAAGTGTCTTTGCTAGTTTCAAACCGGGGCTAGGGTCCTTTTAACGTCCAGCACTCACGTTGTTTTATTGCAAGTGAACTGGGCGGGTTGGTCTTAAGATGAGGTACGGCCAGAATAATTTTTAGTGTATTGCTAACTTAAGCCAGCAGAAAGCGCTCGCGCTAGAACCGCCACAAACCTGTTCTAAAGTCATGTCGCAGTTGTTTCAATGCTATTTTAACTGTGCAATATTAAGATAGTAGCCTAATATGCATGCACATAGATGTGCACACAACGCGCATGCACCCTCCTGTCTGTTACTTACACACAGGGGCGCGAACAAACATGCAAAACTATGAAAATTACATTGTGAAATGGAGATTAATAGTTTTCCCCAAAATAAAACATTTTTTCTCCTGGAATAGACGCAAATTGTCCCTGGAATCGCGGGAAAATGGGCTTGTTTAAAGGCCTTAAGCTACCAGTAAAAACGTGTGGTCATATTTCCATAAGCAGGACAATAAAAAACAAGAAAAAATATGCCCTAAATTGGGAGGTTCCCAACTTCCCAACCTGACAGCTTTAGTATATTTTGTGTCATCATTAAGGCAAAAGGTACGGTGGCCCAGAGAGGTAAACGCGCTGCAAAAGGCAGAAGCAAATGCATTAACAGAAATGCGCTGCAAATTCATAAACGCTGCAAATTCAAAAACACATGCAAAAGTCCAAAGCAAATGCATTAACAAAAATGTGCTGCAAAAGGAGAAACGCGCTGCAAAAGGACAAAGCAAGTACATTAACAGAAATGCGCTACAAATTCAAAAACACATGCAGAAACGCGCTGCAAAAGTTGACAACACAACGGAAATGTTTCCGGAGGACACTTAAAGAGGACCTTTAACTACACCTGACATGGACGAGTAGAAGTAACTAGCTAATAAAGCCTAAAGAAGTAGCTGACTGGTGCGAATATATTTTTCAGGTAAATTCTCAATAACAAAAGTTAGCCATTCTAACACTGGTGTAGTCTAGGAGCCATGACCAGTATGTTGAAGTTGTTTGAAATTTTTCTAACATTTTTGGGGTTCGTTTGTAATGAGTTAACATTAGCTAGCTAACTAGCTGTTAAATCAATTTATTATCATTGTAATCTATCATAGCTAATGATAATATCATTTTATAACTACATTTTACATTGCCCAGAGTAACTAATTCTTGATCAAAGTAGTCAAAATTTACAAAAAACAAATCAAAATACTTTTTAGTACTAAAATAGATAACACATTGACATCAATTTAAAAAATGCAAACCTCTTTATTGATTTTAAACCTCTGCTTAATGGACACAATACATGCAATAGTTTCATGCTGAAAAACTAAAGTGAAGTGTTTTAAAAGCTAAACTCGTCTAAAAATAATCCCAGATAGCAAGGAAGTATTGAATGAACATTGATAGCATCTGTATCGGTCATCAACCAATTTTCAATGGTCGAAACAATATTCACTTTCTGATGGTAATGGTCACCGATGTGTACATTGTATCAATGTAACAATAACAACCAAGGTCATCATACTGACGAATAACATAGATTTTTAAAATCAGATTAATCAGATTCAGGTGCGCTTTCATTTTCAAATAAAAAACCGTTAGAATTATTCATTGCCTGTTTCTGCGGTCGCTGCTGGAGCCTGCAGGCTACGCTCGTATATGGGGCATTCTACCGAATTAGTACAAAGTGCGGTCCCACAGCAAGAAAAACGATTTAACAAAACAATTAAGTCTTCAGACATAGATATTTACTAAGAATATGTTATGGTCTATTTAAACACAAGGCATTAAATTAGATAGTGATAAGCTTAATATACACAAAAACATCATTTATAGGGTACTTTCTATTGGGAAGTAGCTGTCCCAAACCCTGACATCTAAATTTCAATTTCTGTAAATAACACTTAAAACATTTTTTTTTATTTTGTTCGATGGTGTATTTAGAAGATCTTTATGATTACGTTCAAACAGAAGTTGGAATATTTAGATTTATTGTGGGTTTAATTTTTTAAACGATAAACTATACTCAAAAAATCATGTTCCCAGTTTTCATGTCACTACCGAAACACAAGGTATTTTAGTCCAATGGCTGAGCCTGGTTTTTAGCCACACCCCTGCATTTTTGACAAGACAGTGACAGTGCATCCCTGTCCCTCATGGCTGAATGGTAAGTAGCTATATCCCATACTTTTGATATAAATCTGTTCCAAAATCTGAAAATCGGCGTGTAACCTTAAGAATTGTCACTACCGAACACATATTCTCTTCTATTAAGTAAACTTTTTGGGGGTTTTATGCAAAGTATTATGTTTTTATGTGTGTAAACCTCTTCAAAGACATGTATGCTAGCCATGTACTTGCTAGCATTCTTTAGCTATGCTCAAACTTAGCTAGAATCGTCACTACCGAAACAGTCACTACCGAAACATATGGTTAAGTTTCGGTAGTGACATGATCATTTCGGTAGTGACAAAAAGGAATGGTAAGCAGGTTGTTTTGAAATAAATGTTTTAAAGGTCTCCTATTATACTATTTTTAAGCATATATTATAGGTCTTGGATATATAAAAAACATGTCTATGAAGTGTTTTGCTCAAAATACCAAGCAGATTACCCATTCTAGCCTCATCCCCCTCTATTTCAGCCGTTACTAAAGTGCTAGCTTGGGCTACATACCTAAGTAGTGTGACCACAGTTTAGTCTATGTCTTCTGATGTAAGTAACTATGTAGGCTAACATTAGCTAGGCTATGTTTTGTGGACTAAAGGTTAAACATGTAGATAATGATAATTTCTGTCTGAAATTGTTCAGGGAGAGAGAATCATAAGACACCAACATGCCAAAAGGAATTAGCAAAAGTGGAGCAGAGAGGCTGAGAGAATACAGACAAAGAGTGAGGGATGACCCACTGAAACACCAAGAATATTTAAGAAAGGAAAGAGAAAGAAATAAAAAATGAAAGGAAGAAGGAAAATTGAAATATTGAACCCACCTGGGTAATTATTTTCTGTGTACTTTAAATGGTTATGGATGAACAATTGTTATGTCTTCAAAAATGAAATGATTCTATTGACCCCAAAACATTTGTGTTTGTAATATTTCCAACATAAGGCATGTAATGAGTTAAGATTAAGCAATAAGGTTGAGGGAATATGATACAACCTTGAGAACAAAATACTGTGGTCACTACCGAAACAGTGCAGTCACTACCGAAACACTGGATGTTTTGTAAAAAATAAAGTATATTGAGTTATCAACTAAAATGATATGATACTGATTGGTTTATTGTATGTTCAATTTCAACAATCATCAACTCTGGAATCAATATGATCAGTATTATGAATTTTACAAAGAAAGATTGCATTAAGATTTTGATGAATTGTATAAATTGAACTTTTAAATTTGATTAAAAATTCACTTTTATTGATTTAATTGTGAAAACCTTCAAGAAATATTTGTTTAAATACTATTTACAGAAGGGAAGGTAAAACAATCTTAACAGGTTAATATAATACTTTTTTACTACAGTGTATTTACTATGTTTCGGTAGTGACAATTTTTGGGAGAGGAAGAACATTCCAATACAGTCTGAAAATACGAAATAAAAATGTACGGTTCTTTTACTAGATATGTGTAATTTAGATATGGTACAAAATATATATGGACAAAGTTTTGGGGAAAAAACATACAAAATTTCAAAATATTTCCAACCTGACTTTGATCCAATTCGGTAGAATGGCCCATATAGCGACAGTATGTGTATGTTACGTGGTAAGTCAATTTATTTTTCTTGGTTAAATTGGTTAAGTTCAAAGTTCTAGTTTCTATGACGAGGGTGACGTAGGAAAATAAACAAAATGAGACTTAACAGCAAAACGTATTTGTGGTTGACGCTAATGCTGCATTTGTTTATTCATTTCCAACTAGGAATCCCGATATCCGACTAAATGTAAGAAACACACTTTCACTCGGAGTTCCATGTCGGAAATCAGGGGTGGAGAAATCAACCCCGATCTCCCGACTAGGAAGAACATTAAATCACATCATCATGGCAGCTCAAACAGCAAACAAACATTATTTTTAGACGAGACACTTCAACTTTCGTTTTTCAGCATGAAACTATAGCTAGCTATTGCATGTATTGTGTCCATTGTATTATTTCAATGCATTGATTCAACGTAAACTCGATGAGCACCTGGACACAGAATCAACATCAGAGACGTTGAAACATTGAATCAGTGCTTCATCTTATGTTAATTCAACATTGATTAAATGTTTCCTTGCTATCTAGGATGTTTGTTTACTGTTCACAATGTAGGTCGCGGTGTGAGCTGCCATGATGATGTGATGTCAAATTCTTCCTAATCGGGAGGTCGGGGGTGATTTCCCGAACCTGTCATGGATCTTACCTTTCTTCCCTTATCTCCGCGTCGCTTTATTCGTTTTTATCTGATTTTCCTGTGTTCCATTACATTACAGGCATTTAGCAGACGCTCTTATCCAGAGCGACTTACACAACTTCTTATTACATCTTGTTACATGTATCCGTTCATACAGCTGGATATATACTGAAGCAATTCAGGTTAAGTACCTTGCTCAAGGGTACAACGGCAGCGTCCTACCTGGGAATCGAACCTGCAACCTTTCGGTTACAAGTCCAGTTCCTTAACCATTATACTACACTGCCGCCCAGGGTTCCGCCACGGGTTTTGCTTTCGCCTCGTCATTAGTGAGTTCACCTGTCATTTATTTCCGCTCACTATTTATACCCCGCTTCCGGCCTCTCTCATTGCTTCCATGTTATTTCACATAACATTCGAGCCGGTAAAAAAGGGTATAGGAAGTTGTATTGCTATCGACCGCTTTGATTAGCAACGCGGGACTTGTTAGCAGTACAACCTTAGAAAGAAAGCAGTTCTCTTTAATACGCTCTTATTTCAGAGCAGAGGTTTTCGTTTTCTTTTGTTTTCTACTCTAACCTACGAGTGTCTCACCCAAAGTTTTTGGGGTCTTTTCAGTTCTCTGTTTCTTTTGTTTCACTCCACAAACGGGAGTTAGATAAGCGTTATTGCTTATTTCTTTGTTTTGCTCGATTATCGAGCTCCTCGTTTTTATTGCGAGGTTTGTGTTCTTTTATTTTATTTGTTTCTCCACTACGGATCATTGTCCGTTCCAGTGGTGTTCTTAGGAACACTTTAAGATTTCCCAGCTATTGCATCTGGATCTCCAATATTCCCTCCGTGTCTCTGACAGAGATCCCTCACAGAACCTTGATTTCAGACATGGAACTTCTAGTTGAAAGGGCGTTTTATTACATTTTCCCTCGTCGGATATCGGGATTCCTAGTTGGAAATGAATAAACAAATGCACCATTAGCATCAACCAAAAATACGCTTTGCTGTTAAGTCTCCTTTTGTTTATTTTCCTACGTCACCCGTAGCAACTTGAACTTTGAACTTAACCAATTTAACCAAGAAAAAATTAATTCACTTACTACGTAACATACACATATACGAGCGTGCTAGCATGTACAGCAGCGACCGCAGAAACAGGCAATGAATAATTCTCATTTGAAAATGAAAGCACAACTGATGCTTATAACACAATATCAATGTTGATTCAATACTTCATTGCTATCGGGGTAGCGACTTCTACTCATCCATGTCAGGTGTCACCTCTAAGTGTCCTCCGGAAACACTTCCGTTGTGTTGTCAACTTTTGCAGCATGTTTTAGTTTTGGACTTCTGCATGTGTTTTTGTATTTGCAGCGCATTCCTGTTAATGTATTTGCTTTGGACTTTTGCAGCACGTTTTTGTTAATGCATTTCCTTTGGACTTTTGCATATGTTTTTGAATTTGCAGCGTTTATGAATTTACAGCGCATTTGTGTTCATGTATTTACTTCTGCCTTTTGCAGCGCGTTTGCCTCTCTGGGCCACCGTACAAAAGAGCACTATTAGTGCTAATAATCAATATAATGCACGTAATATGAACTTCAGATGAAGCTGCTGTGAGAACAGCCTCATGGAATTGATGTTTAACAATGCTTCATTGTATAATCAAACAAGATAATTCGGCATTTCTAAAGTGAAACGGAAGCCAAGTTCTGGTAGCTTATTCTCCGATATTGCAGGTGCTTTTAACAAAATGAAACCACATATATTTAATGGGTAATAGTTTGGTCGGGAATTACCTGGAACCCGTGCCGGTGTTAAACCCAAATGTTTAAGATTATTATTGTGTATATGAAAACAAGTCATAATAATTAGTCCGAATAATATTGATCCATATATTCCATGATCGCACACTTTAACCTTGCGCGTGAGCAGGTTTCCCCAGCTGTAAATCGCTCTTTTTGCAGTCTTTTAAATTCACCATTATATTAGCAATCCTGCAAGGTGCAAACGCAGGTAGCTTTTAAAGAGAATGGAAGATAATACTGATTGGTTTATTGCATGTTACGTCCAAGACACACCTACAATTAATGAAGAGGCTAAGTTCAGCCCATTTGAACTTTGCGCTCAAAGTATGTGCTCTCTAACTAGGGGAGTTGGACACAGTGCAATGCAGTTATACAGCATTGAAAGCATGAGGTCACACTGTGTGAAGAGCTGGGCTACAGGCAAACAGGACAGGATGAGTAAAGTAAGGAAGGACTGAACAGATCAACAGACGAGTGCCACTGGCAATATCACTAGGATAGGGACAGTCCTTGCAGGGTATGTAGGACCTCCCTAAAACAGACCAAAATGCACCAAACAGTGTGGACAAACACAGCACCCCAAACAGCATTGGGATGTTCCCACTCCACAGTGGAATCTGCAATGATCTTGTGTTGGAGTAAAAAAAGGCCTGCCCATAGCTGGAGAAATCTGTGTTTTTGAGGTGATGCTGCTTCTGCCTACCGTCTCTCAGCACCAGATCACATGACATCAGCAGAACATTCTGGTTTAGGAGGTAGGCAGTAGGTCCACATGCCTCTAACAGTGGGCTGCCATTGGCCTACCTGTGCAGGATGGAGGTCTGAAATGCCATCTGTTGGCTGAAGAGAGGATTACATCCTCAGTCTTAGCATAGACACACTGGCACTCAATCTTTAAAGCAAGCAGATGGGCTGACACAGTGGCACTCACAATGATCTTTAAAGCAAGCGGATGGGACGACACAGTGGCACACTGATCTTTAAAGCAAGAGTATTTTAATAAAAACATGCGACCAGGAGCCTGAGTTTCTATGTCTTCTGTTTTAATCAATTGTAAGCTACAATAAATATATAGTACATGCTACATGTTTATATAGATGGGCTAAGATTCAAATACCCTGTAATATACCCGCTCCCTCAAGCCAAATTCCTTCTTTGCTAATATATATAGTATACACACACACACACACACACACACACACACATATGTATAGTCACAGAGCAACGCAAACCACAAAAATCACTGAGCAAAGCCAGCCACAATAATCACTGGGCAAAGCAGGCAACAAGAATCACTGAGCAAAGCAGGCAACAATAATCACTGAGCAAAGCAGGCTATAATAATCACTGAGCAAAGCAGGCTACAATAATTACTGAGCAAAGCAGGCTACAACAGTCACTGGGCAAAACAGGCTACAATAGTCACTGAGCAAAGCAGGCTACTATAGTCACTAAGCAAAGCAGGCTACAATAATTACTGAGTAAAGCAGGCTACAATAGTCACTGGGAAAAGCAAGGTACAATAGACACTGAATAAAGCAGGCTACAATAATCACTGAGTAAAGCAGGCTACAATAATCACTGAGTAAAGCAGGCTACAATAATCACTGAGCAAAGCAGGCTACAATAATCACTGAGCAAAGCAGGCTACAATAATTACTGAGTAAAGCAGGTTACAATAATCACTGAGCAAAGCAGGCTACAATAATCACTGAGCAAAGCAGGCTACAATAATCACTGAGCAAAGCAGGCTACAATAATCACTGAGCAAAGCAGGCTACAATAATCACTGAGCAAAGCAGGCTACAATAATCACTGAGTAAAGCAGGCTACAATAATCACTGAGCACAGTAGGCTACAATAATAACTGAGTAAAGCAGGCTACAATAATCACTGCGTAAAGCAGGCTACAATAATAACTGGGCAAAGCAGGGTACAATAATCACTGGGCAAAGCAGGCTACAATAGTCACTGAGTAAAGAAGGCTACAATAATTACTGGGAAAAGCAGGCTACAATAATCACTGGGCAAAGCAGGCTACAATAATCACTGAGTAAAGCAGGCTACAATAATCACTGGGCAAAGTAGACAACAATAATGACTGAGAAAACAATGAGCTGTAATGGAGGGTTGTTCATAGTGGTGTTCTGGAATGACCAGTCAGGAATCTGAGCAATCCTTCCAAGTGTAAATGTTGTACCCAATAATAAGCATTCATTTTTAGGTTTAATTACTCTTTTATTTCAGTCACAAGCATTCTCATAAACTGTTTGCCTGTAGAAAAAGAGTTATCTGAACCTAATTACAATATTGGTGTGATGGATTCAGTAGTGGATAATCAAACGTGGAGGTAAGGGGATCAGAACAAGTCACTCATGCAAGTGAGGACCACTAAGGGAGTACTTACTGTAAATACAAAGAAAGAAAAGACAGGAAAATAATTCCTATAGCTAAACAGCCAAAAGAAAATCAACCCACGAAAATATGGCGAAGGGGTTTTACTGCAGGAGGAGAGGACTCGGTAAATGGGATAAACGAAGACTTTATCCGGTGGTTCTTTTTGTGTTCTCTACGGCATTAACGGACCGTTAGCAGGCGCTATCCGAATAGCGGAAGATACTAATGCATCTAGAGAATCGGACTGCTCAAGAATGGATAGGGCATCCTGAAACGACTCGTCTAATGCCTCAGAGAATAACGTCATCATGGGAGCTTCTGACCAACCTGTTTCACCTGTCAGTGCTCAAAACTTTATGGCGAATTCGGCCACAGTGTCGCTACCCTAGCGAAGGCGATGAAGCTGTCTTGCCGACTCCCGACCTGAAATGTTATGGTCGAAGACCAACTCCATTTCATCCATAAGTGTTTTAGTAGTATATAAAATCAGAGACTTGTCCCTGATTAATGGAGTAGCCCAGTCAAGCGCAGATCCGGTGAGTAGTGAGAGTACGAACGCTACCTCGGACTCTTGATTACTGAACCGCGATCACTGTGCTTTAAATTTTTTTTTACATTTGGCAAGGAACACTCGGCACTTGCGCGACTGACCGTCATAGCAGAGAGGGAGCTGCTATTTGGGCTCTCTACCAATCTGTACAACAGGGACCGGGGGAGTGATAGCCTGAACGGCAGGTAGGGGTGCTTGGTGTGCAACTGTGAGCAGGCACATGCTCTCCGCAAACTCTCGGAGCCAACTCTCTTGAACCCGCATTTGGGTATTCAGCTGACCGACTTGTCCAGCCAGTTGCTGCTGTTGGGCTTCAAGTCCCCTAATGTACTCCTCGTACTCCTATCCCTTGGCTGATCTCCCTTGGGAGACCTCGCTGATTCATCCATGATATGGCTTCTTTGTACTGTGATGGATTCAGTAGTGGATAATCAAACGTGGAGGTAGGGGGATCAGAAAAAGTCACTCACGCAAGTGAGGACCACTAAGGGAGTACTTACTATAAATACAAAGAAAGAAAAGACAGGAAAATTATTTCTGTAGCTAATCAGCCAAAAGAAAATCAACCCACGAAAATAGGGCGAACTTGAATATACGAGTGAGAAAACAAACTAAATCTCCCGAGCTCAATAATGGAGCCAAACCGGGAAAGTAAAGAACACCTTCGGCACGTAAGTTCAGATGGCCAGAAGAAGGTAAACCAAAACAAACCCACAAAACTGCCTCAGTTAGAACAGCAAAGGAAATAAATAAATAGCACAGAAACCCTAACAGGAGGACACAAATCCTATACCTGAGAATAAAGCTATAAGCAAGTCCCTCGTGAACATAAAACAAAGTTTAATATCACGAGGTAGCTTGTATTTGGCTATACCTGGCTCAATGTAACATAGAATGACAAAGAAGCTCAGGGGAAGCAGAAGTGAGGAACTTAAATACCCCGCATGTAGAAGCACAGGTGAAAAGAATAACGAGTAAGGGGAAGCAAAACCCTGGAACGGAATGCGGAAAAAATCTGATAGATTCTCAAACAGGAAACCAGGACGAGAACCGCAACGGAAAAGAAAACAATAACCCACGTACCATGACAATTGGATGCTATCACAAACTCACCAGATTATTGCATGTTATAATGTTTTTAGGAAACATGTTCATAAACAACACACAAGGCAACACACTAAGATATGTAAATTTTTTAAGGCACAAAATCCCTTTCAACATTCCAAATATTTGTATATTCAAATCTCCTCATAAAACAATTGGAAAGAGTTGGCCTATGTCCTCTTTATAGTTAGTCTTTCCTTGGAATTTAACAATTCTAATCCCTGAAAGTCTTCAAAAATGAAACTCAAAATTACACCTTTAAAATAAAGTCAGGTAATGCGTTTTCAGTTCTGTGTTTCAGTGCTCACCGGACCTGGATCATGGCTGGGCATTCATTGGAGAACCTTTTTGCTCAAAACCAACTCAAATACAGTCCATCAGAAGAGTTGAGTATGGGCATAAACTATGATAACAAAAGGTAATCTCTGGTGAACATTGTTTTTGTATTCTGTAACAGGTATTTTCTGGGATTGCCTTGGATATTCTATGGTAACAGCCATATTATCTGCCATTTCAGAGCATTTCAGCAGCCATCTTGTTTCCTCCATTTCCGCCATCTTGAGAGGTTCAATATACCAGGACCATTTACCAGTTACAGAATACCTGCACCATTTGCAGCAGTGTCACAGTAAAACCTATTGTAAAAACATTGTGACAATGCTGTGGTATACTACCATCTTACACTAACATTGTGAAGCATTGTACAAAGTAACAGTGACACTGCGCTAGCTGTGGATTTGCTGTCAATCACTGAGTCTGTATGACCCCTGACCTGATGGAATGCTGACTTGCTTTAACCAGTCAGATGATGAGTAGAAGAAACATGATGGTTCACAGCAGGGATCTACTGAGAGCACACGCTAACATCTGGGATTTACTAAGAGCACATGCTATAATCAGGGATCTTCTGAGAGCACATGCTAGCATCAGGATGTAAAACCTTTCAAATGAAAGCTGAAAGTGTGCACTTTAACCTCATAGTCACTGTTCCATTTCAAATCCAACGCTGTGATCCATCATGTTTCTTCTACACTTTGAGTTTGAAAAGATACAATGACAACGAGTTTGAAGTGCAGACTGTCAGCTTTAATTTGAGGGTATTTTAATCCATATCGGATGAACCGTTTAGAAATTATACAACCTTTTGTACATAGTCCTCCCAATTTTTGGGCATCAAAAAATATTGGACAGTTTAACATAATGTAGAATAAAGTAATATTTTTTTATATTTGGTTGCATAACATTTACATGCCTAATGACTTCCTGAGGTTTGTGATCCAATAATATCAAAAGACTCTTGATATCTTATTTTCTGGTACTCTTACAATCTACTACATATCTGGCAGCAGAATGATGGTTTAAGGCTTGTTTGATACGTCAGACCCTTGATGACTTACAGCCTTTTAGCCAACCATGTGTTCCATACTGTTCCTGTAATTTACAGCAAAATGTAGTCCCACCCCCTAATTCCCATAGAGATCCATTCAAATGTTGAGAGGTTATAGTATCCATTGTAAGAGTGCCTGAAAATAAGATATCAAGAGTCTTTTGATGTTGTTGGGTCACAGACATCAGTAAGTCATGGCATCCCAAAGGATATGCAACCAAAAATTTAATATGATGACTTTACTTAAGTTTATGCTAAATTGTCCAATTACTTTTGGTCCCATAAAATGGGGGGACTATGTATAAAAATGGCTACAATTGCTACACGGTTCACCTGATATGGATGTAAAACCTCTCAAATCAAAGCTGAAAGTGTGCATTTTAGCTTCATAGTCACTGTTCCATTTCAAATCAAATGTGCTGGAGTACAGATGCAAAACAACTAAAAATATGTCACTGTCAAAATACTTACGGACTGCACTGTATGTGTGTGTATGTGTGTGTATGTGTGTGTTTGTGTGTGTGTGTGTGTGTGTGAGAGAGAGAGATGGAGAGTGTGTGTTTGTGTCTGTAAGAGAGAGAAAGAGAGTGGGAATACCTTTTCATGCTCATGAGGAAATTAATGACTCACTTGATCGATGCTTGGATGGATAGTCCTGTTTTGACATCAGACATTAAGCAGTTACTAATTGCAAAATGCTTTTAAAAACATGTCGAGAAATCGATAGCTCAGTGACTGCATTTCTGTGTGAGCGTAAACAAACACAGCGCCACAGGGGGAAACTTGCTTCTGCTGTACTTTATGTTGCATTAATGTTGTGGTAATGTTGTGTTAATGCAGTGGTTCATGTTGCATTATGTGGTAATGTTGCGTTAATGCTGTGGTTTATATTGTATAAATATTGTGGTAATGTTCTGTAAATACTGTGGTCATGTTGTGTTAGTGTTATTAGGTTGCATTAATTTTGTGGGAAAGTTGTGTTAATGCTATGGTTTACGTGGCATGAATGTTGTGGTCATATAGTGTTAATGTCGTGGTAATATAGTGTTAATGTTGTGGTAATAGTGTTAATGTTGTGGTCATTTTGTATTAATGATATGGTTTGCATATGTTGCATTAATGTCATAGTTATTAGTCATGCAGTTTTAATGTGGTCAATGTAAGACCACAAAATATATCACTTTGTTGAAAGTCTTGATAGTCACACACAAAATAATCTTTCTTTGTCTAAAAGTGCAAAAGCTAGACTCACAATACTTCTCACACACACAATTACCAGTTATATGATTCACATATTGACAGATAAAAAGAATATCACAAGTATGAAGATTTCGGGAATGATGGTGTACATTCTTAAATGGAAAGCTCAATATACAAACATTTGTGTTGTGATAAGGGAAGTAAGTAATAAAATAATCTACATTCTAAATTGCTATTCAGTACTACTGTGTTTATCTAATGAGACAGGGAAACTTGTCTATGGTGGCAGTGTACAGACCTTTCGGGGTCTGTATTGAGGCAGAAGGGCGGACTGGAGCTCGGCCGTGAGGATGTTGAGGTCTGAAGACTGCAGTTCATCCATTTTTAACAGGAGCTGGGGGGAGGGCAGTACAGTAAGTGGTGGGGGTAAAGTTAAGTGGATGTGGTGGGGGCATTGGCACTTGAGGGCTGAAATGGTTCCTCTTTCAGGTTGTCTGCATTCATGCATTTTTAAACCAAGTCAGGGGCTATTAAGGATGGGGAGTAACAGAACACTGGCTGCAGCTCTGCGCAGATATGCGCAGTCAGCAGGTTCTTCCTCTTAGCTGGATATTTAATCACTGTGCTTGTTAAAAGCCCCTCCTGTCCTGTGGTGAGCTGAACCACAGACCCCCCAAAACCACAGGCACTCTGAGAGAGAGAGCACTATTCATTACTGCCCACATATTACACAACCTACACACACACACACACACACATGCCCGCACATATACACATGCACACACACCTGCATGCACACGCACACAATTACACACGCATGCACACATACGTACGCACGCACACGCACACACACACACACGTATGCACGCACACACACACATGCACATGTACTCAGGCATGCACAGACACACAGAGAAATGAGAAATTCCATCTCTTCTGTTACTATTGATTTTCTGAAACTGCAGTTATGATTGAAACAGAGACCCTGAGACATTACCTTCAGCACTAATACCTGACCTCTGCTTAATCCAGCCTGTGTGTGTGTGTGTGTGTGTTTACGCTTTTATTTCTGTCAAGAATTTAGTTAAATATGTTGTAAAATTGTGAAATGAGTTGCATTCAGCACCTGCTGCTGCCTCAGTTTTCAAATCGCAACCCAGCAGCACAGACACACCCCAGCAGCACAGACACGTTCCAGCAGCACAGACACACCCCAGCAGCACACAGACACAACCCAGCAGCACACAGACACACCCCAGCAGCACAGACACACCCCAGCAGCACACAGACACAACCCAGCAGCACACAGACACACCCCAGCAGCACAGACACACCCCAGCAGCACACAGACACAACCCAGCAGCACACAGACACAACCCAGGCACATTCCCACTTTCAGTGTGTGTATGCTTATACCCAGAGAGACAGGGAGGGAGCGAGAGGGAAAGACAGAGAGAGGGAGAGAGATAGAAAGAGATGTGACACCCTCCATCCATTGCAGACTATTACTTCCTGCCCCTCTCCCAGGGGTCCCCTGTCCCTGTAACTGTGACTTGGTAGGGGCAGGTTCCTGCAGAGCCGTGCAGTCCGGATGCACCTCAGTCCCAGTCTCTGCGACCTTCCAGCACAATCCGCAGTGCAGCGCCTGGCTGCATTATACACATTCATTATTCATTCTATTGACAATCAATCAATACCTCTCTTTCTTAAGGGGTCAGACAGCTTAATAATTCAGAAATCCGTAAGGGGCTGTCGGCAGAGGTCTGAGATGGTCAGGATGAACCGTGTGTGTGACAGGCCGGCGCCAGCAGGAGATGGTAAAAATGCAACTCACCTGTAGGACAGGTATGTTCTCTACATGACAAACATTAAACGTCCCCATCTGAATGCCACAGCTACAAAACACATCCGTTCTACAGAGAGAACATGCACATGCTTCTGCAAGTTTATAGTGAATTATTTGATGATAATAATAATAACTTTATTTGTATAGCACTTTTTATGCAACGCATGCAGCTCAAAGTGCTTTCACATTCCAGCACAGAACAAAATATAAAAATGATAATAAAATAGAGAAAAAAAGAAAATACAGAAAATAAATCAAATCAGTTTGCTATCTGCTGTGCACTGTATATACAATAAATGCCGCTCTTAAAATGGTCTTTTGCCGCTCTTAAAATGGTCTTCTTCTGATGGACGGACATTGGAGAAGTATAAATTGTCACGGTTTCCTCTGGGTCACAAGCCGTATTCGGACGGGATAGGTTTTCAGGACAATGTTTGTAAAGTAATTGTTATCACAGGACGTCTGTAATGTCAATGGCCGATTCGGAAGGGATAAAGTTTTTCCGTAATCAGCGTCTAGAATTGCAGAGTTGGGAGTGTCTACTCCATGTTGTTGTCACACCGAAAATGTTTCCCACATGTCATACAACATTACACATCCAATCTTCACTGCAAACTGATTGCTTCTGGTAGAAAATCGCTGGCAAGGAGCAATTGAAAAGCAGGCGCCAAAAAAAAACAAGAATGTGGAGACAATGTTGGCATGGAAAACTGTCCACAAAAAACATGAGGAATCTTGCGTTATACCTCTTTATTAACATTAGCTTCAGAAAAATAGTAGCCTACATTTTTAGGCTATACCATAACATGTACTGTATGTAAGGCTATAGCTAGCCAAGCAGTGCCCCAGTGTAGCCTACTTTTGAGCCTGTTTTTTAATTTGCTTTCTGCTTATTTAATGTAATGTTACACGTAATTTAGACGTCGGCCAATAGTTGTGCACTTTGACCGAAGAGAGCACAACCAGAAGAAAAAACTGGGGGAAACTAATTTCTCACAGGAAATAACAGAATATTTACTGAGATGTCAATTCGCATGGGATTGCTTTAACCTGGGGTTCATTTTACAGGGCAGTAGGTAAAAGATGCCAGAATCTTTACTGGCGCAGTCCCTAAAAGTTACAGACATGGCAGAAACGGGACTAAAATAACATAGGTCCTCCAGTAATTATTACATTGCCCCACCTCCCCTGTCCTATTAGGGCTTAAGGCATCCTGAACAAACCTAAACTATAAATCCTCAGACAGCACTGGTTTCCATATCAGTATATTCTACAGTAATATGGCTCACTGGACTGGAAATTAGTGTAAGGCAGTAGGTGAACGAGCAAATCTTTTTGAACGAATCTTTAAAGTGAGCAGAGTGTGCAAGATCATCACTCTCAATGATTCGTTCATATTTTTACGTGCGTGTCAGCTAATGTTATAGCTAAAGGCGGGCCTGAGAGTCGAAATGAAACATCGAGATATATAATGAAAGGAAAACTTGCTGGTTGCCATGAGGAAGCTTATCACAATTCAATGAGAACAGGTGGGATTTTCAAAGGAACTGTACCGAACTGTACTGACCACAAACTAGTCTTACTAACACAGTTCAGTCCTACTGGTAAACTGGTTAAATCAATACCCGCAGTAGCCTACATAACTGTCAACCGAATCAGTTACTCTCTGCATAGGCTACGGGCTATTCAGTAGCCTAATAAATTAGTTGGCAACAAATGGCGGGAGTATTAGTAAAATAATATAGCCTGGTCAACTGTTTTTTGGTACAGTTTCACATTTAAAGAATAGCCTACAATCTTACAAAATGATTGGAACCTATAGCCTACCTGTAGGTCTACTGGCATCTGACGTCCACCCAACGTAACGTTACCGAAAGCAAAACGGTTCAAGCATTTCTAATCAAAATTAAATACTGTATATCGTACATTTTCCAAAACTGTAATATGATATTGATTAAATGAAGCACATTCGTGTTTTCTTTTGTATCAAAATAGCACAATAAATGTAGGCTATTTTAGGTAGGCCTAATATGCTATAACCTCAAGTTTTACAAAAATATAATCAATATGAGGCTATATTCTTTTTTCTTCTTTATACTTCAGTAAAGCTAAAGCCCTTTTCTTTATTTGTTTGTTGTCAGGTAATTTGAGTCTAGATCATGCACTGCGTGAATGATTGCTATTTTAATCTGAACCGCTGACTATCTAGTATCCTACTACTGATGAACTGGGTCAGTAATACATAGATGACTGAACATCAACATTCAATTTGGGAGAGAAAAAAATTCTCTGCTTGTCAGGTGGATGGGTTGGAAGACCAGACGCGACCGTGAGGGGATCACAAAGTTACCCACAAGACATGGAATAACCACTGAAAATACGGGGAAAGGGGAGTCCGTGAGTGGAACAGAGAAAATAAACAAATGGGAAGAAAAACTCCCGGCGTCAGCCAACTAAAATAACCCAGAGAAGAGGGCGAAGAGTTGAGCAGACTAGAGCAGATAAAATAGAAAGGGAAAAAACTCCTGGCTTGTAGCCGACACAAAACAACCCAGAAAAGAGGGCGAACAGTCTAGAAGACTAGAGCAGAAAAATAGGAAAGGAAAGAAGGAACTCAAGCTCAGTAAATAATAAATGAGCTAAACAAAAAAGTGAAACAAAGAAAAGGTATAACAAAGGTATTCCTCAAAGAGGACGGGCAGGCAAACGAGAAAAGAATAAGGAAAGGGTGAAAGAAAAATATCCTATGGATCTAATCTTACACTCTAATTGAACTGAAAGTTCCTGCGTTCCTATCAATAAGAGAGCAATGCAGTCTTTCAAGGGCCTATACCTTATACCTGGCTTTGCGTGGCAAGAATGACACAAAAGCACAAAACACAGGGGGAGCGGTGCAGAGCAGGCAGCAAAACCGTGACTGGACCCCCCCACTAAGGAGCAGCCCTAGACGATCCTTCAGCACTGCGCCTGCAAAAATCCTCATAAACTGAGGAAGCTGAAGACGCACCGTAACCAAATTAATTCTGCGGATAATTTTGAAAGGCCCCCACGAAGCGCAGAGTTTGTGAGATTCTACTTGCAAAGGTAGATCTCGCGTGTACAACCAAACCCGTTGCCCAACACGGTAGGAGGGAGCCGAGCGGCGGCGCCTATTGGCCAGTCTCTTCTGCTTAGCCGAGGCGCGCAGGAGAGATGCGTGAACTCTCCTCCAAACGGCCCGACACCTCCGGACAAATGAGTTTTCCAACTCGGGGAACAGAGGAGGTTGATACCTGAACTGAGCCTTGAACAGCAAGAGCCCTGTGGATGGATTACGCAGCGTGTTATGCGCATATTCTGCCCAAGCGAGGTCCATGAGGTCGGATTGGCAGCGGCCAGGCAACGGAGAGTGCTTTCCAAAGTCTGATTGGTACGTTCGGTTTGTTCAGCTGCGAACAGAAGGAATGCCAAAATCGTGCGGTAAACTGGGGCCCGTGATCTGACGCAACGTCCTGGGGCAGGCAGTGCAATCTAAAAACATGGTTGACCACTAAGCATGCGGTTTCTGGTGCTGATGGCAACTTGGTTAGTGCGATAAAATGTGCTGCCTTAGAAAATCTGTCCACGACCACTAGAACCACTAGTCGATGGACACCAGGATGACTCATAATGCGAGAAGAATGTTCCCATTGCAGTACCTGACTCCATACCCTGGAGAGCACAAACAGGCAATTAGGGAGTCCCCCCACCCAAATCCTGGTCCAATGGGCCCCTAGCACCAGGGATTCAATATCCCACATGACTGGGGCCAGAATCTGAGCAGTGGGGACAATTGGCTCAGGAAGACGGTCATCTTCGGACCGGTCAAAAATGTGTGAGAGTGCATCTGGTTTAAAATTCTTGGAGCTCGGTCAATTTAACCGAGCAAAGAACAACGACCAGCAGTCTTGCCGCAAATTATGTCACTTGGCACCCTGAATGTACTCCTCCAGCACTAATTTCACTGCTAAAAGCTCCCGGTCCCTAACGTTATAATTTCTCTCAGCCAGTGTCAGGCCTAGAGAAAAATAGGCACACGGATAAACCTTTTGATCCCGGGGGAACGCTGGAATAAAATAGCTCAGAGGCATCAACCTCTGCCATAAAGGGGAGGGACGGGTTGGGAGTAATCAGAATGGGCTCAGAGCTAAATATTTTTTTAAACTCTGTGAAAGCTGCCTCGGCCTTCGGGTTCCATTGAAACTGCGCAGGCGCCGTTTTCTTAGTGAGGGCCGTAATAGGTGCAACCAACACGCTAAAATTGCGAATAAATCACAGATAAAAATTTGCAAACCCCAGAAATTGCTGCACCTCTTTTACCGATTCCGGAGTAGGCCAGTTCCTGACAGCTGAAACCTTCTCAGGGTCCATCTGGAGCTTACCTTTGGATACAATAAACCCCAAGAAGGAAACAGAGTCACTTCTCAGCCTTGATGTAAAGTTGAGCTTTGAGAAGTGTTTTCAATACCTGCCTGACATGCACAATGTGTTCAGCGAGAGTGGCAGAGAAAATTTAAATGTCTAAATAGACAAAAACTGGGGGTGCTAGTGAGCCCGAACGGAATGACGAGGTACTGGTAGTGTCCACTATGAGTGTTAAAAGCTGTCTTCCACTCATCTCCCTCCCGCATCCGCACTAAATTGTAAGCGTTACGGAGGTCGAGCTTAGTAAACACCAACGCCCCCTGGAGGCGCTCAAATTTATAAGTGGCAGTGGATAACGGTTCTTAATAGTGATGTCATTTAATGCCCTAGACCCACAAGGCTTCAGACCCCTGTTTATTTTTTCACAAAAATAAAAACCAGCCGGCGAGGTAGAGGGTCTGATGAAGCCATTGGACAGAGCTTCCTTGATGTATTCCCTCATAGCAGCACTTTCAGTGACCGACAAGGAATATAGAGAACCCTGAGGAGGTACTGTGCCAGGGTGTAAATTAATAGCGCAGTTGTAGGGTCGATGCGGTGGCAAGATAGTGGCTCGCTGTTTGCTAAATGAGATCCCCATACTCAGTCGGCACATTAGCTGGTAGGGAGAAATCAAGCGCCCCCATAACTCCAGTATTATCAGTACTGGAGGGCGAATGGTGGGTGGACATACTCTCTGAATCAGAAAGTCCGTCCAGGGAGGCATCATCCCAAGAAGTGTTCCCGTCAGCCAGCTAGTCCCAGGCTAAACTCTTCTCTCCATCCTCCGAGAGGGGAGCAGAGCTATCCTAATCAAGCAGGGAATCCACCTCCTCAACATCGCTGACGGAACTAACCTCTGAGTGGTAACCACGCCCACCAGATGCAAAAGATATCGTCTGCTGACAGTGAGAAATGCATTGTGGACCCCATTGGAGGATAGTAACCTTGTCTCCACCCCAGTTAATATGCGGACTGTGCCAGACTAGGCAGGAATGCCCTAAAATGAGGGTTTAAGCCGAGAAATCGACCAAAAAGAACCGAATACGTTCTGAATGACCCTTATAGAAGGCACGCATATTTATGCGACCCGCGGTCTTTTTAATAGTACCGGTGCCGAGCGGGCGACTATCGAGGGCCGTGACCAACGGGGCCGAACGAGGTGGTGAATGGGCTCCTTGGCCCACTTAGCATCCACAAAACATTTAACCGCTCTGGAATCGATGAATGCGTTGACTTTGGCCGAGCGTTGATTCTAGAGCAATTGAACAGGTACTAATGTCAGAGGGAATGTTCTATTATGCATTGCCTTCGGCCCCGAGAGGCAACGCCTGCAAAAAAAACAGAGCAGGCAAAACCGTGACACTGCTTTTAAAAACTATGGCCCTTGTCACTTTTTTGACAACTTTGCCATTTGAAAATGCAATGTTTTACAATGGCTACTTACCACAGAATGGTCAGAACTTGAGATCACACAAATTGTCAAGTCATATTTCCATAGCTTCTTATTCATATTTAAAACGCTCACCTGGAGTGGCTGTATAGTGGCCTAATCCAGAAAACTACACTGCTCAAAGAAATTAAGAGAACACTTAAATCACACATCGCGGATCTCGATGAACTAAATATTCAAGTTGAAAATCTTTATTGATTACATTGTGTAATTCGTCGAGAACAAAAGGACGTAAGAACGGTCAACGGAAACCAAAATCATTAACCCATTGAGGGCTGGATTCAAAATCACACCGAAAATCAAAGTGAAAAATTTAGATCACAGGCTGATCCAACTTGTGTGAATTTCACCACGACAACTCATAATGTGGCTCAGTAGTGTGTATGGCCCCCACGTGCCTGTATGCACTCCAGACAACGTCTGGGCATGCTCCTGATGAGATGGTGGATGGTGTCCTGGGAGATCTCCTCCCTGACCTGGATCAGGGCATCAGTGAGCTCCTGGACAGTCTGTGGCGCTACTTGGCGTCGGTGGATGCACCAATACATAACGTCCCAGACGTGCTCAATTGGATTCAGGTCTGGGGAACGTGAGGGCCAGTCAATGGCATCAATGCCTTTGTCATCCAGGAACTGCTTACACACTCTGGCCACATGAGGCCGGACATTGTCCTGCACCAGGAGGAACCCAGGGCCCACTGCACCAGTGTAAGGTCTGACAATTTAATCCCGGTACCTAACAGCAGTCAGGGTACTGTTGGCTAACACATGGAGGTTTGTGCGGCCCTCCAAGGATATGCCTCCCCAGACTATCACTGACCCACCGCCAAACCGGTCATGCTGGATGATGTTGCAGGCAGCATAACGTTCGACACGACATCTCCAGACTCTTTCACGTCTGTCACATGTGCTCAGTGTGAACATGCTCTCATCTGTGAAGAGAAGAGGGCGCCAATGGCGAACCTGCCAATTCTGGTGTTCTCTGGCAAATGCCAATCGAGCTGCACGGTGCTGGGCTGTGAGCACAAGTCCCACTACAGGATGTCGGGCCCTCATGGAGCTGTTTCTGACAGTTTGGTCAGAAACATGCACACGAGTAGTCCGCTGGAGGTCATTTTGTAGGGCTCTGGCAGTGCTCCTCCTGTTCCTCCTAGCAGAAAGGAGTAGATACCGGTCCTGCCACTGGGTTGTTGCCCTTCTACGGCCCTGTCCGGCTCTCTTCGTGTAATGGCCCATCTCCCAGTATCTCCTCCACGCTCTTGAGACTGTGCTGGGAGACACAGCAAACCTTCTTGCGATGGCATGTATGGATGTGCCATCCTGGAGGTAGCTTCACTGAGAACTCACTAGTTTTGTAGATATCCGCTGCAACTCACCTTGACGTCACCCCAATATAACGGACCTGAACGGGTCCAAAGTTTGTGGTGGTCAAAGCTCCAAATATTTACATTCAAAAAAATCAGCAGCAATGTTTTTTAACAAATATAATGTCACAGTTATCCACAAACCTTGTTGTGCACGTTTTTTTTGAAAACACACAGTCTTAAACAAAGTGCACCAGTATTCTTTCAACACAGTGCACCCTATAATTCTGGTGTGCTTTGGTTGATACTTTACGCAGATATACACAGTTGGCGCACTTTGGTAGAAAGTAGTTTTTGAAAAAATCGTGTACAACAAGGTCTGTGGATGTTCGTGAGTAACCATGTCATTATACTTGGAAAGAGGCATTGCTGTTTATTTTTTAGAATGTAAATTTTTGGGGCTTTGAGCGCCACAAACTTTGGATCCGTTGAGGTCTGTTCTGTCAGGGTGATATCACGGTGAGCTGCAGTGGATATCTACAAAACTAGTGAGTTTTCAGCTAAACTTCATGGATGGATAGATAGCACTCCGGGTATGTAGAAACATATCAAAATTAAATTTTTGGGTGAACTGCCCCTTTAAGCAGTTTACTTTTGCATGGACATGTTGTGTGTTTATGAATTTAACTGTGTTGAACAGAGATTACCTGCATACACAGTTTGTAGTTGTGTGTTTATCTGTAAGTATATTTGTGAGATAAAATGTATAGAAATGACAGCACTTCCCTCAGATAACCCAGCACAGCAATAGAACAGCTACATCTACAGCTCAGAACAGCTACAGCACAGCTACAACGGCAGCACAGCTGAAAGTTGTAAATTAACTGATGTGAGAAAGGGCTATCAATGAGCAGCAGACACACACCAATCATCAGATTTAAGAGTGATTCTACTCCGAAAATATAATGTGTAGGTAAGGTGTTCCAACAACACACACAAAGTGGTATATGTGCATGCAGACACAGAAATGCATGCTCATACTGCTTATACACATTGTGATGCACTCAGCACGTGGGGGTTGAGTGATCAGAAATAGACTCTCCCACTCACCCCCCCCCCCACCCCCCCCAGCCTCAGCGCTGATGTCAGTGCTACCATGGTAACTCAGAGCTGAATGGCGGGCCTTTGCTGAGGTATTCAGCCCAGTTTGAAGAGATACTTCCTGTGCTCGGTTTCACCTTAAATTAGGGTCAAATTAGGGTCTATTTGCATATGGAGATTAAGGACACACACACGCACAATGCAAACACAGTCTCACATACACACACACACACACACACACAGTTGCAAACACAGTCTCACACACATACACACTCACATACACTGTAGAAAACACGTAGACTTACACACACAAAACTTTGTTCTTTAACACACACATTTTCTTGGCTATTAGAAGATATTTTTGTCACCATGACAACGTGGGCTGGCAGAACCAGCTTAAGTTGACCGGGTTTGGTGCCGCTTTTGAAAGCAGGCAGGGGGCGTGGCCATGTGTACTCAGAGAGTGAATGGGGTGGAGAGATTTTGACCCCCAGAAATATGCCAGCGTAACACCATCATTGCAACAGAAACAGTCGTGTATGTATGTATGCGCACTTTGGGTATATGTCAGTGCACTATTGTGTCTATATGTGTGTGTGTCTGTATGTGTGTTTGTGTGTGTCTGCATGTGTGTCTGCGTGTTTGCCTGTATGGATGTGTTTGAACACCTAAAAATGCGCCCCTCTTTTCTCATCCCGTCATCGCATTGTGACCCCGAAGAGGTGAATGGGCTGCCAGGACAGGGAACACTGAAATTCTTTTCTTAAGGATGGAAAGACACAGGATCCGTCCTCATTCACCTCCTTGCGGAAGCAATGTGGGGTAAATGTGACCACAAATCCCACAATTTGCTTCAAAAGGATGACCGAATGCTAGTGTGCAAGTCAGGAGGGAAGGCTTCATTTAGTAAATGAAAATCACATTGACTACAGATCAGAGCCAGAATGTATGTCATTCTGTGATAACATAAATCACAATGGAAATATGAAAGCAATTAAATAAATTAAATAAACCAAATTATATTAATGCAGTTTTTAATCAAACCTGTCAAAACACTTTTTAAATATTAATAACATAATTGAAGTCCGGTTAAAAGACCGTAGTTGCAGCGCGTATGCTGTAGTTTCAACATCAGTCATGAATGATGTCTGTTCAAAATGGCACTGGAGTGGAAAGGGACATCTGAATTCTTATGAGCTTTCCTCTGTCTTTATTTTTGTCCCTCTCCTTCCTGTTCATGGTTCCCTATGTCACGTTCAGAATCGTGGGAAGGAACGCAGGAAACCTTTAAAATTTTTTTAACACAGCCAGTGTACGAGGGTCCTTCGGAAGTGGTTTGTGGGCACCAGGCACACTGACACTCTGGAACAATCCTGAATCAGACCATCCAACCTTTGATCTTATGCCCTTTCAGTAAATATTTTAAACCATGTAAGAGATATTGAGTCTCTTACATGCTGTAGGAGTTTGGGGGCACTCTGTGTCGCTGCCTCTGACGGGTGGGCGGAGTTTGAGGGTGCTCTGTGTGGCCTGCTGATGGGTGGGTGGAGTTTGAGGGTGCTCTGTGTGGCAGCCTCCAACAGGGGGGTGGAGTTTGGGGGGCGCTCTGTGTGGCAGCCTCTGACGGGTGGGTGGAGTTTGAGGGCGCTCAGTGTAGCAGCCTGACGGGTGGGTGGAGTTTGGGGGGTGCTCTGTGTGGCAGCCTCCGACAGGGGGATGGAGTTTGGGGGGCGCTCTGTGTGGCAGCCTCCGACAGGGGGATGGAGTTTGGGGGGCGCTCTGTGTGGCAGCCTCTGACGGTTGGTGGAGTTTGGGGGGCGCTCTGTGTCGCAGCCTCTGACGGGTGGGTGGAGTTTGGGGAGCGCTCTGTGTGGCAGCCTCCGACAGGGGGATGGAGTTTGGGGGGCGCTCTGTGTGGCAGCCTCTGACGGTTGGTGGAGTTTGGGGGGCACTCTGTGTCGCAGCCTCTGACGGTTGGGTGGAGTTTGGGGGGTGCTCTGTGTGGCAGCCTCTGACGGGTGGGTGGAGTTTGGGGGGTGCTCTGTGTGGCAGCCTCCAATGGTGGGTGGAGTTTGGGGGGTGCTCTGTGTGGCAGCCTCCGACAGGGGGATGGAGTTTGGGGGGCGCTCTGTGTGGCAGCCTCCGACAGGGGGATGGAGTTTGGGGGGCGCTCTGTGTGGCAGCCTCTGACGGTTGGTGGAGTTCGGGGGGCGCTCTGTGTCGCAGCCTCTGACGGGTGGGTGGAGTTTGGGGGGCGCTCTGTGTGGCAGCCTCTGACGGGTGGGTGGAGTTTGGGGGGTGCTCTGTGTGGCAGCCTCGGACAGGTGGGTGAAGTTTGGGGGGGGGTGCTCTGTGTGGCAGCCTCCGATGGTGGGTGGAGTTTGGGGGGCGCTCTGTGTGGCAGCCTCTGACGGGTGGGTGGAATTTGGGGGGGTGCTCTGTGTGGCAGCCTCTGATGGATGGGTGGAGTTTGCGGGGGCGCTCTGTGTGGCAGCCTCTGATGGGTGGGTGGAGTTTGCGGGGGCGCTCTGTGTGGCAGCCTCTGATGGGTGGGTGGAGTTTGCGGGGGCGCTCTGTGTGGCAGCCTCTGATGGGTGGGTGGAGTTTTCAGGGGCGCTCTGTGTGGCAGCCTCCGACGGTGGGTGGAGTTTGGGGGGCGTTCTGTGTAGCAGTCTCTGACGGTGGGTGGAGTTTGGGGGGTGCTCTGTGTGGCAGCCTCCGACAGGGGGGTGGAGTTTGCAGGTGCGATGTACGGCTCTTTCTGACGGTGTGACGAGGACACACTACCGATTTCCTCGACTTGTGCTTATTTTTCTTCCCCATTGCAACATCTGATGAGAAATAAGATGCTTTGTGAAGTTTGTGGCTCATTTACATGGTCTTCGCTGTGTTTTCTGCATGTGTTCTGTGTGTTTGAAATCTTTAAGTGGTGTTTTCTGCATGCTTGTGGTGTGTTTTTGGCATGTTTAAAGCATGCTGCTCTGGGCCACTAAGATGGTGCCCATCACCGTGGAGACCACAGCAGAAGATTCCTGCATTTGTGAAAACGGATCCAGTGTCTCCAAAATTATAAATCATAAATAATATTGACATTCATCTGTCTATGTGTCTGTCAGTGTATGCTATATTTACACATTAAAAGATCACGCAGATGCCATTTTTCAGGCCAACATTTATTTCCCATCATTCATTGCAAGGTCAAGATTCTGGCCACTTTCCCTGTATCCCCATAGAACCGCAGAACCACACATTTCACATTTAATATTTTATTTTTTATTTCACAAAAAAGTGGCTGAAAAATGAATAAATTAAAAAGCAAGATATTAAACATTCATGCACTGACCATACAAACATACATGTAGAATAATATATACAGCTAAAAACCCAGCAGCAGTCAGATACCCCACAACAGTTTGGGGAGACAGAGAGAACTTTGGTGTTTTAGTGGGGGGGGGGGGGGGGGGATTTCTCAGCATTACTTAAGAAATACAAACATGATCATTTTGCCAAAGCCTGCGTTAAAGCAACAGTTTATTGGTGAAGCCGACCACGGACTGTGCTGAAAAGGAGAAGGCAGGTCAGGTGTGGTTTGTATATCTTGTAATGCACTGGGGGAGGGGCCAGGCTTGGCTGAGGATGAGGCCAGCTCAGGTGAGGGTGGTACCAGGCTCAGGTGAGGGCGGGGCCCGGTGAGGGCGGGACCAGGCTCAGGTGAGTGCGGGGCCAAACTCAGATGAGGGCTGGGCCAGGCTCAGGTGAGGGCGGGGCCGAGCCAAATTGAGGGCAGGGCTGGGCTAAGGTCAGGGCGGACTCTGAGTCAGACAGGTGGTCATCATCGGCGTTCTCCTCGTTGCTGTCGGCACTGTAGTCCACCTCTTCCAAGAAGGACTCATCCTCCTCTAACACACAGGTGCTGGGGCTGCAGGGTCAAGCCAAAACACCAGAGAAACTTACAGCCCAATTACAGCCAGCATAACAGTGCTTTAATATGCAGAGGATTAATACTGCAGTGTTCTAGTGTGACTAATACTGCAGTGTTGTAGTGTGACTGTGATACTGCAGTGTTGTAGTGTGACTGTGATACTGCAGTGTTCCAGTGTGACTGTAATATTTCAGTGTTCTAGTGACTGATATGCTGCAGCTTTCTAGTGTGACTGTCATACTGCAGTGTTCTAGTGTGACTGTGATACTGCAGTAGTCTAGTGTGACTGATACTGCAGTGTTCTAGTGACTGAAATGCTGCAGCTTTCTCGTGTGACTGTCATACTGCAGTGTTCTAGTGTGACTGTAATACTACAGTGTTTTAGTGTGACTAATACTACAGTGTTCTAGTGTGACTGTCATACTGCAGTATTGTAGTGTGACTGTAATGCTGTAGTGTTCTAGTGTGAGTGTAATACCGCAGTGTTTTAGTGTGACTGTATTACTGCAGTGTTGTAGTGTGACTGTAATGCTACATTTGCATAGCTATAATGGCAGCCTGTGGCACAGACAGTATGTGGAGTGACACCCCCTTACAGAGTGATAGGGCTTGGGGCTGGGGGGGGGTTAATTCCACTCAAGCGTAATGAGAAGCTGAGCTGGGGGGGCGCTCTGGTCCTGGCTGACGTGTTAAAATGCTTCTTGGAGAGAGATAATGCGATTAGGCACCATTAGAAGAAAACTTCAAATGCAGTAAATGAACGTGGGAGTGCGTCACTGGAGGGGGTACACATCCTCAATTTCATTAACCCCCCAAGGGAGACACACAGACGGCTGTTCTAGAAGCTCTAAGTGGTTCTCAATATTTCATAAGATAAGTAGTTCAAAACTCAGATGAGACCCACATTAAGGTCTGTAACCCGCCTTTTCTGTGTGTCTAAATCAAATCTTCCGATTGACTCATTCATTTGAGTGTTCATCCAAAAAGCTTCTCAGATTCCCAGCCTGCTGGAAACGCCTTAAACTCACACAGCAGGTGAGAGAGCTGCTCAAACTAGCAAGACATTTTCAGAAAAATCCTCATCTCAGCACAGGACTGGTCAGCCTACTGTCTGTGTGTTTGCATGTGTGTGTGTTTGCATGTGTGTGTGTGTGTGTGTGTGTGTGTGTGTGTGCGCTTTATCCACACACACACACACACACACACACACACACACACACAAGCCTGTGACCCAGGGAATGGTGGAGCAGTGGAGGCAGGAGCAGCAGATGGTTGGGGTGCGGTCGATATGACCCTCTCGACTGTATCCTCTGTCTCAAAGCCCTGACCCTTGACCCTGATATTCACTTCAGGACACACGACAGCTCAGCCAATTGCTTTAAACACCTCATCTGCATCACTCACACCATGGAGCGGCACTGTGTGTATATGTGTAATGGTGGAGGTGTGCTGTGTGGGAGGTGTAGTCTGACCTGGTGGCTTTGCAGGTGGTTTGGATGACATCGTTTTCCAGGTCCAGGAAATGGGTGGGGTTTGGCAGCTCCAGGGGGGAAGTGATGCGTTTGAGCTGCAGCAGAGCCACACAGAACTGTGCTCCCATCTCTTCTAGCTCCTGAGTTCCCACCTGCAGACCCTGCAGCAGCAAACACACTTATACACACATCTACACTTCTATATACATATTTAAACATACACACTTCTAGGGCTGCCCTCAAATAGTCGACTAAACCATTAGTTGATCAAAAGAACTTGGTCGACTAAGATTTTAATTGGTCGAATCGTCGCAGTGTGAAAAAACACGAGAGTGGAACTATTCATTCTGGACATGCGCCTTGTAACGAACAATTGGTGTCTATTAATTAAGGAATAGATCAGTTGTATAGAATGTCTGAGAGAAAATCTAAAATATGCTAGCATTTAGAGCGTCTAAAGGATGACCCCAAAAAAGTGAAATGGGAACTCTGCAAGTAACAATTCGCCTACCATTCAGCGCATCTTCTCAAAGCCCGACTTTATTGTCAGCAAAACGCGGAGCTCACTTCTCCCAAGCAACATCAACAAACTTGTGTTCCTCACGCATAATATGAGAAAACTGCGATCGGAGGTAAAACAGCAGTGAGTAGGCCTAATGTGACGAGGTTAGGCTAAAACACACTTTTACGTTGCTAATATAGATTGTAATTAATCTTAAAGTGTTTAAGCTTGCAGTGTTTTTTATTTATTCATTTGTTTATATCATTTATAGCCTATTTATTTGCATTTTAAAATGAAAATAAAAGAAAAAAAATTCTAGTTTTGATAACCGTGAAGTTGTTAAATTAGCTACATTGTTTTACTCTTTCGTATCACCACAAAAGGCTGCTATTTTATTTAGTTATTCACTATTTTTAAGTTGTGTGTTTTTATAAAGAGTGAAAATAAAAATAACAATGTTAAATGTCTCATTGCTTATTGTTCAGACGCATTAATTTAACGCTTTGTCTATGTCGTTAATAGCCTACAGCGCGGGCCATAAGCCAACCGATGCCGTTAATAGGCAGCGCAGGCCAGCAAATCGCAGCCTGTGCTTGTAGCTATAATTGATATTTTAAATGCTCATAATGGTTTTGTATTTCTCTGAAATTTAATAAACGCACTATAGATGAGATGGAAGTCAAAACATTTTCTGATGCTCAAAAAAAAAAAATGTAATAATTAAATTAATATCATAAATGTGCGACGGTTAGTCGACTATGGGTTTGAACTGACGACTACAGGTCGACTAAGCAAATCTTTGGTCGGGGGCAGCCCTACACACTTCTATATACATATTTATACACACATCCACACTTCTATACAGGTGCAGCTCAAAAAAATTTAATATCGTGAAAAAGTTCAATATTTTTTATCACTCATTTCAGAAAGTGAAACTCATATATTATATAGATTCATTACACATAGAGTGAAATATTTCAAGCCTTTATTTCTTGTAATTTTGATGATTATGGCTTACAGCTAATGAAACCCAAAATTCAGTGTCTCAGAAAATTAGAATATTTTGCTTTAACATATTTTTAAAGTATCATATTTAATATTTGGTCACATATCCTTTGAATGCTGTTACTTCCTGAAGTCTGTGACCAATCAACATCAAAAGACTCTCGATATCTTATTTTCAGGTACTGTTACAAGAGATACTATAACCTCTCTGCATTTGAACTGATCTCTATGGGAATTGGGTGAGACTAGATGCAGCTGTAAATTACACTGGTACAGTATGGAACACATGGCTGGCTAAATGGCTGTAAGTCATCAAGGGTCTGAGCTATCGAACGAGCCCCAAACCATCACTCTGTTGCCAGATATGGAGTAGATGTGGATGGATCACTGCAAGGGTTATTTCTCCTGACTCATTTTCCTATAGAACTATATGGGGAAAAAAGTCAGGAGAAACAACCCTTAAAGGGATCCATCCACATCTACTCCATATCTGGCAACAGAGTGATGGTTTGGGGCTCGTTTCATCCCTTAGACCCTTGATGACGTACAGCCATTTCGCCAGTCATGTGTTCCATACTGTACCAGCGTAATTTACAGCTGAATCTAGTCTTACCCCCCAATTCTCATAGAGATCAGTTCAAATGCAGAGAGGTTATAGTATCGCTTGTAACAGTACCTGAAAATAAGATATTGAGTCTTTTGATGTTGATTGGTCACAGACTTCAGGAAGTAACAGCATGCAAAGGATATGCGACCAAATATTAAATATGATACTTTAAAAATATGTTAAAGCAAAAATATTCTAATTTTCTGAGACACTGAATTTTGGGTTTCATTAGCTGTAAGCCATAATCATCAAAATTACAAGAAATAAAGGCTTGAAATATTTCACTCTATGTGTAATGAATCTATATAATATATGAGTTTCACTTTCTGAAATGAGTGACACAAAATAAAGAACTTTTTCACGATATTCAAATTTTTTGAGCTGCACCTGTATATACACACTTCTAAACGCACACACACAAACACACTCTTCTACATACACACTTATATGCACACCCACACTTCTATACATACACACTTATGCACACACCCACATTTCTTTATTCACCATTATACACACACTTAGACACACACTTAAATAAACGCACACAATTATATGCACATACAGTTGTGGTCAAGTTTACATACACTTAGGTTGACGTCATTAAAACTAATTTTTAACCACTCCACAGATTTTATGTTAGCAAACTATGGTGTTGGCAAGTCAATTAGGACATCTACATTGTGCATGACATAAGTAATTTTTCCAACAATTGTTTACAGACAGCTTATTTCACTTTTAATTCATTATATCACAATTGCAGTGAGTCAGAAGTTTACATACACTAAGTTGACTGTGCCTTTAAATGAAAGATTTTTCATATTTGGTCGCATAGCCTTTGCATGCCATGACTTCCTGATGTTTGTGACCCAACAACATCAAAAGACTATTGATATCTTATTTTCTGGTACTCTTACTATACTTACAATACTATAACCTCTCTGCATTTGAATGGATCTCTATGGAAATTGGGGGGTGGGACTAGATTTAGCTGTAAATTAGGCTGGAACCGTATGGAATACATGATTGGTAAAATGGCTGTAAGTCATCAAGGGTCTGAGGTATCAAACAATCTTCAAACCATCACTCTGCTGCCAGATATGCAGTAGACATGGATGGATCACTTTAAGGGTTGTTTCTCCTGACACATTTTTCTATTGAACTCTATGGAAAAATAAGTCAGGAGAAGAAACCCTTAAAATTTTTGTCTTGGACAATCTGTTTGAGAAATACACATGAGTTTAGCACGTTATTACACAATGTGGAACGTCTGCCCGCAGTACCCCCATATGCCCTACCAGCAGCTCTGAAGTATTCCACGTCATCGCGGTTTTATTCACAACTGTTTTATCCGATAGAGCGAGGACAGTATATCCTTTTCAACTGTGTTTGCAAATTCTTCTGGGATGCTTTCTACAATAAATTATAGCCCAGCGTAACATAATTTTTTATCTAGTCAATGTACTATGACGCAAACAGCGAGAGAAAACGCATTCGCGTTGACAGGAGTTTTTCGTCCTAGATATGAAAGAAAAAAATGGATTGTAAAATGCGGTTCTTCTTGCTGCTACATATGTATGTTAGTTTTTCCACTCGATCACTGTTTTGTCCAGTAGGCTATGTTAGAGATGATTATTTTCGCATTTTGAGTGCATTTCACACACTGTAGTGTGAGCATTCATTGCAAAGTCATCTTTTATGTTTGATGTACCGACTTTCATTGAAGAACATTTGGCAGCATTTTCCTGTTGGTGGAATATAATTTTATTGTAATGTTATCGTACATAATATAAGCTTTAGGCTTCGTATCTTCCTGGGCTATCCTTGTCACTTAAGGCATGGAAAATATTCATTCCAATTTACTGTGCGCTGATATGTGGTAGATTAATGTAAAAGTTTCCTTGGGGACCATTTAAAAGAAAAAATGCATTGGCAGGGCATGAGCATACATATTGTACAGTACAGAAAAAAGTGATGTTTTACTGAGGTACACGAGTGAATGATTAGGCTACATATTTAGGTGTGTGTAACAGTGTGCTATCAATGTTTTCATCTTAAACCACCAGAAGGGGCAAATGTATATGCTTTATAATGCACAAATCTAATTTTATTAATTTTATGACATGTATTGGATCGGGGTTTGGACCCATAAATATCTACCCCCTATACTGATGAGAAGATAGTAATTCCCACTTGAAAATGATGCAAAAGTGAGTTTTAACAGTTGATTTGTAGTTAAATATATAATGATTTTATGATTTAGAGCAGTGCACAATTTAGCCATTTGGATAGATTTGGAGACACTAATGGACAACAAGATACACTGCCTATATTTCGCATCACAGATCTTTAGTAGTTCTGCATATCATCCTCAGATTTTGCACACTTGTGGACACTGAGTTTATGATCCAAGAAATCTATAGAATTACCTGTTTCACATATGAAGCTCTCAGTATTGCTTTGAAAACTAAAGCAATACTAATTTTTCCAAAGTTTCTTTGCATTTGTGGCACTTTATTTTGACTTACATCAGGTCCGTTTCTACACTGCTTTGATTGGGGGGGGGGCATTAGGGGGAGATGAAGTAAAACTACCTGAAGTTCTACACTACCTCACACACGGCATTTTATTTTTATTTTTTTAAAATGTGTTTCAGATTTTTTCCCTTTTTCTCCCAATTTGGTAGCCAATTGAACCCCTATTCTAATTCAATTCCCCCCCGTGTAGCAACCGCTAGAGAACCACTGCTACACAACCCCGTCAATCGGTATATTAGTAGTTGGAAGGCGGGCGCCACGTCCTCTACAGGGCGCAGCTCCTCGAGCTCCTGACCGTGACACGCCCTGGGTCCCCGTGCGCAGCGATTCTCTCCGAGCCCCTCCCCCCACCCGGAAGCGGCTGCCAATTGCCGCTTCCACAGGGCACCGGCCACGCTCGGATATGGCAGGACCGGGGCGCGAACCCCGATCCTCGGAGTACAACTGCGCTGACTGAAAGTCAGCGCTCTTACCGTTGTACTACCGCGGCGGCCACACACGGCATTTTCTAAAATAAAATGTTTAATGTAAAACATTTTGAAGATTTTTTCAAAGCCCAAGATGAGATTTGAGATGCTTTCATATAAAGCTAAATTATAGGATAATCAGTATATTAGTGGATAAGATAATTTTATTACATTTTAAACCCACCTAGGATGACAACTTTATTTATGCCCAATAATACCAAATCATTATCTAATCTTATATGGAAAGACGTATATTAAAGATGAGCTATATTCCTTCATCATTTTCTATTTACATCTGAAACTACGATACTGTAACTGGCTCATCATTTTAATTTATATTTTAGCCATACCCCCCCTTTATCAATGCGCAATTAAATCTATTATAGAATCTTACTTATTCCTTCAACATTTCAGTCTCTTTGTGCTATTTTCGATTTACATGTGAAACTAAGGTAGCCTACTGTAGCCTAATTGGCTCATCGTTTCATTTATATACAGTATATATATATATATATATATATATATATACTGTATTATATAATTTTTTAATATATATTTTATGCCTGAGACGCCGGGGGGCTTGCCTCCTGTTGACGGCTTCGCTGTGAGTGTGATCGAGAACATGAGAGAGAAAGAGAGACAGATATGATATTGTATTTTAATATATGTGAAGTATTCCAAAGTTTGAGGAAAGCAGGGCTGACTAGTCAATACGCAATAGGCTAGCTAAGACACACACACACACACACGCACACACACACGGGTGTGAACACACATGTGCAGCCAGCTGATGCAATGCTGCAGATGTTCAGCAGAATCGCAGCTATGACAAATAGGTTAGATGCAATGTGTAATCCATCTATTTAAAATTGAATCTCCCAGAAGGAGAGCTGAGGATCGCACCACAATCCTCAACTCACTGAGTAAGCTAGGCTAGGGAATATTATATCCTAAGCAATGCGTAACAGTTAGTTATCAAGAAGAGACGGCATAGATTGATCAAAGAAACTGAACTCTCTCTCTTTCGCTGCTTCTCCGAGTTTTATATGGCCAAACCAACCAATCAGATATTAGAGAAATATATTATTTCGATGTGGCATTTTTATGATTGGCCGAATCGTCTGTAGCTCTAATAGCCTACTGTAGCGCCGACTTCATATTGTCTGATTTTAGTTTTTCTGGATTTGGCTTTGGGGGGGCAGGCGGAGCATTTGTGGGGGCATTGCCCCCCCCTTGACACGGCCCTGATTTAAATTATGAAAATAAACAAATACAAAGTTCTTATTGGAAATGGTAAAATGTCTTGTTTAATTTAAGCTATTTGCCAAGCTTCTGTGATGCTCACGCCAGGAGTTATAAAGCCTTAAACAGAGCACCCCCTAAATAGGTGAGAATTTAACAAATTTGCCATACCCAAAAGCCAAACCCACAAGCTTTTTTACTAACCACTACACTACAGTACCATCTTTTATTATATTGTAACCAAGACTGTATTTTAATAAAAATATTTTGTGAAGCATGTTGGGCTACAATGAAAATGTGCTATACTAATAAACGTATTATTATTATGGCGTAGTTATAATGTTAGTTCATTATGTTGTAGTTATGGCGAAGTTAGGGTGTAGTTAAGGGGGAGTTATGGCAGAGTTATGGTGCAGTTAAGGGGGAGTTATGGCGAAGTTGGGATGTCGTTAAGGGGGAGTTATGGCAGAGTTATGGTGTATTTATGGCAGAGTTATGGTCTGTACCTTGTACCTGCCCTGGTCACAGCCACACAGTGTGCTCTCCATGGTGTAGCTCTTCTGCACTCCAATCTCTCTCCACACCACTACACGAGCCGTGGACTCCTTCGACTTCTCCACCACAAAACTGCAGCTGGACATGCTGAATGCTGGGGCCACCTGGCTTAAGATCTTCGGCAGAGTCTGAGGGACACATTAACCCAACCGCTACTGTATATACCAATATAACTACATTAACCCAAATGTCTAATGTAAGAAACACAATAATCCAACTGCTACTGTATGTACCACTATAACCACATTAACCCAAATGGTAATGTTACTGTACATATGATACAATAACCCAACCATTACTGTACATACCAATATAACTACATTAACCCAACTGCGTATAACAATATAAGCACATTAACTCAACCGCTACTGTACATAACAATATAACCATATTAACCCAACCGTTACTGTATATACCAATACAACTACATTAAGCCAACCGCTACAATATAACTGCATTAACCCAACCGCTACTGTATATACCAATATAACCACATTAACCCAAATGCTACTGTAAATACTAATATAGGCACATTAAGCCAACTGTTATACCAATATAAAAAATTTGTGTGTGTGCATGTATGTATGATGTCTGTGCATGTATGTATGATGTCTGTGTATGGTGTGTGTCTGTGTGTATGTATAGTGTGTGTTTGTGTGTGTGGCGCGTGTGTGTTTGAGTCTGTTTGTGTATGTATGGTGTGTGTGATTGAATTGTGTGTATGTGTGGGTGATTAAATGATGTGTGTGTACTACTCACCCTATACCCCAGGTCTTCCTGCAGGTCACAGGAAGTGGAGCTGATGTTGGTCTTCCACATCGTCTCCTTCATGCTGCAGCCATACATGAAGACATTCTTCTTGCGAGAGTGACCATGATAATCACAATATACCTGCAAGCACAGGGAGGAAAGGTTTAACCACAGGGGGAGGGCTATGGGCTGGAGGAGGGGTTGCATACTGAACTTTGGACACCTGCCTGACACTCCCTGCCCCAACACAGAGCACAAGCTCACCAATGGTGCCCTCTGAATGGCAGATAGGTATTGCAGTAGCCCCTTGCTGTGGTAGATTGTGGGGTGCAGCTCCGCGTTGGGGTTCAGCCACTGGCGATTCAGGTCTTCCCCACTCAGAGAGCAGCGGTGACTGAAACGAAAAACCATCACCACTGGTACACCACTGACACCACTAACACTTTCACTAATACAAACACTAGCACTGCTCACACCACTAAAACAGACACCACTAACACCAGCACTTTAAATATTTTTTTTAAGGAACCAGCCAATCAGCGCAGCTTCTGGGACCAGAGTTGTTCCAGGAAGTGTTTCGCTGAGCAGTAGCAGTGCTACGGAAGTACCAAACATGGAAGAAATACTGACTTGCCGTTGATGACTCCGTCAGGGTTAAGCATTGGGATGATCTTGAAGATGAAGGCCTCTCTTAGGCTCTGGGCAACAGGACTGCAGCTCATCAGGAACTCCAGCGTTCCCTTCATTACCCAGCTAGCGTTTGTCTCGCCTGGGTGCACCCGCGCTGTCAGGAACACGTATGGCCTGTTCCCTAAACACAAAACACAGACACAGTGCTAATCTGAGTTAACCTCACTATGCTAATCTGAATTGAACCCACACTGGTAATCTGAGCTAATCCTACAGTGCTAATCTGAACTAAACTCACACTGCTAATCTGAGCTAACCCCATGGTGTTAAACTGAGCTAACCTGACAATGATAATCTGTGCTAACCTCACAGTGCTAATCTGAGCTAACCCCATGGTGCTAATCTGAGCTAACCTCACAGTGCTAATTTGAGATAACCACACGGTGCTAATCTGAGCCAACCACACGGTGCTAATCTGAGCCAACCTCACAGCGCTAATCAGAGCTAACCCCACAGTGCTAATGTGAACTAACCTCACAGCGCGAATCTGAGCTAACCTCTCAGCGCTAATCTGAGCTAACCTCACAGAGCTAATCTGAATTAACCCCACAGCGCTAATCTCAGGCGACCGCACAGCCCTAATCTGAGCTAACCCTAACCTGTGTTATCTCACAGCACTATCCACGATCACAAGACTCACTGAGACTCATGGAGTCACTGAGACTCACTGAGCTGGCAGACATGTTCGGGCGCAGGGGACTCTGGCATGGCGGTGATGGTGAGGACGGGGCAGCCGTTACCACCCAGAGTCTCACACAGGATGTCCTGGTGCAGATAAATCTGAGCTGTGTGATAGGACTCCAGCTTCAGCAGGTGCATCTGGGTGGAAAGGAGCATGAGATCAAATGTGTGTGTTTTATGGAACACAGGATGAGCATAAACACATTAACCCCATTAAAACAATGAGCCCTAGTAATACTGTCAATCCTAATATGCCTAATGCCACCATTAACTCCAATAATACCTTTAACCCTATTAAAACCATGAACCCTAATGACACCATTAACTGGTCCATTATTAAGTGTGGTACTGGGTGATGGTGCAGTGGTAGAGTGGTTGCGGTGTACCTTGAGGGTGGAGTAGGTGTAGGGGTAGTGGTAAGCGAAGTAGCAGACGTCGTCCTTGTGTTGGAAGGTGACGGTGAAAGTCAGGGTGTAGTAAGACTTTCCCTTCTGCCCTCCCGTTGCCATGGAGCTCCGAGAGAAATGATTCCTGGGGCCAATCAACCAATCAGGTTAAGGCAGCTCATTGACAAATATATAGGTATGACTAAGCTACTGATAAGAGAGAAGTTTGAGGGAAAAGATAAATATGAAACAGCAGGGGAACTCTCCTCCTCCAGGCACTTACAGCCAGATTGCAATGATCTCATACTGCCCCCCTGTGGCCAAAGGCGGAATACCTTCGGCAGAAAGTAGGGAGAGATGCTAGATTCTTTCATCTACCATGAGTCTGAACAAAAATCAACAATTGATCCCTGTGCTACTGTAAAATGACAAAAGCTTGGGTGGGAGAGACCAAGGTTTGAGGGCTGGGTCCATACTCACTTGTAGTAGCAGATATCCGTCCCGGTGCGCACCCAATGTGGCTGCCCACTGATGGCGTCCTGAACAGAATACATCAGCACCTGCATACCTGCATACATTCAAAACACCAATTACAGGGCAAGCCTGTGAAACAGCAGACCAACCACAGAGTCCCATACAACAAACAAGTTAAAGTGATAAAACTGATCAATCTGTCAGAAATGAATGATTCAAAAGAGCAGGTTCTAGATTCAAGCTGCAGCAGAGGTGTGTGTGTGTGTGTGTGTGTGTGTGTGTGTGCTCGTGTGTGGGCATGTGTTTGTGGGTGCGTATGTGTGTGTTCTGTAAGGTGGGCGTACCATAGTTGAACTGGCTGTTGGATTTCTCACAGTTTATGATGTTGAAGCGATAGGGGGTGCCAATGCGCATGCCGCTCACTTCAAAGTAAAACCACTGGTGGTAATGGTTACTGTTGATGTCAGGGTTCAGGATGAGGTCATACTCAAACCTGCAAAACAACAATTCCTCAGCTGTGTCTTAGAATTTCTCAGTGATGCACGAGCATGCACTCCCATACGCATGCACACACACACACACGCAAAAATAAAAATATAAATTTATGTTAGGGTGTAAACCATGTGACAGGAAGATCTACTCCTGTAATACGTTAGTGTGTAAACCACGTTACAGGAAGAGCTACTAGTGTGTAAGCATGTATCCCTCTTCTCTTACTTTCTCACTTGGACAGCCTTCCTCATGTTTCCAGACTCAAACTGTGAGTTGAATTTCAGAGCCTCTCCATCGCTGATCACTGGAGACCTGAGACACAAAGTGCAGTGGGACACGCTCAAACCCTGGGCCACGCGCTGTCCTGCCACACTGGGGCTGCGTCCCAATTCTTGGCCTAAGCCCTAAAGTCCTCCTTCAGGACCGCACTTTGGTGACGTGGAGAGGGTGTGCACTCAAGGTATGCAAGTGTACGAGGGTGCATGGGTTTAAAAGGAAATAATTGGGACACACTGCATGAAAAAGCTCTGTCAAAGTTCCTGTTGTTCAATAAAGTTATGGGTGAAAAAAAAGGTGAAGATCAGGGATCCTCAATCTTATCCAGAGACGACCGGTGTCTGTGCACACTTTTGTTCAAAACCAGTGAAAAGCTGTTTATTTTTTTGGTTTTGTTCCAGTGAAAAGCCGTTCTGTGCTCGGAGTTTGATGAAACTGACGATCATTTAGTCCGTCCCTACATAGAAGTAACGATAACGATCAGCGACAATTGAGCTGATTACATTCGAAACCGGCACAATAACTACCCTAATTTCAATTTGACACCTCGACTTTCTGTTTAAACAGCCAGCTAGCTACCTGGCTACACTGTCTGACAATGGTGGGCAAAACTAGCCAATGCTATGTAAAAAATATTAAGCTAACATTAGCCTGCAGCAGCCTTGATATAAGGTTATCAGCCAAATACACTGCCCCTTAGCCAAAGCTAGACAATAGCCCAGTTTCATGAACTGCTGTGTAATCAAAATTATTTGTTTTATTTATTAAGGTAACGTTACATACACTTGAATATCTTCTTCTCCATCACTCTTCGCTTCTCCGGAAAAACTTGGCAACGACTTAAAGTCCTCTGTTATTGGTTAGAAACAGAAACATCACGATTTCGCAGGGGATTTGGGGTAATACCCCTCTGAAAAGTGCGGTCTGATGCGGACTTGCTAGAGGGGCGCATGAAGGGCTCATGGCGGCGCTCTAGAGTACCCTTGCGAAACACAAAATAAGAAATGGGACACACTACGCCCCTGGAGGTTCTCACGGGCACCCACATTTGAGGTGCGCAAGTGCTCAAGTTTGAGTATTGGGACGCAGCCTGGTATCTGTACTCTGGGGGTGAAGGGTCAAAGTTCACATGAGGACAGAGGTGCAGCGCTCACCTGTGCAGGTATAGGTCCAGGTCATAGACCACTTTCTCCAGGATGTCAGCAGGGTGGATCAGCCGCTCGATGTCCTGGAAGATTTTCATCCTACATAAAGCAGAACGTTGCAGAGAAGATTAGCTCAGGTTATAGTAATCTAGGGATGCTCAAATGGATGATCTGATAACTGGACAAAAACTAGACTATAATAATAAAGCTCCATGCAAATCAGCTAAAAAGGGTTTCAAGTAGGTCATGGCTAACAATTCAATGGAGACTGGTAAAAAATGAATGAATGAATGAACAGTTTAGGAAATGCCCTAAGCTCTTCAAGAAGCGCCCCACGCTCTCAGGGAAGTTCCCCAAGTTCTTCAAGAAGCACCCCACGCTCTCAGGGAAGTGCCCTAAGCTCTTCAAGAAGCACCCCACGCTCTCAGGGAAGTGCCCTAAGCTCTTTAAGAAGCACCCCACGCTCTCAGGGAAGTGCCCTAAGCTCTTCAAGAAGCACCCCACGCTCTCAGGGAAGTGCCTTAAGCTCTTCAAGAAGCACCCCATGCTCTGAGGGAAGTGCCCTAAGCTCTTCAAGAAGCACCCCACGCTCTCAGGGAAGTGCCCTAAGCTCTTCAAGAAGGGCCACACGCTCTCAGGGAAGTGCCCTAAGCTCTTATGGAAGTTCCCTACACCTCAAGCAAGTGGCCTTACCTCTGAACCCCGTGCACCCTTTCCAGGATGTGCTCAGGGAAGGGTGGAGGGACGTGTCCGAAGTAGTCCGGGTAGGCCACCTCGCTGTACTGCGGGACAGAGCGGGTGGTCTTCACCATCTGGATGTACAACTCGGGGTCGTGTAGCGGGAGCATGGCCGCGGTGTCCGGGACCTCCAGACACGCCTGCTCTCCCGAGGACAGGGAGCTGTTGTCGTCCTCGCACTCGCGGTCGCAGACCCTCCTGCGGTTGTCCTCTCGGTCACAGCTCTGCATCGCTGGCGGATCAGCCACGCCCAGCACCAGGTGCTCCAGGTCATGCGCCAGCTCCTGTTCTGGGCGGGGCCTGTGGGCGTGGTCACAGTCCTTAGAGATGCTGATGCTGTCCACGTGCAGGGGCGGGTCCCTGGACTCCTCACTGGCCGGGCGGGTCTTGGCGGAGCCAGGGAGAGGCTGGGCCTGTACCTGTGCAGTAGGAACGATGATTGGACCAACAGATTTTGGAGCCAGCGGTGCCGGGTCCTCCTCACCGTCATCAAAATAGTTCTGGAAAGAGAGACCTATGTCAGCACTGCAGAAGTTCAGCAACAACAGAAGTACAGCTACAACTACAGCACAGATACACAATAGCCCCGTACCAGCTCAGGACAGTTGCCATTCGCCAATCTCCTTTTTTCATTTTTTTATTTATTTGCCACCCAACCCAGGGCTGTATACATCCAATTCCCACCGCAATCTGGAATGTCCAACTAACTGCAACTGCAGTCACATTCCATGCATAAACCACCCTACCAATTCGGGTGAGCTGGGACAACCACGGTTCTCCTTCGAAACATGTGGTTTCCAACAGCTGCTTCTTATTGCATCGCAGACCACAGCTAAGCTCATAGAGAGTGGCGTCAAGACCCTTCATATGTGTTGACTTTCACTGCTTTCACATGCAGTCTTGCGAGTGCCCTTATCTGCCAGCAGGGGTCGCCCAAGAGTGATGAAACGAGGACCCCTGTCCAACAGAACCCACCCATACCCTGGGCGATGCAGGCACCAACTGTGCGTCGTTCTGTGGAGCTAACGGCTACAGTCGGCACTGGCATGGTCCATCTCCTTTTTACAAGACTGATAACGTAGAAGAAACATCCCACATCCAGACCCAAACAACCACAAGACACATTTCACCTGAAAATCCTCAGAGAGTTCTGGAAAGAACCGCTCATATTGCTTCAGCTCATGCAGAGGCCGGCTCAGGTTCTGTTTGGGGCAGAGTTTACTGATGTCGGTTTCAATGTCGTCATTCTGGGGAGAAATAAACCATTGAGACACTGAAGCAGACGGCACAGTTAACTTGTACTAGTGCTTTAATGATGTTGCATCCCTTTACTCGCTGGTCTGGGAAGGCTGTTACCCAGGTCTGGTACTACTGCTCATATTAATCATGTGAATCACTTGTGTTTCTCCTGCATCGTACGATACTCTGGATCATGTGAATCACTGTTTCTCCTGCATCGTACGATACTCTGGATCATGTGAATCACTGTTTCTCCTGCATCGTACGATACTCTGGATCATGTGAATCACTGTTTCTCCTGCATCGTACGATACTCTGGATCATGTGAATCACTGTTTCTCCTGCATCGTACGATACTCTGGATCATGTGAATCACTGTTTCTCCTGCATTGTACGATACTCTGGATCATGTGAATCACTGTTTCTCCTGCATTGTACGATACTCTGGATCATGTGAATCACTGTTTCTCCTGCATTGTACGATACTCTGGATCATGTGAATCACTGTTTCTCCTGCATTGTACGATACTCTGGATCATGTGAATCACTGTTTCTCCTGCATTGTACGATACTCTGGATCATGTGAATCAGTTTCTCCTGCATCGTACGATACTCTGGATCATGTGAATCACTGTTTCTCCTGCATCGTACGATACTCTGGATCATGTGAATCACTGTTTCTCCTGCATCGTACGATACTCTGGATCATGTGAATCACTGTTTCTCCTGCATTGTACGATACTCTGGATCATGTGAATCACCGTTTCTCCTGCATCGTACGATACTCTGGATCATGTGAATCACTGTTTCTCCTGCATCGTACGATACTCTGGATCATGTGAATCACTGTTTCTCCTGCATTGTACGATACTCTGGATCATGTGAATCACCGTTTCTCCTGCATCGTACGATACTCTGGATCATGTGAATCACTGTTTCTCCTGCATCGTACGATACTCTGGATCATGTGAATCACTGTTTCTCCTGCATCGTACGATACTCTGGATCATGTGAATCACTGTTTCTCCTGCATCGTACGATACTCTGGATCACAGTATCTGCTAAATGTAATGTAATGCAACACCCGCTCATCCAACATTTCAACATGGGCATTAATATGGAGTTAGTCCCCCCCTTTGCTGCTATAACAGCCTCCACTCTCCTGAGAAGGCTTCAGCCAGAAGAGCACTCGTGAGATTGGGCACTGATGTTGGGCGATTAGGCCTGGCTTGCATTTTAAATCTTTTTTAATAGAGCTGGATATTTACTGAAGTAAACCAGGTGAAGACCCTTGCATATGGGAACAACAACAAGCCCAGTTCCCTAAATGTTATACTAAACGTGCGTGCACGTGCGCGTGCACAAGCTGTACATATCAGTCACTAATTTAAGGTGGGGAGTCTGTGATGTGGGAGGAGTCTGTGATGTGGGAGGAGTCTGTAATGTGGGAGGAGTCTGTGATGTGGGAGGAGTCTGTGTACCGGAGCATTGCGGTCTTTCTCCTCCTCTTCATTCTCCGTGTCGTCATTATCATCACTCTCATCCACTACGTCGTCCACTGAGGGGATACACACACACAACAGCTAAAGCGCATGCTACATACACAACAACGCAAATTACATACACTACAACACACACTATACATGCCTCAACACACACTACAACACACTAACCACACTACAAGGGTGTACAGGCCAGTATGAGGTACGGGCCTAAAATGGTAATCACTATTTTTTGTTGATAACAGCAATTACTGTGACGCGCATCAAACATTTCACGTAAAGTATAAAGAGGATTTTCAGTTTCAGACAGTTTAGTTCATTAATACGTGATGGGTGAAGCCTGAAGAATCAGAGTGTCCATTGGTGCTTTCAATATAAAACTATCATCTTAAACAGAACCAATAAGCTGACATTCAATCTTAAAAAAAAGAAAACGCATTACACATAGTCATCATCATATATTATGCACACCTATACAAATTACGTAGAACCTGAATTGAGAACCCTTCGGGAATGGGGTTAATTCAGAGCTTTTGAATCATTTATGGAAAGGTTACTTGCATTACTCTAGCCTTATTGTTTTACCTGCTCTCATGTTGTAGCTGGAAATCATTTTAGAAGTTAACAACCAATAATCGATAATAAGCCGTAACCTGGATCTCATTAGAACATTCTTTTTTTTCAGCACTGGCTTTCTGACACGGCAGAATAGGACCAATTTAAAGCTTACAACTGCTCGCAAAAAATGCTAATGTGTTGTGAGTTCAGTGCCATCTTAGGTGTGGTTTCAGCCTAAGACAGACAGGCATATCCTGACTCCTTAGACTGTTTGCAGCATTGTTAATAAACAAAATGCATCTGTCAATGTGCGTTAGCGTCAAAAACATTGCCTAGGCCTGATCCTGAGGCGTGATTGGCAGTCCATGGTGCATCTCCCTGCATAGGATTGGCTGGCCATATTATATTTCTCTGTGTGCTACATGACATTGTGGGCGTGGGGGTATGATGGTAGGGGGGTATGATGGTAGGGGGGTATGAGGGTATGGGGTATGATGGTAGGGGGGTATGATGGTAGGGGGGTATGAGGGTATGGGGTATGATGGTAGGGGGGGTATGAGGGTATGGGGTATGATGGTAGGGGGGTATGAGGGTATGGGGCATGATGGTAGGGGGGTATGAGGGTATAGGGTATCTTGGTAGGGGGGGTATGAGGGTATGGGGTATGATGGTAGGGCGGTATGAGGGTATGGGGCATGATGGTAGGGGGGTATGAGGGTATGGGGTATGATGGTAGGGGGGTATGATGGTAGGGGGGTATGAGGGTATGGGGTATGATGGTAGGGGGGTATGAGGGTATGGGGTATGATGGTAGGGGGGTATGATGGTAGGGGGGTATGAGGGTATGGGGTATGATGGTAAGGGGGGACAGCCAGAGAGACGCACCATCGGGCGATTGGCTGTAGATTTGGGCGACAGGTCCGCCTGCAGGCAGGTGAGGCAGGGCGTGCTGGAAGACACACTTGATGGTGGCCAGAGGCAGACGGTTTTTGGGGAAACACTTGCGCATGATGAGGCTGGAGGCGTTCACCAGGGGATCTAATGTCCGCACGGGAAGACACTCCTGTAATCACAGCAACACCACTGCTCACCACAGGGGGGCGACAAACCACTACCATCACCCTCTCTCTGACATTTAAAAAGAGATAATGAAGGACTGAGAGAGAGAGAACGAGAGAAAGAGACTCACAGTGGACGTGCTGTACAGAATTCTCATTCCGTGGGCATCAACAAAGGCCTTCCTTCCCGGTTTAATGTTGGTGATGTTTCTGATGCATCCCAGAATGCCCTTGCGTATGAGCATGTGTCTATGGCGGGTGTCATTGCGGTGCCAGTCCTGGTAGAGGGCGAGCAGCGCGGGCACATATGCCCGGTCCACCGCACGCCGGGCGTTGGTCTCTATGGGCAGGAGGTCAATATTAACTGTACAAATAGTCACAGAATCAGTGGCAGAGTCACAGTGTCAGTCACTGTTAGAATCGCAGTCACAGTGTCAGTCACTGTTAGAATCGCAGTCACAGTTACTCACTTGACTTCAGCAGAGCTGCCGCTGTGTCTAGGGCCACTCTACAAAATGAACAAACCAAAAATCAACCAATAAAGCAAACAACCAAAAACACTCACACACTCGCTGAGACACAAATACGCACATGCACACAACACACACACACACACACAAACAAACAAACACACTCGCTGAGACACAAATACGCACATGCACACAACACACACAAACAAACAAACAAACAAACAAACAAACAAACAAACAAACAAACAAACAAACAAACAAACAAACAAACAAACAAACAAACAAACACACATACACATACAGTGCTTCTCTCAGTACTTACTTAAGTAGACTGCTGCTCTTCTTGCTGTATGGGCAGATGATTTTGAACAGTACGTCGATGACGCCATTCTTCCCCAGGGAAACAGCGTTAACAGCTAGACAAACAAATACTGGATCACAAAGAATGCCAAGCCCAGTATATACAAGTTGCTGGTTTCACACACACTAGTTATATACACGGTTTAAGGTCATATAAACGATTGCTGGTTGTTTTATACATAGTATGCATGTTTGCTGTTCATACACACAGTTGCTGATTTTATACATGGTTGCTGGTCATAAACACGGTTGCTGGTCTTATATATCATTGTTGGACATATACACGGTTGCTGGGTGTATGAATGGTTGCTGGTCGTATGCATGTTTGCTGTTCATATACACGATTGCTGGCCGTATGCATGGTTGCTGTTCATAAACACGATTGCTGGTTGTATACCTCTTTGCTGTTCATATACACGATTGCTGGTTGTATACCCGTTTGCTGTTCATGTACACGATTGCTGGCCTTATGCATGGTTGCTGTTCATATACACGATTGCTGGCCGTATACATGGTTGCTGTTCATGTACACGATTGCTGGCCGTATACATGGTTGCTGTTCATATACACGATTGCTGGCCGTATACATGGTTGCTGTTCATATACATGATTGCTGGCCGTATGCATGGTTGCTGTTCATATACACGGTTGCTGGGCGTATGCATGGTTGCTGTTCGTATGCACGGTTGCTGGTCGTACGCACGGTTGCTGGTCGTACGCACGGTTGCTGGTCGTACGCACGGTTGCTGGTCGTACGCACGGTTGCTGGTCGTACGCACGGTTGCTGGTCGTACGCACGGTTGCTGGTCGTACGCACGGTTGCTGGTCGTACGCACGGTTGCTGGTCGTACGCACGGTTGCTGGCCGTACGCAGGGTTGCTGGTTGTATACACGGTTGCTGGTCGTATACAGGGTTGCTGGCCATATACATGGTTGCTAGTGATATACACGGTTGCTGGTCACACTCACAATTGGCAGAATAGACGCGTAGGACTTGCAGACAGGGCAGCAGGAGTTTGTGGTTCTGCAGGTTTTGTTTCAGCAGGTTCGCGGTAATGTTCAGAGCCCCATGGATCCGTGCTTTGATGCCAAACTTCTTATCTGTGAGAACAGAGTTTAGGACCTGTATCTACAGCCAAACTGTAGTGTGTCTGCTCTCTAATCTTACAGGAAACACACAGAGGATTTTCAGGGACCTGATGGCACATTTTACCCACAAGGCAGTGCTCAGCTCTTACTGAACAACAGGAGGAGGTCATGAGCAAAGCAAACATGACCCACTGCAGATGCAGAGTGTGTGTATGTGTGTGCATACACTTAACAGTTACAGTAATCTCAGAGGCACTTTATACTCTAAACATTACTTTATTCTCAAAGGTATTAAATTACGGTACTCAATGTTACGGTACTGTCAAACGTGAACATACAGAGTACACACTAGGGTTGTTCGATGTCAACAAATTTATCATCACATCAGTCAATCAAACATCGCAGATGTTCGATGTCATCGGCTGCTTGCGAGGGGGCGCATTTTTTTATTAGGCTGTTGCAATATAATTTGTTCTGCAAAGCATCGCCAATTATTTGTAGCCTGCCTGTTTAATGTACTAATTTAGCACTGGCTATTCAAATGTTTTTATGAACTTCATAAATAAACTTCCTTTTGAATTAAAAAACAACTGTTTTGTGATTTTACGATCTTTAATCCGTAAAGCCCTACATCTCTCCACAATGCGCTCGGACCGGTAAAGATTAGCAATAACGTCAATGCTTCATTTGATTACTGAGACAGGGAAATGACTGGCTATAGTGCTACGTTTCTCACCTTATCCGACATTGCGCCAAAATGTTTTTTTTGCCTGTGGATGAACGTTTTTAGGGCACCCCCTGGTAAAAAAAAATAAACCCGGTGCCTATGCTAGACATAGCCTAGAAACGGCATGCTGCTCATTTCACAAGACAGAAAACATAAGTAAGTAGCCTAGGCTAGAATACAGACAAACTGAACACAATTTAGCCAGTGTTGGGGAAAGCATAGCTTTGCAAGCAACCAATTACCCTAGGGAGAAGTCTAGTTTGGTTAACTAAAGCTACTTAAAAAAAGTAGTTCAAACCACTGATCAAATTGACAATGTACATGTAATACGAAATTATAACAAAATATAATACAAAAAAGTCACATGCCAGCAAAAAATGCCACAACTGAGTTTATTGCAAAAAGTGCCCACTTGTTCACAGGTCATACATAAACCAAAAAAATAAAATGCCCCACTATTCATGGGAAAGTGCAAGGAATGTCAGCTTTGGTTTTGTATACAATGTCCATCAGTCAGACACGTGCCTTCCAGAAACTAGAGTCCAGGTGGGGGTATTGCACCAAGCAGAATTACTTCTCTGAACATTTGTTAATAAATAGCAATAATCAATACTTCTGACTAATTGACACCTAATATATTCAAGTTTAGTTTGACAAATTCAGGTTCAAAACATTAAAAACGATAGCCAAATATTTTTCACAGGTGAACTGACAATCCAGCTTCCTGGAATACCCCTGAGACCTAAACCTGTCCTAAACAAAACAATCCCATCTGGGCTTTTCACAAGAACAAAATTGTAAGTTGTAGTTTCAGTAGTTAACTACACACAAAAAAAGTAATTTAACTACTTGAATCACTATGCTAATATGAATGTAGTTGAACTACCAGCAAGCTACTGCAAAATGTAGTTAAACTACTAGTTTAATTACATGTAGTTCACTACTCCCCAACACGGAATTTAGCCATATATTGTTAATGCGTGTGGTCATATATAAGCTGGAAAATGTGGAAAGTTGTTTTGGGCAGTCTGCACATGCTGTGTAAAAAACAAACCAAAAACTATAATTTTGGCGATGTAGGCCTAACGTAAAGGTCACATCGTCATTGGCACAGTACATCGTCGATGTCCGATGTCATCGGCACAACCCTAGTACACAGAGTATTATGGTACAGACCAAGGGGGTAGAGACTCAGTAATGTGATGGAATGGAGGCAGAATCAGTCCTCACCTTTTGGTCCAACTTTGGCCAGAATTGAGTGCAACTGCAGCATGAGCTAATCACTGGGTGGGGCCTCTTTACTGACGCTTAGCAATAGTTGCAGCAGAATTGCGGCCCCCCCCTTTGAAACCAGCACCCCCACCCTGTGGCCGCCACCTGCAAAAAAAAATGTTAAAAAGACCTTGTACTTGGACACGGTGCTTGAGTAGAATCATCCAATAAGAGTTATTCATAGTCTCTACCAATCAATCAGATTACATACTAAAAGCCTACACCAATGAAGACTCGCAATGCACTGACCGATCACAATGGTCACAGCTGACATTACAAAATAACAAGGATATAGAACCAGTCTCTGAAGAGAAAACCAGTTGGACCCAAAAGAGCTCCTCAGGGTACTTCCCAAACTCAAAACCTCCTTTCCTCCACTACCATCTCCTCTCCTCTGTGCCCCGGAAACTGATCGTTGTGTCCTAAACTAATGTTGCTGATTACGCATTCATTACATATTAATGGTCATATATTAATTCATGTCTCGACGCAAACAAACTGCAATGTCAGGTACATTGTATACTGTAATTCTGTGCATGCAACTACTTGCACTTTAAACGTACAGGCAGTTTTGCATACTTCCGGGTAGGAGACAAGTGGTAGTGGGGGAGTGGAGGAAAGGAGGAGAGGAGTGAAGAATATTGGGAAGCACCCTCAGTAACTCCCCACATCTACTTATCCTGATTGGCAGCCAGACTGAGACACAGACGGGGCTGCTCACACAGACGGCGCTGCTCACACAGACGGCGCTGCTCACACAGAAGGCGCTGCTCACACAGACGGGGCTGCTCACACAGACGGGGCTGCTCACACAGACGGGACTGCTCACATAGATAGCGCTGCTCACATAGATAGCGCTTCTCACACAGACAGGGCTGCTCACATACATTGCGCTGCTCACACAGACAGGGCTGCTCACACAGACAGGACTGCTCACATAGATAGCGCTGCTCACACAGATGGGGCTGCTCACATAGATAGCGCTGCTCACACAGACAGGGCTGCTCACATAGATTGCGCTGCTCACACAGACAGGGCTGCCCACACAGACGGAGCTGCTCACACAGACGGCGCTGCTCACACAGACGGGGCTGCTCACACAGACGGGGCTGCTCACACAGACGGCGCTGCTCACACAGACAGGGCTGCTCACACAGACAGGGCTGCTCACACAGACAGGGCTGCTCACACAGACAGAGCTGCTCACACAGACAGGGCTGCTCACACAGACAGAGCTGCTCACACAGAGCTGCTCACACAGACAGGGCTGCTCACACAGATAGGGCTGCTCACACAAATGAGAACTGATCACTCACCTGCTGATACTAGCTCATTCAGAATGTAGAGAATATTCAGCACTGTCTGCTGGTCCCTTGTGCTCTAGAAAATAAACGAGTAAAATTAGACACGCACGCACGCACTCTGTAAAAAGTGGTATAGTGGTGTGTATAATAAATTTTCTTTAATATCTCTTGATTCCTTAGAAAAAAACTTGCCTCTAATGATGCCAGGATGACCTCCATCCCACTCGAATCTTTGGCCATGATCTCTTTCCTGGTTTTCTCTGAAAGACAGAGAGAATGATACGTTTATAGAAACAGTTATTGTTTTGCAATTGTCATGCTTACTGTGGAAAGTGTTATGGTTAGTGTGGTGTTATGGTTAGTGCGGCAAATGTCTTGGTTAGTGCTGAGTAGATGATCTATATAGGGCTTGGGATGTTAGGGGCAGGGTGTGTGGTGTGACTCAGGGCGTGGTTGTGCAGACGGAGTGAAAGAGGTTTTCAGCAGTTGTCAGACTGGGTGAGGGCATGGGGGGCAACACAGGCCTTTGGTTCATGGGAAGGAGGGGTGATGGTGGGGGATGGTCAGGTGTCCCTGTAAGCTGATTCCCTCAGGAGGGAGGAATCACATTACACCTCCACACACAAACACTGACAAATTTACAGCACTCAAACCAGGTCAACTCAGGACACTTACTCAAAACAGACATACAACACTCCCATATAACACACTCATACACTCTACACACGCGACATTACACGTATCCAAAACACACTCACAAATTACACACTACACACACATACACTATGCATTACACACTACACATACATTCACGAACACACCACACAGAAACTACATGCATATAAAAATAAATACACACACACGGGCAAGTGGGCACGTGCACAAACACAAAGTACTAACTACATACAAATAGACACACACTATACATAACAGGGCCTCACACACTATACACTCACACTCTTCTTCTTTCGGGTCCATAGCAATCTGAAATCACGCACGCACGCACGCACGCACGCACGCACGCACGCACAAGAAAGTGCTGGGCGGGGTACCTTGCGTCTGAAGGAGGTGCAGGATCTTGGCTGTGACGTGTCGGGCGATCTCCACATCGCACAATGATGCATCACCATTAACCTTCTCCAACTGGCCCAGCAGCATCAATACCCTTGAGTTACTGGGAATTCTGGGAAAATGTAAGTTTTATAAACACCATATCCATGTCCGAATCAGCACTCTTCCACACTATTGAGTAGCCTTGGTGAGTAGATGGGATGAGAAAATCGTTATCGAGTAGGCGAAAATCGAGTAGGCAAAACTTTTTCAAATTGCAGTATACTTGAAACACCCGGATGACACACTGACTTCCGGGGTTTCGCTGAGTACATTTGGGAGTACACAAACATTTTGGTCGCATAAATATAACGAGGCTTTGTTCAAAAAAAAATAATGAGGCGCAGCTTCACTGACATTTCTCTTCAATTGCAACAAAAACAACACGTGACATGGCAGCGCAAGGGTGGGGGACGGGGTTGCCAGATCTTGCAAGACTTTCCAGACAATTGGCGACTCAAAATATAGCCCAAAATATATTTTTTACTGAAACCAACGTATTTTAAATAGAAATCATCATATTTTTACTGTTTTAAATAAGCACGTACTTTGCAACTTTTCATTTGTACCTATGACTGCACTTTGAAAGTCTCCCAATTTAGCTGTAAAACCGCGGACACTGGTGGGACGTCTTATGACCTGCTTACGACACTTCCACAGTACGGTTGGAAAATAGTATGGCGGATATTTTTCGCGGACTGCTAAACAGCGCACATTAAACAGCACACTTCTGCCAGTGCACTGTTCGCAGGAGACAGGGCGCAGTAGATATGGCGCAGTAGATATGGCTCTGAATGGACACAGCCCGCGATTCATGTCACATGACCCACATCACAGGCAGAACTCAATCGCTGAAGCAGAATTCCCCCCCCAACATCGCTGAAGGCGTACACATAAACATAAACTATTTGCATCGCCCGTTGCATACACGCACACGCTCACTCATGCACACACGCAGAACCCATGTGTGTTCACTGCCCATGCAAAAAGCCTTTTAAACCAGATGTGATGAGACAAGAAAAAACAATCAAAAGGCTTCATGGATTACTGCCATATGGTTGAAGAATACTTATTCAGGCTAATCATTATTTAGAAAACAGTGAGAGTATCTCTCCACTGTCAATTATTCAGAGCATGTAAAAATACACACATCACACACACACTCAGGCTAAAGAGTTCATGGCATGGGCACGCAGTGGTTGTCAGGGTCACACAGTGGGGAAGGACAGCTGAGTGGGGCAGGATGGAAGCATCTCACTTAGATTCTGTCACACAATTGCTCCTGCTTTCTTTAGGTAACAAAATGGTAACATAAGCTGATCACTTTCAATTAAACAAAGCAAACGCACCAGTTAGACATATCTTGCACTAGGCACGTCCCCCTCTCTGCACCACAGACCAAGAGCACAGGAGGAAATTTGCTTAGTCATGCAGTACCAGCTGTGTGTGAGTGCGTGTGTGTGTGTGTGTGTCTGTGCGTATGTCTGTTTGAGCATGATCCAGCACTCACCCTTTCTCTGTCGTCATTTTGGATTTACTCATTTCTCCTTTTTCACTTCACCATTTCAATGTTCTGCAAAAACAAGTGAATACTTTGAATATGAAAAATAAAACAAATTAATATGAGAATGAATTAATATGAATACTAAAATATAAATTAATCACCTGATATAATAATTAAGCGATGTATTCAAAGATAAGCAACAACTGGCCCTCTGAGATTTTTTTCTTATGAAATGCAATCACCTTGCTCTAGTTCCACACAAAACAAACCAGCAAGAAGGGAATAGGTATCTTGTATCTTGAAACAACAATACCAATGTAATTACTTAGGACAGGAACAGAGATCCATTACAAAAATCAGAAATCAGAGAACCGAATACACAGAACAATAATTATTTGTGTCGTTTCAATAAGGATTAACGTTAACAAATATCATCCCCATACCACTGAAGGACGCATAGTCCGAACGCATGAGAATCATGCACATATGTCAATATGGTTGCTAACACCAGCTGTAACGTATATAATAGTTAGATTATGTAGCTATATAACCTCAATGATTATAAGTATTGAACATGCACATACCTCAAAATAATTTTGCGCATCGCTTTACCACGTGACATCAAGCTAGCTGCAATTAGCATTTATTAGTAGCATCCCAAGACCAATCCTGGAGTCACTTATAATGTTATCCTAACAATATGAATTAATTACATAGCTAGCAAGGTCCCCTGGGCAAGAGAGCTACTTACCGAAACAATGGTATCAGCGTGGAAGTGAAATAATACCTAACGTTAATTTAGACTATTTACGGTAAATGTAATCTTAATTAGATTAACATTTTACTAGCAACTACTGACATTCGTTAAATTGCTATATTAATCCAATTAGCAATCAACAGCGAAAAAGCTAAACTAACAAGCTAACTGGCCAGTGAGCTAAACGAAGACTCTATCTGTATGTGAAGAGTATTGTTAGTCCGGTAACAGAACAAATTCGACCCGATATGAAAATGTTCGTTTGCAAGTCAGCCACCTTGCTATCTAATAAACTGCTGTCAAGTGGCGCTGCTACTAGGTTGTCAAGCTAACTAACGTTAGATAGCGACCGTTGCACCTGCTCTGCTAAGTAAACATTTAACGTTAGCTATATAGCTAACAAATAGCGTACACAGTTTATACAAAATATTAAGAAGACAACTAAAAACCAGAAAAAATGCATGAAACAAGACCATTTACAAACCAGTAATTACAGGAAGCCCTGTAGCAATAAGGGAACATTTTTCATAATTTCGACAAAGCTCATGAAATGAAATGTCCCGATGTTGGCTAGCAATTATAACAACATGAGTCCGTTCAGATTCTCTGAAGACCATAGCTGCCAATACTCACGCAACAACGCGAGAATTGGAAACACACGCGATTTGGTACTTGTAGTTCTTTAGATAGTTGTTTGGACTCGTAAATATGACGCTACACTTCTATGACTTATGGGAAACTGTGTTTAAAAGTAATACACTTTGGGTTTCTGTCATGCATTGTGTACCATATACACTACATTTCCCAGAAAGCAACAAACTAGACGACATGCTGACGTTCTATTCCGGCTTGTCCCTTTTGATATTCCGCAAATGTATGGTTTAGAATAGGTAGTGTAGCAACAAAGTAGCCAGGTATGTATCACTACATATATTATTTACAGTGAATTATATTTCGTAATATTTATTTCAATGTGCATGAAAGAACACACGAGTTTAACAGCGTTTAACGGGTTTTACAAGGACAAATACAGGCCTTTATTCCCCCTATTTAGACAGTAAGGTACTAGTGCTAACTAGCCAGTAGCGATCTAGTCCGCTTTTTATTGAACGAAATACACCCAGACATCAATTTAGCCAGCCAGCTTGCTGTTGTGTTTAACGAATTCATGTTGCTGAGCTAACATTATGTTTGAATGGATGGAAAAGCATAGTTTGGTGCCAACCTAGCTGCGTATCAAATTAAATGGCTATTTACCAAGCTGAGAAATTTAACATCGTCAGTATTTTGCGTTTTAGTAGTATTTAAACGTTGTAAGCATTTAATACTTTCTGCTCATTTCTAAAATTACCTTTAATAACAGTTCTTGATAGATGTTCGTTATCTAGTTAGGGTTTATTTACAGGGAGATGAAGTGAGCTTCTGTAGCCAGACTCTATGCGCTCCTGCTCTCTAGTCACATTTCTGTTAAAAGAAGCCCTTAACTGTACGACTACTGTATTATACCGTATAGCGTGTATCGTAGGTTCTATACGGGCTAACGTTACTGATCAGATTCACGGACGGATTATCCACATTTAGCTATTTGAGTTTGAGGTTCATCAACAGTGCCTTGTGTGGCAATTATAAAGCAAAATACATTTTAAGCTCTACGAACAGATGTTACATAACTGATCGTAGAGCTAAAAATTGAATTTGCTTTATAACATTATACACAATGTACTCCCTGTAGTGAAATGGCGCATTGTGGCGTACTCTGACTTTTATGTTGACTAAGTAATACAACGAATGTCTGCCCATAACGCACTGTCTGTCACAGACCATAAGGGAAGGTAATATACCGCACTGTAACAGTGCATTCCTGTGATTTGTAATACAGCCCATGGAGTCACAGACACAGAACTGTGCCATTCGTTGCACAGCATCCATCTAAGCCATTTTAAGTCTGTAAATTTGCTGACGTAGTTCCAGTGCACCAGCTTGCCCGCAGTCCAGCCATGTGTAACTTCTGAATATATCTGCAGGGATCTCAGTGCTGATCATATTCCTCACATCACTGCTTTCTGCCTCTCCTTTTAGTCTCTCTCCCCCTCCCCCTGTTTACACACATATGTATGCAAAGAGAGAGATATACATACATCCCTATGTATAATTTTCTTAAGTATAAACACTTTCCCTTTTAGATTTTATTATGCATGTCAAAATTAAACATTTTTGTTTTATCATAGTCATTGTTTCATAACTATGAATAACTTTGAATTATATGAAAGGTGCAACGTGTGAAAGGTACTATATAAATTAAGTTATTTTTTTGAATGCATTTGTTTTTCTGTTGTAAGTCAGTAAGTTGTAAAGAGCTGTATATGCCGGGTTCAGTCACATTGTGGTCGGCACTGTGATATTATAGTCTGCTCCATTAGATGAACTGAAACGGCTGACGGCACATCACACCTGTGCTTGTGTATCACGTCTGTCACTCGCACATGTCTGTGTTCAGCTGTCGCCATGGTGATGAAGTCGTCCGTGGAGGAAGATGAGGCGGGATGGGGGCTGGGTATTCCAGAGAAGATGAAGAACAATGCAAACTGGGTGGACATCACACAGGACTTCAGGGGTGCATGCAAAGGTACATGCTCACTGTGGTGTTGAGTGTAAAGGTACATGCTCACTGTGGGGTTGAGTGTATAGGTACAGAGTACAGACTCATTGTGGTGTTGAGTGTAAATGTACAAACTTACTGTGGTGTTGAGCGTAAAGGTACAGACTCACTGTGGGTTGAGTGTAATGGTGTATGCTGGCAGTGTTGAGTGTAATGGTGTAAGTTGGCGGTAGTATGTAAAATGTGTTTTTCCCCTTAGAGCCCATTCTTACTGAAGAATGTCCTCTCTGCCCTCCCCCATGGGAAGTAAATAGATGACTAAAATACATCTCTCATTTAAGAACCCCCCCCTCCCAGACTATTTTTACTGGCATGGGGTTGAGGTTTCCTGGTTTTGAAACATAAATGGTAAAACTGACACTTCTGTTCATAGTTTCACTTTAATCTGTATGTAGCTCAGGCATGTTTACACAATTCCTGTTTCATTCCTCCACAGACTGTTTATGTCTTTGTTTCAGAACTAAATCTTGGTGAGCTGCTCCATGACAAACTGTGAGTACACTGGCCTACTAGTAGAGGTGACCGTGCAACATTTTCCCACTCAGTGAAATATGTTTTACATTTCACACTGGGTCACTTTTCAGGACTAGAGTGAGACTGGATTCTGCTTCATCCCCCCAGTGTACTGTAGATAATGTCACTATGAGTGTACTGTAGATAATGTCACTATGGAATGGTCAGTGTACTGTAGATAATGTCACAATGAGTGTACTGTAGATAATGTCACTATGAGTGTACTGTAGATAATGTCACTATGGAATGGTCAGTGTACTGTAGATAATGTCACTATGAGTGTACTGTAGATAATGTCACTATGGAATGGTCAGTGTACTGTAGATAATGTCACTACGAGTGTACTGTAGGTAATGTCACTGAGTGTACTGTAGATAATGTCACTATGAGTGTACTGTAGATAATGTCACTGAGTGTACTGTAGATAATGTCACTATGAGTGTACTGTAGATAATGTCACTATGAGTGTACTGTACATAATGTCACTGAGTGTACTGTAGATAATGTCACTGAGTGTACTGTAGATAATGTCACTACGAGTGTGCTGTACATAATGTCACTATGAGTGTACTGTAGATAATGTCACTATGGAATGGTCAGCATACTGTCGATAATGTCACTATGGAATGGTCAGTGTACTGTAGATAATGTCACTATGGAATGGTCAGTTTACTGTAGATAATGTCACTATGGAATGGTCAGTGTACTGTAGATAATGTCACTATGGAATGGTCAGCATACTGTCGATAATGTCACTATGGAATGGTCAGTGTACTGTAGATAATGTCACTATGGAATGGTCAGTTTACTGTAGATAATGTCACTATGGAATCGGAATGGTCAGCATACTGTAGATAATGTCACTATGGAATGGTCAGTGTACTGTAGATAATGTCACTATGAGTGTACTGTAGATAATGTCACTGGAATGGTCAGTGTACTGTAGATAATGTCACTATGAGTGTACTGTAGATAATGTCACTATGGAATGGTCAGTGTACTGTAGATAATGTCACTATGGAATGGTCAGTGTACTGTAGATAATGTCACTGGAATGGTCAGTGTACTGTAGATAATGTCACTATGGAATGGTCAGTGTACTGTAGATAATGTCACTGGAATGGTCAGCATACTGTAGATAATGTCACTATGGAATGGTCAGTGTACTGTAGATAATGTCACTATGAGTGTACTGTAGATAATGTCACTATGGAATGGTCAGTGTACTGTAGATAATGTCACTATGAGTGTACTGTAGATAATGTCACTATGGAATGGTCAGCGTACTGTAGATAATGTCACTGGAATGGTCAGCATACTGTAGATAATGTCACTATGGAATGGTCAGTGTACTGTAGATAATGTCACTATGTGTGTACTGTAGATAATGTCACTATGAGTGTACTGTAGATAATGTCACTATGGAATGGTCAGCGTACTGTAGATAATGTCACTGGAATGGTCAGCATACTGTAGATAATGTCACTATGGAATGGTCAGCATACTGTAGATAATGTCACTATGGAATGGTCAGTGTACTGTAGATAATGTCACTATGGAATGGTCAGTGTATTGTAGATAATGTCACCATGGAATGGTCAGCATACTGTAGATAATGTCACTATGGAATGGTCAGTGTATTGTAGATAATGTCACTATGGAATGGTCAGTGTACTGTAGATAATGTCACCATGGAATGGTCAGTGTACTGTAGATAATGTCACCATGGAATGGTCAGTGTACTGTAGTTAATGTCACTGGAATGGTCAGCATACTGTAGATAATGTCACTATGGAATGGTCAGTGTATTGTAGATAATGTCACCATGGAATGGTCAGTGTACTGTAGATAATGTCACTATGGAATGGTCAGTGTATTGTAGATAATGTCACCATGGAATGGTCAGTGTACTGTAGATAATGTCACTATGGAATGGTCAGCATACTGTAGATAATGTCACTATGGAATGGTCAGCATACTGTAGATAATGTCACTATGGAATGGTCAGCGTACTGTAGATAATGTCACTGGAATGGTCAGTGTACTGTAGATAATGTCACTATGTGTGTACTGTAGATAATGTCACTATGTGTGTACTGTAGATAATGTCACTATGGAATGGTCAGCGTACTGTAGATAATGTCACTGGAATGGTCAGTGTACTGTAGATAATGTCACTATGTGTGTACTGTAGATAATGTCACTATGGAATGGTCAGTGTACTGTAGATAATGTCACTATGTGTGTACTGTAGATAATGTCACTATGAGTGTACTGTAGATAATGTCACTATGGAATGGTCAGTGTACTGTAGATAATGTCACTATGAGTGTACTGTAGATAATGTCACTATGGAATGGTCAGTGTACTGTAGATAATGTCACTATGTGTGTACTGTAGATAATGTCACTATGAGTGTACTGTAGATAATGTCACTATGGAATGGTCAGTGTACTGTAGATAATGTCACTATGAGTGTACTGTAGATAATGTCACTATGGAATGGTCAGCGTACTGTAGATAATGTCACTGGAATGGTCAGCATACTGTAGATAATGTCACTATGGAATGGTCAGCATACTGTAGATAATGTCACTATGGAATGGTCAGTGTATTGTAGATAATGTCACCATGGAATGGTCAGTGTACTGTAGATAATGTCACTATGGAATGGTCAGTGTATTGTAGATAATGTCACCATGGAATGGTCAGTGTACTGTAGATAATGTCACTATGGAATGGTCAGCATACTGTAGATAATGTCACTATGGAATGGTCAGCATACTGTAGATAATGTCACTATGGAATGGTCAGTGTACTGTAGATAATGTCACCATGGAATGGTCAGTGTACTGTAGTTAATGTCACTGGAATGGTCAGCATACTGTAGATAATGTCACTATGGAATGGTCAGTGTATTGTAGATAATGTCACCATGGAATGGTCAGTGTACTGTAGATAATGTCACCATGGAAGACGTCCATTATTTACAAAAACAATTGGAAAGGTGGACCACAGCACACATTTCCTCTTTGCGTCAGTCTGTCTCAGATGAGCTTGAGCCCAGAGACTATGCTTTGCGTGGTAGTCTTAACGTGCATTTGTAGATGCAACGACGAACTGTGTTTACTGACAACGGTTTTCCAAAGTATTCCTGAGCCCAAGTGATTATATTCAATACAAGCATGTCGGTTTTTAATGCAGTGCCGTCTGAGGGATCGAAAGTCACGGCCATTCAATATTGGTTTTCGGCCTTGCCCTTTATGCACAGAGATTTATCCAGATTCTCTGAATCTTTTAATAATATTATGGACTATAGATGATGGTGAAATACCTAAATTCCTTGCAATCGTGCGTTGAGAAACGTTGTTCTTAAACTGTTGGACTATTCGCTCACACAGTTTTTCGCAAAGTGGCGAACCTTGACCCATCCTTGCTTGTAAACGCCCAAACCTTCGTGGATGCTCCTTTTATACCCAGTCATGATAGCGTCACCTGTTACCTATTCAAATATAAAATTTTGATAAAGTTGATAAGGTAAAACATTAAATATCTTTTTTTGTACTGTTTTCAATTAAATATATGTCAAAGAGAATTTACAAATCACTGTTTTCTGCTTTTATTTGCATTTTACATACTGTCCCAACTTTTCTGTAATTGGGGTTTGGATATATGACCCCTACTCACTTTTTTGTCTGGTAACCAAGTCTAAAAACTCCACACTTCATGGTTGGCAGGTTTGGGCTGTTTGAAGCCATGTCTGCCATTGAGATGATGGACCCTAAGATGGACGCCGGAATGATTGGTAACCAGGTCAACAGGAAGGTCCTGAACTTTCAACAGGCAGTCAAGGTTGTACCACTATACACCCTCCCTGTACTCCCACATCATCAGCAGTTTCAGTACTGGTCTACACATTTTCCACATGGACTACTGACCCCATTAACCCTCTCCATTTCGCTCTCTCTATCTCTCTCTGTAGGATGAGGTGATTAGGGTTAGGGACCTCAGTCTACCTGAGCTCATTGGAATCATGGACACCTGTTTTTGCTGTTTGGTGAGAAATTAAAAATGTATTAAACCCACAGAAACATTGTCATGGTGCTAGTGCTATATTGGGCACTGGTGATATATGACCCACAGAAACACTTATAGCGGAAGTGCTACATGATCCACAGAAACATTGTTATAGTGCTAATGCTCCTCTCTGGCCACATCCATAGATTACATGGCTGGAGGGGCATTCTCTGGCTCAGACCGTGTTTACCTGTTTGTACGTCCACAACCCTGACCTCATCGAAGACCTTGCCATGAAAGCCTTCGCTCTTGGCATCCTCAAAATTTGCGACATCGCCCGCGAGAAGGTCAACAAGGCAGCTGTGTTTGAGGAGGTAATACTTCACAGTCAGTACATAACACTGGCTGTGTCTGAATCAGCACCCTTCCATACTATTACATAGGGTTGTTGAGTAGACAGGACGAAAAAGTTGTTAAGTAGGCAAAATGTTTCCTAAACAGTGCACATTAAACAGCACACTTCTGGTAGTGCACTGTACACAGGAGACAGGGCGCAGTAGATAGGGCTCTGATTCAGACACAGCCACTCTTTCTGTAACACTTCAGTCACTGCGTAACACTGTCTCTGTATCACTGCAGTCACTACATAACACTCTCTCTGTAACTCATTGCCTATGAGGTAGTACTGTGTATTCATGGTATAGGAGCCCCAGTGTGAATATGACCATAGTCATGTGATTAATGGCCTCGTCTGTACTAAACACAACTGCATCTGCAGAGATAGGGGTCAGGGATCATGGTGGTGGGAAACTCAGGCTTGGCACTGAGAGCACCCCAGGGGGAAGTGGGTTCCATTTAGAATATCTGTCAGTGCTGCAGAAGACATATTTCCGTACTTCTGTCCAAATATGTATGTGCAGCTGTGAATGTCAGAGTGCAGGCAAAAGGAAAACATTTATATTTATATATTATATTTATATACCCAGCCAGGCCGCTGTGAAGCCGAAATGGCAACAGCACAGCATGAATGCTGGCTAGGCTGAGCGGGACAGGGATGGGTGGGGCTGGGCTAATGCAGTGGGTCTCAGGTGAACATGGTGAATCTGAGATGTCCTGTTGGCAGGGCATGAAATTAACATTTTCACTCACTGGCCAGAGTGGCTTGTGGATTCTAAATAAATAAATAAATAAATTCAAAAATTGCCTCTCAGCATTTTACCAGCCACATTACCTTTTATAATCTCACACAACCTGGTTGGTTACCTGCCAAAGTGGCTACTAGAGAAGAAGATCTTAGCAGCCACAATCAAAATTGTATCAGCATTTGGCTGGTGGCGGGTGTTCATTTCACACCCTGCCCAGTGGCGTAATTAGCTTTTTCTTCCGATGGGTTATTTTAGTGTCCAGGGGGCCCCCACCCACAACTCCCAACCCCCCCCCCCCCACATTATTGTTAGTACCCTAACATAGCCTACCTAGCAACAAATTAATGTAGGCTAAATATATATATAAAGTTTATCTTAAACACTTACCAACACATAGTTCTTGTCAGCTGCGAAAACATTTATCAAAGGGGCCTCCTCTACTCCAACTGCGTTCTTCTTTTCTTCATCCTCGCAAATGTCTCAATGACATTGTCGAAATCAATCATCTCGGTTACTTCTCTCTCAATAAAAAGCAATGCCTGTTTCTCGTCACTGCTGAAATCATTGCATCAGGAGAATCCTTCACGATCCCCAAGATTCTTCTTTTTAACATCCTCGATCGTTATTCCCTGCTGTGATGTGGATGGCCTTTTATCATCGCTAGAAGGCAGCGTCACATCCGGATATGTGTCAGATGCTAGTGGGTCGGTGGTCTCAACTAGCATGGTGGCTGTCTCCGCTAACGTCAGCTTGGGCTCGACTTCGCCCTCACTTTCCGACTCAGTGCCATCAGGCCTATCTACGTTAACAGTTTTAAATAAATGTGTTAACGGAGCACACATTGCAGCTGTGGCAAGAGCGTTCTTTTGTTTCCTGTCGTTTCGCTTTGCAAAACCCGATTTATTTTCCCCATGTTTTAGCAAGAAGTTTTAACATTAAAAAACGTAGGCTCAAGTCAAGTTCAGTTGACGTATAGGTCAATACGCAGCCTAACCGAGGCGTCCAATGTGGGGGTGGGGAGATAGCTTAAATAATATCTATTGGAAAAACAAAAATGAGATATAAAAGGGTTTAAACACCATGGTAGGTGTTATAGGCTTATCTATTAAGGATTCACATCCTTTGGCAACTATTATTTTTTATTATAGGTTACTCATATATCTTATTAAAAATTATTTTAAAATTATCGCTCTTGTAGAATTCCATTCTTGGGTTCGTCCAACCCAACTACCCTATGTAATTAACGCCAATGACCCTGCCTGTTGGGCTCAGGTGTGTTTATACCTGGCTGGTGGGTGCTGTTTATTTACATAAAATTTGAAATTTCAGGAGGACTTCCAGGCAATGACATATGGCTTCAAAATGGCGAACAATGTGACGGACTTACGCGTGACAGGTATGTCTCTGCTGTTGGGCTGGGCTAAGATACTTGGGAACAGTGTGAAATGTGTTTGGAGTTGTGAGGACAGTGTGTAGTGTGTTTGGGGTTCTGCGGACAGTGTTTGGAGTTGTGGGGACAATGCGTGAGTATGTTTCTATGTGTTTTGTTGCAGGCATGCTGAAGGATGTGGAGGATGACCTCCAGAGGAGAGTGAAGGTACTGCAGTCAGACTGGCCCTAAGCTGTGTGGAGTCACCTGAAAGAGCAGGCAGTGTAAGAGTGCTGAGAGCACAGCAGTGTTACATTGCTCAGAGCGCAAGCAGTGTTAGAGTTCTGTGCAGAGAGCGCAGGTAGTGTTAGAGTTCTGTGCTGGGAGCACAGGTAGTGTTAGAGTTCTGTGCTGGGAGCACAGGTAGTGTTAGAGTTCTGTGCTGAGAGCGCAGGTAGTGTTAGAGTTCTGTGCTGGGAGCACAGGCAATGTTAGAGTTCTGTGCTGGGAGCACAGGCAATGTTAGAGTTCTGTGCTGAGAGCGCAGGTAGTTTGAGTTCTGTGCTGAGAGCGCAGGTAGTGTTTGAGTTCTGTGCTGAGAGAACAGGCAGTAGAGTCCTGTACATTTATAGCTCGGTATCAGCAGCCCCTTTAGGAATAAATTGCCAATGAACTCTGACCTATGACCTGTTACCCTTCCTCAGAGCACACGTAGTCGACAGGGGGAGCAGAGGGACCCAGTGGTGGAGATGGAGGTATGTGTGTGTGTGTGTGTGTGTGCGCGCGCGCGTGCGTGCGTGTGTGTGCGTGTGAGTATGTGTGTTTGTGAGTTTCTCTGTTCTAAGTGTGTGTTTCTTCAGCATCAGCAGTGCCTGGCCCTCTTCAGCAGAATCAGGTTCACTCGCCTGCTTCTCACAGCATTGATTGCCTTCACCAAGAAAGAGGTGAGAAATGCTGTCTCTCTCTTACACACACACACACAACACTCCATGCAAGTGCTGTAACATGCTGTAAGGCAGTGTAACACACCGTATTGCGCTGTAACGTCCTGTAACACTCTTCCTCAGACCAGCTCAGTGAGTGAGGCACAGAAGCTGATGACTCAGACTGCTGATCTGCTTCCCGCCATCCACTCCACCCTCCACCATGGTGTACAGGCCCAGAACGACACCAGCAAAGGAGGTACTGAGACTCACACACGACTCGCATGATGCACATGCGCTACTCATATACTACACACACACTGCACACAGTCCTGTATTCATATCTTTGTGGGGACGTCTAAACATAACCTAGTCCTAAACCTAACCCTTGTATTCCTATCATTATTGGGACTTCCTAAACCTAACCCTAACAATAACCCTAAACCATAACCCTAAATCCTAAACCTAACTCTAAACCTAACCTTTGACTCCTAATCCTAACCCTAAACCTAACCATAACCATAATTGTAGCCCTAGCCCTAAACCCAGCCCCTAACCCTAAAATGAACTTTTCCCTCGTGGGGACTCGTGAATGGTCAACCTTTTCTATCTTTACTAAATGTCCCCATGAAGTAGGCTAAACATGCCCACACATAGACACGTTCACAGGGGCATTGTGGGTAGTAAAGTAGATAGAGAGTGTGGAACACAGGGTAATTGTGGGTATGAAACCTGTCTGGCTGTGCTCAGATCACCCCATCATGATGGGCTTCGAGCCGCTAGTGAACCAGAGGCTGCTGCCACCCACGTTCCCACGCTACGCCAAAATCATCCGGAGAGAGGAGATGGTCAGCTACTTCAGCAAGCTCATCGACCGCATAAAAACCGTGTGTGAGGTCATCAACACCACCCACCTGCACGGCATTCTGGTACGCCAGCTGATCTACCTGTGTCCTGTTCTACCCACTCCAAGCATTCACAGCAACCTTTTTAAAACATCATTATTATGACTATTATTATTATGATGACTTAATCATTTGATATGTACATATAATTATTTGCAATGATTTATTCACTTGATTTGAATACGCTTGAAAACAAAGTTTTTTTTGGGAAGAAACACCCCAGGCATTTCTGTTCAAACTTGGCGAGTGTGTCACGCTTGTACAGGTAAAGAGTGTGTGATCGTGAGTGTGTATCTTTCCTCAGGACTTTTTCTGTGAATTCAGTGAACAGTCCCCATGTGTGCTGTCACGCTCCCTGTTACAGGTGAGTGATGTAATGCCCTAGTGTAATGTCCTGGTGTGATGTGCTAGTGTATGCACTAGTATAATGTGCTGGTGTAATGCACCGGTGTAATGCACTGGTGTTATGTGCTGGTGTAATGCGCTAGTGCAATGTGCTGGTGTAATGCTATAGTGGAATGTGCTGGTATAATGTGCTGGTGTAATGCTCTGTTGTAATGCGCTAGTGTAATGTGCTGATCTAATGGTAATGCACTAGTGCAATTACTGGTGTAATGGTAATGTTTACACAGCCCTCACTCGGATTTCTCTCTGCAGACCACCTTCCTGATGGACAGTAAGAAGGTTCTGGGCTCCCATCTCATGCATGATATGATCAAGGACGCACTCAGGGGGTTTGTTAGTCCCCCTGTCCTCTCTCCAAAGTAAGACCGCCATGCTACCCCTAATCCATCTGTCAGTACTGACTATGACTGTGTGCAGTCTGTGCTGCCTGTCAGTTCTCACTGTGTGCAGTGTGTGCTGCCTGTCAGTACTGACTGTATGACTGTGTGCAGTGTGCTGCCTGTCAGTACTGACTATGACTGTGTGCAAGTCTGTGCTGCCTGTCAATACTGGCTGTATGACTGTGTGCAAGTCTGTGCTGCTGTCAGTACTGATTGTATGACTGTGTGCAGTGTGCTGCTTGTCAGTACTGGCTGTATGACTGTGTGCAGTGTGCTGCCTGTCAGTACTGACTGTATGACTGTGCGAGTCTGTTCTGCCTGTCAGTACTGACTGTATAACTGTGCAAGTCTGTGCTGCCTGTCAGTACTGACTGTATGACTGTGTGCAATGTGCTGCCTGTCAGTACTGACTGTGTGCAAGTCTGTGCTGCCTGTCAGTACTGGCTGTATGCCTGTGTGCAGTGTGCTGCCTGTCAGTACTGACTGTATGACTGTGCGAGTCTGTTCTGCCTGTCAGTACTGACTGTATGATTGTGTGCAAGTCTGTGCTGCCTGTCAGTACTGACAGGAGGTCTGCACTCTTTCCAGGTGCTGTCTGTACAATAACCACCAGGCTAAGGACTACATCGACTCCTTCATCACACACTGCTCCAGGGTATGTTTCACATACACATGCACATACCCCTATCCATGCACATCCGTACATGCTTACAGACTCAAATGCACTATGCAGACCCTGTAGCTGTGCTATTTCTGTAACTGTGCTCTTCTTATAGCTCAGTGCTGTTTCTGTAACTGCTGTTCCTGTAGCTCTGCACTGTTCCTGTAGTTCTGTGCTGTTCCTGTAGCTCTGCACTGTCTGTGTAGCTCTGCGCTGTTCCTGTAACTGCTGTTCCTGTAGCTCTGTATGGTCCCTGTAGCTCTGTGCTGTTCCTGTAGCTTTGTGCTGTTCCTGTTGCTCTGTACAGTCCCTGTAGCTATGTGCTTTTCCTATAGCTCTGTATTGTCCGTATAGCTCAGTACTGTTCCAGTAGCTCTGTGCTGTTCCCATAGCTCTGTGTTGTCCGTGTAGCTCTCTACTGTTCCAGTAACTCTGTGTTGTCCCTGTAGCTTCGGGCTGTTACTGTAGCTCTGTGCTGTTCCTATAGCTCTGTGTTGTCCCTGTAGCTCTGTGCTGTTACTGTAGCTGTGCTGTGACATGCTCCTGATCTCGTCCTATAGCCCTTTTGCAGTCTGATTCAGATCCACGGACACAATCGTGCTCGACAGAGGGACAAACTGGGACACATTCTGGAAGAGTTCGCTACACTGCAGGATGAGGTTTGTGTATAACGTGTGTGCGTGAGATGTGTGTAATGTGTCCATGTGCATGTAATGTGTAATATGTGTATATAGTGTGTGCGCGTGTGTATGTGTGTTTACTGTGTGTGTGTTTCCGTGTCAGGCAGAGAAGGTGGACGCTGCACTGCACAGTCTGCTGTTGAAGTTGGAGCCTCAGCGGCAGCACCTCGCCTGTCTAGGCACCTGGGTTCTGTACCACAGCCTGAGAATCATGATCCATTACCTACTGAGTGGCTTTGAGCTGGAGCTCTACAGCATGCATGAATACTACTACATATACTGGTACTTGTGTGTGTGTGTTTATGTGTATGTGTATGTGTGTCTGCCTGTCTGTGTGTGTAATGTGTGTGTGCATAATGTGTGTGTGTGTGTGTATATTGTGTGTATGTAGGTACCTGTCAGAGTTCTTGTATGCCTGGCTCATGTCCACTCTGAGTCGGGCTGACAGCTCTCAGATGGCTGAGGAGAGAATCACTGAGGAGCTGCAGAGGAGGGGCAGTAGCAAGAAGACCAAGAAGAAAAAGAAGAGTGAGCGCTACACATGCTTTACACTTTACTACACAACACAAACACTATACTACACTACACACACTATTCACATGCTTTACACTTTACTACACTACACACACTATACACATGCTTTACACTGTACTACACTATTCACATGCTTTACACTTTACTACACTACACACATGCTTTACACTTTACTACACAACACAAACACTATACTACACTACACACACTATTCACATGCTTTACACTTTACTACACTACACACACTATACACATGCTTTACACTGTACGACACTATTCACATGCTTTACACTTTACTACACTACACACACTATACACATGCTTTACACTGTACTACACTATACACATGCTTTACACTTTACTACACTACACACACTATACACATGCTTTACACTGTACTACACTATACACACGCTTTACACTGTACTACACTACACACACTATACACATGCTTTACACTGTACGACACTATTCACATGCTTTACACTTTACTACACTACACACACTATACACATGCTTTACACTGTACTACACTATACACACTATACACATGCTTTACACTTTACTACACTACACACACTATACACATGCTTTACACTGTACGACACTATTCACATGCTTTACACTTTACTACACTACACACACTATACACATGCTTTACACTGTACTACACTATACACACTATACACATGCTTTACACTTTACTACACTACACACACTATACACATGCTTTACACTGTACTACACTATACACATGCTTTACACTGTACTACACTACACACACTATACACATGCTTTACACTGTACGACACTATTCACATGCTTTACACTTTACTACACACACTATACACATGCTTTACACTACTACACTATTCACATGCTTTACACTTTACTACACTACACACATGCTTTACACTTTACTACACAACACAAACACTATACTACACTACACACACTATTCACATGCTTTACACTTTACTACACTACACACACTATACACATGCTTTACACTGTACGACACTATTCACATGCTTTACACTTTACTACACTACACACACTATACACATGCTTTACACTGTACTACACTATACACATGCTTTACACTTTACTACACTACACACACTATACACATGCTTTACACTACTACACTATACACACGCTTTACACTGTACTACACTACACACACTATACACATGCTTTACACTGTACGACACTATTCACATGCTTTACACTTCACTACACTACACACACTACACATGCTTTACACTGTACTACACTATACACACTATACACATGCTTTACACTTTACTACACTACACACACTATACACATGCTTTACACTGTACGACACTATTCACATGCTTTACACTTTACTACACTACACACACTATACACATGCTTTACACTGTACTACACTATACACACTATACACATGCTTTACACTTTACTACACTACACACACTATACACATGCTTTACACTGTACTACACTATACACACTATACACATGCTTTACACTGTACTACACTACACACACTATACACATGCTTTACACTGTACGACACTATTCACATGCTTTACACTTTACTACACTACACACACTATACACATGCTTTACACTGTACTACACTATACACATGCTTTACACTATACTACACTACACACACTATTCACATGCTTTACACTTTACTACACTACACACACTATACACATGCTTTACACTGTACGACACTATTCACATGCTTTACACTTTACTACACTACACACACTATACACATGCTTTACACTGTACTACACTATACACATGCTTTACACTTTACTACACTACACACACTATACACATGCTTTACACTGTACTACACTATACACACTATACACATGCTTTACACTGTACTACACTACACACACTATACACATGCTTTACACTGTACTACACTACACACACTATACACATGCTTTACACTGTACGACACTATTCACATGCTTTACACTTTACTACACTACACACACTATACACATGCTTTACACTGTACTACACTATACACATGCTTTACACTTTACTACACTACACACACTATACACATGCTTTACACTTTACTACACTACACACACTATACACATGCTTTACACTGTACTACACTATACACATGCTTTACACTTTACTACACTACACACACTATACACATGCTTTACACTGTACTACACTATACACACTATACACATGCTTTACACTTTACTACACTACACACACTATACACATGCTTTACACTGTACGACACTATTCACATGCTTTACACTTTACTACACTACACACACTATACACATGCTTTACACTGTACGACACTATTCACATGCTTTACACTTTACTACACTACACACACTATACATATGCTTTACACTGTACTACACTATTCACATGCTTTACACTTTACTACACTACACACACTATACACATGCTTTACACTGTACGACACTATTCACATGCTTTACACTTTACTACACTACACACACTATACATATGCTTTACACTGTACTACACTATTCACATGCTTTACACTTTACTACACTACACACACTATACACATGCTTTACACTGTACTACACTATACACATGCTTTACACTTTACTACACTACAGACACTACACATGCTTTACACTGTACTACACTACACACACGCTTTACACTGTACTACACTACACACACTATACATATGCTTTACACTATACTACACTGTACACACTATACACATTTTTACATTGTACTACACACACTAAACACACACTTTATACTACACTACACACACCCTTTACACTGTACTACACTATACACATGCTGTACACTGTACTACACTACACACACTTTACACTGTACTACACGGCACACACTATACACATGCTTTACACTGTACTACACGGCACACACTATACACATACTTTACACTACTACACTGCACACACTATACACATGCTTTACACTGTACTACACGGCACACACTATACACATACTTTACACTACTACACTGCACACACTATACACATTTTTACATTGTACTACACACACTAAACACACACTTTATACTACACTACACACACTATACACATCCTTTACACTGTACTACACTATACACATGCTGTACACTGTACTACACTACACACACTTTACACTGTACTACACGGCACACACTATACACATACTTTACACTACTACACTGCACACACTATACACATGCTGTACACTGTACTACACTACACACACTTTACACTGTACTACACGGCACACACTATACACATACTTTACACTACTACACTGCACACACTATACACATGCTGTACACTGTACTACACTACACACACTTTACACTGTACTACACGGCACACACTATACACATACTTTACACTACTACACTGCACACACTATACACATGCTGTACACTGTACTACACTACACACACTTTACACTGTACTACACGGCACACACTATACACATACTTTACACTACTACACTGCACACACTATACACATGCTTTACACTGTACTACACGGCACACACTATACACATACTTTACACTACTAAACTGCACACACTATACACACACTTTACACTGTACTACACGGCACACACTATACACATGCTTTACACTATACTACACTGCACACACTATACACATGCTTTACACTGTACTACACGGCACACACTATACACATACTTTACACTACTACACTGCACACACTATACACATGCTTTACACTGTACTACACGGCACACACTATACACATACTTTACACTACTACACTGCACACACTATACACACACTTTACACTGTACTACACGGCACACACTATACACATACTTTACACTACTACACTGCACACACTATACACATGCTTTACACTGTACTACACGGCACACACTATACACATACTTTACACTACTACACTGCACACACTATACACATGCTGTACACTGTACTACACTACACACACTTTACACTGTACTACACGGCACACACTATACACATACTTTACACTACTACACTGCACACACTATACACATGCTTTACACTGTACTACACGGCGCACACACTATACACATACTTTACACTACTACACTGCACACACTATACACATGCTTTACACTGTACTACACTGCACACACTATACACATACTTTACACTACTACACTGCACACACTATACACATGCTTTACACTGTACTACACTGCACACACTATACACATGCTTTACACTGTACTACACGGCACACACTATACACATACTTTACACTACTACACGGCACACACTATACACATACTTTACACTACTACACTGCACACACTATACACATGCTTTACACTGTACTACACGGCACACACTATACACATGCTTTACACTGTACTACACTACACACTTTACACTGTACTACACACACTATACAGACACTTTACACTGTACTACACTGCACACACTTTACACTGTACTACACTACACATGGTGCACATACTACACTAGAGCTAGAGATATGCAATTGAAGTACCACAGTCAAGGTGCCTAAGGGAGAAGACCATTTTTATTGTCGTTTTGTAGTGAAAACTACATGTGGAATACAGGCTGTACCATACACACATAATATACACAGCACACATGCGCACACGCACACACACTGAAGTTAAGATGTTATTGTGTCTCTTTCTTGCAGCACGTCCTTTGAGCAAAGAGATCACCATGAGTCAGGCTTACCAGAACATGTGTGCAGGCATGTACAAGGTACCTCCACGAACAGAACCTGCATCACATGCACTAACCTCAGGCAGGGAGAAGGGCTATACTGAGCAAATGCACCTAATGAACACCTGGGTTATAACATACATACTCACACATTCAGACACGCATATACTGCCTGTCTCTGCAGACAATGATCGCTCTGGACATGGATGGAAAGGTTCGGAAGCCTCAGTTTGAGCTGGACAGCGAGCAGGTTCGCTATGAGCACCGGTTCGCCCCCTTCAACAGTGTGGTGACGCCCCCTCCAGTGCATTACATCCAGTTTAAGGTACTGAGAGACCGTCCAAGGTTGATGTGTTGTGTACACTTCATCTGAATCTGCAAGTTTTGTTGTAAATTGTGCAGAGGTCAGGTAAATCGTTTTGAAAGAATTTGCATTTCTGTGAAATGCGTAACTGGATTCAGGTGTGGCTACAATATTAACTGGGGCATTCCGTCAGAAATAAATCACTTTCTTACCTCACCCTTTTAGTTTTTCTGTTTTTCAGTCATGTGATGATAAACAAATGGGAAAAAGTTTGCTGTCTACCTCCCCGTCCCCTTTTACTAGTACAAGTTGTAGCACCCAAAAATCATGAATGAACAACTGTGGATATGTTTAAATATACAGGTCAATTGGCTGAACTGTATAATCTTTCTCTTAGTCGTTATCACCCAGTCAGTATTGTTTCATCAGCGGGCGGGGGACTTCATTGGTATTGAAATTTGACTCACAACTTTTTACTTCAGGGAAGTTAGGCCAGATAGTTACACTCTCCAGAGGAAGAAATCGCCTTTGCACTTTAGAAGGCCCGTGACCCTTGTGACGACATTCTCAACTGAACGTTCTAATGATACGTTCTAATCACATATTTGTGATGGTACGCTTTTGGGCCAGTTTTGGAATGCTCACATATTTGTGATGGTATGCGCGAAAGGGTTAAAAGCAGGGTCGCCATGCCTAAATTTTGAGTATTTATGAAAAAAAGGTGGCAGCAAAATAATCATCATTACAAACAACCGATCAGACCTAAACCACCCACATAAGACAATGTATGTAGGCTATTTGCGGGTGCTATAAGCTACTGTTGGAATTGATTTGTTCTGTCTGGACGCTGTGGTTCAGTAAACATTCTATTTTGGAGAGGAGTGGAGACAAGCAAAAAGTAGATCAGTGGATATTGTTATTGAGATATTGTTTTTGAGCAAATAAAAAAACTTGTGAGAATGCTGTCAATGTGTGCATGTGTATAGAAAATGTCAATAGGTCATTAAAACAAATTCAACTCTACATATAGGCCAACAAAACTATTATAAAATGTATATTTTATGAACTAAACTAATGTGGTATTTAAACAAAAAAATGCGATGTCCATTTTTATCACAATATATAAACTGGAGTGAACTGGAGCTTGCGGAGTGGTAACGTCTTAATAGTTTTCATCACTGTAATTAAATTACATCCGCTTCCCCTTTGCTCGCTCCCACTCACATACTCTGACACACACATTTGAGAATCAGATGCACTCCGTCGCCCCAGTATGCAGGCCAACCTGCATGCTCCAGAACAATATCCGCCGTGCCTTGTCAAATGTTCCCCACTGGCTACATACAGCTGAGCTAGTCTTGCCTAGTCTTGTTTGCAAATTAATGTTTTCAGATTTAAGGACAAAAAATCACCTAGTTTGCAGATTTCTTTATTTTGGACCAAATGTATTAAAATTGTGGATAACTTTGTTTGTAAGCTTTTTCATAATAAGAGAACCATACTGTTATGTTTATTTTTGAAGAAGATATCTGTGTCTTTAGGTAGGGTGGGGGTCCAATATGGGTCAACTTTGAGGGCCCCTGTCTCCTGAATGGTTTGTCATTCTGCTTAATCAAACCACATTCTAACACTCATATAGGTTAACATGTATAAAACTATTTGTTCAGATTTAAAAGGGTGAGGTCAGAAGGGAATTGATTTCTAATGGAATGTCTCAACTGTCATTTGTCTGTTTGTGTCTGTAAATTTCTATACTAGCGTGTGTAGGTTTGTGCATTATATATTGTTCCACATTATTGTCTCTGCAGGAAATGTCTGATCTGAAAAAGTATACTCCGCCCCCTCAGTCAGCTGACCTGTATCTGGCAGCCAGTAAGCACTTCCAGCAGGCCAAACTGATCCTGGAGAACGTGCCTAGCCCAGACCCTGAGGTGACCCTCTCCATCTGTCCGTCCATCCGTACGTGTCTGTGGCCAGCCTTCATCCTCCTCAGTTCATCATCTTTGTGTTTCCTGTGTTTGTAGGTCAATCGAATCCTGAAAGTGGCCAAACCCAATATTGTGGTGATGAAGCTGCTAGCTGGAGGTCACAAAAAGGAGACTAAGGTACTGATCTACTATATTATTGTACTGAGTAACATTACTCTGTGCTACTGTACTATAATGTCCTAGATAATGAATCCCTTGTTAACACACACATTCCTGTGGCTCCCCATGGTGTTGGGAGGTTCTCCAAGCTGACTGTGCCGTTCCGTTTGTGTGTGTGCACGCGCACATGCATGCGCGAAGGTTCTCCAAGATGACTGTGCTGTTCCGTTTGTGTGTGTGCGCATGCACGTAGGTTCTCAAAGCTGACTGTACTGTTATGCGTGTTTTGTCTGCAGGTTCTGCCACAGTTTGATTTCTCAGCACACAAGTACTTTCCTGTGGTGAAGATCATCTGACGCCACCCTTCTGCTCTGAACCCCCAAAACCCACACCCTTCTGCTCTGAACCCCCAAAACACCCATTTTATTTTCTGCAACCCTCTGTTAAGCTCTCGTAGAGGGTGATGTTTGGCTTTACTGAGGTATGTGCACTAGATGTTCCCAAATTAAAGATTAAACCGTGTTTGACACACTGGGGTTTGGCCTGGACTGATTTCATTCTAATTGCAGGCTGGTAAGTGTAAGGATTTGTATCAATATCACAAAAAACCAAAGATTTCCAGTCTCCAGTGATGAGTACCCTGCTCCTTTTTTAAGAGTCCACGGCCTATGGCCTGCAGCCTGCACACTATGGCCTATGGTCTGCAGACTACGCCCTGCGCATGCACAGGGCGTAGTGTGTAGGCCATAGTGTGCCTACGACCTGTGGCCTCCTGCATATGCACAATCCCCTTACTGGTTAATTTCCTGAGCATTCTCTGACCCCCTGAAGCTGTGTCATCACTGAAGGTGCAGGGAAATGTAAAATGGCGTCAGTGTAACCATCAGTCCAGACTATGCAGATCACATGACCTTGATGACGGTCAATCCTTTGTGTACAATAATGTTTCTGCGGTAGTACAAACTGAGGACTGTGGAAAGTGTAGTTTTACTCTGCATGTGTCACAGACCTACCTGCCGAGTAACACAAATGGGTTTAATCCAAGGGGCCAAGACTGGGCTTTCATTTTGAAGCTCACTTCCTGGTTGGGCTGGGAACAGCCATTGTGCCATTGCTCACTCGCGCCACTGCGGTTGGCTCCAGTATAGGTCTTTCGCCATGTAAGCCAATGGCAGCAATGTGGTCAAAATACTCAGTCAATACATTTTTCCCACAAAATGTTTTTATTGCAATAGCTGCCTTTCCTTCATCTAATGCCTCTTTTTTTAAATATTGTTGACAGGGTATTAACATTTGTTCAGGACCAATCAGAGGGACAGGTTGAGTCCTCTTCGGCTCCACGGAGCAGACGCAGTTTGTACAAACCGGCGGCGAAAAAGTATTCCGGAGACTCAATTCAGTTTTTACGAGGCCGTGGGAAGGCAATGGGTGACGTCACAGCGACTTTGTCCATATTTTTATACAGTCTATGGTTTAATCCAGCCGTGTGACCCCGGCTACCTGCATGTGAGGGACTCCACTGCAGGTTTGAGTGGTGTGTGCATGTGTCTCTTCACTAAACCACAACAATGTTCTAATGTTCATTTTCAGACAAGTTTATGGACAATGGACTATACACGCATTTATACTTCTATGAAAAATATTAAATGGCACCTTCAGAAAATATGTCAACTTAATGTGGTTTTCAGATTTCTCAGCCTCTACAAAAAAGTCAAATCTCAAGCAAAGTATGCCATGTTTCAGAAAATTACATATTAAAATATTTCCACCAGTTTGTACACAAACATGTTTAATGGCTTCATTCAGAACAAACATAACACAAAATACAAAGTCTATAAAATAAATTATAAAATTTTCCATTCAGTGTCTGCAAACTACTGGCTCAGGACAAACACAGCAAGACACACAACCCCAGGACAGTTACTGTGGTGACGTATGCCGACAGACTTAGACCTGCTGATTGGATGATCAGCGCAGTGTGATGAAGACTGGGATCTTGCATTGGTGGAGAAATTAAGGACTAAAAGAGATTCTTTAGACAACTTTGCTAATTTCTTCAAGAGTTGTGCATGCGTCTGTGTAGTGTTTACGCGTGTGTGTGTGTGTGTGTGTACACACAATAAAGCAGCGATTTTCATTTCTGGTCCTGGAGGGCCGCAGGGTCGTTTTCACGTTAATATCAGTAACCAATTCAGACTCAAGAAACCAGGTGATGCGAGTTAACTGTGTAATCGACTGCTTTAAATTGGTCAAAAGTGCAGAGTAACAGCAAAAACCAGGGCCGTGTCCGAATCAGCACTCTTCCACACTTGAGTAGCCAGGATGAGAAAGTCGTTGAGCAGGCAAATTTTTCTCATTGCAGTATACTTGAAACACCCGGATGACACACTTACTTCCGGGGTTTCGCCGAGTACATTCTGGAGCACACTTTTCAAGAAGTACACAAACATTTTGGTCGCATAAATATGACGTGAGGCTTTGCTGAGGTTTTCCTTCAAATACAACAAAAACAACACGTGACATGGCAGCACAAGGGTGTGGCGCAGGGTTGCCAGATCTTGAAAGACTTTCCAGCCAAATGGTGACTCAAAACTAGCCAAAAATATATTTTTAACCGAAAAAACTTATTTTAAAATAGAAATCATATTTTTACTTTTTAAAATAAGTGCGTGCTTTGCGACTTAATTTTTACCTGCGACTACACTTTGAAAGTAGGCTATCCCAATTTAGCTGTAAAACCGCTGACATGGCAACACTTGTTGGACCTGCTTACGACACTTCTGCAGTACGGTTGGAAAATAGTATGGCGGATATTTTTCGCAGTCTGCTGAACAGTGCACATTAAACACTACACTTCTGCCAGTGCACTGTACGCAGGAGACAGGGTGCAGTAGATAGGGCTCTGATTCGGACACAGCCCAGCAGAGCCTGCGGCTCTTCAGGACTACAAATGAAGATCACCGCACTACAGCAGCAGACACTGATATAGCAGGTGCATGTATAGAGGTGTAATTCCAGGTTTGGCAGTCCTGCCAGTCTAACGCTACATACCCAAAGCCGGTAATACGGCAAGCCAAAGCTTCAACTAATCTACTTCATATTGTGCCTGAAACAAGTTCAGGGGTTCTGGCCACAGGACACTCACAAACACACATTTCATTAATAATAAACTGGAAACTGGCCACTCAGAAGCCATTGTATGGTGGTGGGGGGCAAGATCTAATAAGGAAATTAATATTTGATGTATAATCCCCACACCCAATCAAACATCTGATCTACCCTTACTACATCCAATGAAACAGCTGCCGATAGGATCCAGTTTTCTAGATCTAGGTCAAGGACATTGTAATGTAAAGGAATTTGAAGAGGCAAGAGTTTGGTGGGCATCCATACTACAAAGAGGTGGTGTAAGAAATGGCAACTCCTACTGGCACCAACGAGACAGAATTAGGAGTGTGTCATTTTCAACTTGGGACTAGTCCGTATATATATACTGAGCATACAGGTGTATATGTTGTATTGGTCGATATGGATCTTCTTTGTAGTTAACAACAGTGCAAGTATTCAGGCCCCATGTATAGATACATTCATTTTGGATCATTAAGGCATCGTGTGCAACGTCACTGGAAGATCAGGAATATTTTCAGCATTTCCTTGCTTACAGAGATTTTTGTGTAGATTATTACGCTGTACCGCCACTTAGCTTCGGCAGCTTCCATTGCCCTGATCTTCAGCCCGATCCTATCAAACAAATACACATTTCAGCCTGTCCTTCTCTCACACGCATACTCGCACACACGCACACACGCACACACACACCTCATATCTTGGCAAGTTCAGCTTGCTTGTCTGCCTCAAACTTGCCCACGTTCCCATTGTTGCCATTATATTCCGTAAGCTCGTCCTTCAAGTTTGGCAGGGAGAGGCCTGCAGCCTCACCTTTACCTGCCAGTGCAGAAAACCATCATTACCTGCTCATGCAAGGGAAAAATACATTTATTCTATTCTAGTATATACAGGTAAGCAACTTTAAGCAAGATTACAGGAGTGAATGTGGCCTGTTTGCGTTTACCTGCGTTACCGTTGAGTTGAACCCATTTCACTGCCTCAGAACCTGCAGCATTCCGCTGGTCACCAGGTTCGTCTCCCCTTTCCACCCGATCCACTCCATTTCCTGTAGCAAAGGAACTGAATCGGTTCCAGCATTTCCCCACTTGTGTAAAGTCATGTTCAGAAAATCTTCCATTTTCATTCTTTTAAAAAAAAAAAAAAAAAAAAAAAAAAATTGTTTCTGATTTTTTCCCTTTTTCTCCCAATTTAGTAGCCAATTGAACCCCTATTCTAATTCAATTCCCCCCGTGTAGCAACCGCTAGAGAACCACCGCTGCACAACCCCGTCAATCGGCACTTTTTTCAGGAAGGACGCTACGTCCTCTACAGGGCGCAGCTCCTGACCGTGACACGCCCTGGGTCCCCCTGTGTGCAGCGGTTCTCTCCGAGCCCCACCCGGAAGCGACCGCCAATTGTCGCCTCCACAGGGCACCGGCCACGCTCGGCTATGGCAGGACCGGGGCGCGAACCCCGATCCTCGGAGTACAACTGCGCTGACTGAAAGTCAGCGGTCTTTACCGCTGTACCACCGCGGCGGCCCTTCCATTTTCATTCTTGATGAGTTTTAAAGCTTTAGTCGAATCACGTGAATCCTATGGCATTATAATATTGATTATGTTTAACCCCTCACGCAGATGGCACATTTTGTCAATTCTCATCTATTTAGGGGGTGCCATGTTTAAGGCTTTATAACTCCGGGTGTGAGCATCACATAAACTTGGTAAATGGCTTAAATGAAAAAAGACAGGTGTACCATTTACAATACGAATTTAGATTTGTTTATTTTCATAATTTAAGTCAAAATAAAGTGCCACAAATACAAAAAAAACTTTGGGAAAATGGAAAAAATATGTTTTTCTTTAGTTTGCAACAAAATACTGAGAGCTACATAAGTGAAACAGGAAAATATATACATTTCCTGGATCATAAACTCCATGTCAACAAGTGTGCAAAATCTGAGGATGATATGCAGAACTACTAAAGGTCTATGATGCAAAATATAGGCAGTGTTCCCTGTTGTCCATTAGTGTCTCCAAATCTATCCAAATGGCTAAATTGTGTAGTACTCTAAATAAAAGAAGAGATATATATTTAACTACAAATCAACAGTTTTGGCTCATAAAGCTCACTTTTGCATTTTCAAGTGGGAATGACTATATTTTCATCAGTATAGGGGGGTAGATATCTATGGGTCCAATACCCCTATGCAAAACATGTCATAAAATTAGTTTTGTCCATTATAAAGAATATACATTTGCTTCTTCTGATGGATTAAGATAAAAAATATTGATATCACAGTGTTACATACACCTAAATATGTAACCTAATCATTCACTCTTGTACCTCAATAAAACATTATGTTACCTGTACTCTACAGTATGAGCATTTGCCATGCCATAAGTGACAAGTATATATTCCATAGCCTATATTATGTACAATAACATGAAAATAAAATAGTATTCCACCGTCTGCAAAATGCTGCCAAATGTTCCATCTTCAATGAAACTTGGTAGCCTACATCAAAAATAAAATGAACGATTGCACTACAGTATGTGAAATGCACTCAAAATGCTAAAATAACAATAGGCCTATCAATCATATTGGAAAGACAGTGCTCGAGTGGAAAAACAAATGTACATATGTAGCCAGCAAGACCAACAGCATTTTATATGCAAACATTTTTACATATCGCGAAAGGGAATACTCCCCTCCCTAATGCGTTTTTTATAGAGCTTGCATAATATGAGACCGTGAAAACAAAAACCGCCGTTACGCTGGGCTGCAATTAATTTTTAAAAGCACAAAATAAGATGTTGCATATACCGCTGCTAAGGTTCTAATGTACTCTATTGGATAAAAGAGCCGACAATGAAACCAGAATGAACTGTAATGAATGAGGCCGGCTTGCATGGCATGGGGGGTATTAGGAGTCGACGTTTCAGATAGTGTAATAGTGGTATAAAGTGTTGTATATTTCTAAAACGGATTGTACCGACAATAAATGACCACTGAATTAAAACCAATGGTAGGATTGTATATTTATTTCATATTTAGTAGAAGATATTCATTGTAGAATACGTGGTACAATGAGACTATAATTTCACGTTTATTTTGCATTTGAGTGAACAGGGCTTTTCCCTGCGTTTTTGGCATACGATTAGGCTATTGTTGAGTTTATCTTGTTGCTATGACGGAATTCTAATTTTATATGATAAATAAATATATTTATGAACTCACAAAAAGACGCTACTGTCCACTATGTCACGCATGGGTAGGTATAGACTGGGTGGGGGGGGACTTGCTACGGGAAAATAGTGACACTTAGAAGCTCTCTATTCAGCAGAGTTGTCACAAATTGTCTACCAATAAAGTTAAAACACAGAGTTTGTGATTTCCACTAATAGTTTGGCTGCAGGAGCAGCGAATGTCTCAGTTGAGCAAAAAGGTGGCACCGGCACCACCTTCACTATGAATCTGCACAAAGGAGTTAAATCATGTTAGATGAAGCTGCTCAACCGGTTAAGACACGGTTCTAGTGCATGGATGGGACCCATGGTCTGGTATTGAATCCTGACCATGCCAAAAGTTAAAGAACTATTTTAATATGGTAGATATTAAAATGACAGAATGGCAGTAGAGTAGTGGTAGAATGAGGGAGGGCATTACAATGCTGTTAGAATGGCAGTAGAGTAGTGGTAGAATGAGGGAGGGCATTACAATGCTGTTAGAATGGCAGTAGAGTAGTGGTAGAATGAGGGAGGGCATTACAATGCTGTTAGAATGGCAGTAGAGTAGTGGTAGAATGCGAGAGGGCATTAGAATGCAAAATACTGAGGTCATGAGTCCTGTCTAACCTGTAGCCTGCAGCTTTCCCGCATGGGTTTCCATCACCTCCAGTTCTTCTCCCTGCTTGGCCACATCCTCTGGGTTTTCTTGCTGTGGAATGTCACGTTTACTGGTTGCCATGGAAACAAGCACCATGCTGCGCTCTGCTTTGGAGAGGTCCCTCCCAGCCAAGAAAGGTGGAGGTTGCCCATCTGGGAACACAGTAAGACACACTGCTGTAAATACACACACACTGTCTGTTTCAGTAAGAACTCATACTCCAGGGTCAGTGCAGCATTCAGCTTTTCTGTGTGTGTGTGTGTGTGTGTGTGTGTGTGTGTGTGAATTTTGCTAATGTGACCTGCTACCTCTAGCCTTGGGAATCTCATTGCTTTCCAGTGTAGACAGCTTGGCATTGGGAACTTCTGGTCCGGTGTCCGTCCGGCTGGTTTTTGGGGCAGGGACAGAGGGATTCTTAGTGTCATCCTGGCCTGGCTTCTCTGCTTGGCCTGTTCTGCTGAGGGAGGGGCTGGAATTCTCCTACTCAGGACAAAAGCCACCATCACAACAGAGCTAACCCAGAGCATGCCATAAATACAACACACAACAAATACACAAAACTCATGACAAACTATATTATAGAAACGCCAATTATAAAATAGAGTACAGAAATCCTCAATCTACTTGTTGGCTGAATCTGTATTTTCGTAAACGGAGAAATTTAAAAATTTATATAAAAGTGATGGAAGCATCATTAGTTAGTGTAAGCTTGCGGAAGAGGAGTGGTGACTTGGAGTTGATCAAAGCAACTCCCAACACACATGTATATGGTGGTAATATTGTTCAAAATAGGACACAAGGTATATGCAGTACTTAACGATAATTTTACTTATGTATTATTGTTTCGATATTGTACTGTGTGTTTATCAAGCAATTATTATTACAATTATTATCGGGTGGCAGTGTAGTATAATGGGAAAAGAAATGGGCTTGTAACCTAAAGGTTCCAGGTTTGATTCCTCGGTAGGACGCAGCTGTCGTATCCTTGACCAAGGTACTTAAGCTAAATCTCTTCAGTGTACAGTGCAGTCCATAAGTATTTGGACAGTGACGCAATTTCTCTCTGTATTCCAGCAGATTGGATTTGAAATTGAACGGTGACTATGAGGTTAAAGTGCAGACTTCCAAGCTTTCATTTGAAGGTTTTTACATCCATATTCAGTGAACCGTGGAGCAGTTGTAGCCATTTTTATTCATAGTTCCCACATTTTAGGGCACCAAAAGTAATTGGACAAATTAACAAATTTAAATAAAGTCATCATATTTAATATTTGGTCGCATATCCTTTGCATGCCTTGACTTCCTGATGTCTGTGACCCAACAACATCAAAAAACTCTTGATCTTATTTTCAGTTACTCTTACAAGTGATACTATAACCTATCTGCATTTGAAAGGATCTCTATGGCAGTGGATCTCAACCTTGGTCCTGGGGGCCCCCTGGTTATGCTGGTTTTCATTTAATTTTTGTTAACTGATCAAATTAAAGACTGAGGTGAATCAATAGGCTCCCAATTGATAAAATTGCAGAGACGTTAGTTAGTTAGTATCGCTTGTATTTGAATGGATCTCTTTGGGAATTGGGCGGTGGGACTAGATTTAGCCGTAAATTATGCTGGAACAGTATGGAATATAACCCTTTTTACTCATAACCATTTTCACCGTTTCTCCTGACAAATTTTGCTATTGAACTCTATGAAAAAATAAGTTAGCCAACCATGTGTTCCATACTGTTCCAGTGTAATTTACAGCTAAATGTAGTCCCACCCCCAAATTCCCATAGAGATCCATTCAAATGCAGAGATGTTATATTATCGCTTGTAAGAGTACCAGAAAATAAGATATCAAGAGTCTTTTGATGTTGTTGGGTCACAGACATCAGGAAGTCATGGCAATCAAAGAATATGCAACCAAATATAAAAAATGATTACTTGATTTTAGCAGTGGCGGGCCGTGCATTTCACACCTAGGCCTTCAGTGATGTCCTACACAGTCCTACCTGAATTATTCCACCTCTTAATACCATCATTATGACGCCATGGCTCTAGAAACTATACATTTAGACAGAAACGCAGTATAACCGGGCGTTGCATCACCTTAACATAGTCAAGTACAACAGTTATATTCATATTTCCGAAGCATTTATAATCAATAAATCCGCATTTACAATTAAGAGTGTTAAACTACCAGCTTTAAGATCGCTTGGATACTGTCAAAACTTTAAAATAAAAGGCGCTTTTAAGGGATTAGTCTACAAAGTTTTATTAAGTCCACCAAAAGTATGTTAGCTTTAACAAGTTTGTTCGCTAAACAGCGCATTGTCGCACCCAAAGCAATTTCATTTAAGAAACGTGACGATAAAGACACATAAACTATTCACTGAAAATAAAAGAAAACAAACAAATAATTTGCATTTGTTCATAAGGATATATTTGCGACAGTGGTGAAAGTGTATTCCTAGCCTTGAATGTCCACTTTGACTCGCTAGCGTCGGCTCGCTAGTGTCAGGGTTGGCCGTTCTCTTCTGACGATGTCTAGCTTTTCTTGAAAAGTTCGTCTTGAAAATGACGTTGTAATTATATCTGCGACCAAATCGATCTCTTCTCCTCCTTCAGCCATTGTGGGTTGAAAAAAAACAGCTTGTAGAAATCTACACAAATGAGCTCGTTCAAGTTCAGTTTGCTAGCTCTGCGATAGCTCTGCCTCTCAATAGTGCGTATCCAATCAAGACGTGCACGTGCTGACGTTATCGTACGCCTGCTAGCTGGCCCCGGTGTCGCCAACTCGAAATCTGATTGGTTAACGCCACAGTTAACGTTCCGTTCACTTTAAGCTACAGGGGCCCGCAATGTTTATTCTGAAGGCCTAAGGGCAGATTTCTTGGACCCTGGCAACACATTATGGCTGAAATATGATTGGATAAAAGCTCTAACATAAAGGCCAGCCCTCCAAATCTTGATCTGAGGCTGGAAGCAGCGCAACCAAGAGGAAAGCTATGAAATGAAGAGAATAGACTATGGGGAATAATTTAATACATATTTGTGGAAAAAATATATCAAAATTAAATTTATATTCTGATGATGTTTAGGCCAGCAGAGAAGGCCTTGCTGGCCCTGACGGCCCGCCACTGGATTTTAGATATAAATGCAGGGGTGCCAATAATTATGGCACACATGGTTTTGTTAAAAATAATAATTTCTTGAGGGATTTATTTTTTCTCAGAATAAATTTACTTCAATTAAAGGTTGGATTTCTCATTTTTTCAGTGTGAGATTAAGCTAATTCACCAAACGGTGAATCTTTCATAAACCTTTTTACTCATCTTTACCAGGGGTGCCAATAATAGTGGCCGGACAATGATCCCAAACATACTAACAAGTTTTTTGGGCCAAAAAGTGGAATGCTCTTGATTAGCCAAGTCAATCACCCAACCTCAATCCAATTGAGCATGCGTTGCACTTGCTGAAGACCAGACTGAAGACAAAAAGCCCCCGAAACAAGCAACTGAAGATGGCTGCAGTACAGGCCTGGCAGAGCATCACCAGGGAAGATACCAAGTGTCTACTGACGCCTATAGGTTGCAGACTTCAGGCCATCGTTGATTGCGAAGGATTTGCAACCAAATATTAAATATGATGACTTTATTTATGTTTGATAATTTGTCCAATTACTTTTGTTCCTCTAAAATGGCAGGGACTATGCATAAAAAGGGCTACAATTGCTACACATTTCACCCGATATGGATGTAAACACCCTGAAATTAAATCTGAAAGTCTGCACTTTAACATCATAGTCAAATCTAATGTGCTGGAGTATAGAGCCAAAACAACAAAAAATGTGTGACTGTCCAAATACTTTTGGACTACCCTGTATGATTTTGCTGCCTTCTGCTCACACTGACATATGAGATCTTTTAAAATGCAGCTGTGTAACAAGATAAATTAAGAATGTGTCCCGCATATAAAGGTCACAGCTGAACATTAATTTTTAATGTTACATGAATGTATGGAAAATATTTAAACTCCTGTTACTGAACATTACTGAATACCACACACACACACACACACACACACACGAGGGATAGGTACCTGAGAGGGGGGGCTGACAGGTGGGGATATCTCCAGGTGGGGGGTTTTGGCCGCACATTCCTCCTTCAGGAGACCCATCTGAACCGTACACAGAGTCCTACACAATACATTGCACAGTGAGAATTAGGGTTGCAAAATTCCAGGAATATTCAAAGGTGGAAACTTTCCATGGGAATTAACGAGAATATATGGGAATTAACGGGAATAAACTGAAAATATTGCCGTTATTTGTACTAGCTGTATTTACCTCGTCATATGCAGACATAAATATACACATTTTGTGTTGTCATAGGCAGACATCCATGCAAACATTCGTGAGTAAAACTTTAATTGATTATTTCACTGAACAAAAAACATGAATGTTGAATAAAAGAAATGTATTCCCTAAACACCCCCCCAAAGTCCCATTCAAAATGGATGTAGTCCTTGGGCTCAAATGCAGTAGTTTGGCCTCAATAGAGTACTCAAGTGACTACGTCACACTGGTTTTAATTTAGACCATAAACTAAAACTTACTTTTAAACTATTTCTAGTGTTTATGTCTTACCATCAATTCCCTGGATTGTTCAATATAACGCCTGTTAACAAAATATGTCGTTTTTATGGAACAGCTTCGAGTATATTTTACGTTTTAGTATTTTTTTGTGAATATACCAGCGCTGGCACTGTTTCAAAACTCGACATCCCATAATTCCTCTGGGCGGTTCAATGAAGTAAAATAGCCAAATTAGCAAGGTGGTATGCAATGCGAAAAATTTCCAGACAAGATGATGATATCTGATTGGTCGAGAACCACCCATGCGTTGGAGTAATGGATATGTAGTCCATTAAAGTGGACTACAAACCGGACTACAAACCGGACTACAATCATTAAATCATTAATTTAAACAATTATAAAATTGGAACATGCAATGTATGCTCTACATCCTTATACCACAACAGGCTAATCCAGAAATGTTTTGGCTCATTCTATAAATCAGATTTCAAGAAGTTGTCGATAGTCTCCGAAGCCCGTTCTATCGGTCATAGGGAATTTACTTCCGTAACCAAACTCCGCCCACGTCTGACGTACTCACTTGAGTACTCTATAGCCTTGCTGTAGTGTGCAGGATGCTGGGAATTATTTCTGCATGTGATGGAAGAATGCACTGCACATGTGATGGAAGAATGCACAGTGCATGCAAAGGGCCCTGCAGTAGTGTGCAGGATGCTAAGAATTATCTGTGCATGTGAAAAAAGAATGCAATGGAAGAATGCACAGTGCAGTGTTGAAATTCAACTGAATTCGCATCAAATTAGGTTGTTTTAGCCAAAGCATTATGCAAGATCTAGAATAGCATTTTATGTGTATTTTCCAACTAAATTTAAGTTCCATGTTATACTTTTGCAATTATCCCGAGCTTAACTTCCCATGGTAAATTTCCGCAAAGTTTCCACCCCTTTACAACCCTAGTGAGAACACACACACACTCACATGGCAGTACTCAATTTGGTCTGATTGTTCTGGCAGTCCTGCAACTCCTTCTGAATTTCCTCTAGACTGGCCAACTGAGCTAGAGAGACAGAGACATAGAGAGAGATACAGCATGAGAGAAAGAGGGGATGAAACAAGAGACAGAAAAGAAGAGAGGATGGGGAGATAGGGACAAGGGAAAGAGAGAGAGAGAAGGGAGTATCCTACCTTTCAATGTCTCTATTGCTCTAGTGCTTGAAGAGATGTTTAACGCCATAGTTGTCTGGAACAGAAAGAGAGAGGTGTTCTCATCCAGTGCTGCAAAGCATTGTGGGTAACTGTGTTTGTGGTGCACTTGCTGTACCTTTTCTTGCTTCCAGTTAGCCAGCGTGGTCTCCAGCTGGATCTTATGTCTGGCCTCCATGCGGGTGATCTGTTCGCTCTGCCTGCGCAGCTCCTCCTCAAACTCCTTCTTCTTCTGCTCCACAGTCCCTCTCTCTGCTGCCGCTCTCTGCACCGCTCCTTCCATCTCAAACAGCCGCGTCTGCACAAACACCTCCTGCAGTCAGGCTCCACCCACAATCTGGCTCCACCCACAATCTATCCATCCAGATTGTTTTGCGGAGATTTCACTCGTTTTTTAGATATTCGCTGCCCTGACATAACAGACCTCAACAGGACCAATGTTTGTGGTGCTCAAAGCGCCAAAAATTTACATTCGAAAAACAACTCAACAGCAACGTCTCTTTCCAAATATAATGACACGGTTACTCACAAACATCCACAGACCTTGTTGTGGACGATTTTTTCGAAAACTACTTTCTACCAAAGTATGCCAACTGTGTATATTCACGCAAAGTCTCAACCACAACATGCCAGTATTCTGGGGCACAGTATCAACATTGTTTTGATCACTCTTAGCTAATTGTGTTTCACTGCGCTTGGCTTGCGTATAGAAACATCAACAAAATGTACATGTTCTGCAGAGACATACACTGATTGACAAGATACCTTAAGGGTTAGCCAGCGTTAGAGTAAGTGGCCAAAGTTTAGAATATTATTATAGCCATTTTTTTTTTGCAGCTGAAAAACAGTGAAGTCTTATCATTACAATTTTAATGTAAATATGACAGTTCTCATCCTCTTCAAACTAAATTTCAGGGGCAGAATCCTGCAGCGAAAGATTAGAACAACATGGTTTTGCAGGTCATTTGTCCACACAGCAACCAGCCTGATGAATGACCAGAACAGTCTGAAGCAGAAACCTGCAGGATGATAGACTTCACTGTTTTTTTTACTTGTATGGACAGAAAATAATGTCATGGCAACATAGGTCTTAACAACATATGCAGATACAGCAGCCATCGTTAGCCAAATATCAGCAGCAGCATCATCATCAGTACCCATGGCCTTTGTCTCGGCTCTCTCTCTCTCGCTCTCTCATCATCCATTTGTTGTAATTCAGCATCTATGTACTCTGATTCAAATAAGTACGGTTGTGCAAAATATGTTTCGATGTCTTCTTCACTGTCTGACAATGCTAGCTAAAGAAGTTTGTATACTGTCTTGGCACAATCTAGCTAACTAAAGTCCACTGTTAGCTAACGTTGAACTAATGTTGGCACGGCGCCCCAGAATACTGGCGTGTTGTGATTGAGACTTTGCGTGAATATACACAGTTGTACTTTAAAGAACACATCATTTCAATTGTTGCGGAAGAAAGTAGTTTTCCTGCACCATGCACAAAAGGTGTGTGGATGTTAATGAGTAACCGTGTCGTTGTATTTGCAGAGACGTTGCTGTTAGTTATTCGAATGTAAACTTTTGGCCACATTGGTCCCGTTGAGGTCCTTTGCATCAGGGTGATATCACGGTGAGCTGCAGCAGATATAATCAACAAGTGAAATCTTAGCGAAACTACCTGGATGATAGATAGCATTCCGGGTAAATAGAAACATAGCTTAATAAAATTTTTGGGTGAACTGCCCGATTAAATGGTAAGTAAACCCTAAAACCACTTTTTTTTTTTTGCTGATTACTGATATATTTAGACATATCCATGTGCTAGAGATTGATCCTGTTGCAAATCGCGACATTTCATTGCAATGCTTAGCATCAATAGGAAGAGTAGTGTATTTTGGTAAACTAGTGCCACGGTGGTGAAACGTAGGTTATTGCAGTTGTATATGTAAGCATATCCGTGCCAAAATTCTAATAAAAATGCAAAAGGCCATTTTGCGTTTTAATTTTCAAATGAATGTACGCACTTTGACAATTTGAAAATGTTAATGCAAATCCATTTCACATTTATTTTTTCTCGCCCTCTATGACACAAACCTGCTATAATTTAAATGAAAATTAAAAACTACATTTGCATTAGCAATTTCTTTTTGTTGTCACATGATTCATGACAAAAAGGAAATGATAATTCAATTCGCCATTTAACATATTGTTTTCATGCTTTGCGGCTCAAGAGTGACATAATTCAAATGCAATGGCATTGCATCCGTTTACATGATCATTTCCGCATGGTCACGCAAAAACCCTGCCAAAACTCCAAACAGAACATGCAAATTGTCAAAGCATGCCCATCAAGGCGGGGCCTCGAAGACCGTTCAAACCACTGAATTTATGGTTCAACTTCAGTGGTTGTCTGTGACTTCGGTCGTCAGGCAGTTACCAGGCTAGATAGCGATATTTCCTAGTTCTCTGTGTTGAGGGATTATAGGCTAAATGATAAAAATTAAAAAGGAAACGAGGTAGCCTAAAAGTTATGATGACCCACAGCCAGCCCAATGTTAAATTAACTTGGTTAACAGTTTAGATGTTGCCCTGCTTTCGTTAATCTGGTGTGGTAACTAGCCTCATGTTACGGGTTTGCGTATAGTTACTGTCAAAACCAGCCAGCTATTCATGGGAAGCTATGCCTGAAAATGTGCTACCCTTTTCACCGTGGGCATTTTCATCACGATTTCTATTAATTATTGTTTTCTTTTAGATAGCCTACCCTTAGGCTATGTGCAGAGCAAAAGTAATGTAGTCCACAGAAAGCCTGAGACAGCGATCGAAGCGAGACACAGCCTACAAAAACGGTGGATTATTTTGTATGGTGTAGGCCTATAGGCTAATTTAAAAATATATATAATTTAAAACTTGTGTAGCCTAGGCATATTCCGCATAGGCTATGTTGTATAGATTGTCATTCATGTTTTTACCCAGCAGATGGCAGTATAAGACTTGTAAAAACTGAAAGACAGAAATTGAGCTTCTTTTATTATTGGGTGAAAACACCGGGGAAACATTTTATTATAACGTTTAGATCTCAATGCTGTAAGATTCGGCGGTTAGCCTTTATGATGCTGACTTTACTGTTGCCTACTACACAAAACATTTAAATTTGTTCAATTTAAATAGGCTAGGCTACGCGAGAGAGAATGTCAAAACTGGTCTTTTTAGAGGGTGTGCGAATACAGTGAGTTTCGACAGTAGCCTGTCTACACAGCAAAATAATAATTTTTAAAAATCCATGTTAATATTGGCACAGTGCCATTATGCTCAGTCTTTTAAGAACATAGGCTACAGATATAGGCTTAAGAACATAAGCTAAAATGACATTTTAATTTAAATATGTCAACCACTCAGACAAAATTTGAGACATAAGCACTTATTTTATTGATAGTCTGCTTATTTTATTTTAGTGACATGGAATATAGGCTAGCCTAAGCAATAGCTCAATGTTGGTTTATCACACAGCCCTGTCTAAGGCAAACCGGTGAACGGAAATCTATTGCCTCTTACGGTAAGTCCTCCCTTCTATTAAGGTTAAGTTAGTAAACGGGCTGGCTAGGCTCATCGTAACGTTTAGGCTACTTCGAGGCCCCGCCTTGATGGGCAGCTTTGACAGTTTGCATGTTCAGATTGGAGTTTTGAATTGAATTATAATTTCCTTTTTGTCATGGATCATGCGATTGCAATAAGAAACTGCTAATGCAAATGTGGTTTTTAATTTATGGCAGGGTTGTGTCGTAGAGGGCGAGAAAAAATAAATCTGAATGGCCTTTTGCATTGTCGTTTGAATTATGTCATGGTTTCTGCACACATCGAATGTAAACTAAATGCAATCGCCAATTTGCATTTTCATTTGAATTTTGGCATGGATATGCTTCCATAGTTGTACAGTATATGTGACGTGGCAGTACATGTGATGTCACCCAAAGTGGTGCATCTGGCTACACCCTTCCACCTTACACTACAAATATGTAAATATGCAAGTTGTGGAGAGGTGCATTTGTGTGAGCGACAGGGTATTGATAGAGAGGATGGCATAGGTGTCAACCCATACAGTTTACCCGTATGATACATGGTTTTCCCAACTTTTCGAAGGCAAACAGGCACGTTATGCTCCGGGAAATCTAGTCTAATACGTTTTATTTATAAATTTTTTTGTTTCTCCATCAACCTGGGACTAGCTACGGATAAAAATGGCTAAATCAGGCACATTTACATTTATTAATGTGCATTGTCCCTTTCTTAAATAAATACACCTATTTAAATAAATAAAATTGAATCGCAGCAATCACATTTTCTTTCTCTTTCGATCTTTGCTATTCTCTCATTTTGTGAGGCCATGGGAAAGACAAGTAGCAGATATACAATATTATTTCAGAATTGTTGAAATAACGGAATGGATGAATAAGTTTCATAATAAGTAGGCATACAAACACGTTTACAGTGAAAAATAAGTGATTTAGGGTGTACTTATCCTTTAAGTTTTTCTTTGTGGCTGGCCAAAAGAAATCTGTACTGAGTTATTTGAATATAAAGTTGAAAATTCAGTAGAGATATACGTCAAAATGACGTATACCCCTACCACTTCCTTGTTTTTGAAAGACTACAGTGTAAATTACATAGCAAGTAGGCGGAGCCAGCGAGGAAAGAATTGCTGCCTGCATCTCACTGTTCTGAATAGGGACGGGACACATCGTAGATCAAGCTAGCTATCATTGCTATTTTATTATAATGTCATAAAATTACATTGATAGGCTATGTTATTTCCTAAAGATGTTTTGGCAAACTAAACCAAACAGGACTCGAGTACTGCCGGTTACAGAGTGGAACTCCTCCAGTATTCCAAAGTTCCCTGTAGCCTACATCGTCCTCTGCCTTATTGAATCACCCGGTAAAAAACCATGTCAACAAACGTTACATTATAATCCATGACCATTAAGTAGACTAACATTAGCTAGCTGACCATAATTGAACGGTTTCACTTTGCGCATTCGATTACAGAAGCAATGTATTTTTTCTGGGCTAGTGCGTTAGCTGTTGTTACCAACGGGTTTCTTGGCATAAAACAAATTGGTTTTTACATATGTTTGCCATGGAGTATGCTATAGTAGCTAACCTTGCATTCGTTCACGGAAGGAGGTCGGATATCAGGGTGATAAATACATCATGTCCATGTTTTTACCGACATCCGTGTGTTCGAGTTACACTGGGAAAGTTTTGGCTTTGCTAGTAAACATAGCTAAAACGGCTAACAAGTAGCCTACAACAATGTTTTAACTTTTAATTGTATATGTTTAATATTCTGTATCGGCATGTTGGTTGATACAAAAACATTTCCTGACTTGCCAGCGAGTTACGTGGCCTCTCTTGTCTCAAAGAAACACTGCAGTGCAGACAGGCACTACACTAGCAGTAAAATGCCCAGCCCCTTGGCCTCCGCTTCTGTAACATTATTCAGTGGGCGTGGCAAGCTGTTGTCTTAACTGTAAGCTTCTTTGCTGTTGTAGTTAACTCTAAGGCACGTACCTCGTACATGCACAGTAGTTTGGGGCTATATCTTTACTCTCACTACAGGTAGAAAGTTGGCTGAGAGCTCATTTTAATCAGGAGGAGATCTACTTTTCTACAAACCAAACAACATTTTTGGGTGGAATTACCCTTTAAGTGTGAGAGCTGGAATGATCCATGTTTCGGGGGGGCGCGCACACTCACCTGCAGCTCCAGGTTGTGTGAGCTTGAGACCCAATAGTTGAAACCCAGCACGAGGACGCAGGCGATCAAAGCGCCAATCAGAAGCGGCGGCGACCTTCCTCCGCGACGCGCGTTTCCAAGGCCTCCCATAGCAACCGTGAACCGGAAAACTGGTGACACGACAAAGCCAGAGTTTGTCTTTCTCCTCACACACACAGCTTGCCAACTAATGTATTTTCTTTGGTGTACTTAAAGAGTGAAAAGTTACAACACTGGCATAATATTAATTTAGCAAGAAAATATCTACACTGTTTTGGACTAAATCATGCTATGGCCGTTACAATGCATAGCATGGCATATCAGATAGCCACTTATAGCTAAACAGATTGTCACCCATGGAACATATTAAATATACGGATTTAATTCTAAAGACGAGCAGAAGTTACAGCAAAGTTAACTGGTCAAAACCAAATGTAATTATGTTCTGACTGTGGCTAAATTGTATGAAAAAGATAATAGTATTGCGTGCTTTAATGGAGAACAGCTGGCTAAATCAATCTCTGATAGCCTAGCTATTGCGTGATGGATGAAGTTAAATAAGCTCATGGGAATTCAGTGTTAGCCGCTCTTATCCACTGACCTCGGTTATCCGGGGGAGCTAAGGCGTAATTTAACGATTTCCACATAGCTAACGTTAATTATTCTAATCTGCCAGTAGACAGATGGTCTTTGATATTAGATAACGTTAGCTAGTTTAAGCAGAGAATAGCCCGATTCTGTAGGTAAACAGTTTATAATTAGCAAGTTAACTTGTTACCTGTAGATTGGTAGTTTTGGAAGCAGACTAACGATTGTCACTTTTTATAGGAAAAAGTGAAAACGACACCCTTTGATAGCTATTGTTGGCTGACACTCAATGCACCTTATATACTAGCTAGCGTTAGCTCTAACGTTAACATTATCTGAGCAGCACTGGACGCGATGCTCACTACTTTGTAATGCAGATGGACCAGGAGAGCAGATACATTACATATTGCTTCTGTGCTCCCAATTTACCTCAAATCCACCACAATAACAAAATCTAGAAAGAGTTTGTTTCGGTACAAGCACTCACCTAAGACCGATGGACTGAGCAGGAAGTCTGAGGAAACGCGGAAGTCTGGCTGCCAGCGCAGCGCAGCACAGAAAACATCAGGCTCAGCACACCAGCAGGTGCGGTCTGTATAAAGCCTGCATTGATTTAATAATACAAAGTGGCCTATAAAACGTTCGAGAAAATGTCATATTTTTCACGCTGTGAACGCCTCAATCAAACTCGAGGATCGATCCTCCCGCGGCATTACATGGCCTAATACGATTCCTTCAGGGTTAAACACATTTTCCGCATCTTAAAATTAAACTATTTCACATATTTAGAAACGCAGCCCGGGGTAGCTCGATGTGTGATATCAGTGATATCTGCTCAAAAATATTTTTCTCCCAGTGACATGTTTCGCTATATCATAACTGTGGAATTGGATAATTTCACAATTAAATTATATTAACGCAGCCTATGCTTGTTGATGTACATTTGTGCTGACTCTCAACCGTAGAGATAAACAATTTGCTAAATGAAGTCAAGAGGGAAACATTTTCCAGCACACGCTTACTTGCTTGTGGTCAAAAATCCCTGACCGCTTTGAAAAATTCCAGCTGAAAGATATTTTTTCAACTGATAACGTTTCAGAATGGTGAGTTTTTAGGTAACTTCACTGAAAGTTTTTTTAAAAAGTTTATTTTTTTGTCCATTTTTTTAGTTAGAATTTTTTTAAATTAATAAACAGAATACGTACATGTGCAAACAATAAACATGTCACTTCATCCATTTACACTGGCAGATAAAATGCGCAAAACCCAAAAGATGACAACGGATGGGTTTCAGGGGAGTGTTTTACCACGGTAAGCACACACAGCAAGCACACTGTTCGTAACACAGTGTTGTTGGTACACTGGGAATGGCAACACAGGTTCCACATGCACCAGGCCTTTAACAGCGGTTACAGCTTTTCTGTAAATCAGATATTTTTCTTTGTGTCTGACATTTCCTCAGTACATTCTGTCCAAACGCACAGTCAGGGAAGGGGGACTGATTTTCCCCACACGTTTCATACTTTTTTTTTTTGTCCGTTTGCTATGTCCTGGGGTTTGTGCTGATAGTGTGTGTGTGTGTGTGTGATGCAGCCTGGCCTTTGTGCCCCTTTATGTTCCAGATGAAAGATAGTGCAGTTCTGTGTTGGCTGAGGGGCCCCCTGTTCTCCCAGCTCTGCGTTTGAAGATGAAAGGAAAGGCATTTTTGAAGGACTTTCTGAAGTTGGCCCCCATGAAGGCGTAGATGATGGGGTTGACTGAGGAGCTGGAGTAGGACATGCAGTGGGCCCATATCTTGAGCTTGTACAGAGCGTAGCTCCTGCGCACAGCCGGGTGGAGGGCCTGGTATAAGATGAAGAGCTGAATGGGGCCCCAGCAGATGGTGAAGAGCAGCACCATCACCACCACCATGCGGGAGATCCGGGTCCGTACCGCCTCCGCTCTCTCTGCCAGCACCTGTACCTGCACACCACACATCTCCATGGTGACCTGCTACCTAACACCGACTCTGAACCAACCAAACAGGTACACAGATGCACAGACAGACACAAACACATGTAGATACAGCATCGTACAGACAGACAGTCTCACAGACAAGCACACCGTCGCTCTCTCAATTTAAATTTTTCTATTTCAATTGTGCTTTATTGGTATGAAAGGAAGGCATTCCAACATTGCCAAAGCAATATAGTCTGCACAGCAATACATACTCTCTCTCACACACACACACACACACACACACCATCACACAGACAGACATACACACACCACCTCTCTTACACACACACACACACACACACACACACACAGGCAGCACTGCATGGGTGTGTGCTGACCTGATAGCTGTTGTCTGTGGGCTCCACTGCAGGCTGACCCATGCGCTTAATCATGAAGGCATGGCACAGGCAGATGGTGAGCAGCGGGAGAAGGTACACAGCCAGGAAGGTGTAGAGGATGAAGGCCCTCTGGTGCTGGGCGGAGGGGAAGGACTCTGTGCAGTACACCTGAGGACCATACCAGTACCCCGACTCCAGTCGCTGGTACACAGCCACTGGCACAGAGAGTCCCAATGACCCTGTCGGAGACAGGACAAACACTAGAACAACCCTAGAACAAACACTAATACACAACACCAACCCAAACCCTTACCCTAACACAAACACACACACAACACCAACCCAAACACACACCACCCAATCCCTTACCCTGACACACAACACCAACCCGAATTACAACCCTAACACACAACACCAACCCGAACTCCAACCCTAACACAAACACTAACACACAACACCAACCCAAACTCACACAACTCAAACCCTTACATTAACACACAACACCAACACAAACTTACATAACCAAACTCCTAACCTTAACACTAACACACAAAACCAATGCAAACTCACAAAACCTTAACACAAACACTAACACACAATGCCAACCAAAACTCACACAACCCAAACCCTTACCCTAACACAAACTCACAACCCGAACCCTAACCCTAACCTTACCCTAACCACAAGACAAACACTAACCCCCAACACCAACTTTAAATGGTTAGCGTCACATTGCTGTAATTTCCTGGGCATGTTTACTCACTTTATGCGTTCTGCTGTATCTCTCTCTAGCAGACTTTTATGATATCCTTCTGTCATGCCAGATGTAGATGTATGAGTGGGTGTGTACAGGTCAGGTATACGTGAGCAGTAACACTGTGTTTGGCTGGCATTGTGGATAAGCAGTGGTGCAGCGAGTAAGCAGTGGGGTACCTATCCAGATAGCGATGCTGACGGCCATGGCCATGCGAGGTGTTCGATGGCGTAGAGACTGAAGTGGATAAACTGTCACATAGCAGCGATCCACACTCATAGCCGACAGCGTGATGCAGGTCGCCTGTACGGTCACCTGCAGGAGGAGGTCACCTGTACCTTTACCACCCTTACACCACCCTAATCTCTGACAGCTGTACTTACACCACCCTGTCGTCTGTCAGCTGTGCCTACACTACCCTTAAACCACCCTATCCTTTGTCAGCTGCACCTACACCATTCTTACACCATCATATTCTCCGTCAGCTGTACCCATGCCACCCTTACACCATCCTATTCTCTGTCAGCTGCTCCTGATCTGAAAATTGAGGAGGCAGAAAACTTCCCCTTAAACTGATTATTGGTCTCAATCATTTTTCAATCAGTTTCCTTGATTAACAATAGGCTACATCAGCATTTAATTCACAAATTACTCATTGCCATCAAATGTAGCCAGTTCTCCTCAATTAGGCTATTAGGCAAGTAATTTAATTATTTTAACTTGTATCACAAAATTGAGCACATTTTAATCAACATTATAATTGTGGATACATGTGCTCTTCTTTCTCCGCACTCAAATTTAGAAAATATTAATGGAAATTAAACAATCTTTTTATTGCAGGTTGTGCTTTTTTTGTAAACGTGTACTTTTCCGTTTATTCTCCCTAACATGATGTGAAGAATGAAGTTGTGTGTTCACCTGCAAATGGATTATTCAGATCATTGGCACACTTGTTAATCAAGGAAAATGATTGAAAAAAATATTAGGACCAATAATCAGTTTAAAGGGAAGTTTTCTGCCTCCTCAATTTTCAGCTCAGGAGCCGCCACTGCCACGCCATACTTACACCACCCTGTACTCCATCAGCCTACACCACCATTAGCTGCACCTGTAATATATGATAATATTGAGGTGGAGGAGGTAGAAGTTATGTTTTACCTGTTGAAGGTAGTTGACCAGTCTGCACATAATGTCCCCAAACACCCAGCTGGGCAGTGGGTAGAGGGTCGCAGTGAAGGGAACACAACACACCAGGAACAGGATGTCGGTGGTTGCCAGATTCGCTGAAAATAACAAAGAACTCTCAGCCCTAAAGGCAAAACCTGCAATCGGAGGCTCAGCTAACACAATTCACACTGTACATACATGTAGTTATCATTGCAAGGTGCTCATGCTAAAAAAAAATTTGAATGAACAATTTGCTTGAGAATTTTCTGTAATGTTAAATAATCTCCTGTTAAATAAGGAAAGGCACATTTTTATATGGCTGCAAATAAAAGCAAAAACATTTAACAAAAAACAAAACAAAACGGGGGTTTCTCATTGGTGTCGCCTTTAAGAGCACCGTCCACATGCTCACTGGGAGCCGCGACGCCGGCGGTTCGGATCCGGCCGAGCAACCTTTGCTGCATGCGTCTCCCTCTCTCTTGCTCCCATTCTTCTTGTCTCTCTACACCAGGGATGGGCAAGGAGGGCCAAATCTATTTCTGGATTTCAGACTAACGTCTGCTCTTAATTACTTAATTAGCCCAATCTAACATTATCTGACGTTTTATCTACTTTCCGTGACATGAACAGAAGCTGATGAATGTTCCTGTGCCTGTATGCCTGTATTGTAGCAATATATTGTGGTCTAATCGACGAGCGACTACTTAGCTGATTGAGCCAGGTTAACTGGTGGAAGCAAAAACCTGCATACACACTTGAGGACTGGAGTTTCCCGCCCCTGCTACACACTGTGCTGTTCAATAAAAGCTGAAAAGCCCTAAAAAAACAAAAAATTGTAGACCCGTTGTGCTCCCTGCAGGGCAGTGTGGAGAGAGTGTGAATTCTGATCAGGATGAAGAAGACCTATCAATAAGCACCCCAGATAGACAGCAACAGGACTGACATGTCTCAAGTGAAGGTAGATCATTAAAGTCATTCAAAGTAAATACTGGCAGGACCATAGCAAAACTTTATTCACTATTTTTTATGCGATCAAAAGGAACTAGGCTTGGTACAAATTCTCACCTCTTCCCTAAAACACATCCATCAGCAGACTAACCTGCCTACCTACCCTCGATAAACCATGTGCGCCAACAGGGATTGCAGCTCGTACCGATGTAGAAGTTTGTGACGGTCTTCATCTGCCGATGCTTGGTGACCACGTAGATGACCAGAGAGTTTCCCACAAGGCCGAGCAGCATGATGAGGGCAAAGAACAGCGGAACCAGCCAGGCGTCCACCAGCAGGGGCGGAGTCTGGGGTGGTGGCACCGAGTCGTTACACGCCACAATCTGGCCGCACGGTGGACCGACAGTGCCGTTCGGTAGCTCCGCATACCATCTGTCCTCCATTGTAACCAGCCTTCTCAGAATCCCAGCCAATCACTGCAAGGCCAGGCCTATAGACCTATAGAACAGCCGACAGCAGCCTCAGAATCACAGCGTGTGATGTTCTGCTCTGATGAAAAGTAGGAGCATCAGTCTGTCCTCTGCCTTTAATATAGTCCTGTCAGCCAGTCTCCTCCCTCTACCGCCCCACCCCCCACCCCAACCCTCCTCTCTGCTACATGTTACTTTGTTGCTGTGGATGGTTGTTCATCATGCTTGCCCTCTAATGGACAGTAGATGAATCACACCCTGCCCTTAATATCAGCCAAGAGTAATGTGTCGTTTTGAGTCAGAATGCTGCTTCTGGGAGTCTTGGGCTGTGTCCGAATCAGCACCCTTCCATACTATTAGGTAGGCTTGTTGAGTAGACAGGGTTGATAAGTCATTAAGTAAGTGAAATTTTCTCAAAATATAGTATACTTTAAACCCCCCCTGTATGACACACTTACTTTTGGGGTTTCACTGAGTACATTCGGGAGCACACTTTTCAAGAAGTACACGAACATTTTGGTCACATAAAGATGACGTAAAGCTTCATTAAAAAAAAAAAAAATTAGGTGCAGTTTCGCTGACGTTTCCCTTCAAATACAACAAAAACAACACGTGACATGGCCGTGCAAGGGTGGGACGCCTTACGACACTTCCACAGTATGGTTGGAAAATAGTATGGCGGATATTTTTCGCGTACTGCACGTGGCATGCTAAACAGTGCACATTAAACAGCACACTCCTGCCAGTGCGCTGTACGCAGAAGACACGGCGCAGTAGATAGGGCTATGATTCGGACACAGCCGTGGTGATGGAGCACAGAATTCCGAGACAAACAGGACTTCCTGTCTGATACGATTCAGTCTTGGGCCTGAAGGATCAAATCCGTTTCCAAATTAAGGTTTTAATATGGAACGGTAAAAGCGCTGACTTTCAGTCAGAGCAGTTGTACTCCGAGGATCGGGGTTCGCGCCCCGGACCTGCCATTTTCCGAGCATGGCCGGCGCCCTGTGGGAGCAGCAATTGGCGGCTGCTTCCGGGTGGTGGGAGGGGCTCGGAGAGAATCGCTGAGCATATAGCAGCCACGGACGGGTTGGAATCACGGTCAGGTTCGGAAGGAAGTCGCGCTCTGGTAGCGTGGCAACCTTCGCTCTACTGACGACCGACGGAGGTTGCGCAGCAGTGATTCTCTAGCGGTTGCTACACGGGGGGGGGAATTGAATTAGAATAGGGGTTCAATTGGCTACTAAATTGGGAGAAAAATGGGAAAAAATCAGAAACAAATTTAAATAAATTTAAAAAAAAAAAAAAAGTTTTAATATGGGGTTATTATTGCCTCGTAAATCAATAAATAAGATGAACTTTACACAAATATTCTTTGTATCTTACAAAGTAATTGTTTTATTTGTTATGTTTAATATATTTAATATGGTTTTGCACCACTGCTTATCTCTCAACAAAACAAATTTCTTCAGAACAAATACAGCTATACATTTTAATTTCTTGGCATGCATAATTTCCTCTGAAAAGATTTACCAATGCATGGGCATTTATGCATCAGCTGGCACATGTGAAATCACTTGCCTTCATTTATGGATTTTTGAGACATTCTTCACATGCAGCCAAACGGGTTTTGTAGTTAGACTGTGCTCATAGTATTTTCAGCTGTACCGTTTATTTTTTGCAGATAAAGAATTGATCTCCATACAAACCAGGTGTTGGCTTCTCTGTTATGGTGGCTGCGGTGCAGCCATACAAATGCCCATACGTTGGCAAATCTTTTCAGGAAATATGACATCTAGAAACTAGAATGTATGATTCAGTTTAGATTTGCAATAGCATATTTGTGAACCAATTATTTTGTATGACACAAAAACATATTTATGAATGTAATTTTATTTGTGTAAGGCTCATATCTAATAATTTATGATATTTATAATAGCCCCATATTTTAAGAGGCAAGCATAGGGTATCTGTCTTTCCTCCAGGCTGAAAACCATTCATCACATGCAGTTAATTTATCCTGTAGAAAATGTGACAGCCAGGGGAATGTGTCTTATGCCCTCTTTCAGAAACACTGCATTTGGCCCAGATCTGGCTCTCTTACTGGAGTGTAGAGGTGGTTGCAGTAGAGAGGACAGACAACAGGGGGAGGCAGAGGGGCATTGATGAAACTTTAATTATGGCTAGCACAGCAACAGTTCACATATTGCACTTGTTACATTTCTGAAATAACACTGTAAAAAGGCATCCTGTAAATGTGGCATGTGAGCAGAATCTACAGGTGCAGCTCAAAAAATTAGAATATCGTGAAAAAGTTCAATATTTTTTGTCACTCATTTCAGAAAGTGAAACTCATATATTATATAGATTCATTACACATAGAGTGAAATATTTCAAGCCTTTATTTATTGTAATTTTGATGATTATGGCTTACAGCTAATGAAAACCTAAATTCAGTGTCTCAGAAAATTAGAATATTTTGCTTTAACATATTTTTAAAGTATCATATTTAATATTTGGTCGCATATCCTTTGCATGCTGTTACTTCCTGAAGTCTGTAACCAATCAACATCAAAAGACTCTCGATATCTTATTTTCAGGTACTGTTACAAGCGATACTATAACCTCTCTGCATTTGAACTGATCTCTATGGGAATTTTGGGGTGAGACTAGATTCAGCTGTAAATTACACTGGTACAGTATGGAACACATGGCTGGCTAAATGGCTGTAAGTCATCAAGTGTCTGAGCTATCGAACGAGCCCCAAACAATCACTCTGTTGCCAGATATGGAGTAGTTGTGGATGGATCACTGCAAGCGTTATTTCTCCTGACTCATTTTCCTATAGAACTCAATGGGGAAAAAAGTCAGGAGAAACAACCCTTAAAGGGATCCATCCACATCTACTCCATATCTGGGCGCAGAGTGATGGTTTGGGGCTCGTTTGATACCTTAGAGCAGGGGTAGGCAACCCTGGTCCTGGAGAGCCGCAGGGTCTGCTGGTTTTTGTTGTTACTCGCCATTTAATTGAACAATTCAAGCAGTTGATTACACAGTTAACTCACCTCACCTGGTTTCTTTGGTCAAAGTAGTTGCTGTATTTAAGGTGAAAACAAAAACCAGCATACCCTGCGGCTCTCCAGGACCAGGGTTGCCTACCCCTGCCTTAGACCCTTGATGACGTACAGCCATTTCGCCAGTCATGTGTTCCATACTAACCAGTGTAATTTACAGCTGAATCTAGTCTTACCCCCCAATTCTCAGAGAGATCAGTTCAAATGCAGAGAGGTTATCGTATCGCTTGTAACAGTACCTGAAAATAAAATATCGAGAGTCTTTTGCTGTTGATTGGTCACAGACTTCAGGAAGTAACAGCATGCAAAGGATATGCGACCAAATATTAAATATGATACTTTAAAAATATTTTAAAGCAAAATATTCTAATTTTCTGAGACACTGAATTTGGGTTTTCATTAGCTGTAAGCCATAATCATCAAAATTACAATAAATAAAGGCTTGAAATATTTCACTCTATGTGTAATGAATCTATATAATATATGAGTTTCACTTTCTGAAATGAGTGACAAAAAATATTGAACTTTTTCACGATATTCTAATTTTTTGAGCTGCACCTGTATATTTGTACATAAATAATATTTGTGCGTTACTGTTAGGTTTAAGGGACATTTACATTCATATACAGTGCCCTCCACTATTATTGGCACCCCTGGTAAAGATGAGTAAAAAGGTTATAAAAAATTGGTGAATTAGCTTAATGTCACACTGAAAAAATGAGAAAAATCCAACCTTTAATTGAAGTAAATTTATTATGAGGGAAAAAAAAATCCCTCATCAAGAAAGAATTATTTTTTAACAAAACCACGTGTGCCACAATTATTGGCACCCCTGCATTGATATATAGAATAAAGTAATAATTTTAGTAGATATGGATGGATCACTGTAAGGGTTGTTTCTCCTGACAAATTTTCCTATTGAACTCTATGGAAAAATAAGTCAGGAGAAGAAACCCTTCAAGTTATCTATCCATATCTACTGTATTTCTGGCAGCAGAGTGATGGTTTAAAGCTTGTTTGATACGTCAGACTTAGAGCCATTTAGCCAACCATGTGTTCCATACTGTTCCAGTGTAATTTACAGCTAAATCTAGTCCCACCCTCCAATTTTTCTCATAATAAATTTACTTCAATTAAAGGTTGGATTGTTCTCATTTTTCTTTACCAGGGGTGCCAATAATAGTGGAGGGCACTGTATTTATACACTCAAGAGTTGCAAGTAACAAAAATACTAACAGAATTTACAACCTTATCAAAACACACTGCTTTCCAGTCCAAAACATCCAGATTCTGGATTACATCATTTCATGCACTCTTAGGGGCTCGCAGTTCCCCCACACTACTTTGCAATCTTCATTTAAATACACAGCACAAGAGTCTACACAAAGTGCTGAAATAAATTACAAAAAAAGGAACACAAATGATTTTTAATAAATGATACAAACTCATTGAACAGTGGTCAGCGTGGCAGAGAACTGCAAAAATGGTAAAATGCGTACCGGTGACCATGTTCAATATTCATCCAACACACTGATCAGGTGACCCAGTTAGGCCCCCTTCTGACACACCTCTCCTCAGATACTGTGTCCCAGTATGAAAGACCAGCCTGCAGGCCTGGTTACAGCGCCAGCAGCACAGTAGAAATGCAACTGACTGCAACAATTATAAACACTGTTACGTGACTGACATACAGTGAGCACCATAATTAATTGGACAGTGACACATTTTTTGTTATTTTGGTTCTGTACTCTAGCACTCTGAGTTTGAAGGGATACAATGATGTTGAATTGCAGACTGTCAGCTTTAATTTGAGGGTATTTTCATCCATATTGGATGAACTGTTTAGAAATTATAGGACCTTTAGTACATAGTCTCCCCCATTTTCGAGCATCAAAAAATATTGGAGTTTAACATAATGCAGAATAAAGTAATATTTAATATTTATTATTTTTAATATAACCAAAATAACAAAATGTGTCACTGTGCAATGAATTATGGTGCTCACTGTATATTCCACACTGACAGTGCAGGTGTGTGCATGTTAATATTAGATAACTGTGTGTGGGTGTTAAGGTGTAGTGCTGTTGATGAGGGGCACTAACATGAGACCACTGGACTGCCGCGCCTGGCCAACGCCCAGAGCTGCACTGCCAGGGTGCTACGCCCAGTCAACACCCAGAGCAGCACTACCAGGGTGCCACGCCCAGCCAACACCCAGAGCAGCGCTGCCAGGGTACCACGTCCAGCCAATGCCAGACAGGGTGCCGCGGCAGGACCTCCAGACCACACCCGTAATTTTTAAACTGCTGTCTACAGGAGCAAGACTATCCTGTGTCAAGTATCAACCCACAAGTACATCACAAGTTGTTCTAAAATAAAGCTTTGTGAAACGTATGCATCACAGTAAATAGACAGCTCCATGAATGAAGTGATTGTGCGATGTGAAGCATTCTGATAAAATGTAGAAGACGGAGGCAGTACAGGGGAATAGCAGAGGGGGGGGAGCCATGTCAAGGTTGCAGGGCCTGTGGCGTCAGATGTTAAAGCTCTCCCCACAGCCACAGGTGCCTTTGATGTTGGGGTTGTTAAAGACAAACTCGCTGGACAGCTTGCTTTCCACATAGTCCATCTCAGTTCCCAGCAGGGTTAGCTGGGCCTTCTTCTCGATGAGCACTCTCACACCTGCAGACAGACAAAGCAAGGGAAATAACCCAGATGCACTCAACAGGGCATTAAAGAGGAGACTGGGTGGAGTTAATGTCCTGAGAGGCAGAGAGTGGGTGGAGTTATGCTATAAAGGGAGGGGACTGGGTAGTTACTCACCATCCTGGAGCACTTCTTCATCTGCTGTGCCCTTGGTCTCGGCATAGTCCAGTGTGTATGTGAGCCCATTGCAGCCACGGGTTTTAACACCCACTTTCAGGCCAATCTGCCCAGAGAGAGATGGGAGAGAGGTGGTGTACAGAGAATATTCTAAAACGTTCTTACAAATAATGGAAAATAGTTTGAAAAAAAATGTGTTTGAATTCTAAAAGTTTTAAGCTTTAAAAAACAGAGGAGAACTCACATATTCTGGTTTGTTCTGCAACATGTGCCTGATCTTACAGACTGCAGAAGGGGTCTGTAGAAGGAAGAGAGGACATCAGCATGAGTAATACACCACTGCTCAACATTAATGAACAGGGCATGCATGCAGCTTAGAATTGAGAGAGCGAGCTATGACCTTATTGTAATGTAGTACTGAGGATGTTTGAGATTCCATATTGGGTGTTTTGTCTTATAAACCCATCTTCTGTCATTTTCAAGCATTTTGGCTCTTTGAAATACAAACCTACAAGTTTCAAAATGTCCAAAAAGCTTACTGTTTAATCATCCGGCTTCTTTAATGTGGTATGATGCAAATATACTTGTCCGGTAAGACCTAACCCTAAATCTACATACAAATCCCTGAGAAAGGTATGCTATGAACTCGCTATTCATTTTCCTAATATGCCTACAGGTTGAACTGTAGAACAGTAAGAACCTGCTACAGTGAGGTATACCTGTGACTCCAGCTTTCGGCATATTAGTAATAAACTTGTGCGTGTTGTCTTAATGTGTGGCTAAAAGGAGGCTTAAATGCAACTTTCTCTGGGTGGATAGTTACATTCAGATGAATGCAATTGTCAGAGTTTACTTTAGATCTTAATTCAGGATTAAGCGCTTTCCTTCTTACAAGAAACACCAGCATACAGCGTAATTAAAGTGGAATTCCACTGATAAACAACATTAGCCTTATTTAACAGATCAAGGCGCAACTGATTAAGTCTCTCTTTGTGGCCAAAACAATCTGAACAGAAATATCAGCAGCGAAACATGCTAATTTGGTAGAGGTATGCATCAAAACTTTTGAAAAACTACAATGAGTAAGTTGAATTTGGAGATGCCTCCCATGCTATGCGAGGAGGCGTTGACCGAACTCACACAGAGAGAGGCAGGGAAGCTACTGTTACAACTGTAAACAGTATTAGCTTGTGAGCTAGCTCAAAGAGTTCTTAGCTAAGTTACCAATTATTCCAGTACAATGGCTTCCAATGATTTTGTGGACCATACACTGCATGATGACACGTTCTGATAAATTTTACTTGAATTGAAGGCTACTGTTTTGAGCGAATACACAGCCGAGGAGATCAGCCGAAGGCGTGAGGCTGCAGCTTTATGGGGCTATTATTGTCTCAAAAATAAATAAACAAATGTAACCAATCCACAAATAAATGCAACTGATTCAAAAATAAATGCAGCTGCTCCACAAATAAATGCAGCTGATCCACAAATAAATAGAACTGATTCACAAATAAATACAGCTGCTCCACAAATAAATGAAACTGATCCACAAATAAATACAGCTGCTCCACAAATAAATGCAGCTGATCCACAAATAAATAGAACTGATTCACAAAGAAATGCGACTGGTTCACAAATATATTTTTTCACTCACAAACAAATGTCTCCCGAACTAATAACTGAACTTACGCGACGCTTTGCGCGTGTGGAATCGCCTGCATTTATTTGCAGAACTTTGAGACAATCCTCACAGCAAGATGTGCGAAGAGATCCACACAAATAGCAATTTTTTTTTTTTACTGTGTCTACTGCAGCCAATAAGATTTTAAGATGTCCTTTCGCGAACGCCCAGTGTCGCCAACGTTACCCAGACGAATACAGCAGGTTTCAGGCCAAGGTTCTGTGAACCTCTCTAGCCCAAGGTACTTTCCTTCCCTCAGTGATGACTGGAAGGCACTCGCCGCCTCCAAATGCAATCAAGTTATATTTAAAAATACACAAGGGCATCCTTCTAAGAATTAGCAAACTACAAGCGAAATACCTAGCTACTATGGTTTGCAGCTTTGAGGGCTGAAGATACCAAGGTCGTTTGAACCACAGCTTGACACACAATAACATTAGCTAGCTACTGCTGGCTAAGTAACTAGTCAGCAAGATGTTAGTTGTGGTATTTCAATTGCGACACGTAACTTCAGCTAGCTAAAATTGTGCTCAATAAGTGTGCAAATTAGCAATCTAACTACGTATCTAGTTAAATATAAGTCTGAAGTTGTAACTAGCAAACTGCAGACTGATGTCAGGATCAGGATTGTTTACCCTGATGTTTACAGCATCAATTTTAAAGTCTGTACGCGCAGCCATATGCTTTTTTTTTAGTCCTCTGGAATACTAATAGCACAGATCAAGAATAACATTGCTGTTTACAATGATCAATGATAGTAATGGCAAGTAACCTATGTGTAATAAGAAATAAGTATATCATCCATAGATATTAAGAATACTCCATTTTCCAAATTGTTGCGTATTTAACAGCTTTTTTACAAAGTATACTCAACTGGCATACTACATAGTAGGCAAGTGCACTGATTCAAACACGGCCGTTGACTAGTAGTAATGCTCAGCCCCTCCGGTTGTATTCAGTAGGAGTGGTAACCTGTGACTGGCGTCGTCTTTCTGACGCCAGCCCCTAAACTAAGCGCCCGCCTGTTGTAGTTCACAGTAAAGCAGGTACATGGTACATGCGCAGTAATTTGAGGCTGTATTTCTGCTCTCATTACAGGTAGAGAGTTGGCCGAGAGTACATTTTAATTAGGAGGACAGCGACTCTTTCACAAACATCAAACATTATTTTCCGGTGGAATTTCCCTTTAAGCACAGCTGGCTGCGAAAAGATTCAAGTTCATTGACACCGGAATGTAAATTGTACAAAAGGAAGTGCTGGTTTAATATTGTTTTTTAATCTGCCCCTTCAATGAATACTAAAGTGAAGTTGTGGGTTAACAGAATCTATATGCTATCCCTCACACTGCAAAAAATTACTGTCTTAACCAGTGTTTTAGTCTTGTAATAAGACTTTAAATATTATTGTTTTTCTTTCTTCTAGAAAATATTTGCTTGTTTTAAGTTACTGTTTGCTTAACAAGTGAAAGCAACCCATTGGTAAATCTTGAAATGAGTAAAAATATCTCACCCCACTGGCAGTCTTTTCGCCTTATTTAGCAAGTCTAAATATAAGACTAAAATTCTTGTTAAGACTGACTTATTTTTTGGGTTTTCACACTATAATAAAAAGATACGCGATATCAGTCTCAAAACAGCATTGGTTATCCCACCTGCTCGCCATTCCCTGGCCAACTAATCACAATCATCAAGCCCGAAAGCTCAACTACGTTATAATTAATCTTTCTACCCAGCAAAAGCTCAATTATAGCGCATAATGTCAATCCATTTACACCAGGCTAGCTTGACAAGCATTTGTTTCAGTCAGAACAGGAAAAGGCTCGCTAGCTACTGTCCTGTTGACAGTCCGCTAGTCGATAACTACACTGTTCAAAAAATTAAGGGAACACTTAATAATCACAGTATAACACCAAGTCAATTAAACCAAACTGGTCATGCTGGATGATGTTGCAGGCAGCATAACATTCACCTCGGCGTCTGTGTGAACCAGCTCTCATTTGTGAATAGAACGGGGCGCCAATGGTGAACCTGCCAATTCTGGTGTTCTCTGGCAAATGCCAATCGAGCTGCACGGTGCTGGACTGTGAGCACAGGTCCCACTACAGGACGTCGGGCCCTCATGACAGTTTGGTCAGAAAAATGTACACGAGTAGCCCGCTGGAGGTCATTTTGTAGGGCTCTGGCAGTGCTCCTCCTGTTCCTCCTCGCACAAAAGGAGCTGGACTACCTGTGCAACCTGAATGGGCTGCAGGCACCGCCTCATGCTACTAGTAGCGACAAGGGCACTAGCAAAATGCAAAACTAGAGAAAAATCAGTCAGGAAGGATAAGGAGAGAGAAATGGTCTGTGGCCACCACATGCAAAACCATTTACTTTTTCGGGGTTGTCCATCTGTTGTCACTTTAATTTGCACCAAAGCAGGTGAAATTGATTCACAATCGTTTACGCTTCCTAACTGGACAGATCGATATCCCAGAAGTTTAATTGACTTGGTGTTATACTGTGTTGATTAAGTGTTCCCTTAATTTATTTGAGCAGTGTACAGAGCACTGAAGGTCGCATCTCGACCATAGTAGAGGTCTCGACGTGTGTTGAGGGACGATAGCTTGTGCTAGCTAACTTAACCACTGTACCATGTATGAAGTAAGTTAAGTGCTCAAACGTCCGGATGTTTCGCCACTTAACCATGTCTAACGTTAGTGGTCAAATATCTGAAGTATTTTAACTAAATCACCTAACGTTAACGCGTTAGCCAACATACAGTAATGCTAACTTAGTACGTTAGCCAACGTAAACCCCGGAACAGCTTCTGATTTAACGTGAGCTGTAGTTTTTTTTTAGCCAACGTTAGCTCGACATAAGATGTGCTATGAAAATACAAAATCGTTTTATTTGCGTCGGTGAATTGGGATATTGCAGCCTGAAGCCATCTACCCTTCCTGTCTAACCGCAGAGCAATGTCTCTGTTGGACAAACTTTAGCTAACGTTATTAACGTAGCTTAGCTGGCAAGCTAGTCGTCTCGAGACCTTTCCCAAAAACAAACCGACGTCATGAGGACGGTTAGATAAGCTCAGAAAGTTAGTGTTATAAGAGGGCACAAACAGCTACTGCTACTACTACACGGGTTTGCTCATCGGTCGTGGACTCACCAAAGTCAGAGCAGCTCTTGTAGGGAGTAATTTCCGTTTGCTGACAGCTTTAATCGTCGCTCGGACTAGAGATGCAGACATGTTTCGTTCGTATGGAACAATCCATAAACAAGCACATTAACATAAAGCTGCTGACGTTTAGAGTTGAACCTAATACATGCCCCACGATAGGAGGATTCTGTGAATGACAATCTACTTCATCCAATAGACGGCCTGCCAGAACTGTAGTTACGGTTACGGTTAGATTACATTATGTCGTGACACAACGTGTTTATACCATAAACATATTCATTCTATATATATAAAATCCATATTCTATAGAAAAATAAAGATTCAACTTTGTTATAAGGAGCGCTTTGTTTTCGCAAAAGCTCGTTTAAGTGTAAAATCCTAATTGGATTTTTGATGGGAAAAAAACTATTACCTAATCAATATTTTTGTCTCTTCACCATTCACCATTCTTGTTATCAGTAAGACACCTTATCAAGATCTGAAGGTATGACCTGCTGTCCGTCATTGTGTTGAGAAGTGGAGTTTTCCCTATATCCAGTGTATAGCCAGACCCCTGCATGTCACATTCCAGCAGAGGGGACCACGTACAAACATCCCAATGCCATAATAACATGAAGGGCATTAACAATTAAACAATAGTAAGAAACACAACCTGGCTACAGTGCTGTACATCCATCTTGCAAATTGTTGTAAGATTAATGATTAATATTAAAGATCTAACACTGTTATTATGGCCGTGGGTTGATTGGATGTGGGTTCTCTCATCTCCAGAACAAAACAGATAAATTATACCAGCAATTAACCAAATACAACATTTTCATCATATTTATTTCACACAATATGGTGACATTCACAAAAGGTAAATAAACTGTAGGACTATTCCCCTACACCACTATTCAAGCCACAATCACAGAAATATGAACAATAATTGGTGACAGGTAAAAGGAAGATGACATGTTGATACTGGAATACATCTTATGGAAATACAATTATATTTATTCATACATTTCCATAACTGGCAAGGAAAATGTCATCTTTCTTGACATCAGTCCCTCAAAACACATAATGACTCCCAGCATCCTAATGTCCCTATATGTACCATATTCGTTATTCATTCATACAAACTCAATGTATCTTGTTAAAAACATTGGATGACATTCAATTTAATAAGTTCATTGTCAGGGTCCAAAGGAACCACCTGCTGTCATGTAATTTGAATAAATCATGAACACTGAGTAGCTGAATCATGTATGTGTCATGGTTTCTCAGCCTGCTCCTCTTTTGTTGGCCACTTCCCTGTGGAGCGCTCTTGTAGCGTCTCCTTATTTTGTTTTCGTTGTCCGTTCTGTGTTTAGGTTTTCCTTCCTGCTCAGTGTTTTCACCTGTGCCGCATTTCCTGTCATTATTTAAACCTTAAAGGACGGTAGTTTTAGGCCATGGGCTGCATTCCAATCCCATATTTTTACTGCTTGCATCTTTTCCTCGGTCCTTTCCTCGCTCATTAGCTCCACCCAGTGGAGGCCATAAGGAAAGGATCCAAGGATCACATACGAGGACGCAGCAACCGAGGCAACATGAATTAAGCAAATGGAACGTCCTTGCTCAGTCAAGCGTCAGCTGAAGCGACGTCAATTACTAATGACGTGTTGCACAGCTGTATCACCTGTCAAAAAAACAAAAAAACCCGTATCAGCTGTCAGTGGCCTTTAATGCTAACGGATTGTTCTGTGTAGCCTATCGTATTTTTATCTCTGAGCTTGTTTTTGCATGCAACATGGTATAAACTATTGTTTTATTTGACGCTATATTGCACTGTGAAGTTATCACAATTATTTGCAATGATTTTCTCCCATGCAATTTGACAGATGTGAAAATGACATGTGAAATAAGAATATTGTCTCTCAATTACAGATGTTTGTGTTTGACGTACAGTGTCCCATTAACACATCCACAACAAACGGCTATTTATCACTGTGTGAGTAAAGATCGCACGAAGCATAATTTAAATTGTAAGTAAGCAACGCCTATATTCCACACGCTCAATGGCCAATTCATCAATGGACTCGAATGCATGTTTGTTCGTTAAAATTGGAGCACATTACAAATGACACTTCCAGCCAATAACCGAGCTGATGCCGTTTAATTAATTAATCAACAATTAAGCATGTATGATCTGATGGTATATAAGCGACAGATACTGATTTCAAAACTTAGATCGGCGACTTCAATAGGCTAGTATACTGGTCTGCTACTGTACGCAATCAACATTTCCGCAATGAACCTAGCGTTCGCCATAAACGCATGGCACCGGCTTCAGCGGGAACGGTGGCGTTGCCAGTTCAGGGGATCGCGACTGCTTCGCTCCGTCCTGTTCCTAAGTGAGGTAAGAATCACATATTCTCAACAGTAGTCATAAGACAGTGCTCTTGATCAAACATGGACATTGATAAGCATGAAGCACTTTTAACAGTGGGTGGAGTAGAATTCACCTGGATAAATATACAGCAAAGTTATGTCATGCACACATAGTAATTGCATGTTCTATAATACCACACATTTACCTGCATGTCGGACTACAAACTATACATTTGGCTACTGTGGTTTGGTGTTAATCAATCAACTTGTGTGAACTGTAGGCTGCATGTACACACCATGTTTTTCATTTCATTCTTTTTTAGGTCGACGATCCAACAGCTGGGCATTATGCCCAAGAAAATGCCACTGTGCCAGTGCTCCAGCTTTACTTTAATGGGGACCAGGACCTCATGGAGGACTACCGTCTGAGCCATGGCTCCATGGAAGCATTGATAATGCTACTGCCGCATGGGGGAGCGTTGTCTGGGCACACCACTTAAGGGTCCAGGAGGTGCCTGCTCTTCAAGGCTCTGGAGGTGGACCACACCTTTGTACCCACGGTCATCACCGCATGTGCCATGCTCCATAACATCTGCCTGACAAAGGGGGACATCCTTGAGGTTGTCGAGGATGTTGGTGATATTGGTGTGGCTCCACCACGTCCAGTGAGGGGGGAAAAAAGCGGACATGGCCGGCGAGACCGACTGGCGGGGCAACCGTCTGCTCCAAATATGTGTCCAGTAGCACTGAATGAACATGATTATATGTAATTTTGCAATTGTTTGAAATATTATTTATACAGGAGAGCTTTTTGTTATTGTCTCCGTTTCTTGTTATGTTTGTATATTCTCCCTTGCAGCCCCTCTTTCTGTCCAGTGTTAATCCACGTTTTATTTGTTATGTTAGTGTTAATAAAATCACTTATGGATACTAACATATCAGTTTCATACATCTTTTCTGTGCCACTTTTTCATTACCTTTATTTATTTCAAAACACACTATAAGCATACCACTTTGACACCAATGTATGTCAACCACCTGTCGGGGAAGTGAGGATTCTGTAAAATGTCTATTTTCTGAATCCAGTGTTTCCAACGGTCAATGCCCTTCCTTGTTTAAATGTTCAGCACTCTGAATACTGAACACAGGCGATATTGCGTGCTAGAACCACTCACTTATCCTGCAGTAAAAATATATTTAACATCATTTCATAATTATTAGAAATGACAATCCTCAATTCAATCGCATAATTCGTCCATAGGACAGTAACCTGGTGGAAGCAACAAGTCAAAACAAAGTCTAATTCAGACCTAAGAGTACATCATTTCAGTAAAATAAAAACAGTAAATTAGAATAATGACTGCAAATCATTCATTAATGAATGTAGGCTGACTACTTAGAATTTACAAAAAGGAAGACATTCACTTGAAGTTACCAGTAAAGAGCGAGAGACCGATAAGCCAGAAATAGCCTAGGTATTACCCTCCTGAAGCTTACACGATCAGCAAAATTGTTAGTATTTGTGTGTTTCTTTTCTCCCAAATAGTTTTGTGCTGCTGAAGGGGGCACTCAGATGAAAACTATATCTTAAAATGTAAAAACACAAGTAAAAAACAAATTGACAAACACTTGTGAACTATTTACATTTTATTAAGCATTTTCTCAAACTCATTAGAGCTTTCCAGTGTGGCCTTGAATCGCTCCTCTTTTCTGGCAGCATCTTCCTTCAGGAACCGCAGAACGGCTCCCTCACCGGTCCTTCTCCTTTTGGGGGGTGTGGGACAGGCACAGCCTTTAGCCAGGCTGTGCATCCTCTTCCTCCTCCTCCACACACGCCCGGCTACAAGTGACCACCACAAATCCAGGAAGAGATGAGCCAGTGCCATCTGAGGTCTCATCAGCCACATGTGCCAGGTTTTCTGAAACACATGAATCCATCAGGACAGGAGGATCAATAGATGGCCTCCCCCCGATGGCCTCATGCATTGCATTAAACCATGGCCATGTGGCTGCTGTGGCTTCTCCCCTGTCTGTTCCGTCTCTGTAGCAGGGCATCTGAGTGCCTACAAGGAAAGATGCAAGGGTGAAGGTGAGCTGTGAGCCTATTACACAGGCATAATTTTGTTTCAGTATGCAATAGAAACTACAAATTCGCAAAGGAAAAACATCATAAATTGAACCTCACCTTATATTTTTGCTTGAGGTTGTCCCATTTCTTTGCAATTTGGGTGGGGCTCACCTGGCCCTGTAGGCCCATCTGCAGACGCATTTCACTGAGGAAAACAACACATGTTACCATACCATACCCAAGTGCCCTACAACAATTACTGCCATGCCATAACATGTTCATGTGTTATCCATTTACAGGGCAGGTATGCCTCTTGCCATCACACTTACATTAGGGATATCAGAAGTTGTCATTTGCATACAATTAACTACTTCAACACAAGACATGAATCATGGTGCTGAGGAGTGATTCCGTCAACATTAATCTATGACATGTAGGAACACCAATATGGACAGTGACATGGTCCTGCAAGAACATAAAAAATGGCTTATTGCCAATGTTTCTGTGTAACATATTTTAGTTCTATGTGACATCACACATTATAGAATGTCACTAATGACTCACCCCCAAGCTTTCTTTGCTACATGCCTCTTCCCCGTAAACAGATGCTCATTCTCACACCTCAGCCGAATGAGGCTGAGGGTGCTCTCATCTGTCCCTGTAAATGACACAACAGACCTGCAAGTAAAAACCAGCTAGTAATGTCTGTGTATAGCCCTAAATCACAACGGCATGTGTCAAGGGGCTTCACAAGCCCATAATTCAGACATGACATATGTAAGTAGGCTACATGATGCAAAATAGTAGCCTATCCTAATAAGCTAGCCTAATGTGCATTTCATCAGTCAAAGACAGCAAATGCAATAACATAGACTGAAATTACATTATTTCTGTCATACAAGAGTGAGGAAAAATATATTTTAAACGCAAAGCAGCTGCGTGTTCATGTTTCAGTTGTTACACTGGAAATCGAGCAGCGACTGTCGAGCCTATTTCAGTTAGCCTACTTGCCGGGATGCATTCAACAGTGTGAACATAGGCTAAACGTAACATAGCCTATTGCATAGCGTACAATATAAAATTGTATACAGTTTTGAAAGGACATGGGTTAATTGAAGCTTGCGTTTCCTATGCAGTAACGTTAGCTAACAAACTATATGGGACAGAAACATGTCCTAAATGTTACGCTTACACGCTGAACTACAATATTTGTTGTCTCTTTTTTCATGAATAAACTTGCCTTTCGTTTGTCCGAAAGAACGAGTGACATTATAAATGAAAGCGCTTTATAAATTAAATAGAAAGGAACGATAAGCACTTACATTTGTGTATGAGTGGTCCCGCCATGTTTTTACACAGTGACAGATGTGATTGTGGATCAAACACGTCACGCGTTCTGAGTAAAGACTTCCGCAAAGGCTGCACTCGTGTTTCCTCACTGAAGGATTCTCCGGGAGCTTCCTCTTTCCCCACTCCTCGCTCCTTGGTGGAGCATTTAGCGTTTTGGAATGTCCTTAAAGATGGCGGACCTCGATCGATTTCCGGGTCAGACGAGGACCAAGGAGAGAGGACGGCTAAAAAATGCGATTGGAATGCAGCCCGAGTATTGACTACAGGGGACTTAATGCAATTACGATCAAAAATCGTTATCCCTTCCCTTCGCCTCCAGGGGGCGTCAATTAAAAAAAAAACTCGATCTACCTTACAACCTCGTTTGCATTCGTGAGGGGGATCAATGGAAAACGGCGTTTAACACCCACTCGGGACACTACAAGTACCAGGTGATGCCGTTTGGGCTCACTAGCGCTCCCTCAGTTTTCCAGGCGTTAGTGAACGATGTCCTTAGGGAGATGCTCGAGAAATCGATTTTTGTATATATTGATGACATTTTAATATTTTCTCCTGATCTTCCCACTCACATTCTCCACGTCAGGCAGGTTTTTAAGGCTCTGCTCAAAGCTCAGCTTTTTGTAAAGGCAGAGAAGTGTGTTTTTTACACTAAATCTGTTTCTTTCCTGGGGTTCATTGTGGCAGACGGCAGGGTTCAAATGGATCTCGAGAAAGTCTGACTCCTGACTTATTTTTCTATAGAGTTCAATAGGAAAATTTGTCAGGGGAAACAATCCTTAAAGTGATCCATCCATATCTACTGCATATCTGGCAGCAGAGTGATGGTTTGTGGTTCGTGTGATACCTCAGACCTTTGATGACTTACAGCCATTTCACCAACCATGTATTCCATACTGATCCAGCATAATTTGCAGCTAAATCTAGTCCCACCCCCCAATTCCCATCAAGATCCATTAAAATGCAGATAAGTTATAGTATATTTTGTAAGAGTACCAGAAAATAAAAAAAACAAGAGTTTTTTTATGTTGTTGGGTCACAGACATCAGGAAGTCATGGCATACAAAGAATATGCGACCAAATATAAAAAAAAATACTTTATTCGACATTATGTTAAACTGTCCAATATGTTTTGATGCCCTAAAATGGGGGGAACTATGTACAAAACGTTCTATAATTTCTAAACGGTTCATCAGATATGCTAGAGTACAGAACCAAAATAACAAAAAATGTGTCACTGTCCAATGAATTATGGTTCTTACTGTATACAGTAAACATATATATATATATATATTTTAATGTGACAACCCCTCTCTTGGGTGTTTTGAATGTATAACTGCCTGAATATAGAAAAAAACCTTTTTCAGCCTCACATTTTCTTAGAGAAGTGGCACCAGCCGTTCGTCACCAAAGTAGGCGGGACTATGGAGATCTATAGGGAGCCACTCACTCCTCTTAGCTCTCTCGATCCAACAAAAAAACCCGCAATCTTGCAAGTTTCAAAGTTATGTTCTGCAATGTGACATTTTTTAAAGTGACAAGAGAGCAGAATAGTCAAATAAATACTTGCATAAACATACAATACACCAGAGACATGCATATTTAACAAGACAGGAAAACACACCCTCAGCCATGCATAATTAAAGAGATTGTTAGAGAGGAGCTCTGTAAAAGAAGATTCTACCTCCCATTGTAATTTTAGATATACTTGGAATTTTTCAAATAAACAGCACCTTGTGAACCAAGTAATCTTGGAGAAAAGTGTTCTCATGCTCACATGCCACTCACAAGCTGCTGCCCTTGTGAGGCACAGCCCTGTCCATCGAGACCCCACTATGGCGGCATATCAATGCCAAAAATTATGATAGAAAATAAAACCTATGCACGTGAAAAGTCAGTATTTGAGTGTAATATTGTAGCCTTCGAGGAGAAATCCTGGCTTTGAGCACGCACATAACCTGAAGGAGCGCGCAAAATGAATAACAAATGAAGTTGCTATTGCAACAAATTAATAGCAAAATGAAGGTAACCTCGGTTTTATGAATGAAGTTCAACATGCCACATATGGGTCATCCTTGTCAGAGGGTGAGAAACCTAGGTGACAGAATAGCAAATTAACCACCAGGACTAGGCGTGGCCACAACGTCACTCAGCAATTTCAGGCCCCAAGCTGAAACGGCGGTCAAAATGCCAACGTTTGCCCCTGCCGCGGAGCCGGTCACAGGTCCAGGGTTGGGCTTCCTGTTAACAAGGCACTGCCCCTGACACAGTGACATATGCCACATCTCTGGGGGCCCCACGGTTCTCTCGCAGGGGCCCAGACTACACAGAGTCCCCAAGGCCCGAGACCCAAAAAGCCTGTACATTCAGGGGTGCCGCGGAGCCCCGCTTTGGGCCACAGGTTCGGGGGTGGTCGTGTTGTCTCCGGGGCCCTGCCCTGAGTGCAGAGAATCCAGCCCCATTTTTAGGGGGCCTACGATTCTCTCGCGGGGGATCAAAAACCTTCTTTTTCTGAAGGCCCCAAAGGCCCCAAGCTGAAATGGCAGTCAAAATGCACACGTTTGCTGCGGAGCCCCCTTTTGGACCACAGGTCCGGGGATGGTTTAGTTCTCTCTGGGGCTCTGCCCTGAGTGCAGGGACAGCCTAGGGCCCAAAAACTCAGGGGCCCAAAAACCCTCAAGGCCCCGAAGGCCTGCCCCGGCCAGCGGAAAGCCTGGTCAAAAAACTGGCCCCTTTGCCCCCTCTGACCACCCCCCTGGACAGGAAAACTCGTGTTGGTTTTTTGTTGGTGTAAAATATCAGTATATCACATCAGTTCATCACATATGGGTCAACAGTACATCAAATCAGTCAAGAGGGGTGGTAGTCACTACACAGTAGCAGTGGAGCATAGAGTGGAACATAGTTTCAGATTTCACTGCATTGGGGCAGAATGGCACAAAACAGACAAACAGACGGAATAAGTAAACAGTAAAGTAAAAAAAAAAAAAAAAAAACAGAGAAACACAGACTACTGTGCAAACCAAAAAAACAAACCCACCCTCACACCCCCGACGTAGTACTTAGTGAGGAGGAGGACTGAGACAGCACATTAAGGTGGTCGAATCTGGCAAACATCATGGGAGAAGACCCAAGAGCCCCAGCCCACAATACAAATATCAGGGGGGGGGCACCTTAGCAGAGCAGTGGAAGAGTGGCCCCCCCCTAGTGAGTAGAGAGGCTACTACCACAAGTCGGAAGGGTCAGCATTGCCATGCCATATAAGCCATAAATGTGTCTATCCAATAATGGGGCTAACCACTGGCTTGAGCAGCATGGCCCCCAAACTACTTACTTCCATAGCACACAAAGAGATTTTCTGATTCTCTAATTTTCCTTGTGTGGAAAATATAGCTCCTCAGAGCCTGGACCAGGCACAGAGTATGCAGCCTAGCCTCCTCTAATGAGCGGGAGGATGGAAGGCATCTAAAACCAACAGCCTAGCCACAAATGATTGAGGGAGGGCCAATGGTTGAATCGCTCCAGATTCAGAATGGGACGGAAGCCACCATCTCGTTTTGGGATGAGGAAATAGGTGGAATAAAACCCCTGCTCCGCTTGTTCTGAGAGCAGTGGTGTTATCGCTCCTTTTTTCTGCAATGCAGTGATTTCTGCAGAAAGGGCCAAAGAACAAGCTTTGTTCCTCACCACTGTGGGGACAATGCCGTGAAAACGTGGGGGCCTGGCCTTGAACTGAAGCCTGTACCCAGTCACTAAAGTGCCGACTACCCATGGACCACGGGTATATTGGCTCCAATGAAACAGATGAAGAGCTGTGAGAGAGGGTACTAGAGTCCGCTGACCATCAGGGCGAGACAGATCTTTGGGCGGCGGCTAGGGGGGGGGTCTTTCAAAGGCGAGCTTGACCTCGGCTAAATGGCCGTGAGGGTGTAGGAACTGGGTGAGGGGCCCCCTGAGGTCTGCTGTTTGATGTAGTTGTACGTCAGATAAGGTGTATTACGACCCATTCTTCTCCCAACAGCACCACACGCTGAGGGCCTCGGGGCTGTAGTTTGCCTCAACGAGCATGTCAGCTTTCGTGCTTTATGAGACTGCTCAGGGGCAGCCTCTGCTGGAGGCTAAAAAACCATTCCTGGCACCACTGGAGCAGCAAGGGCTGCCATGCGGTCTTGTTTTGACAGGTTGGATTGAGAGAGCCATACCTGGCGGCATGTCAGCACAAGGTAAGCTTGAGCCTGGGAACTAGTCCCCCGAATCATAATTTCAAGCACACGAAGCATCTCTGTAGTCTCCTACTGCTGGGAGCAGCAGATGTCATGTCCTGCACCAAACCTTCTAGATAAACCATTAATAAACCATTAGTTTGTGCAGGCTAGCCTCGATGCTAGAGTGGAAGCTTGAAAGGCCTTATGCACCTGGGGCCACATGTATAAAACTCTGGGTAAAAGAATGTGTAAAAGAATGCTCAGGGTGAAAGTCGGAAATCTGCTTTAAAAACATTTAGCATTTTCTACCTCTGCCTTTCGGTCACGGTGTTGCCATATCACATTGCGTGTATATGGTGTCCATCGTGTGCAGAGGTACACAGATTCTCACAGCATGTGTTATTTTATACATCTGAATTTCTGCATGGAAACTCGCTTATGCCCTTTCTGAGGGCATTTTTCTGCTCAGCACTGTTTATATACTGTTATATGTGGCCCCAGGTTTTTAGGATGGCTTGCGTCCTGACTGGCGCTGGTGGTCGCGCCACACAGCATAGCAAATGTAGGCCCAACTAGTGGAACAATAGCAACACCGTGAGTTGAAACCAGTCGCCTGCCAGGCTGAGTACAAGTCAGCCATGAAGTCTGGCATCACTGGTAGACCCTCTGGTCTGAGTCGCTGGGGGCCACGGTCAAAAACAGATAGGTTCTTGTCACCAATTCTACTTGTTAGGAACAAGACACATGCGATAAATTACAGAAATGCACTTTATGTGATCATTGTTGTGCTGTTGTTCGGTAAGTGTATGATCTATTATTAGAAGAGCATTGGAAATCACGGTTCCATTGGCTATGGCTATCAAGAACCACTGAGGACAGTGAGTGGACTCCCGAGAGGCGAACCGGTCTGACTGGCACGACCAGACCATCGCCATACTAACTCCACCTTGTGGCGGAGACCTTGGTGGTTTATGTGATAAACTTTTGAAGTGATACTGACCTCACTATCACATGTTTTCCCTGAGCACAGGCAAGAAGTGCCTCCATGCGAGAAAACTGCCCAGAGTTCGAGCACATTGAACTGATGCACAATGTCGAGCACCGTGGCTATGAGGCGGGGCGTCAAAGATGACCTCATGCCCCTTGAATCGAGCAGCAGTCTCATAATTGATGGACTAGCTTGGCATTAGCTGGCTCTTGACATTGATGCCCAGACTGGAGATGTGTCCTAATCACTGGGCAGTGTGTGAGAGCACCATACTGCACAACTTCATACATAAGGTAGAGCAGGCTTTTTAACCATGTCAATCGGAACTGTGATAGACTAGTGCTCTTACCGCAGGTGAATACACAGGGGGCCAGAAAAAAAGTCAGAATGAGAAAACATTGAATTGATATGCTCGACCTTGGATCTCAAAGCGCAGGAGATGATGATGCTCCACTCCAATAGGAATGTGGAAGTATGTGTCTTTCAATTCTGGCTCCTCAGGTCCAGGAATGGTCAGAGGAGACCGTAACAGGAAATAGCTTGAATAAAAGCCCCTGAGCTGTTCGGAGGGAGGCACCACTGAAATGGTGCACTTCTCCAGGAGGCTCGCATTTCCTGACTCAGCATGCCTGACTGGGTTGGGTCCAGGACACGTGTATACCTGACCCCAAAAAATATTGTGGGCCGCTGGTTGAATTGGAGGTGGTAACCCTTTGGAATCGTGGAAAGTGCGGGGTTCCTTTCTTATACGAGGGCTGTGTGTGACCATGAGCCATAGGCTCGTGTATTGGGGGGGGGGGGGGCATTTGCCACCCCTGTATCTCAATGCCTCCATAGAATGCTCAAGCGCTAGTCGGGGATAACCAATTGTTCTTGGATGGTTCACTTCATGGCGTCAAGGCGAGGGGACCGAGCCAACCACCTGACGCTGAGTCCCTGTGAGCATGGACATCACACGACTAAGTTCACATGTCATGAATGCAAACGCTTGAAGAGATGCCTTGCTGGTTGAGGTGTCGACCCCGCATCAAGCAGCGTTTGCGACCATTCGAGCATAACTAAAATAGCGACTTCCAATCTGCGCCGTCTTGGCAGCCGCATTATATGACCTACAGAGCAGCTCATGCGCTCCTCTGTGGATACCACCAGCGTAATTGCAGGTTCAACAAAGGGCATGTAGTCCATCTCATGGACGCGGATGTCCTACAATTTTTGGGCGCCCGCTGTAAGCCAGGGCGTGTCCAACACTTACATAGCTCCGCCAGAAAATCGTTAGAGGTTAGCATGGCAAACTGCGCCCCCTGGGGGGCCCGGCGGTGAAATCTAGATGTCTCCTAGTACTCGCCGGTAATACCCTTGCATTTGGGGGTAACCCAATGATTGAGCCATCCGTGGATGGCATTCTGGCAGATGACATATGGCACATCCAATCGGGCCTGCTTGGTCTCTAAAGACATGCCCACACAGCATGGGCAGGGGCCTGAGAACGCATCCTGCAGGTGCCCTTGGCCAAGGCACAGGCAGCACCGGGTGTGCCCATCAGCTATATCCATGGCTCCCCCACATTCTGTGCACAAGGCGCTCATGCCTTAGCAGAATAAAGAGCACCTGATGACGCAAAACATGGTGGGCAGTTTTGAGTAGGAGAAGTCAGGGCAGGACTGTAGCGCACACCACACAGAAAATCTCCAGCCTGCTTCCCCATACCACAACAGACACACAGGGCATGACAAAAATAAAAGACAAAAGCCAGACACAACAAAATACATTCAAATTAACAAACACGAACACGAGAGACAGCTGGATTACGCCATTACAGCCCCACATGATGTCATTTCATGCGTATGGTGTCAAAAATTGTGCCACTAAACTATGATGTATGTCACATCTATGGTTCTATATCTATGGACAAGGCAGCGTGTCTTGGAGTCCCTTTTTGGAATTTAATGTTATGCAAGCGTGAGAAACGAATTCCTGGACGATTTATTGTCGTAACGTTGATGACAGCGATGATGGGGTAGGAACTAATGAAGCGAGGCTGAAGCTTCCGTAACTTTGAGGGGAATGGAGGATGTGGAAAGCCAGAACTGTTGTCCCAGGGCATACTGTGGGGCTGCGGTCCAGTGAAAGTCGGCCAGGCGTCGGGTACGGGACATGGTGCGGAGGAGTGCGGTGCATGCCGTCTTCCAGATCCGTCTGCTGTGGAGGACATGGGCCTTGATAGACGGGACAGAGACCTCCTCTTCCTGGATCGGGAACAGAAAAGGTTGGTACCCCAGGGAACACTCAAACAGAAACATTCCCATGGTGAAGGAATTAGCTTATCTACAAGGAATTAATTTCCTGTCTTTTCTTTCTTTGCATTTATAGTAGTACTCCCTTTATTGGTCCTCACTGGCATGAGTGACTTGTTCTGATCTTCCTACCTCCGCGTTTGATTATCCACTACTAAAATTAATTAGAAGCCCTATCATGGATGAATCAGCAAGGTCTTCCAAGGGAGATCAGATGAGAGATAGGAACCCCGAAGAGTATGGTAGGGAGCCCAAAATGCAGCTCCCCCTCTGCTATGACGGTCGGCCGGGGGTTTCTTGCCTAATGTTTAATGTTTTTTAAAGCCCAGTCATCGTGGTTCAATAATCAAGAGTCTGAGGTAGCGTTCATACTTTCACTACTCACCGGATTCGCACTTGGCTGGGCTACTCCATTTATCAGGGGGAAGTCTCCAATTTTAAATACTACTAAAACAGTTATGAACGAAATGGAGTCGGTCTTCGACCGTAACATCTCGGGTCGGGAGTCGGCTAGACAGCTTCATTGTCTTCACCAGGGTAGCGACACTGTGGCCGAATTTGGCAAAAAATTTTGAGCACTGGCAGGTGAGACAGGTTGGTCTGAAGCTCCCCTGACGACGTTATTCTCTGAGGCATTAGACGAGTCCGTTCAGGATGCTCTATCCATTATTGAGCAGTCTGATTCTCTAGATGCATTAGTATCTTCCGCTATTCTGATAAACAATCGATTGCGGGACTGTTTACACCGTAGAAAACACAGAAAGGGCCACCGGATAAGGTCTTCATTTATCTCGTTCACAGAGTCCTCTTCTCCGGTAGTTAAACCCTTTTCACCTAGTACTGAGGAGCTTATGCAGGTAGATGGGGCAGTGTGCCCATCTTCTGGAGACTTCGCTTCTAAAACTTAGTGGTGTCATTACTGCAAGAGGAAGGGGTACACTCTTAATCAGTGTCCTAAACTTAAGGGAAAAGCGGGGTCTTGTTAGAGGAACCGGGGTTCTAGTGGGACTTCAGGGTACTACACCCCGGACACTATTACCTGTTAACCTTTCTTGGGGACAGCACTCACTTCAGGTCAAGGCCTTTATAGATTCTGGGGCCGTGGAATGTTTTATTGATGCCCAGTGGGCTAGAAAAAATTAAATACCTATTCAGTGCCTTGACCAGTCCCGGTTAGTTACCGCTTTAGACGGTCGCCTGTTGGGTTCAGGCACCATTAAGGAGATTACTTCTCTCCTCACCATGTTGACTCTTCAACAGACTCACATTGAGAGCATTCAGTTTCTGTTAGTCTATTCCCCTGCTTATCCTCTTGTGTTGGGTCACACCTAGCTAGTTAAGCATGATCCCCTTATTAGGTGGGGAGGGGATAAGCTAGTCATTTGTCAATGGGGTCCCTTGTGTACCTTTCAGGGTCACCTCGCTTCTTCCAGTTTGTCAGAGGAACATGTTGACGTTTCCGATTCCGAGTCTGAGCTGGAGAAGGTTACCTCTCCGCCTAATCAGAGAGAGCCTGTCTCAGGTAGCGAGAGTCTGGAGTGGGACTCTCTGGCTGATGGATGTTCTAATTGGAGGGAGCTCTCTTTTGATGAGCTCTCCGACTCTGAGATTCAGTGTTCTCCACCTCCTGGGTCGCCTACTCAGAGGGGAGTGACTGGGATTGCAGGGACGCTTGAATTTCCCTTGTCTCTCAACGTCCCAGCTGAATATGCCGATTTAGCAGAGGTTTTTAGTAAACAGAGGGCAACCAGCCTTCCGCTCCACCACCCTTATGATTGAGCCATAGAACTCTATTCGAGTACTACCCCCACTAGAGGGAGCCTATATTCCTTAGTGGCTCCGGAGAGTGCGGCCATGAAGGAATATATTGAGGAGGCATTTTATAAGGGTTTATAAGGCCATCTACTTCGCCTGCTGGCGCAGGTTTTTTATTTTTTATTTATTTTTTTAAAAGCATTAGTGAATGACGTACTATGGGAGATGTTGGAACAATTTGTGTTCGTCTACTTGGACGACATTAAAATTTTCTCTTCCGATTTACAAACCCATATCGGTCATGTTAAACAAGTGTTGAAAGCCCTGTTGGAAACCAAATTATTTGTGAAAGCAGAGAAGTTCTCATTTCACGCTAGCACTGTTTCTTTTTTGGGATTCATAGTATAATAGGGCAAGGTCTGTATGGATCCCGAGAAAGTCTCTGCTGTACTAAATTAGCCTCACTCAGTTAAACAGGTCCAGCACTTCCTTGGGTTCGCCAATTTTTACAGCCGTTTTATTCACAATTTCAGTGCGCTTGCCGCATCCATTACAGCCCTGACAAAGAAAACTTCGGCGACTCAATTTCAGTGGAACCCAAAGGCTGAGTCTGCTTTTGAGGAACTCAAGAAGAGGTTAAATTCTGAGCCTATTCTTGTGATGCCCAATCGCTCCCTCCCTTTTGTGGTGGAAGTTGATGCTTCCGGGTGTAGGTGCTATTTTATCCCAGCACTCATCCATCAACCGCAAAATGCACCCATGTGCATATTTCTCTCAAGCTCTTACTTCGGCCGAGAGGAATTATGACGTAGGTGATCGGGAGCTACTGGCAGTCAAATTGGCCCTGGAGGAGTGGCGTCATTGGCTGGAGGGAGCGGAACACCCCTTTACTGTATGGGCCGACCACAGAAACTTGGAGTACATCCAACGGGCTCGAACATGTCATTCTAGACAGGCGCTCTGGGCATTGTTTTTTCCTCGGTTTAATGTTCTTTTGACATACCACCCTGGTACTAAGAATGTTAAACCGGATGCGTTGTCACGTATCTTTGAGCGAAATGACAGTCCCGCTATTCTGGAGCACATTATGCCTGCTTCCCAGATAGTTGCTCCTGTGTTTTATGGGACATTGAAGTGGCGGTTCAACAGGCGTTACTACGTAATTTGGGTCCAGGTGGGGGTCCCGTCAATTGCCTTTTTGTACCTCCCGAGGTGAGGTTTCGGGTACTCCAGTGGGGTCATTCGTCACAGTTTGCGGCGCATCCTGGCACCCACCGTACCAAGGAATTTCTCTCCAGACGATTCTGGTGGCCTGGTATGGAGAAGGACGTGCGCGAGTTTGTTGCTGCTTGTTCTGTTTCCGCTCGGAGCAAGGATTCTCGACTCACACCTTCTGGGTTGTTACGCTCTTTACTCATGCCCAGTCGATCTTGGAGCCATATAGCCTTAGATTTCGTAACCGGATTGCCTGATTCGCAAGGTAATACGGTTATTTTAGTCATTGTGAATAGGTTTTCTAAGATGGTTCATTTTTTCGCTCTGGCCAAATTACCGTCGGCGCCGGAAACCGCTCAGTTGGTGATCAGTCATGTGTTCCACATACACGGATTACCGCAGGATGTACTATCGGACCGTGGTCCCCAATTCATTGCTAGGTACTGGTGCTCTTTTTGCACAGTTGGGCGTGTCGGTTAGTCTGTCGTCCGGGTTTCATCCTCATACTAACGGGCAGACGGAGCATACTAACCAGACTATGGAAAACACCCTTCGCTGGTTGGCGGCTACTAATTGTACATCGTGGAGTCGTTATCTTCCCTGGGCTGAGTATGCCCATAATACGCTTCGCAATGCCTCCACTGGCCTCTCTTCTTTCGAAGCCCAAGTAGGTTATCTGCCCCTGCTCTTTTCTGAACTTAAGAAGAACGTGGAGGTTCTCTCTGCTGGCTCTTTTGTTCGGAGGTGTCGTTCAGTGTGGAAACGTGTTTGCGCGAGCTTTGACGTCCCAAAAAGTTTCGGCCGACAGACATCGCTGGACAGCCCCCTCTTATCGCTATTAAAATCCATTACACCATTTGGATAGATTTGGAGACACTAATGGACATTAAGGTACACTGCCTATATTTAGCATCATAGACCTTTAGTAGTTTTGCATATCATCCTCAAATTTTGCACACTTGTTGACATAGAGTTTATAATCCAGGAAATGTATATATTTACCTGTTTCACTTATGTAGCTTTCAGTATTTTGTTGCAAACTAAAGAAAAACTTTTCTTTTGCATTTTTCCAGTTTCTTTGCATTTGTGGCACTTTATTTTGACAAAAATTATAAAAATAAACAAATCTAAGTAAATGGTACACCTCTTTTGTTTCATTTAAGCCATTTACCAAGTTTATGTGATGCTCACACCTGGAGTTATAAAGCCTTAAACAGAGCACCCCCTAAATAGATGAGAATTTACCAAATTTGCCATCTGCCGGGTTAAGGGCCAGCAGCTCCCGATTCCTCATGTCATAATTACGTTGGGCCAGGGTGAGCCGGTGAGAAAAAAAGGCACATGGGTGGATTTTCTGGTCCAGGGAGGAGCGCTGGGAGAGGACAGCACCCACTCCGGTGTCGGAGATGTCCACCTCCACAGTGAACTGGCGGTTGGGGTCAGGGTGACAAAGGACAGGTGCGGTGGAAAACCTGGTTTTGAGAATATTGAAAGTGTTGTTAGCTTCGGTAGACCAGATAAAGGGAACAGAGGTGGAGGTGAGGTTCGTAAGGGGGGTGGCAATTTGGCTGTAGCCACGGATAAACCGCTTGTAGAAATTCGCAAAGCCCAGAAACTGCTGAAAATGTTTACGAGAAGCTGGGCGGGGCCACTCGGTCACGGCCTGGATCTTAGCAGGGTCGGGCTTGATCCTCCCCTCCTCGATGACAAACCCCAGGAAAGACACTGACGGGACATGGAAATCACATTTCTCTGCTTTTACATATAATTTGTTCTCCAACAGCCTTTGGAGAAATTAGCACTGGCTAATGTTTTCACGATACAAATGTAAATAAATGAATGGCTGTATTTCCCCCGTTTTTCTGGATACTCCAGCTAACGTTATTCAGTCAGTGGGAGTAGCTGGAATTGGCGTTGTCTGAAACCGCCCATAAACTGTAAGTGCTCTTGTTCGTTGTAGTTCACAGTAAAGCAGGTACCTGGTACATGCGCAGTAGTTTGGGGCTATAGCTCTGCTCTGGCTACAGGTAGAAAGTTGGCCAAGAGCAAATTTTAATCAGGAGGAGAGCTACTTTTCTACAAATAATTTTTTGTTGGAATTCCTATTTAAAGCACAACTGAACTTTGGTAGAACTTTGGGTTGTGTAGTTACCTGGCCATGATACAAGTCCAAATGGTGGCAAAATATGTTCGTAGGTTGCTCTGTGCTCCCCTGGGGTGATAATCCAGAATAGGGTATTTGTCGCTCTCCATTCACTTCTAAAAGGCAGCTAAAACGGTCTCAAAACGACACTTCTAGCACATATACGAACTGGAACAAAACTTATTCTGTCAATACAAACAATAACAGTCCTCGTACGTATTTAAAAAAAAAAATTTCCTGGCTTTTTCGTATTTTATTGGGAAGTAGATCCGGTAGGTAATTCTTGTGCCAGAAACAGTGTTAATGCGGAAAACCACTCATTGGTCCAACTTTCCACAGACACAAGCATTTATGGTAGTATACAGTTCCCTCCAAAAGTATTGGAACAGCAAGGTCAATTCCTTTGTTCTTGCTATACACTGAAGACAATTGAGTTTGAGGTCAAAAGAGTCCAGCCATAGTTCCGGCCACTATTATTAGCACCCCTGGTAAAAATGAGTAAAAAGGGTTATAGAAAATTCACCGTTTGGTAGCTTAATCTCACATTGAAAAAATTAGAAAAATCCAACCTTTAATTGAAGTAAATTTATTATGAGAAAAAAAAATCCCTCATAAAATGTTTTTATTATTTTTTAACAAAACCATGTGTGACACAATTATTGGCACCCCTGCATTTATATAACTAGATTAACAATTCCTAAAAAAGATTGTAGGTGTGGTTGCTTCACAATTACTGGAAATGGCATAGAAAGATGGTAATATGGTATAGTGTGAGGTGGAAAATAAAAGGTGGAAATGGTATGAACTGGTGGTATAAAGGGATCTAGTGAAGGTGAAAGTGTTCAAATATGGTGATGTAGCCTATTTTGTGGTAAGTAGTCTAAAGCACCTGGAAGTGATATAAAGAAGTAATGAATTGTGATGAAAGCATAAAAAGGTAATGTCAAATCATCTGGGATAGTATTGTTGGGTCATAACAGTGTTGTAGAGGAAGGCATTGTGAATGCCCAATTTAGTGCGTCCTGTGTACGAGAATACTGCTTACTGTAAGCTATACTGCAGTATGCAAAATATCCTCCATATAAACCTGGACATAAGTAGGCTATATCAGTTGCCTTTACACTCCTTGGCTATATCATCTGGGGATATTGAGAACACTCAATTTGGCCGTGCAGGTAAGGCTAGCCTAATTTAACAGCTTTTCAAAAATACTCAAATAGTAGGTAAGTGTGCTGATTCGGAATATAGAGTACTCAAGTTACTACGTCACGCTGGTTTCGGAAGTAAATTCCCCATTAATTTAGAGCGTAGACATTAACTAAAGCTTACTTTTAAACCATTTCTACTGATTATGTCTTACCCGGATTTCCCGGATTGTTCAATATAACGCCCGTTCGCAAAATATGTCGTTTTTCTGGATCAGCTTCGAGTATATTTTACGTTTTGTGAACATACCAGGGCTGGTACTGTTTAAAAACTCCACGTCCCATAATTCCCTCCGAAAGTGCAGCCTTGTCTCCAGACGGTGTCATATAACGTTAGCCAGCAGTAGCACACAGCTCCGTTTTTAAACACTTTTTTCTAATGTTAGCTAGCTAGCTTGAAGAACTAAAAGCTAGAATTGCTTTATGTGGTTAACCGTAGCGCAGTTTCTGACCTTGTTGGGCAGGCTTCTCTACTTAGCAAGCTAACATTAGCTCATCTTCAGCTGTAGTACTCCCATCTGCCCAAGAATGTCCAGACAGACGAGATGATGATATCTTATTGGTCGAGAACCACATTGCAGTACTGAATATGTAGTCTGTTAAAATGGACTACAAGTCGAACTACAATCATTAATGCATTACTTTAAAAAATTTAAATTGGAACATGCGATATATGGTCTATATCAGGGGTGTCAAACTCCGGTCCTGGAGGGCCGCAGTGTCTGCTGGTTTTTGGTGTGTTTCAGCACAAGTGATTAATTTAAGTCACTGATTGGCTAATAAGTCCAAACACCTTGTTCTCAAAGCTTTAACTGGGTGCTAATTAAAAGGAAACCACAAATACCTGTCGACACTGCAGCCCTCCAGGACTGGAGTTTGACACCCCTGGTCTATATCCTACCGCACAGGCTAATCCAGGAACGTTTCGGCTCATTCTATAAATTAGATTTGAAGAAATAGTCGATAGTCTCCGAAGCCCATTCTATCTTCCATAGGGAATTTACTTCCGAAACCAGACTCCGCCCATGACTGACGTACTCACTTGAGTACTCTATTTGGACACAGTCGTAGACTGTAGAAAAATATGGGTTAATACAATTTTTGCCTAGGTTTTAACCAAATGCTCATCTACTGATTTTTCCACTTTATTAAACAAACTCTAATTCCGATTACAAATCTCACCATTTTGTGAAGTCCAAATCACATGCTGTGCGCTGAATTCAGAGTTCTATTCATCTAGCCTTACCTAGCAGCTATCGTAAAGCAATAATTAAACATCGTTTGGCTAATAGTAACTATGTTTGACTCACATAAACTTGAGATTATAACCCAATCATGTGTAGCGGATAGTTTATTTGCTATAGCTATGTCATAATCGATTGCATTTAGATTTGCTAACGTAGGCTACTGGCACCTGTCACCTTGGCATTTTCATGCAGAGTGAAAGGTTTGTTTTTCCTGGTAGCTTAACCACAGTAGCCTAGCTGGTTCTCTTTCATCATCTCGTTTCGAGATCCACCTATGGGGAATGACGTCCGGTCATGACCACCACAGAAGCATCCAATTGCACCAAGTCTGGCCCTGACAGACAGTCGCGTGTCAAATGCGAAGGAGGCTCCGCCCTCCTTGTACGAGCATATATGACACTGCAACGCTACTACTCTTCAGTTGACATTCGCTTCTCGCGAATTTCGGAGTACCCCACTCACAGCTTCGACCGTGTATCCCACACGAGCCTTTTCACTTAACTGTCCGCAGGAGGATATATCTCCGGATCAGCCTCCGCCGGGCGTGAAAGGTTCGGGAACGTGCGTCAGTGCTGAGTAGCTCCACTCGGTGTTAGCCTGCTACCCCGCGCGCTAGCCCTTGTATCGTGCAGGCTACCCGCCCAAGACACGATTTTTTCCTGCATCTGCTAACGCGGAACAGGACAGTGCTGTCTCACAACTAGCCACCCACGCTAGTTTGTCTCTTTGCTCTCTAGCCAGCCGCCTGTTTCTCTGCTTAGCTGCCTAGCTCCCCGCTAATGGCTCTTTCTAAGCCCGTTCCTCTCGGCCCGTCTGAGGAGCTACGCTCGCGTGCCTGCCCGGCCGCATGCGATGCCCTCATCGCGGCCAGGGACACTCACCCTCTCTGTGTCATGTGCTTGGGCTTAAAACATGCCCAGGAGGCCATCGACTCCCCAGAGAGCTGCAGCCACTGCCTCGCGCTGCCCAAAAAGCTCAGGCGACGGAGGCAGAGAGTTGCTGCTACCCACGGCAACGACCTGTGTCCCGAGGACTCTGACAAAGAGGACGATAGCACTACGGCCTCTCGGCCGCCTCAAGACCTTCCTTCTCTGAGTTGGGCTGACCGCTCCGACCCAGACATGTTGGCGTTCCCCCTCTCGCTCTCCGGTACCCCCATACTGGAAGGAGAGACAGCGGATAACGACGACATGGCGGTTGCGTCTGATTATTCGGGTGAGGACGCCATTCCACCGGCCCAGTTAGCACCGGCTATGGGTACAGCTAACGCCCAACCCCATGCCGTGCTTCTGGAGGTATGTGAGCGGGCCGCAGCCCGTCTCAATATCGAATGGCCAGCCCTCCAGAACCCGGCCGACGAGGAGAGGGATGTTTATGATGGGAAATTCCTGGGCCCCCCCCCAGGCCCCAGAAAACAGCTTTTCCCAGTTCTCCCCGCCTGCGCTAAACACTTGAAACACCACTGGAAGGACCCGCTTGATTTCAAGCACGGTTTCTCCGGTCTGGAGGTTAAGGACATGGCCGCCCACGCCATGGGGGAACCCCCAGCTGTTGAGCCCTCCATAGCTCGACACCTTAACCCCACGCAGGGAGGTCTCCTGGCGCCGCCCAGGCCTACCCTCCCTACTAAGATGGAACGCTTCACAGCCTCCATCCACCAGGCTTCCTACAGGGCCTCAGCCCTCGCGGTTAGAGCCCTCAATGTTTCCTCCCTCCTCTCAGCTTACCAAGCTGAGCTCACAGAGGAGATGGGGAAACAATTACAAGAGGGGACCCCTTCCCCTATACTGTGGCAAGAGATTGTCACTGTGAACGACTTGGTTCTGCGCAACTCTCGCCAGTGTGTCCAAGCTTGCGGCCGCTCCATGGCTCTCTCCGTAGCCGGCGAGCGGGCGCTCTGGCTTAATCTCTCTGGTCTGCCCGACAGTGAGAAAAGGCGCATAGCCGGCGCCCCTGTTGAGCCAGGCCAGGCTCTTTTTGGCCCCGCGCTGAGCCTCATGCAGCAGCGGTGCGACGACAAAAGGAAAGAGGATGAAGCCTTCAAACTCTGGCTCCCCCGCAGAGTGACGCCTCACTTGCCGCCACCCATGCGGCCTCCACAGCCCCCAGCGGTGAACCGCCGTGTCCAGCCAGGACAGGGCAGGGGCAAGCCCCAGGGCAGAGCCCCAGGCCAGCAGGGCAACCCCCCTGCTAAGCCTTGGGGGAATATGTCTTTTGCCGCAGCCGCGGCAAAGAAACCCTCTCCCACCCCCCGCCGACCAGAAGCGGAAGCGGCCAGCCTGACACTACCGCTATTGGGGGGCTAAGTCCATGTTCTGGGGCAGTCAGCCCCTTGGACACAGGCTCATCTCCTCTCTTCCCCCCATGAAGAGAAGGAGACTCCCAATTCAGGAGGACAGCCCTCCTCTGTTCGCTGCGGTCAGGGCACCTGTTGGAGTTCACGTGCCCCCCAGCTCCAGTCTCTGTTCCAGTACTCAAGGAGTGTTACCCACATTCAGTGTACAAGCGAACACCAGGCCATTCCTAATAAAGGCTCCCGCCCTGAAAGGCCAAAAAACAAAAAAATGTGTTAAGAAAAACCCCTTCTTATCACATAAGGCCTCCCCTGGTTTCACCACTAGGTGGAGCGCCAGCCCCATTCAGCACGGCCGCACTCGGCCGTTCCCCTCTGCGGTCCTCCGCACCAGCAGGGGCGCTCACGAGCCACATACAAGCCTGCCAGGCTACGTTTGCCCCCGAGTGGGTACTACGCACAATAGCCAAGGGCTACAGACTCCAGTTTGCAGGGAAATCCCCATGTTTCAACGGAGTCATTTACTCTCAAACCGAGAGGAGTGCGACCCATGTTTTAGAGGAGGAAATTTCCTCTCTATTACAAAAGGGGGCGATACGTGTGGTTCCCAGAGATCAAGCCCAACACGGCTTTTATTCTCGCTATTTCCTGGTCCCAAAGAAGGACGGTTCCCTCCGTCCGATCTTGGATCTCAGAGTGTTGAACAAGCATTTGAGGCGGTACAACTTCAAAATGCTAACTTACAATACTCTTTCACGTTCAATACGTCAGAGCGATTGGTTCACATCAATCGATCTGAAAGATGCTTTCTTCCACATAGGCATCTATCCTCCCCACACGAAATTCCTTCGCTTCGCCCACCGCGGTGTTTGCTACGAATACACAGTTCTACCGTTCGGCCTCTCCCTAAGCCCACGGGTGTTCTGTGTCTGTGTGGAGGCGGGCCTGGCCCCGTTAAGACTAACGGGGGTCAGAATACTGACTTATATGGACGATTGGCTAATCATTGCCAATTCGAGAGTCAGAGTCGTGAAAGACACTGCGCTCGGGTTCAGGGTAAACCTCCCCAAGAGCAATTTCTCTCCTTCACAGAGTGTAACGTTCTTGGGGCTGGTGCTAAACTCTGTTTCGATGCTAGCCCGCCTGTCAGCGGACCGCATTGTATCCCTGCGGGACTGTCTCTCTCTGTTCAAACCGGGCTTAAGAGTACAGTACCGCACATGCCTCAGACTGCAAGGGCTGATGGCCTCAGCCTCGCAGGTTTTACCGCTGGGGTTACTGAGGATGAGGGGCTTTATGAGGTGGGTTTCATCACTACACCTCAGCCCCGTACGCGATCTCCATCGCCGTCTCACAGTGACGCACGAGTGCGCGGCAGCTCTACGTCATGGGGAGAACACAGACTTTTATACTCAGGGAACCCCTCTCGGGATCGTTCTCATGAGAAAAGTCGTAACGACGGGGATGTGGCCAATCCAGCTGCGCTCAGCTCACATCAATTATCTGGAGCTCCTGACTATATGGATAGCTCTCAGATATTTTCTACCCCGCTTAAGGCGACGGCATGTGCTAGTACGTTGCGACAATACGACTGCTGTAGCATACGTCAATCGCCAGGGGGGCATGCGCTCTCTCCATCTCCACAGTCTAGCTCACAGACTGCTGGTATGGGGCAGCCATCACTTTCTGTCGTTACGTGCGACCCATGTTCCAGGCATTCTGAACACGGGCGCAGATCTGCTGTCAAGGGGAAACCCACTGTACAGGGAATGGCGACTGCATCCCCAGACTGTGGAAATGCTATGGCAGAGATTTGGCCACGCAGCCGTCGATCTCTTCGCCTCGCACGAAAACGCCCATTGTCGTATGTTCTTCTCGCTACGGGACAAGAACGCGCCTCTAGGCGTAGACGCACTAGCCCACCCTTGGCCCAATGTGCTTCTATATGCGTTTCCCCCCCTCGCTCTCATCTCTCCCACTCTAGCCAGAGTGAGAGAGCAGAGTTTGACACTGATCCTAATAGCGCCCAGGTGGGCGAAATCGCTGTGGCTGGCGGAGATCATTCCTCTCCTTTATGCACAGCTGTGCGTGCTCCCGTTACGCACGGACCTGCTGTCTCAGGCGAACGGGGAAATATATCACCCCTGCCCAGAGCGAATAGCTCTTTGGGCTTGGCCCGTGAAAGGCACAACCTCGACGCTTTAGGGCTCCCCCCTCGCGTGGTGGCAACCATTCAGAGCGCGAGAGCGTCTTCTACCAGATCACTTTATGACAATAAGTGGCAGGTATTTGAAAAGTGGTGTGCCTCCCGTCAGTCAGTGCCCTATCAGTGCTCTGTTTCTGACGTGCTGAGTTTTTTACAAAACCTGATGGATGAAGGGAAATCCTTTTCTACCATTAAGGTTTACCTGGCAGCTATCACTGCTTGTCATATGGGTTTCAATGACAATACAGTGGGGCAGCATCCCCTCGTGCGCAGGTTCATGAAGGGGGCTCGCCGTTCTCTGCCTGTTGGTAAAAAGCTCATTCCCTCATGGGATTTATCACTGGTGCTGGAGGCTCTGTCCCAATGGCCATTCGAGCCTATACATGGAATAGAGTTAAAATTACTGTCTCTGAAGACAGCACTGCTGCTCGCATTAGCCTCTGCTAAGCGGGTCAGCGATCTCCATGCGCTCTCAGTGCATCCCTCGTGCACAATATTCTCCCCTAATATGGATAAGGTTTTCCTCAAACCTAATCCTGCCTTTATGCCTAAAAGCTTCCCAGCTTTCACATGTGAGGTGTTGGAGCTTTCCGCTTTCACCCACCGCCGTTTTCTTCTGAGGAAGAGCAAAGGCTACATATGCTGTGTCCTGTGCGTGTTCTCCACACATATATAACAAGGACTAGGGCTTTCAGAAAGAGCAACCAGCTCTTTGTGGCCTGGGCCCCCGCCTGCAAAGGGAAAGCCATCTCTAAGCAGCAGCTGTCCCATTGGCTTGTGGAAGCTATTGTTATGGCATATGGTTCAAAGGGGGTATCGCCTCCCTCGGGTCTGAGGGCTCATTCTACGAGGGGCGTGGCTGCATCATGACGCCCATGGGTTCCCATATCAAATTACCAGAACCATACACCACCCAACCTTATATTTGGACCGTCACTTGCTGCCTACCCAACTTGAGTACGCCACGTCTGTACCAGGCCGCTGATCAGTCGGTCCTGGGTCAGAATTGTCCCCCTGAGTCTTCAGTCGTAATTTAGGCTGAAAAGGGTATAAGATGGATGAGAGCCACGCACGTTAAATATAAAAAGAATTGGATAACAGGCAGGGAGGTCATTAGCTTGGAACGCTGCAGCTCAGATCATGCAGACAATTGAAGCTGGAAAAAGGATTAAAAGAAAGATGCAGTTGATATGAAAGCATGGTAATTTATTAAATGACAAATAATCACTGGTTAAAACTGTGAGAGCAAACACGAACACATTCAATGCCTATAACTAAACACAGGATAACATGCTGTCAAGACAAATAAATATGAACAAGTTCACAAACAATGTATATCACCAAGTGATTCCGTACGGTGTGACTATGGTACCAGGAGAACTGTTAAGCAGATTCTCCTCGAATATCCCTTTGGGATGTCCTTAAATGCAGTACAGCGCCGGTATGCACACTCCACAAGTCCCTTTGTTTGTCCAAACAAGGTCTGGCAGGAAGAGAAGTTTCACCACGCAGGGACCCCCCTCCAGGGAGAGAAACAGAGTCTACCTCCCCCAATCTAGTGACAGTAATAAGACTCTTTGAACGACGGCGCGTGATCTTATGATCTTCTCTATCATATCTAGATATCCGGTGAGGTCCCGGTGATGGCCACTCTTGGTTCCAGATATTTATATGGACAAGCGCATCCCTGATAACCTATACAATCCTCCTTTCACATTCTTTATTTCTCCCCCTCCTATACTTTCACATACCACACATTTCAATTAGTATTATCCAGGTTCACCACATTTATCATATTATCCACAATTACTTTATACTTCCACAATTACCAATTTACATGCACATACATATGATTCAATATACATATACAGCTTTGTTTAATATGTTCACCATTCAGTCCAGAATCTAGGCCGTAAAAGCCCTGTGAGCAGGCCTGAGTTCCCAGCGTCATTCGGATGCCGTTTCCTTCTGATGTCCAGTTGTAAGCTCAACCCCAGCTGTAGTTTACGAGGCCGTGAGAGGTCAGAGGAACAGGTTCTCAGGCCACCAGGTAAATTGTTTTATTGCATCCTCAAGGAAGTCACCACCAGCTGCAAGGGTTTAGGACTGATAACACCTTTTCCAGCCTTACATGGCAATCCGGGAGTTGGCCAAATCTCCCATAGGTGGATCTCGAAACGAGATGATGAAAGAGAACTTTAGGTTACTGTCGTAACCCCGGTTCTCTGAAACATCGAGTGGAGAGATCCACCAACATTGCCCTGCTTGCTGTGCGCGAGAAGCGAATATGTTCACTGAAGAGTAGTAGCGTTGCAGTGTCATATATGCTCGTACAAGGAGGGCGGAGCCTCCTTCGCATTTGACACGCTACTGTCTGTCAGGGCCAGACTTGGTGCAATTGGATGCTTCTGTGGTGGTCATGACCGGACGTCATTCCCCATAGGTGGATCTCTCCACTCGATGTTTCAGAGAACCGGGGTTACGACAGTAACCTAAAGTTTATGCTTTTGTCATGTTTTGTTAGGAAGTTGTCTGTGCTAATGTTATTAAGACGTAAATCAGAATTCATTGAATAATGTTGAATGGAGTCATTAGTAGGCTAGATGAGCATTTAGCTAAAAAATAGGAAAAAATTGCAACAGCACAAAAAATATTTTTTGTTAACAATTGTGTTTTGTCACTTAGACAACATAACGCTACGTGGCCATAGATATAGAACAATAGATATCTTGTGATGGAATAGTAATTTGGTGTTCTGAAATCTTTGAGTATATATAATGTAGAGACAGCGATGCCAATAGAAACCAACAGGGGCGATGCCAATAGAAACCAACAGGGAGCACATCTGAACCAGGAAGTTTTAATTTTGCGCTCATCTCACATGCGCAGTTGTGTCAAAGAGGGTAGACGGATCTTTGGTTGTGTCCAGTGAAGTCACATGTACAACGAGGAAGGCACAGATAGGCCAAAATAAATAATACAAAAAATATATATATCTTTGTCTGTGTGGTAAAAACCAAAAAAATTACTTCGGAATAAGTGATTTTTAAAGAAATATAATGCACAGAGTTAACATCATTATATTAATGGAAATATTTTAAATTTTCTGTCAAAAATGAATAGAGCCCAATGGGAAAACGGACTTTTTGAGCGCAAATTATAGATACAGTCAAGCCGGAAAGTCTGCACACCCCTTTCAGCTTCTCCACGTTTTATTACGTTACATAATATTCTACAATAGATTGAGTTCATTTTTTGTCTCAAAATTCTACACAAAATAGAAAACAGGTTTTTAGACATTTGTGCTAATTTATTAAAAATCTAAATGTAAAATATCATATGTACACAAGTGTGCACACCCTTTGATATGACACCCAAAAGTGAGCTGAGGTGCATTTTGTTTCCACTGATACTGCTTGAGATGTTTCTACAACTTAATTGGAGTCCACTTGTGATAAATTCAATTGATTGGACATGATTGGGGAATGCCAACACCTGCCTATATAAGGTCCCACAGTTGACAGTGCATGTCAGAGCAAACTCCAAGCCATGGGGTGAAAGGAATTATCTGCAGACCTCAGAAACAGGATTGTGTCAAGGCAAAGATCTGGAGAAGGTTATGGAAAAATCTCTGCAGCTTTACAGGTCCCAAAGAGCACAGTGGCCACCATAATTCGTAAATGGAAGAAGTTTTGAACCACTAAGAATCTTCCTAGACCTGGCCGCCCGGCCAAACTGAGTAATCGGGGAAGACGGGCCTTAGCCAGGGAAGTGAGCAGGAACGCGAGGGTCACTCTGACAGAGCGTATCCTTGTGGAGATGGGAGAACCTTTCAGAAGATCAACCATCCAGGCAGCACTCCACTAATCAGGCTTTTATAGTAGAGTGACCAGACGGAAGCCCCTCCTTAGTAAAAGGCACATCACAGCCCACTTGGAGTTTGCCAAAAGGCCACTAGAGGACTCTCAAACCATGAGAATCAAGATTCTCTGGTCTGATGAAACCAAAATGTAACTTTTTGGCCTGAATACCGAGCGTCACGTCTGGAGGAAACCAGGCACCGCTCATCACCTGGCTAATACCATTCCTACAGTGAAGCATGGTGGTGGCAGCATCATGATGTGGGGATGTTTTTCAGCAGCGGGAACGGGGTGACTTGTTCTGATAGAGGGAAAGATGAATGCAGCTAAGTACACCGAGATCCTTGAAGAAAACCTGCTCCAGAGCGCTCTGGACCTCAGACTGGGGCGAAGGTTTACCTTCCAACATGACAATGACCCGAAGCACACAGCCAAGAGAATAACGGAGTGGGTTCGGAGAAAGTCTGTGCATGTCCTTGAGTGGCCTTGAAGCTGTAATCGCTGCCAAAGGTGCAGCAACCAAGTATTAGGCTAAGGGTGTGTACAGATATGTAACCCCTAAATAACCTATTTTTGTCAGTAAAATAAAATTGCATATTTTCTAAAAACCTGTTTTCACTTTGTCATTATTGGCTATTGTGTGTAGATGTTTGAGGCAAAAAATGAACTCAATCTATTGTAGTATAAGTCTGTAACGTAATAAAACGTGGAGAAGGTGAAAGGGGTGTGCAGACTTTCTGGCTTGACTGTATCAGCAGAGGGTGACATAATATCTGGTGCTGAGGTTGAGAGCTGAAAGCTGGCCCCTTGTCTGAAATGATACAATTTGGCAGCCATCTTACCTGGGTACAGTTTCTAGCTAGCTATAATAGGAACCTATGGCAAGAGCGCCATACTGTCTTTCTAACCCATATATATTTTTATTTTAAGGTATCAATTGAGTTTTGTAAGTATTGCAGTGTTTGCATGGATGCTCTGGCAGTCTGAAATGGTACAAAATGCATTTAGATTTTGTTGTTTTTTTGTTTACTGCACAGCTTGTGTCAGTCTTTTGGAGACCATCTTTCCTGCCTCCTTATTGTCAATGTCCACCTTTTCCTAGCCACTGGATATTTTGGAAATCTGTTGTGAAATATGCAGATCGCTACCATCACTTAGTTTCTATTATTCCATTATAACCAATAACCCCATCAAACTCCAAACTACACAACTGTTAATTATAACACAAGTTTATTTACAAAGTTACAAGTAGAATGAATAAGAAATATTCTGTTGATACGGGTATCCAGACTGTCCTGCACCAAGCTGCTATAATTCCTAAAGAAATTGTAGGTGTATTTGCTTCTCAGTGGTATCAATTGCTGGGAATGGTAAAGAAAGATGGTACTATGGTAGCCTATAGTGTGAGGTGGAAATGCGGTATAATGGGATCGAAATAAGGCGAAAGTGTTCAAATATGGTGATGTATTTTGTGGTAACGTTAGTCTAAAGAACTTTGATACAAAGAAGTAGCCGAATGAATTGTGATGACAGTTGCCCAGCGCTCACGTAGAGCAGAACGTTGTGATTAAAAAATAGGTGTGGTTTTTCAACCACACCTAATAAAGTAATCATTTTTTATATTTGGTTGCATATCCTTTGCATGCCATGACCTCCTGATGTTTGTGACCCAACAACATCAATAGACTTTGGGGATTGGGGAGTGGGGCTAGATTTAGCTGTAAATTATGCTGGAACAGTATGGAACACATAGTTCGCTAAATGGCTCAAAGTCATCAAGGGTCTGACGTATCAAACAAGCCTTAAACCATCACTCTGCTGCCAGAAATACAGTAGATATGGATGGATAACTTGAAAGGTTTCTTCTCCTGACTTATTTTTCCAGAGTTCAATAGAACAATTTGTCAGGGTGAACAAGCCTTAAAGTGATCCATCCATATCTACTGCATATCTGGCAGCAGAGTAATGGTTTGAGGCTCATTTGATACCTCAGACCCTTGATGACTTACAGCCATTTTACCAACCATGTATTTCATACTGTTCCATCTTAATTTACAGCTAAATCTAGTCCCACCCCCCAATTCCCAGAGATCCATTCAAATGCAGAGACGTTATAGTATTGCTTGTAAGAGTACCAGAAAATGAGATATCAAGATATAAATGCAGGGGTGCCAATAATTGTGGCACATATGGTTTTGTTAAAAATAATTATTTCTTGATGAGGGATTTTTTCTCTCTAATAAATTTCATAAGTTTCATTTTTTTAGTGTGAGATTAAGCTAATTCACCAAATGGTGAATTTTTTATAACCCTTTTTACTCATCTTTACCAGGGGTGCCAAAAATAGTGGCCAGAAATGTACATGAGACGACATATCCGAATTTCAGCTTTTATTTTTTGGTATTTTCATCTCGATTTGTTAAACAACTTAGAACATATCATCTTTTGTATCAGACCACCCCATTTTTAGGTGAGCAAAAGTATTGGAACATGTGACTGACAGGTGTTTCTTGTTGCCCAGATGTGTCCTGTTAGATTGATTGGTTAAACAATAAATAGTTCTGAATGTCTACTCTTGGTTTTAGCCTTGGGTTTTGCCTGTGAAGACTGCATTTGTGCTAGAAAAGATAAACCAACATGAAGACCAGAGAGCTGTCTTTGGGAGAAAAGCAAGCCATTTTGAAGCTTAGAAAATAGGGGAAACCGATCAGAGCCATTGCACAAGCATTGGGGATAGCCTGTACAACAACTGAGTACTGAGCAACAGACATCGAAGAGGTCAACTAAAGAAAACAACAGCAGTTGATGACAGAAACAGTGTGAGAGCTGTGAAGGAAACCCCCAAAACATCAGTCACATCACAAACAATCTCCACAGGGCAGGGGTGAAGGTATCTCAATCAACCGTTCAAAGAAGATTTAGAGAGCAGCAATATAGAGGCTATACTACAAGATGCAAACCACTCATCAGTAGTAAGAATCGGAAGGCGAGATTACAATTTGCAAAGAAGTACAAAGATGAGCTACAAAAGTTCTGGAACAAAGTTTTATGTACTGATGAGACCAAGATTAACCTCTACCAAAGTGATGGAAAGGCCAAAGTGTGGAGAAGAAGAGATCTGCTCATGATCCAAAACATACGAGCTCATCTGTGAAGCACGGTGGAGGAAGTGTCATGGCTTGGGCTTGCCTGGCTGCTTCTGAAGTGGGCTCACTAATCTGTATTGATGATGATGATAGCAGCAGGATGAATTCAGAAGTCTACAAAAACATTCTGTCTGCCAACTTACGGAGAAATGCGTCCAAACTAATTGGGAGGAACTTCATCATGCAACAAGACAATGACCCAAAGCACATTGCCAACACAACAAAGAACTTCTTTAGGGAGAAAAAGTGGAAGGTTTTAGACTGGCCAAGCCAATCACCAGACGTTAACCCAATTGAGCATGCATTTCACCTCCTGAAGAGGAGATTGAAGGAAAAAAACCCAGAAACAAACAACTGAAAGAGGCTGCAGTAAAAGCCTGGAAAAGCATCACAAAAGAAGAATGCAACAGTTTGGTGATGTCAATGGGTCGCAGGCTTGATGCAGTTATTGGTGCAGCGGACAAAGGCGCAGACTTTCTGTCCGTGCGGTTGCCCCCTTAGGATCGAGGGTTCGATCCCCGTTCCTGCCAGATCTGTGTACGGTCGGTGCCTTGAGGGAGTGGCAATTGGCGGCTGCTCCCAGGGTAGAGGGAATTGTTGCACAAGACAGCCCTGGATGAGGTGAAATCATGGTTGGGAGCTTGAGGAGTCGTGCCCTGAAGAGGACGTGGTGCCCTCTTTCCTGCTACCGGACAAAGGGGTTGTAGTGGCGATTCTCTAGCGTTTGCTATACTTTTTTTTTCTTTTTCTATCTGTTCCAATACTTTTTCTCACCTAAAAATTGGGTGATCTGATGCCAAAGGTGCTATGTTCTAAGTAGTTCTAACACATCTAGGTGAAAATACCAGGAAATAAAAGCTGAAATTCTGAACTCTTGTCTCGTATTCATCTTTTGATCTGAACCCAATATATTCAGTGTATTGCAAAAACAAAGGAATTGGCCTTCCAATACTTTTGGAGGGGACTGTATATCTATGGTAAACAAACCGACCTGCCGACATTTTGCTAGCTTGCTAACAACATTGAAGAAAATAGTACTTTATAATTAATTTTAATTACACAAAAAAAAAATATGTACGAGGACTGGTTGTTGTTTGTATTGACAGAATCCGCTTTGTTCTAGTTAATGTATACGTGCTAGAAGTGTCATTTTGCCCTATATAAGTGAATGGAGAGCGACAAATACCCTATTCTGGATTATCACCCCAGTGGAGCACAGAGCAACTAACAAACATATTTTGCCAACATTTGGCCAGGTATTTCTTATTTGATATGAGACCACATTTTTAAAATTTATTTTATTGATTTTCTTTTTGTTAGTTTTATTGTTTTTGTTTTTAGATTTAATTTGTATATTGGTGTATGTTGCATAGTCTAACCCTCCCGTTTCTATTGGCTGATGGGTTTATCACCAACATACTTCATGACAAATTGAGCTCTTCTCTTGTTTCAATGTGAGCAGTTGCTAGACGTCATTCCTATGCCTATTTTATTACCCCTGGGTACTTTATCACCAAATATGTTGGATATTTTGTGTGCATTACCATTGCAAAAATTGATCAGCATTCAATGAATCAGTAGTAATTGAAACCCCAATCAGCAGGTTTTTAAGAGTTTTTATTTCCAGGGCAGGTTTGGCAGACAGTAGATTCAGTTATAGCAGCAAATTGAGCTTAAGCCCCTCCTTACTATCCAAAGCACAGAGGCCATAACTTCATCCAGCAAAACAAACTCATACTTCGGGCTGTGTGCTTTTGATTTGAATACAAATTCTTGGTAAGTACCGGCATTAAAATTTTAAACACAGAAACTTTTTACACAAAAACTAAATTAAAGAAATAAAACATTTTTAAATATACCCTTACGGAATTTGAATACACCAATATATATGTATAAAATATATAAAATTTACATTTTTGGAAAATATGTTAAATATTCCACATCTTTATATTTAAAAAAAAAACATTTTTGCAATATTTGAAAATGCCAACGCTTTGTATATTTACGCATACATTTTGAAATGTTGCAGTATCTTGTTCTGGTCTTGACAATATATTTTATTTCAATACATTGCAGAATATTCATTTCCATAAGGGTATTTATGTTCTCAGATCAACTCGTTTTTTTGGATACCAGCAACAATTTCCTTAATGTACAGAAAAACAAATCAGAATTAATTCCTTAATCTGGTTTTTGTGCACGCAAGCATTCACAAACACTCAATCACTCCCTCAGCTAGTGGACCACAGTGCCAGGTTATAGGAACTGTGTGCGCGCACGTACGTATGTTTAATTATGCTTTGATATTGTGAAAAGTAGAACATTAAAGAATCAATTATTTGATGACAGATTATTATTTGCGCATATTCAAAAGTCAAAAGGACACAGCCCTGTACTTATGCTACACCATTGCTCAACAGAAGCGCCTTAGACCTGCAAGCTCATGTCATCACACGTCGTTTCACTTTCAAAACTTAAGCTACACTGTCTGCTGGACATGAATGCAGTTTCACAGAGCAAGAAAATTTAATTAAAATAAAATAAAAAATTAAAATAAAACAAATGTAGTTAACAAAGATCATGCACAATGGCTTTGGTTTAAAACACTGATGGTAAATAAAATCCACCCCTGAAAGGAGCTTTTAAAAAACATTAACACCTTTGGCTCAGTGTCAGTCTCAGTGTGGAGGAGTGGAAGACCTGTGTCTCCCTGCAGCACAGAGAACCAAGCTCCCGCTCCTCTCAGTGCTGGCTGCTTTTCTTCTGCCAGGATCTTCCCTGAGTCATATTCCTACTCACTAGACTACCTGAAATAGACGGGCAGGCACACAGACACAGACACACACAGCGTTAAAATCACACAGAGTTAAATGAAATGGCTGTGAGACCATGAGGTCGGGAGACACACAAATCTCAATGCAACTCACCTGTTGCAGGGCTCAAAATCACCTGCTTTTTTTCCTCTTGCTGAGGTGAGCCCTGAACACACACACACACACATGCACATATTAACGCATGCACGCAGGTACGCACGCACACAAACACACGTGTAAATATATGTGTGCGCACACACACACAAAAACAAACACACACAAAAGAAGTAAACCAGAATTAGAGACGAAGAAGCAGAATTAGAGTTGGATGTGTGTGTGTGTGTGTGTGTGTGTGTGTGTGTGTGTGTGTGTGTGTGTGTGTGTGTGTGTGAGCGTGTACATAGGGGCTTACCCGTCTGTCTCTGTAGTTCTTCTGATGACTTGGAGCACAAGGGGAGAAGGACGTCCCTGTGGTAAATCAGATAATGAGTGAGAGACAGAGAGAGAGAGACAGAGAGATAGAGATAGAGAGAGAGAGAGAGAGATAGAAAAGAGAGAAAGAAATAGAAAAGAGAGAGAGCTAGTGACAGACAGAGCTCACCTGTGGAGTTCCTGTGTTGGGGACATTCCTTCTTAATGTGGGTGTGGGACCCACACAGGAAACAGCGCCTCTCTCTGGTTTCCCAATCCTCCTGCCTCCGTCGGTCTGTGTGCTGAAGAGTGTGGTCCTGAGTCTCCCCCCTCTCCTGTTCAACCTGCCACCGACCGTCCTCATGGCCTCGCCTTGGCCTTAATCTGCAGAACAACCAAAGCTGTCAAACAAATACACACATGCACAAAACATTCGCACACGTGTACACACACACAAACACAAAACATTCACACAAAACACACACAATACATACATACTCACACACAAGTACAATGCACACACACACACAATACATACACACATGTAATGTATATATATGGCAAGCCAAACAGGAAATATCATTGATCTGTGATATATATACATTGAACTTTGATATATATATATGTATATATATATATATACACACACACACACACACACACAATCAAGCCGGAAAGTCTGCCCACCCCTTTCACCTTCTCCAAGTTTTATTACGTTAAACCGTTTACCCTTTAACGGTCGTTTCTCCTGACTTTTTCCCCCATAGATTTCTATAGGAAAATGAGTCAGGAGAAATAACCCTTGCAGTGATCCATCCACATCTACTCCATATCTGGCAACAGAGTGATGGTTTGGGGCTCGTTCAATAGTTCAGACCCTTGATGACTTACAGCCATTTCGCCAGTCATGTGTTCCATACTGAACCAGCGTGATTTACAGCTGAATCTAGTCTCACTGCCCAATTCCCATAGAGATCCATTCAAATGTAGAGAGCTTATAGTATCACTTGTAACAGTACCTGGAAATAAGAAATCGAGAGTCTTTTGATGTTGATGGACTTCTTGTTACACATGGTTGGCTAAATGTCTAAGTCATCAAGGGTCGTTTGATACCTCAGACCCTTGATGACTAACAGCCATTTTAACAAACATGTATTCCATACTGTTCCAGCATAATTTACAGCTAAATCTAGTCCCACCCCCCAATTCCCATAGAGATCCGTTCAAATGCAGAGACGTTATAGTATCTCTTGTAAGATTACCAGAAAATAAGATATCAAGAGTCTTTTGATGTTGTTGGGTCACAGACATCAGGAAGTCATGGCATGCAAAGGATATGCAACCAAATATTAAAAATGATTACTTTATTCTTATTTATAAATAATTATTTCTTGATGAGATTTTTTTTTCTCATAATAAATTTACTTCAAGGTTGGATTTTTCACATTTTTTCAGTGTGAGACTAAGCTAATTCACAAAACGGTGATTTTTTTATAACCCTTTTTACTCATCTTTACCAGGGGTGCCAATAATAGTGGAGGGCACTGTATACAATGTGTATATAATGTGTACAAATCGCGCATGTCTGTTTTCCCCGTTGACGATACGTCACAGAATCCTTAAAGGCACAGATCCTTTACTTGCCTCCGGCAATTCAATAAAGTGCAAAAGAGAGGCGTAATGCATACAATATAAAAATTATAAAGATTTTCAAAATGTTTGTATAGTACTGTTTGAAAATTCTAGTACCGTGGTACTTCTCCAGCACTAGTATACCATGCAACCCTATCTCTTACTTCCTGCGTAGTGGACAGTCCTTCATGAAGTGGCCAATTTTCCCACAGATTCGACAGCAGCGGTCATTTGGAGCCAGCTCACCCTCTGTCAGCACCTCTGGATCAAAGAAGTATTCCTGCACAGACAGCATGCGAGAGTGATACACTGACATTTAAGGATGAGACTGTTTGTGCACAGCAAGGGTTTTAGTCTGGTAATGAGACTTAAAATCTTATTTTTGTTCAAGTAGACAATATGATCAAGTTAGTTAAGGTAGTTATCAAGTCAAGTTTGTTTATTTGAAAAGTAAGTTGGAAATGTCTTACCCCATTGGCAAAATTTTTTGATTTTATTCAGCAAAAAGTAATTGAAACAAGACTTTAAATCTAAATATAAGAATAAAATACTTGTTGAGATCGAATAATTTTTATTTATAATTTCTTTCCAGTTTATGTGCAGTTCTCCAGTGTTTTGAGACACACCATTTTGGAGGGGTACTCCGGGGGGAAAACCTTGACTGGAGAGCCAAAGACCCTTCTTCCATTGATGAAGGCCTTCATAATGAAATTGGTCACTGTTAAAATGAAAAAGAAACACATATTTTAGAGTGCAGAAACAGGTGAATCAGGTTAAAACAGCAAAAAGGTATACTTACTCCTCCTGGACAGACCTGCCCCCAGGTTATGGTTCAGGTCAAAGGGATCTGCAGTTAAACAGACAAAGCATAATTCATATCAATATATAACCTGGTCTGTTCATGTGCCTATTTAATAAACGCTAAAAGCCCAGTCCCGCCCTCGCCAGAGTAGACCCGTTGGTCTGACCCAGTCCTCACCTTCGATGGCGATGTATTTGGAGGTCCACTGCTTTTTGAAGGTAGTGAGGGGAAGCTTGCGGCGGACGCAGACCACATGCTCCCTGAAGTCAAACTCCTCAGTGTAGAAACACAGTAAACCCAACCACAGCTGCCCCACGCTCTCTGTGTTCATCCTATACTCAGGCCACCGACTGGGCTGCGCACGCAGAAGAACACACACAAACATAATTTAATGGTTGAACAGGAACAACACTCGCAATACATGAAATGCACTCGCCGCACACAAAACGCACTCGCCACACACAAAACGCACTCGCCACACACAAAACGCACTCGTCACACACAAAACGCACACGCCACACACAAAACGCACTCGTCACACACAAAACGCACTCGTCACACACAAAACGCACTCGTCACACACAAAACGCACTCGTCACACACAAAACGCACTCGTCACACACAAAACGCACTCGTCCCACAAAAAAAAAGGAATCGGCACACACAAAACGTACTCGTCACACACAAAACGCGCTCGTCACACACAAAACGCGCTCGCCACACACAAAACGCACTCGCCACACACAAAACGCACTCGTCACACACAAAACGCACTCGCCACACACAAAACGCACTCGCCACACACAAAACGCACTCACCAGATCTTCCAGTTTCTTAAAGAAATAAACGTTCCATCCATCAACCATCACCTCTGGCTTCTTCACCCCATCGTAAATCTGAAGAAAATCTGTCTCATAAACCAGCACATTGTGCAGGGATCGGGATGCTGAAAAATGTGCTAATGGGGCATATTCAGGTATATGGTAATGAGGTGTATTCAGTGTTTGTCCATGTATGTAGTGGGTTCATTCAGGTATGTTTTGATAGGACATGTTCAGATGCATTCAGGTATGTTTTAATAGGACATGTTCAGGTGCATTCAGGTATGTTTTAATAGGACATGTTCAGGTGTATTCAGGTGTTGGTACCTCTTGCAGGACGGGGATGACGGGTGGGTTTCTCTGTTGTAGGAAGTACAGCACCATCAGGGTGTAGGCGTAGGAGGACAGGCTTCCCCGCGATGCATCCCCAATATCGCACACCTGCAAATAAGTGTTACCGTGACGACACACACCTGCACACGTGTTGCCATGACAACGTACACCTGCACGTGTTACCATGACTACACACACAGCATGGAAACAGAATATTTAACATCACAGAGCACACTGAAAAAAATTAAATAAGCTATTAGCGTAAATCATAAATCAAATCCAAAAATGGCAAAATCAATCTTTGAGACAGGAACAGATGTAGTGTTTATAAGGCTGTAGTGTTTATTGGGCTATAATGTTTGTGGACTGTTGTGTAGCTGTCATGTTGCTAAGCAAAGCGGTTGTAGACTGTAGTGTTGCTGGGCTGCAGTGGCGAAAGCGTAGAGAGCACAGGCAGGTGAGCTCACCTTGGCGAACACCTTTATGACGTAGCAGAGTTGTTTGACTCGTGGATCAATGGCGGCATAAGACGCCAGAAGCTGAGTGTTATGCAGAGCCTGCAAGGTGAGGGGTATAGTGAGAAATGGGCGGGAACAACACATCCACACCCCACCCACTCTACCATTCTGCAGGGTTTTTAATCATCCCATTAACTTTAATATCTGCGATACTGCAACAACATTCCTTCTGAACCTGGTCTAAACATTTTGCCATGTTCCAAGCGCATTATAGAGAGCACTACGGCAGGGTACCAGGGTGTTGTAGAGGCTGATGTCTCCCTCCAGACCGGTCCTCACATGGAAGAACTTCACTATCGGCACTTTGGCTGTGGTGATCGGCAGGATGTTGCGCAAGCCTATGGGTTTAACACAGGCTCTTGTAGGGTTAAACTTTCACACCATTTTGTTAAACCCATGTTGTTTATTGCGGTAGAAACAAACACAAATATAACGATTAATTTTCATAATCTTTAAACTGAATGTTCTTAAAATCCTGTTGCTAAACCAATCTTCTGATTTAGCACTGTAATACCCATCATGCATTTCACCAACCTATCACAGACAACAAATACTGTGCAATGAACTTTGGGACTTTAAGGCAAGGGAAGCACTGTAATGGCTGTGCGCACCATCTTTCCAAATACATTTTAAAAGACAGGAACAGCATATTGACACTCTCGTTCAAAGCGGACACACACCTGCACATGAATATATGATTAATTCATATATGAATATAGTAAAACGATGTTGTTTTTTGGTTTTTGAGGGAATTTTCCATTTAACTCATCTGACCTTAACTGATACTCACCTGGGTGCTTCTTCAAGTCTCTGGCCAGATTGTCTATGATGGCAATGCAGTCCAATCCCTGGGGTGATGAAAAGTATGACAATGTTGCACAGAACTATGGCTGCCATGCTTCATATTCATAATATTGCTGTAATTAATATCTATATTAATAACGAAAAGACCTAAGCACGTTACTGTTTCAGGTAAGCAAGCACATGGGATCAGAGGCACAGTGCATAAGACTAATATCACCTCCACACTCTCCCGACCCTCCAGGACCATGCAGATGTCCAGGTCACTCTGTTTAAATCCAAAGCCATTCTTTGAAGACCCAAAAAGCCTCAACTTAGCTCCTGCCAACCAGAAAATAGAAAACAAATACAGAAGGAAGTCATTTGGGCATACAGCAGGATGAACTTTGTGGTGTGATTTGGGGGTACAGCAGGATGATCTCTGTAGTGTGATTTGGGGTTACAGCAGGGTGGTCTCTGGTGTGCTTTGGGGGTTTTAGCAGGATGGCCTCTGTGGTGTAATGACCCCCATCAGTCCGGCTTCAGAACTGGACATTCCACGGAAACTGCTCTCCTGGCCGTGACTGAGGCACTCTCCACCGCTAGAGCCTCATCCCTCTCCTCTGTCCTGATTCTACTTGACCGGTCTGCGGCGTTCGACACGGTCAACCACAAACTCCTGATCTCCACACTCTCTGAGATGGGCATTTCTGGGACTGCCCTCTCCTGGTTTGTATCGTACCTCACTGATAGATCCTACCAAGTCTCTTGGAAGGGTTCTGTCTCTGCACCCCATCCCCTGTCCACAGGAGTCCCACAGGGATCTGTACTGGGTCCTCTGCTGTTCTCCATTTATACTAAGTTTCTTGGTTCAGTAATCAATTCACATGGCTTCTCATACCATAGTTATGCTGACGATACTCAACTCTTCCTCTCTTTCCCTCGCTCTACCCAACAAGTGAAGGAGAGGATATCTGCTTGTCTGGCTGACATCTCTGAGTGGATGACTACCCATCACCTCAAGCTCAACCTCGACAAGACAGAGCTCCTCTTCATGCCATACAAGACCTTCCCACTACTTGACCTCTCAATCACCGTTGACGGGACCATGGTGGCTGCCTCCCGCTCTGCAAAGAACCTGGGGGTGGTCCTAGACGACCAGCTGGACTTCAAAGACCACATCAGGGCGACGGCACGGTCTTGCAGGTTCCTCCTGTACAACATCAGGAGGATTCGACCGTACCTGACCACCTACTCCACCCAGCTTCTGGTCCAGACTATGGTCACCTCACGCCTGGACTACTGTAACTCCCTGCTCGCAAGCTTACCAGCCTGCGCCATCCTGCCTCTTCAACTCATCCAGAACGCAGCTGCCCGGCTTGTGTTCAACCTCCCGAAATTTTCACGTCACCCCCCTGTTGAGGTCACTCCACTGGCTGCCAGTTGCAGCCAGGATCAGGTTCAAAGTTCTGACCCTGGCCTACACTGCAGCCAATAGGACAGGCCCTGTCTACCTGCAGGACTTGATCCAGAACTATGTTCCTGCTCGACCACTTCGCTCATGTACAGCAGGGCGACTCGCACTCCGTGTCAATGGCACTCGCTCGTCCCGACTGCGGAGCTTTTCCACCCTAGCTCCCCAGTGGTGGAACGAACTTCCCAGTCCCCTACATTCTATGCCAACCCTGCCTGCTTTCCGTCTTGGCCTGAAAACACACCTTTGGTATTTGTTCTTGTTGAACTGTATATTCAAGTTTATAATATTTAGAATAGAATTGTATTAGAGCTGATTTACCCAGTTTACTGTGAACTGCATTCAATGTTCATTACTAGGGATAGCTGCTACTTTATGGGAAGAATGTGCTTTCTTATCTGTTCCGTAGTTACTTCCATGACGTTTCTGTATGCACTTACTGTATGTCGCTTTGGATAAAAGAGTCTGCTAAATGAATGTAATGTAATGTAATATGGGGGTACAGGAAGATGGCGTCTATGGTTTGATTTTGGGGTACAACAGGATGGTCTCTGTGAAGTGTACTCTGACCCCAGCTGCAGTACCTTCAAACTGGCTTCGGATGTGTTTCTCCAAGTCCTGCAGGATGTGCTCTCTAACCCGCTCCTCCAGCTCATCTGGAGCAAAATCCCCTGCAACGAAAGATAAACAGCACTGATAAACGTCCTTTGTCTCTACAGGGAGATAAACAGCACTGAGTGCAAGTAGATACTGCATGTGTGCTGTGGAGTGTACGCTGTGTATGTGCTGCGGAGTATACACTTTATAAACCATGGAGTACATGCTGTGGAATAAAGGCTGTGTATGTGCTGTGGAGTATACGCGGCGCGTGCGCTGTAGAGTATACGCTGCGCGTGCGCTGTAGAGTATACGCTGCGCGTGCGCTGTAGAGTATACGCTGCGCGTGCGCTGTAGAGTATACGCTGCGCGTGCGCTGTAGAGTATACGCTGCGCGTGCGCTGTAGAGTATACGCTGCGCGTGCGCTGTAGAGTATACGCTGCGCGTGCGCTGTAGAGTATACGCTGCGCGTGCGCTGTAGAGTATACGCTGCGCGTGCGCTGTAGAGTATACGCTGCGCGTGCGCTGTAGAGTATACGCTGCGCGTGCGCTGTAGAGTATACGCTGCGCGTGCGCTGTAGAGTATACGCTGCGCGTGCGCTGTAGAGTATACGCTGCGCGTGCGCTGTAGAGTATCCGCTGCGCGTGCGCTGTAGAGTATCCGCTGCGCGTGCGCTGTAGAGTATACGCTGCGCGTGCGCTGTAGAGTATACGCTGCGCGTGCGCTGTGGAGTATACGTTGCGCGTGCGCTGTGGAGTAGACGCTGTGCGTGCGCTGTGGAGTATACGCTGTGGAGTACACGCTGTACGTGCTGTGGAGTACACGCTGTACGCGCTGTGGAGTACACGCTGTACGCGCTGTGGAGTACACGCTGTACGCGCTGTGGAGTACACGCTGTACGCGCTGTGGAGTACACGCTGTACGCGCTGTGGAGTACACGCTGTACGCGCTGTGGAGTACACGCTGTACGCGCTGTGGAGTACACGCTGTACGCGCTGTGGAGTACACGCTGTACGCGCTGTGGAGTACACGCTGTACGCGCTGTGGAGTACACGCTGTACGCGCTGTGGAGTACACGCTGTACGCGCTGTGGAGTACACGCTGTACGCGCTGTGGAGTACACGCTGTACGCGCTGTGGAGTATACGCTGTACGCGCTGTGGAGTATACGCTGTACGCGCTGTGGAGTACACGCTGTACGCGCTGTGGAGTACACGCTGTACGCGCTGTGGAGTATACGCTGTATGCGCTGTGGAGTATACGCTGTACGTGCTGTGGAGTATACGCTGTACGCGCTGTGGAGTACACGCTGTACGCGCTGTGGAGTACACGCTGTACGCGCTGTGGAGTATACGCTGTATGCGCTGTGGAGTATACGCTGTATGCGCTGTGGAGTATACGCTGTATGCGCTGTGGAGTATACGCTGTACGCGCTGTGGAGTATACGCTGTATGCGCTGTGGAGTACACGCTGTACGCGCTGTTGAGTACACGCTGTACGCGCTGTGGAGTACACGCTGTATGCGCTGTGGAGTACACGCTGTGGAGTATACGCTGTATATGTGCCGTGCGCACGCTGCGTGTGCTGTGCAGTATACGCTGTGGAGTACACACTGTGTATGCGCTGTGGAGTACACGCGGTGTATGCACCGTGGAGTATACGCCATGGAGTACATGCTGTGTATGCACTGTGTAGTATACGCTGCGTGTACACTGTGATCATGAACATATATTCTAAATAAATAAATGGGTGGAGTGTGTTAAAGTTTAGGTTGTGGCAGAAACTCACAGTAGCACTGAACACAAACTTCGTTCAGTATTTTCAGGAACATTGGTGTCATGGGAGGCAGAGGGTCCAGCTCAACCCTCTTAAAATCTTCAGGACAGTCGCGCTTCAAATGTCCGTCACGTTTACAAAGACTGCACACCAGAGCATGGGACTGTGGGAGACAAACACATTTAACTGCTGAGTGTCACTACTTCCACGTCACACGCCATGGTCACACGCCATGACCCACTACTGTTACTCCCACTTCACACACCATGACCCACTACTGCTACTCCCACATCACACGCTACTCCCACGTCACACGCCATATCCCACTACCGCGACTCCCACATCACACGCCATGACCCACTACTGCTACTCCTACATCACACGCCATGACCCACTACTGCTACTCCTACATCACACGCCATGACCCACTACTGCTACTCCCACATCACACGCTATGACCCACTACTGCTACTCCCACTTCACACGCTATGACCCACTACTGCTACTCCCACATCAAACGCCATGACCCACTACTGCTACTAACACGTCACACGCCTTCTCCCACTACCGCTGCCTCTACCTTACCCACCACCTCCCATAGCCTCTAATACTACCGTACACACCATCTCACACTTCTCCTTCACCGAGTCAAACATTTTGATGCGTTTGTCAAATAGTACAGGTGTTCTGTGGACAGGTGAAAACTACCTTTCCCCGGGTAAAGGCCTGCTTGTTGAATTCATAGCGGAGACAGCTGGGGGCGTGGCCTTCATTCTCTGGTCTCCCATTTTCACCTGTGGGAGAGACTGAAGTGGCTAACTGGGGGGCCGGCTCTTCCTCTCCTACTGAGCTGGGTGTGTCCATTGGGCCCTCTCCCTCCGAGAGCAGTTCCTCCCCTGACACAGTATCCAGGGGGTACAGCTCCTCCTCAGGGGTGAAGCTGTCCAGGAGGCATTGCCTAAACACCCCTCCTCCTTCCTCTGGTTCCTCCTCTTGTTCCTCCTCCTCTTCATCCGCCTGGTTTCCCACCTGCAGGGCGTGGTCATTTTCCCGCCCGGGCGTGGCTCCTTCAGAGTCCGACAGGCTCTCTGGCTCTGTTTCCTGTGGGAAGTAGGGGAGGTGCGTAGGGTCCACATCTTCACTCTCCTCTGTCTCAATGATCACCTCCTCCTCGATCACGCAGTCCGTGGTCCTCCCAGACGCGCTCATGTCAGACGTCACCCTGAGGCCACTCAGTCCTAATTGGACGAGGCCTAAGTCACTCAGGCCTTCGGACCCTGCCACTGGGTCCACCAGGGCTGCGACTTCTACTCTGCGATTGGCTTGGTGTTGGGAGTCTGGCTTTTGATTGGTAGGGGGGAGCAGGCCGAAGTATTTGTAGGTCGTTTTGAGGCAGTGGAGGATGTAGCTGTACATCAGCTGACTGTTCACTGTTCCAGCCACATTTCTCTTAACCGCAAATGGATCTACAGCACAGAGACACAAACCTGAGAAACTGTACCTGCATGCCATTGCGAAACACAGTATCTCTGCTGCCCCTCAGTATAACAGTCACCTGGATTTTTCTTCCGATCCTAGGGCTGGGCGACATACTCGTTTAATAATTATCTATCTTTTTTTATTTGTATTATACCTGACACGGTAGTAAACATCAGAGGCAATGTGAAATGCGTCACATGATCACATGGAAGCTGTATGAGCTTGCTGCTGATTGGCTGTCTTATCACCATCCAATAGACATGAGTTTTTTTTTGTTGTTTTTTTCAGAAGCATTTCACGTTGCCGAAGCTTTGGATGTTTCATACCTTGTCAGGTATAATTAAAAAAAAGAAAGGCAATACACCACATTATGGCGATGACCGTTATTGCGTTCAAAATATTCAAATGAGTACATCGCCCAAATCTTATGCTACTTCTTATCTTATGAAGTAAGTATTAAGTGAACCCAAATACAGCCATTCCTGCATTACAACTAAAACTTGGCCTAACAGCGCTCTGAGACAGAATGACAGAGACAGAATGCACAGGAAGGGGCAGAGCCTCACCCTCAACGGCGATCCTGTTTTTGGGCCAGTCTCGCACCTCACGTGACAGCAAGCAGTTCGTGCGGACGCTGATCACGTGACCAGCCATGTGGAACTCCAGCGAATAAAAACGCAGCATCTCCAACCACAGCTGCCCCACCTTGACCGAACTTCGCCTGTCAGCTGGAAAGAGCAGGGGTGCCTTCACACCCACACACACACGGAGGCACACACATACATAAACACACAGACACACGCACGCAGAATGCACGCAGCGCGCGCGGGCGCGCACACACGCGCGCACACACACACACACACACACAAACACATCAGAATCTCTTTGTAAATGTGTTTTTGCTATCATGTTCTGACAGCAGTATGCAGGTAAAGGGAGGCGGGACTCACCTTGCCCTGCCTGAAGCAGCGCTCTGTGGGGGGCGTAGATTGCTCGGGGGTGGGACAATACTCCCACAACACACAATCTGCCTCCGTGCCTGTCAGCCTGAAATCTATCAGCTTGCTCAAGGAGAACTCCTTAATCTGCAGCAGGCATAACAGTGGTACAGGTAAGGGTATATATGCACCGTGTATATACATGCCAGAGTGGTCCAGGTGAGGGTATATACAGTGTAGTCCTTAAATATTTGGACAGTGAAACAATTTTGGTTGTTTCGGGTCTGTCCTCCAGCACATTGGATTTGAAATTAAACAGTGACTATGACGTTAAAGGGCAGACTTTCAGCTTTAATTTGAGGGTTTTTACATCCATATTGGGAGAACCATGTAGCAATTGGAGCCCTTTTTATACATAGTCTATTAGTGCCCCGCCCCCCTCCATTTTAGGGGACGAAAAATTGGACAAATTAACATAAACTTAAATAAAGTCATCGTATTTAATATTTGGTTGCATATCCTTTGCATGCCATGACATTCTGATGACTTTGACCCAACAACATCAACAGACTCTTGATATCTTATTTTCAGGGACTCTTACAAGGGATACTATAACCTCTCTGCATTTGAATGGATTTCTAATGGGAATAGAAGGGGGGGGGGGGGGTGAGACTAGATTAGGCTGTTAATTATGCTGGAACAGTATGGAACACATGGTTGGCTAAATGGCTGCAACACTTTAAGGGTTGTTTCTCCTGACTCATTTTCCTACTGAACTAAGGACAAATAAATCAGGAGAAGAAACCCTTAAAGTGATCCATCCACATCTACTGCATATCTGGCTGCAGAGTGATGGTTTGAGGTTTGTTTGATACCTCAGACCCTTGATGACTTAAGCCCAATTTATACTTCATTGCACAACCCTTTGGACAACTGTCGAGCAACAAAAAAAGCTAAAAACGTATTGCCAACTGAAAAAAGCGTTGCTAGACGCTGTCGCGCACGTCTAGAATTTTATCATGTCGTGGATAACGTCAATCGGTTGACTGAATCCTGTATCCTAACATACTTGAAATGCGCATGAAATCCAGCCTTTCATGCATCGGTTTAAAGAGAAGATATTCGCCCTGGTTTTCCCTCGTTTAGTATATGGGACGGACGAACCACATTATTTTTTCACAAAAAAAAAAAAAGGTAGCCTAGATTTTTTAAATTTCCGCCGCCGCGGTGGTACAGCGGTAAAGACCGCTGACTTTCAGTCAGCGAGTTGTACTCCGAGGATCGGGGTTCGCGCCCCGGTCCTGCCACAGCCGAGCGTGGCCGGTGGCCTGTGGAAGCGACAATTGGCAGTCGTGTCACGTGCCAGGGCGTGTCACGGTCAGGAGCTGCGCCCTGTAGAGGACGTAGCATCCTTTCTAAAGTACCGATAGACGGGGTGTGCAGCGGTGGTTCTCTAGCGGTTGCTACACGGGGGGAATTGAATTAGAATAGGGGTTCAATTGGCTACTAAATTGGGAGAAAAAGGGAAAAATCAGAAATTTCCTCCTCCATAATCTCAATAATTTTACAGAGCGCTGCCATGTTTTAAGAAATGTCTCGTTACCATAGAGACAACAGAACCCTCATCGCAGGATAAATCAGGCTTTACAGCAATGTAGCCAAACATGTGTTCCATATTGTTCCAGTGTAATTTACAGCTTAATTTATCCTCCTCCCCAATTCCCATAGAGATCGATTCAAAGGCAGAGAGGTTATAGTATCGCTTGTAAGACTACCTGAAAATAAGATGTGTGTGACCCACAGGAAGTCATGTCATGCGAAGGATATGCAACCAAATATTTAAATATGTTGACTTTATTTAAGTTTATGTTCATTTATCCAATTACTTTTCGTCCCCTAAAATGGGGGGGGGGGGGGGGGGGGGGGGCACTATTTATAAAATAGCTACAAATGCGCAATGGTTCACCCAATATGGGTGTAAAAATCAGAAAATTAAAGCTGAAAGTCTGCACTTTAATGCCATAGTCACTATTCCATTTCAAATCCAATTTGCTGAGTACTGAGCCAAAACAACAAAAAATGGTATCACTGTACAAATACTTACGGACTACGCTGTATGTGCTGAGTATATATGAGCCAGTGGTACAGGTGAGGGGGAGAACTACACAAGTAGTATACGGAGTGGTACAGGTAATCATAAAAGAATCAGGTGCGGGTAACTGTGTGCCGCAGGTAAGGGGTGCTGGCTCTCACCCAGGTGCCCAGGTAAGCGGGCAGGACAGGCTCTTTGCGCTGCTGTAGGAAGTAGACGACCATGAGGGCAAGGACATACGGAGGCAGCCCCCCCTCCTCTGGCTGGTCCACATGGCAGAGCTGAGCACAGTGATTGACAGGTGTCAGTACACAGGAGTACCTGCAGTGACCTCATACCCAATCGGAGAGAGAGACTCACCTGTGCCCAGTGTCGGAGACTGATTACCAGGGGCAGTAGGCGGGGCTCCTGCTCACCCAGTGCGGACAGGTATGCGGTCGTCAGATAGGCGCCGTCATTGCCAGCACTCACCTTACAGGTGAGCCCACTGCAGGGACAATGACATCATCAGTATGGGCTATGACTAGCACAGTGCCCTGACAGCAATGCGTGTCCCTGAATGACACTCATGAGGAATCCGAAAGTCAGGCCACACCTACAGCTTACTCACATTACCCTCCACAGAAGCCTATTTTAGAACTCTGAGATTGATCTGTATTTAAAAGTCTTCCACTTCACAAAAACACCCAGGACTCGGAGCAGGGAGACTCCACTCCCTGCACTTTATCACAGCGAAGTCTGAAACACTCCACTGAATCAAGCCTGACTGGTATCTCTGATAAAAAACCAATAAAACTAAACTAAAAACTGACATATGTCTGCAAGAACATAAATGTTTTATCCTATATGGTAAATCCCACATATGGTAAATTCCATCTCAGTAGCTGGAAAGAAAGAGAGGATGATGGAGAAAGATAGAGGGACGATGGAGAGAGAAAGATAAATGATGGAGAGATAGAGATGGAGGGATAGGGTTCAGTTTGGGTTGACGGGCAGAGGGACGTCCCCACCTTGCCTTTTCTTTGCAGATGAGCACAGGAACCCGGGCGTGGAAATCTGCCTGAAGACCTCCATACAGGGCTGCAACCAGTCACACGCATATCTCAGATCAGTCTCAGTACACAGTACAGTGATCTCAGGCCAGTCTTATTAACCCAGTACAGTGATCTCAGATCAGTCTCATTAACACAGTACAGTGATCGCAGATCAGTCTCATTAACACAGTACAGTGATCGCAGATCAGTCTCATTAAGACAGTACAGTGATCTCAGATCATTCTCATTAACCCAGTACAGAGATCTCAGATCAGTCTCATTAACACAGTACAGTGATCTCAGATCAGTTTTGCTAACCCAGTACAGTGATCTCAGATCAGTCTCATTAACACAGTACAGTGATATCAGATCAGTCTTATTAACCCAGTAGCGATATTAGATCAGTCTTATTAAACCAGAACTGTGATCTCAGACCAGTCTCATTACCCCGGAACAGTGATCTCAGATCAGTCTTAACCCAGCACATTTAAATCAGATCAGTTGCTAATCTTGTATGCTGATCACAGATCAGCCTCCACACCAACATAAGGCTCCTACTCACAGCTATTAGAGAGACTCTCCTGGACCAAGAGAAGGACATCTGGCTGATGCATCTGTAGAAACAAACCATTCCCCAACATTAATGAAAGAAGATGGCAGACAGATGAAAGAGAGAAAGTGATGAGAGTAATGGTATGTGTCATGCATGTTGGACTTACATGGGAGGGAAACTGGATATCTATGTTGACGTCTGAGTCCTTAAAACCAAATTTAGTGCAAGATGATCCGTATAACCTCAACGAACAATCTGCGGAGACAACAAGACATTTTGTTTTATGTGAGTGGGTAATACAGGGGTGCTGAGGGAGCCGTTCAGGTGCATTGGGGGAGGGGCTCAGGGGTGCAAGGGGAGGGACACAGGTGTGTGGAGATGTACCTGGCAGTGTGGCTCTGATAACCTCCTCCATGCAGGACAGGATGTCACACCTCTTCCTTACATCCTCCTCGCTCAGCCCGCGCTCCAGCACCACCTGTTCGATAGCCACATCCACGGCTCCAACCTGCAGCTCCGTGGGGGGCAAGATCTCTGACAGCATCAGCTCCTCCCGCCTCTCCTAAGAATCAATCACAGGATAGTATTACCCATAAGTTCCTCCCGCCTCTCCTGAGAACCAATCAAGGCATTGTCACGCAGAGTGATATAGTCTAGCCATGGTTACCCGTGCTCTCCTCTTGTGCCACTTCTCCCGGATGTGCTTGTGGGCAGCAGAGATAGAGTCCAGCAGCACCTCACAGAGGGAACACCTGTATCTGGCACTGGGACTGCTCCGGGATCGCTAATGACCATAACACACACACCGTAGAACACACACACTGATCGTAAAACACACGCATTGACTGTAAAACACACACAGGCAGACCATAAAACAAGCACACACACCTGCACACTAGGGCTGTCAATTTCCCTGAGAATACTAGTCGAATGAGACTACACGGAAATGATCAATAGTCGAACAATAGTCGACTGTAAAACACATATTAGCCTACATTACCAAAGACGTCCTAAGAACACTAATTACCAGGTGCGATGAGTGTTTTATCCACTAGGAAAAAACCAATAGAAAAAAAACGTAACGCTATGCTTTTGTTATGGCAAAATTGTTGTGTTTGAAAGCGGACACAGGATGAAAAAAATACAATTTATTACATTATTCCGTCCGTGTCCAACTGCTGCATAAGTTGCAAATAACATACAAGATGGAGAAATGACTAAAACAATTTCATACACCAACGATGGCAAAATACAATGTAATAGGCTATACCAATGATTGCAAAATACCATTTCATAAACTAACAATGGTAATTGCAAAATCATCTTGTTTTTGTGGGTCGAGGTAGCTGGCTGTATTTAAAAGCAAAAAAGCCTGCTTCTCTTCATCATACCCGTTTCGTGAGATCTGTGACAATCTTTGATTTCATTTCTCTAATAGCCTGTGGATCATCTGTCGTTGGTTGGTTGAGCTGTGACACCAGAAAATATCCTTAAACGTAGTTTTGCAATGCTATCTGTGATAGTTGATCTGCTTGGAATTGTAGGCTATACCGTTGCTCTAACTTGTGGATTAATTCCTAAAATCCAACGCCCTGTGTAACTTCTATGGGTCAAATGTCCTTGCAAATGAAATGTACCGTAGTTTATTCGTTGTGGCTGCTTGGCGAGCAGTGGGCAACAGGTTTGTCAAAGACAGTAGAAATAGTTTGTCACCCGTGCCCGTTTAGCTTCAGGCTCCGCCGCCTGACGCTAGCTCTGCAAACTGCACCGGACGTGCGCTTTGAATATGGACCCTCATATTACTCGGAGGCTACTGGTGTGATATTTCTGTTGAATCTTGCCTTTAGTACAACGGAATTCACCCACTTTCCAAACATCACTTCTTAAATGTTGAGGAGTAATGATCTGCTGCCATGATTTTATGACGGGCCTATGGAGGCTATCGCGAGATTTGCGTTCAACTGACGTTTCGGCAATCGAAGTGTTCAAAATTTTTACATAGTCGACCTGTATTCGACTTTTGAATTTCTAGCTGACAGCCCTACTACACAAATACCGTCACACACACACACAGGTCTGGCAGTTGGGTTAGGGTTAGATTCTGACCTTCTCCAGGCGGTAGATGTATTCTCTGCCGATGCGATTCTCAGCCTGCCTGAGCCCCATCAGCTGCTCCTCACTGAGCTCGGATTCATCGATCACTGGGGCGTCCTGTTGTTCCGTCTGCATCCTCTTCCGCTCCCGCTGCCTCACCCTACGCCCACCTGGAGCACACCATGCACCGTGACCACTTACATCTGCTACACTACCCAAAACCTCACCTACAACACCACGCTCCTCTTACACCTGTAACACCAACTAAAACATCACCTCCAACACCACGCTCCTCTTACACCTGCAACACCACCCAAAACCTCACCTCCCAGACCAAGCGCCTCTTACATCTGCTACACCACCCAAAACCTCACCTCCCACATCACGTACCTCTTACATCTGCTACACCACCCAAAACCTCACCTCCCACATCACGTACCTCTTACATCTCTCACACCACGCACCTTACACCTGCCACACCACCCAAAACCTCACCTCCCACCTCTTACACCTGCAACACCACCCAAAACCTCACCACCCACACCACATACCACTTACACCTGCTACACCACCCAAAACCTCACCTCCCAGACCAAGCACCTCTTACACCTGCACACATCAACACCACCCTAATCCTCACCTCCTACAACACCACGTACCTCTTACACCTGCAACACCACCCAAAACATCATCTCCCACACCACGCACCACTTACACTTGCTACATCACCAAAAACCTCACCACCCACATCACGTACCTCTTACAGCTGCTATACCACCCAAAACCTCATCTCTCACACCACCTTTCTTACACCTGCCACACCACCACCCAAAACCTCACCACGCACCACTTACACCTGCTACACCACACAAAACCTCCCACACCACGCCCCTTTTACACCTCCCACACCTGCACACATCAACACCTCCTAAAACCTCACCCCCACACCACGCACCACTTACACCTGCAACACCTCACCTCCCACACCATGCACATTTTACGCAGAACTACCAAACACCGCCTGGCCTGAACCACACATTACGTTATGGCACTGCTCTTATCCAAAGTGACTTGAATCACTTCAAGCATGCATACCTTCTTTCAGAAAAGAACAGCAGGGTCCCAGCCGGGAATCAAACTCACAACCTTGGAGTTACGAGTTCCATTCTGTAACTACTATGCTACACTGCCACCTGCACCACTTCTTGACATCTGCATTACCCAACTCCACCCGCACCACTTATTGAAGTTCTCACCACAAGACACCCATTAGCAGCAGAGATGTACCTGAGGTGGAGCTGGGTGCGTCCTGGTTGGTCGGCTCCATGCTGGGCTCTAACCTGGCAGCCTGCTGCTCCCCTTCCTCCTTGAGAAAGCCCTTCCTCCTGTGGTTTTCCTGCACAAACATGCGTTCTCTCCAGTTGTCCTCTGGCCCCTGGGAGCTCTCAGGCATAGGGAACTTCCTGAACCCTTCCATAAACTCGCTGTGAGGACGCTGCCCAGAGCTGGCACTCAGCGGCACATAGCAACCTCTCCTGGGGCTGCCACTGAAGCTCCCCGCGCCACCCCTCTTGCGGGTAAAGCCTCGCTCAGGTGCAGAGCCGTAGCCCTTTCCAGACTCGGGCGCGTCCATGCGCTTTGGACTCCTCCAGGTCTCAGTCTCGTCTACCACTTTGGCCCGTTCCCGACGCTGCTTGGTGTGGCGGTTTATACCTAACGTCAATTCTTCCATTGGATCTGTAAACTAAGCCTAAGATTCAAGGACAGTAAAAAGAATGACAAACACTAGCGTCGATAATTTTACATCCACAAAATAACATCAAATGTAACTAGTCTGAGACAGTTAAACTGTAACGTTAAACTACGAAAGTATACCATCAGATGCAAAGTAGCTAACGTTAGCCAACTTGCAAATAAAGTACACAGCGACCTATTTCACGTAAACCGACTCAAAGGAAAAAAACATCCATCAATGTTAAAGTCATCTAGGTAACAATTTAACTATGAAACACTAAAGTTAGCTAGCGAATTAGCCGTAACGTTAGTCATCAGCACATTTTATATGGTTAACGTTAGGAAGCTAACAATAACATAGCAGGCTAGGTAGTTATTGTTAGCCAAGTTAACGTTAGATAGATGGGTTTCAAACCCCTTCCCACTAGCCGCGACTCTGCTAACAGCTAGCACAAATGCGTATATGTTTCAACGAGACCAAATTGGCCCAGCTAGTCAGCTGCAGCCTTCTAGCTAGTCTGTTAGCCGAGTTAACTAACCTGCAGTGCGTCAACAAGTAGCTTAGCGCTGGTCCCAAACTCTATCCACACGGTAATTCACTAGCCTTAACACCGCCCCCGAGCTCTATCCGCACGGTTATGGAGCTCCGCCTCACAAGCTACCTAAATATAGCTAACGCTAGTTAACAGAAACAGGCTGGCGAAACATTGTCAGCGACTTTGCTGCGAAACTACCTAGATAATACACATTTAACCAAGTTTTCTCAGCCAAGTAGCTAGCCAGCTAGCTAGTAGTCTTTCCGCTGGCTACTATCCGATACGATTATTGGCTTTTCTTTTACGGTTTATCAAAGACAAAAAATAACAAAATCAAAAATAGCCATTAGCTGTGAACCATGACATGACATTGCGCTGTATGTTTGCGATATGTCGTAAAGTGCTGTAACTAAGCGGGGACTGTACGGTAATTAGCTAGCTTGCTATCCAATCATAAACTGTAGAAAAATATCCAACCTTGAAATAAAAATATATTATTTGATATTTAGCTAAACATTGGAGTAGCTGCTATGTCAAATATACCATAGTTGGTCAACTATCTTGATAGGTCGGACTATTTAGTCTAAAAGTCAAACTGCACTGGAACAACTTGCTTGTGTTAGCAAACCGACTCCATAATCCAGCTACCAATAGCATCACAAGAAAGACGTGCAATGTTTGCTCGCCAGCAGCCGCAGGATAAAAATAAGAGATTTTGTATGTGCAGCATAATAACAAGCGATGTTTCATCAAACAGGTCTAATTTCCTAATTTCTTATTACAACCACAAGATTATCACAACTTTAACCCATGTTCTGGTCGAACCTGAAGTGATAGGGTGGAAGCTGGAAGAACCTGGTTTGCAGTAGCCTATGGATGCTGCCGAATAACTTAGTTTGGTAAACCAGAGAACAGCGTTACAGAAATCCAGCCAACACATTAGTTTTATAGGCTATAGCCTAATGATCTTTAGCTGTAATTTGTTAATTGTTCATTAATACATTATCGACACTAAGACCTGGTTTACAAGAGCCTTGTAGAGAGTGCCCTATGATTAGCCTACTTGACACGTGTTAAGAACAATGAAAAGCCTCCAAAAATTGAAAATATACCCAGCAATAATATTTATAATAATTATGGGCAGACAAAAATGCAATTAAGACATGAATGTTGTAAATGTAGGCCTATTCAAGAAAGCACCGAACTTTTAGCTAAAGGTATTAGGCTAGGCCTTGGAAGATGCTTTAGGATGCCATGGCAGACTAGAAACATAAATAAAATAATGTTTTATTAAATGCATATATAAAAACTATAATTGTATATATAATAGGCTATTATAATTTAAATTTAAATAAATACATAATTATAATATAGCCTAATTTCTAATTATTTGGTAAACCTGTATAAGCTCCCCCTCTTCACTTCACCTTTTGACTACTAGATGCAGCCAATTATTTCCGCACATTTCTTGGATGGTAGTGGCCTTCCTAATCTTTAAATAGAATCCAATTCATTTTTGTGGTGGGAAGAAATCAAAACAAGTGGTTTTGAGGCAAGACTGTTTTTATTTTTTTTTACAAGGATGTACAAACCACAATTCCAAAAAAGTTGGGACAGTGTATAGAATAGAATAGAATAACTTTTCCCATTAGGGAACTTCAGTTCTAGCCACCAGCAACAACAAAAAAGACATAGACAGTGGGGCAGACCCACAACACACAAACATCAAATAAAGACATTCAATAGAATCATTGCATTAATCAAACTAATTATGTGAATTAAAGTGGAATAGCCTACAGCCAAATATCATGATTAAAAATAGCCTCTGCTGTCCCAAGATGTCCACTGTTATCAAGCAGTCCAACACAAACTCCACCTCCACGACTTTCCTCCATACACGCAGTTTTGCGGTCTCTGTCCACTGTCAACACAGAGCACCAAACTGCATCAGCCTTCTCACTCCTCCCCCGCATTTTTTTCTCCTTCCCTTTCCTGGTGACCTTTTGAAGACTGCCTGCAGTCCTGGATCAGTCCCGACATCTTCAACTCCGGTGAAGAGCGATGGTAAACTTTGTAGCTGCAGAGCCAACGGACATTCAAACAAAATTATCCTGACTAGACAATTCGTCAATATTATAAAAACGTGCAGCAGGAATGCCCTGAACAAGCTCCAGCCCGCTTCCCCATCCTACAACAGATACACAGCACATGAAAAAAACAAAATACAAAAGCCTGACACAACAAAATACATTAAAATTAACAAACACGAACACGAGAGACAGCTGAACTACATGTCGCCATTACAGCAACATAAATGTCAACATAAAATGTTAATACAGTCAACATGGTGTGGCAGGTGTAAGAAATGTGTAGTGATAACATAATACAGTCAACATAAAATGTAAATAATATAAAGAAATTATTTGCAAATCTTTTTTGACCTGTATTCAATTGAAAACAGTACAAAAACAAGATATTTAATGTTTTCACTAATCAATTTTATTGTATTTTGTAAATATATGCTCATTCTAAATTTTATGCCTGCAACAAGTCTCAAAAAAGTTGGGACAGGGGCATGTTTACCACTGTGTTACATCTGTTTTTTTAACATGACACAGTAATCTTTTGGGAACTGAGGACACTAATTGTGGTAGTTTTGAAAGCAGAATATTTTCCCATTGTTGCTTGATATAAGATTTCAGCTGCTCAACAGTCCGGGGTCTCCATTGTCGTATTTTGCGCTTCATAATGCGCCACATGTTTTAAATTGGAAACAGGTCTGGACTGCAGGCAGGCCTGTCTAGCACCCGCACTCTCTAACTACGAACGTACGATTGTTATGTATCTCAAGGGGGAACCCAAATGCAAGACTCAGAGACGGCTCAAGGAAAAACTCCACCAGGGAGTACATTTATTATTATTTTTTTAAAAATTTGTTTCTGATTTTTCCCTTTTTCTCCCAATTTAGTAGCCAATTGAACCCCTATTCTAATTCAATTCCCCCCATGTAGCAACCGCTAGAGAACCACCGCTACACAACCCCGTCAATCGGTACTAGTAGTAGGAAGGAGGGCGCCACGTCCTCTACAGGGCGCGGCTCCTCGAGCTCCTGACCGTGACTCCAACTCGCCCTGGGTCGTCCGTGCGCAGCGATTCTCTCCGAGCCCCTCCCCCCACCCGGAAGCGGCCGCCAATTGCCACTTCCACAGGGCGCCGGCCACGCTCGGATATGGCAGGACCGGGGCGCGAACCCCGATCCTCGGAGTACAACTGCGCTGACTGAAAGTCAGCGCTCTTACCGTTGTACTACCGCGGCGGCCTAGGGAGTACATTTAATGGGAAGACAGGCAGGGACAAGACAGACAGGCGAGACAGGAACTGACGAGACAGGGTCAGGAACCTGGAGGGTCAGGAACTGGCGGGACAGGAACTTGAACAGGCGCATGGGCCCATGGTCGGGAACAGAAGCGGGGAACCGCAGATGGTGCGAGGGTGCGTGGTCAGGGCCAGGGCCAGGGCCAGGCGCTAAGCCTGGGGTTCAGGTGCTCGGCCTGGGATTCAGGAACAGATGCGGGGTTCCCACGGATGGCGCGGGAGCCTGCGGTCAGGGACAGGCACTCAGCCTGGGCATTGGACTGGGGAGCCTGGGTAGAGGGTAGAGGGTAGAGGGTAGAGGGTAGAGGGTAGAGGGTAGAGGGTAGAGGGTAGAGGGGGACGGGGACGGGATACACAAGACGGTCTTACCCCGAGCAGAGAAATGGGGCGGACTAAATACAAAGCTAACGAGAACAGAACGAGAAACAGGTGGGGCGACAACTAACGAAGAAACGAGAGGGAAACACAATGCAGGTGCGGGGAAGTGGAAAACACAAGTAGAGGGAGAGAGGAAAAACATGGGGTGGACTAACAGACAAACGGAAAACCAGGAATGGATCACAGGACACCACAACGATGTTGTAACATGTGCAGAATGTGGCTTGGCATTGTCTTGCTGAAATAAGTAGGGACATCCCTGAAAAAAACTTTGTCTAGATGGCAGCATATGTTGCTCCAAAATGCATATGTACCCTTCAGCGTTAATGGTGCCTTCACAGATGTGCAAGTTACCCATGCCATGGGCACTAACAAACCCCAATACCATGACAGACGCTGGCTTTTTAATCTTGCTTTGGTAACAATCAGGATGATCCTTTTTCTCTTTGGCCCAGAGAACACAATGTCCATTATTTCCAAAAACTTTTTGAAAAGTGGACCCGTTAGACCACAGCACACATTTCATCACATCTCAGATGAGCTTGAGCCCAGAGAAGTAGACGGCGTTTCTGGATGTTGTTGATATATGGCTTACGCTATACGTAGTAGAGTCTTAACTTTAATTTGTAGATGCAGTGATGAACTGTGTTTACTGACAACGGTTTTCTGAAGTATTCCCGAGTCCATATGGTTATGTATATTCATTACAGAAGCATGTTGGTTTTTAATGCAGTGCCGTCTGAAGATCGAAGGTCACAGGCATTCAATATTGGTTTTTCGGCATTGCCCTTTATGCACAGAGATTTCTCCAAATTCTCTGAATCTTTAAAAAATATAATAGACTGTAGATGGTTAAATCCCTAAATTCCTTGCAATTGTGCGTTAAGAAATGTTGTTTTTAAACTGTTGGACTATTCGCTCACACAGTTTTTCACAAAGTGGCGAACCTCAACCCATCTTTATTCATAAACACCTGAGGCTTTGTGGATGCTCCTTTTATAGCCAGTCATGATAGCATCACCTGTTACCTATTCACCTGTTTACCTGTGGAATGTTCCAAACAGGTGTTTATTGAACATTCCACAATCTTCCCAGTCTTTTTTTTTGCCCCTGTCCCAACTTTTTGGGAACATGTTGTAGGCATCAAATTCGGAAATTCGCGTATATTTACAAGTTGATATGGTAAAACTTTAAATATATTTTCTTGATACTGTTTTCAATTAAATATATGTAAAAAAAATTACAAATCACTGCTTTCTGTTTTTATTTGCATTTTACATCCTGTCCCAACTTTTTTGGAATTGCTGTTTGTACATATACTTTTTTTTTTTACTGTTAATATGAGAATATATGGAGAGTGATCCATTAAATTGAACAAAAAATTACGATTTTTTTTTTTGTAATTATGAAAGTTATAATGTGGGGTAAGAAGCCGCCAATGGGAATCAATGTTTTGAATCTAATGTAGGTCTAGTAATTTCGAACGTAAAACGACATTGTTCTTAAAGGGGGCGTTTTACCCCGGTTTACCCAAATAGCCTGTTTTCTAGTCATTTAGCCTACTAAAATGAGATTATCACTGCAACCATCAGTCCGCGGCACGTGAACAATTAGTTCACCTGTAGATGATGCTGTTGGTCAAAAACAGCGCTGGTGTGGGGGCTATCCACTCCTGCGGTAATGGGACAAACTTGTAAAAACCTTGTTAGAATTCACGATCGATCTTATGCTCACGCCAACAATTAAATATTGATTACATATATATTTTTTAACGTTCGTTTATAAAACAGTAGGCCTATAGCCTAAACAAAAAGTCTACGCGTGCTTTGGATCAAACAGCAAATACACAGGAAGATCAAGAGATCATTGGTCTCGAGGCATCGTTGACAGCTGGGGCGCAGGCGTAGGGTTTCTAAAGCATTAATTACACATCACTTTGTTTCTGCAGTTGAAGGACAACCCTCCGGTCTAACGGTTTCCGTTAATGAGCGGGCAGGCGGTATTGTTCAGGCAAACAACCGAATCAGAGGTGCGAGATGGCGTCCCTGGGGGTTTCTCTTCCCTCGACATTACGCGCCACTAGCTCGCGCTTTTCCCTCCTGCATGGAGTGAAGGGGGGTCCCTAATCTATTCCAAATGCATTTGACGAAAGGTTTTACACTTGTTGTTGAAACTGCTTAAATGAATCATTTCACCCCAAACATGAGATATCATAGTCTAAATATTGCGATTCTAATTTTGTGTTTATCATATCCATGGTATGTGTAATGTTATGCTGTGAAACAACAATCTCTAATAGCCTACTTTGTATGGAGTGTACCCTCCTTTCCAAGAAAAAAACCTCCTCCCCTCCCTGTTGCTGTGACAACCAACTGACGCGCAGAACCGTGCTGTGTGAGTAATCAGACGCTCGGAATGAAGCTGTGATGGGCGCTGTTCAACCCGGGAAAGTCTCAATCCGACAACGTCAAATGAGAAGGCTTCTATTGCAGCCAATCAGATGTTAGAACAATGATGCCAGAACACAGGTGGGAACTTCAATGATTCTGTAGACTGAGAGCCAAGAAACAAACGGAGAGTGACAGTCCTGTGCCACTGCCACTTATTTGAAATGGTCGCGTTTACCTGCGGAGATGATACTACAGAGATGAGAACGTCTGTCATTTTTAAAAGGAGGAGAGAGGATTGTGTCTCCCCAGGAAAAGACGACGTAACTCCAGATGACAGACATGTCACGATAGCAATGAACAGCAAAATTATTTGCGCTCCTGTGAAAAGGCCTCGGTGTCTTAGATACCGTAAGCAGAAGATTGAGTGCAGGTTAAGCGATTCCGGTTTTGAGGAAGAATTGCTAACTCCATTTTCCAGTTTATCTCCGGACTTCACACCCAGTAGGCATAGTGATCCGACAGCAGACCCACAGACTCAATGCAGGCTATTGTCAGACTGGCAGAATTTCAGAGATTATGGCGAGAGCTGCTATAACATTCAAAAACTCAACGAGGATAAATTCCTCCCTGTTAACTGCTTGGCTCGACAGCCTCAGGTAAGATGTAGCTGGAGTAGCCTACTTACCTTTGCAGACTATTAAAGCGCTCCTATTTCGGCGACGGAAAACCTCGTTAACTTCATGTTTCCGCAGGTCACGGCAGAAGCGCGCTGTAGATTGGTGAGTTGGCTCATCCCGGTCCATAGACATTTCAAACTGTCCTTCGAGTCCTGCTGTCTCGCCGTTAACATCATGGACCGATTTCTGTCCACCACGCCGGTCGCAGCAGACTGTTTTCAACTGCTAGGGGTTACATCGCTCCTGATCGCCAGTAAACAGGTGCGTGGCCCTTCATATAGCATTTCATTATGACGGTGAATAGATGAATGAGATAATGATAGGTAGGCTATGTGTTCATGATAATGGTCTGTATTTATTGTAATGATGAGTATATGGCTATGGTAATTGTGTGTAGCCTATGTGTTTATTGTAGGCCTAATGATGAATATGTTTATTTTAATGGTGTATGTGTTTATTGTAATGATAAATGTGTGTAAAGGCAGTTATAGATTTGTGTGCATGAAGTGCTACAGCATTGTTCTGACGCTATTTTTCAGATCGGAGGAAGTTATTTGACCTTCTATTAAGTATTATTGATTGATTGAGTAGTTGGAGGTTGATTAAGTGCAGTTATGGTGTTGTCCACGGTGTGAGTAGTTCTGTTGTCTCTCAGGTTGAGGTCTTCTCCCCCCGGATCTCCCAGCTGCTGGCTCTGTGCTGTGATGCCTTCACCAGGGATCAACTGTGCAACCTGGAGCGCATCGTCTTAACGCGACTGAGCTTCCGCCTGGCCATGCCCACTCTGGCCTACTTCCTCCATCACTTCAACCAGTGCAGACTGGTGCAGGACGGCCCCGGGGGGCATGACCGCAGCGATGCGGCCAGGTGCTGGAGCCTGGCACGGAGAATCTGTGAACTGAGCCTGGCAGACTACGCCTTCAACCGTTACCGCCCGTCAGTGCTGGCTGTGTGCGCCGCAAGACTGGCAGAGCGGTTGCTGAGCAAGGCCCCTATGGGCGAGGCTGGGCTGGATGAGGAAGAGGGACACTGCACTCACAATCTGAGGCTGCTTGTCTCTTTGAACCAGGAGGTTCTGCGCACCATGGCAGAACTGTAAACTCTGCATCGCCCCCCACAGGACAATCGTTTCTACTGCAGCTCACCTCTGCACTCTGCTGTAAGGCTGTGTGTACGTGTGCTCATGTATGTATGACATGTACATGTTTTGTGTGCATGTATGTATGACATGTACTGCACTAATGTACTGTACCAGTAATGCACTGTCCGCGCAAGTATTAATGATCTTAAGTTGTCTTATTTATTGGGCTACATAAGTGATTATGTAAGAGAATAGCTGTTTGTAGTAATGTCTATATAGACTGGAGTCTCAGCCACTTTGGATTTTTTCTTGTTACACACAATGTAGACTGACTGTAGTGAGCAATTACTGACTGTAATAAAATTATGTATTGAATGCATATGTATTGAATCTGACAGGGATAAATGAGACTTAATGTATGTCCTGAATTTTCACCCTTAGCTTTCAATAGATGAATGAATGAAAGGATTCATTGTTAATGTTTTATTCAATCATTGTTTTCATGTTGTTTATTTAATCATTGATTTGTGAAAGGTATTCTGTTGTGCAGAACTGCTGTACACTCATTACATGCATAACATTAAACTAGTATACTATTAAACTACTACTACCATCACCTTAAACAAAATCACTTTAATCTATTAAACTACAGTCATATTAGCTTCAGCCTGCACAGTATTCTGCATCCACCCAGACAACACCAAAATATTTGAAGAATATTGCAGAACAGACCAGTTAGATTACAATTTAATTGTGAGAAAGCATTTTCACAAAACGGATAATATCAAATCAAAATGTATTTATAAAGCCGAGTTTATAAAGTAAATGGACTTCACATTTAGGCTACCCTGTTCAAAACCCGCATGAAGAAAGCCAGAGACCACGGAGGTCGAAAAAAACTCCCTGGATGGTGCACAAGAACAAACCTGGTGGAACCAGACACTCAGTGGCCGATTTGTTGAACATTGCTTCCCAATAAAATGAACAAGAATTACCAGCGACGATTCAAATAATTTAAAACTTAAATAATAAAACCGAATAATGTTCAACTGACATCTAGGATTAGGAAACTAGATTATTTTCTATGTTAGGAAAGTTTAAATTTCAAAGAATGTTTTGCGAACCATGAACTAACTTGGGCAGGTAACTTAACTGCAATGTTTTAAATATGCATTGCAACATACAGGTATGGCTTAGCCTACAGATGAATTTGTTATGGAGGCAGGTAAAACATTAGCCTAATGATTGATCTTCACAGTTCACACTGAGTTATCTCTACCAAGCTTCTGAATGATGCGTCAATTAAGACCGCATATGTTTGTGGAGAGAAGGCCATCGACACTGTTGGAATAAAAGCTGTTAGCTACTGCGGGAGAAAGTTGTCGTACTACGGATGGGAATTTGCCTGTGCTAACGAATAATGTCATTCTCAGTGTCATATTGTTAATCACATAGTTTAAAATAAAATATTTAATCGTAGCATTGAGCTCTTCATCTTTAATCACGTATCGATCAATCTGGAGAACTGGGTAAAAAGAGTGAGCAAACTAATAATATAAAGTTGTTCGAGGCTAAATAATTTGGCACCAGCCGCGAAGCCCATATGCAAAAGTTCTGTAAAAAAAAAAAAGAATTCTATAAAAATCACATATGCCATATACAAAACTTATAAAATGAATACTCCGATCAGCCACAACATTAAAACCACTGACAGGTGAAGTGAATAGCATTGATTATTTCGTTGATATTTTGGTTAATCTGTACTCTAGCACTTTGAGTTTGAAAGGGTTGAAGTGCAGACTGTCAGCTTTAATTTGAGGGTATTTTCATCCATATCGGATCAACCGTTTAGAAATTATAGAACCTTTTGTATAGTCCCCCCCCCCCCCCCTCCCATTTTTGGGCATCAAAAAATATTGAACAGTTTAACAGTTTAACATACAGTTTTTCTGGTACTCTTACAAGCGATACTATAACGTATCTGCATTTGAATGGATCTCTATGGGAATTGGGGGGTGGGACTAGATTTAGCTATAAATTATGTTGGTATTTTACCAATACATGGCTGTAGGTCAGGGTCTGAGGTATCAAACGAGCCTCAAACCATCACTCTGTTGTCAGATATGCAGTAGATAGGAGTGGATCACTTTAAGAGTTGTTTCTACTGACAAATTTTCCTATTGAACTTTATGGAAAAATAAGTCAGGAGAAGAAACCCTTCAAGTTATCCATCCATATCCACTTTGTGTCATTGTACCCTCAAAGTGCTAGAGTACAGAACCAAAATAACAACGAGATAATCAATGTTATTCACTTCACCTGTCAGTGGTTTTAATGTTGTGGCTGATCGGTGTATGTGGTAGAGAACTAGCATATCAGACTAAAATTAAATAGTTCCCCAACATACATGGTACTCCCTTTAAACATTACAGTCAAGCGACATACAGTAAGTGAAAAAAACATTTAAAAAAACATTGAGAGATTGTGGAAGAATTGTATACAAATATATAATATAATAGCCTAATCAACATATACAATTTTTATAAAACTTTGCGAGTATGATCATATATAATGTTTACAGACCTTTTATGGGAGATTACACGATAGCCTACATGTGCCCTGTTTGACTTAATTATCGCGTGAAGACTGCGCGCATGACTCGCGCCAGAGCACGCACTTAATCGCCATCAAGCTATAATTCACTTGTTTGGCTTCTTCTTCCGTTACGTCGCTTCATAAAACCACGGAACACAACCATTCCAAAGGTCTAAATATTATTATGAAACACCAATATGTTATGATTGTTTGATTAGTTAGTTCATAATGATGAACGAATTAATCAAACAATTATAATCAAATAATAATTATATGTTTAATGAGTTTTGCAGTCCAAAACCCTCGTTGTTGTGTTTTTACTAAGATAAAAAAATTATCTAATTAATCAAAGAAAAAAGACCAAATAAAATGTGAATTACTTTTACTCCCCTCTGTTAAGAATGAACATACCTAATGAAATGCTTCTCTACCATTACGGTTTATAATATATAGGCTATGTGGAAACTTGTTTGATCTACCTAATTATGTTTATTGTTCAAAAGATTTCTGTAAGATCAACGGTAAGTTGTTGAACTGGCGCCGTCAGGGTCGGAACGGCGCAAAACTGTGTTTGTGTCTCTGCGCTGAATAATTCAGCACAGCGGGGTCCGGTGGTCCCAAGTGGACCGCCAATATGATTCGGATTTAGCGCCTGCGGTTGGCACACACTGCCCGCTCCAAGGCGCCACCTCTCGCGCTCATATTTCTCTGTTCTCGCACCCGCATCATCTCCAGGGACGCCGCTCTGCCCTCGAGACTTCTTACAAACGGTTATGATTGGATAGAGAAACTTGACATAGCAGCAGTACTGTCTGGCTACTACTAGAATATAGAATATATAGCTTCTCTTATGTGAACATTTTGGTTATAACATTTTAGTAGGCGACAGTGTTGCTCATAAATGCTCAGAGTAGCTCGCCTGACATGCATAATGAAAGGAAAGTATTTGGGAGAATTTGTCCCAACAGGATTGCGAACTGTCACTCCCGGATTGAAGACAAGAAACCTGCCACATACTGTGAAAAACAGGTAGGCTAGGCAAAAGTCCCGGACAGTGTGTCCAATATAAAAACATGAATTGTTCATTCATCTAAAACAGCTAACCCATTGTGTCGCAACATTTCAGGAGGCAGCAAAGAACGCAAAGAACAATGTTCCAGTTTCCATCTATATTGAAGAAAATATCAGCATCGTTGACGAAGGTAAGGAAAGATGCTCGATGCAATTGGCGAACAATTTGGTTTTAAGAAGTTCCATTCGCCTGTAGCCTATACTTGAATTGGCCCACATTAACTTTTACTGTAGATCGATATTTTATAGACCTATACTTTGATCGATGGCTTATCTCTTATGTCCCCGCAGCCTTTGCAACAATTGCATGGCAAGACCTGGGCGATTGCACTTCCGTTCTGAGGCGTGAGAGTGACTCCAGTGACCTCCAGGTAGACCGTTCGCACATCATCATAGCAAACATCAAACCACATGCTTGCATGAGCAGCGCTAATCAGTCACTGGGTACATTACCGGCACAGTAGAACGTAATGACAGCATGCACCCATGTGCAGCCTTGGATCCGGCCTTACATGCGATATTAATCATGCTACTTTAGTTTAATCATAGTTTTTTTTATTGCATTTGCTCGTATTTTCATAGATCGTTTAATGCGTTATGCGCATAATGTACGGAGTCAGTCGGTTGAATTGAGGTCATTGCTGAGCAAACACTCAATTTACAACATCAGTTTCATTGAAGCATCTGAACACGTGTGTAGGTATTGTCATAGCGACAGCCAGTTTGTGTTTTGGCTTTTAACTGTGAAATGGAGTGGAACAAGGGGATAGCCTCCCCATTGTTCAATTTCCCGCGGGGTCTCAGACTCTCACAAACACGTATTAATTTCGTCTGTACTCGCTATTATGTGGTAATCTACTGGTTTCATGGTAGCATAGCTGAGTAGAAGTACGCGCTGTGGGAGTTGGTTAATATTTGACCGTTTTCACAGCAGAGTGTACAGGAATGTGGTTGGCTCGTGCCTTGGACCTATGGGATGACAGTCACTCATCCAGGTCCGCCGCTGACGCGGCTGCTAAAATACTCGAGCCGTCGGTTAAGGTTCATTGTCACACACGAGACGGATCAAACAAAGCCCATTCTGCTTCTAGGATTCTGTAGGATTTAATAAGAGGCTTAAAGTCATCATGGCTGTAGAAACCTGCCGCTATACTCAGTTCCCACACTGGGGCTATGACTTTCAGGTAATGAATTTGCATTGATTATTGAATTATTTGCGCAGTCATACATATAGAAAAGTCTTTATTTGAAATACTTTCACGGACACAGAATATATATTTGTGTATCCGTCTATGGATTGTTGTCTGATTTCTTTCTTGTGTGCAGATGCACGGCTCAGGGTTTGCGATCCAGGACTTCGTGGATTCTGGTGTGAGCTTCATCCCGGGTAAGCACTGAATTAATAATAATAATAACTTTATTTATTTAGCGCTTTTCAGAACAGGTCGCTCAAAGCTCTTTCCGAAACAATGAAAACAGGATAAAATACACAGTATTATATATACAAGTAGCACATACAATTAGACCAGCAGAACATTAAAACAATAATAAAATCTATAAAATACACAGTAAAATAAGACCAGTCAAAACAGAAAATAAAAATCATTCAATAAAAGGCTAATCTAAAATAATGTGTTTTTAAAAGAGACTTAAAACTATCAACTGACTGTGCCTTTCTAATGTTAACAGGAAGTGAATTCCAGACAACAGCGCCTTTAACACATTAAACAAAAATAAAAGTTTTTAAAAATCAAAATAATAACTTTAATAATTATTTTAGTTATATGCTTTCATATCGATCTCTAACACAAAGTTCTTTAGGGCCTACAATAAAACAATGAAACAACAATGAGACAACTGCCCCATAGCCATTGAGGGGCTCTAAGCAGGGTCTGATTTGGAGTCCCTCAACCCAACTTTATAAATAATATATACATTTTACAATATTCAGGAGGCCCCCATGGCAGTTACTGGGCCCTAAGCAGCCGCTTAGTGTATTGAGTTTGGCCAGCTCTGAAACAAAATATACTTTATATTATATATGTATATGATTTCATTGGAATTGTGTTTCATATCATTTATATATAATCAACATTTATTATTATTAATAATAATAATAATAATAATTATGATGATTAGGTATTAAGATTGCTGTTAATTTCTTCTCTCTCCCAGACTCCCCCTCTCTGCTGGACACCAGTGCCTGCTCCAGTGGCAGTCTTCCACTCTCTGACTGCAGTTTGTCTGACTTCCCAGGATGCACTATTCTCCCCATCCCCTCTGTTCTAGACATGCCTCCTCAGCAGAGCCTGTCACACACACCCCCAGTAGCCCACCAGGCCCTGCCCCAGGACACACCTCAGGAACAGCTCTTCTGGAGGAATCTGGCTGAGCACCAGCAGAGGGCATTAGGAGATGTCCTGGACACCAACAACCAGGTAAGCTACACAAGGATACAGCAACATTTGCAAAGACACGAGCTGGCAACATTTTAACACTGCAAAGACACAATCTGCAACATTTCAACACTGCAAAAAAACATCTGGCAACATTTTAACACTGCAGTGACAAATATATACCAATAAGCAAAGAGCTATCAGTATTACTGCAGAACTACAGAGATGCAGATACGAATATGCAAATATTGATATTCAATTTGAAGCTTACTGAGATTGATACTTTTTGAGGAGGCTGTGCCTGCAGCCCTCTGTACATTTCAGCACAGTAATGCATTAATGTGGATCTCTCCTGTTTCTTACAGCTCCACCTCACACTAAACAAGAAGCAGGAAGAAACAAGGTCTCTACAGCAGCGGAATCTGCACCTGAAAGAACTGGCCAATCAGGCCAAGCACCTGGCCTCTGTCCTCAGTGTATGTACCCTGCGAGGGCTGACTGAGCTCAGCATCCCCTAACCCTAACCCGTCTGTGTGCTTTCTGACTCTGATGGTAGGCTATGGTACAGCAGAGGGATTTGTGCTGTGAGACACATATATAATAAAGAGAAAATAATTCAGGGAAATGGCAGTAGATGGCGCTGTTACTTCAGAGTGTTTTGGGTGCAGCATGTGTAAGTCTGTTCCTCTCTCCTGCAGAGGCTGATCAGCCCCACTGGAAACCCCCCACCCCCTGGAGGGCCCCCTGCACTGCACAGCCCCACCAAGAGACGTAGGCTGGAGTGGCGGTCCGAGCTGGAGGGCGACGGCATGCCCGCCGGCGAGGACGTGAGCCGAATCCTCAGAGACGTTTCGGATCGGTGTCGCGCCGTCCTGCAGGAGCAGGCCGGAGATCGGCCGCACAGTGCCCGGATGCACGGAAAATTCCAGGGACTGCTCACGTCCACGCCTCACATCAGTGCGCGTCCGCAGGTGGGCGAGGAAGAGGAGGATGAGGGCACGGCCTTCAGAACCTTCATCAGGGACCACTGCACCATCCGAACCCTGACCTTCCCCCAGGGACATGCCTTTATTTCCCGCACCCCACAGGGGGGGTGCCGCTTCAGATGGATTCCGAGCTAGTGCAGAGTCAGCTAACTGCTCTCTCGCTGCTGTGGGTCTACTCTGCAGTTACAGGCCTCACTGCCACACACTAATTTCCCCCATGTTCTCAAGTACAGCAATGAACAGAGTGCCATTTGGATGTAACTATTGTTATATTGTAAATTGATTTTTCTGTTTTTAACATGGGAATGGTTTCAGAATGGTTCTGAACATGAACAATGTTTTATATTTTATAAATCCATGTCAATAAACGCTCCCACGGAGCTGCTGACTGTTCTCTTTATATCTGGAGTGTTATAATTATGTTTCTGTCTCATCGTTTTGTTATAATATTTTTCAGTTATGGATAAAATATTTACTTTTTAATGGAAAATAAAAATATTTATATGAACTTTTTTTAATGAAACTGATCAACAGATTTTGGAGAGGGATTTAACCGGAAAGAAACATGCAGTGATAATGTGAGTTATTCATGAACTTGTGATCTTTCCTGTTGGCTGATGCTCTCCACTGCACTGAGTTGTCTCCCAAGGTTTAAATCCCAGGTGGACCACAGCCGTTGTACCCTTGAGTAGTACTTAACCTGAATTGCTTCAGTAAAATACTCAGCTGTTTAAATGGACTGTACATAAAAATGTAATCTGTGTAAATTGCTCTAGATAAGAGCTGTTAAATGCCTAAAATGTCAATAAACATGACCTTTGACCCTGACAGTTACTTGTTCACACGAATGTCTCGAACACTGCACCACAGCAAAGAACTAACAAGATATACGCTATTAGGCAAGTCAGTGGACAGTTTTTTAAACGCTGTCTGCAATTTGTAGTGAGATTGTCCATTGGGAACTTAATAGACAAGTGCCGAGACAGAACAATCCTAATTTATGCAGAAATATGGGCATGAAGTAAAAAAAAAAAATTGTAAGAGCTATCTCTAAGCAAGCAGCTAGCTAACAACCCTGTATTTGTCAGCCAAAAAAAAAAAGTGACAATATACGCAATTCAAATGATTCAATCTGACAAGGTAAATACCTGTACACCTCCCATCTCATGAACATACCTAAGATCCATGTTGAACAGGTAGTGTCATATACATTTTTTTCCATAAAATTGAAACTGAACAATTATTCCAAACAAAATACAACTCATTTAGTTTGTCCATTGTCATGGACAAAAAATCCACCAGGTTGGTGATTTGATCCCAGCCTCATGTTGCATGGCGCGGTCAGGGCGGAGCTGTGCAGCAGGAAATGGCCACGATGTAGAATTATTTTTAGAAGGCCAGGGGTATACATGAAGAAAATGTGATCTTCCACCAACAAAAAACAAACAAACTAATCTTTAAATCATGGAGTTAAAACCCAAAATCCTACAACATTACACCTCTGCTTATCATATGTACTTTACGATATTACAATATTAAATTCTGATATTTGAATGGAATTACAATGGTCTGATACCCGAATGTGCTATCTAGTGTTAAATAAGTGTGTGACCTTTGCTGTTAAGCGAATGCGATATATGGTGTTAAGTGGATTTGATATCCAGGGTTAAGTGTGTTCTCTAATGTTAAGTAAATATGTAATCTGTAGTATTATGTGAACATGCCCCAAGCTGCTTCAGTCATTTTTGTAAAATTTTGTTTTTATGGGAACTTGATGATCATACTGGGGAAAGGAGCAGGTATTGGGATTAGAACAGGTCCAGGAGAGAGCGAGCCCTTTGTGTGTTTCACCCCGTTAGTGGCCGGCCGCTCAAACATTGACTTACACTTTCCACACCTAAGCCCATTCCTCCTCAAAACAAACACTGTGAAATCAAAAAAGTTTGTCTGAGGTCAACAGTGCCAGAGGTGAACAGGTACTCCAGCAAGACTCCTTAGCACCTGTTCAAACTCCCTCCGCGATGGCCGTTTGCTTTCACTCATTGAAAACATGACATCAGCTTCACTCTGCACCAGCGTTTACAGTACCCGGAGGAGTAGGACGTGTGTTTGAGAAGGCTTTAGGTCGGAGAGGAGATAAGATGCGAGTGATACCATAGTGAGGCCCTCTGATGTGGTTTCTATTTTGGGTGCGCTCCACGAGACAGCGAGGTGTGTAGCTGTGATCCTGTAGTTTGATTCTCACCCCCAATAGTGCTGTTGGTGCAGATTTATAGACCCTGTGCTCTGCTGTGTCAGTCAGAGGACTGATCTCAGGTCAGCAGTGTAAATATGAGCACATGACTCAGAGAGCTGCCGGTTTGGAGCTAGTAATGCTGAGATCAGCCTCAGCTGTGGACACTGTACATATGAACGAGCACAGAGTTAAAGTCATGCAAAATGAATGAAGGAAATGTGCTGAAAATCACTGAAATCTACACAAGCACCACAAAATGAAAGTGACATCAACATAATTCATACAGAAACCTCATAAAAGCATGGCTTAGGGCTAAAATACATTTTAAAAAACGGAATAAAAAAAGCCCTCTGATATTTGCACTGACTTGCCCACAGCTCACACAGAAGATGATGTCTTTAGTGTAATTAACAGAAGTAACTAAATGAGACCAAGGGTTCAATCCAGCAACAGAACCAGCCTTACAGTGGGGCAGGTGATGATCACAAAATGACATGTCCTGTTCGATGTTGGACCAAGTACCAACATATCTAAGTTCTGAAGTAAAGATAGTTTTAATGAAAATATACAGGCTTTCAAAGCAAAGCTGTCCACCAACATGATGAACACAGCTAAAGATAATAAGGCAGTATTAGCCCAGCACAGATACAGTCAAGCCGGAAAGTCAGCCCACCCCTTTCACCTTCTCCACGTTTTATTACATTAAAGACATATTCTACAATAGATTGAGTTCATTTTTTGTCTCAAAATTCTACACAAAATAGCCCATAATGACAAAGCGAAAACATGTTTTTAGAAATTTTTGCAAATGTATTAAAAATTGAAAACTGAAATCTCTCATTTACATAAGTATTCATACCCTTTGCTTTAACATATTTTTAAAGTATCATATTTAATATTTGGTCACATATCCTTTGCATGCTGTTACTTCCTGAAGTCTGTGACCAATCAACATCAAAAGACTCTCGATATCTTATTTCCAGGTACTGTTACAAGCGATACTATAACCTCTCTGCATTTGAACTGATCTCTATGAGAATTTGGGGGTGAGACTAGATTCAGCTGTAAATTATGCTGGTACAGTATGGAACACATGACTGGCAAAATGGCTGTACGTCATCAAGGGTCTAAGGTATAAAACGAGCCCCCAAAAAGGAAGGATATCTAAATGGCATCAGGCAAACCATGGGGGTGAAGAGGTGAGTCTTCAGTTTGTGTTGGAAGTTGGGCAGGGTTCTGGCTGCAGTGGGAATCTCATTCCACTACCCTCATCATTTCAAGAAAGTAATTTGTCAGCTGGGAGGCAAAATTACAATTTTGAGTGACATGATATATTAGAAATGAACTTATGACCTGTGACCTTTAACCCAGTATACGTTTCTGGACGAACAGGCGCCTGTGGAGATTTTTCTGACTGTGAAAAGAAGCAGAAATGTTCAGGTCAGACTAATTTTTTTCAGCTGAGAAGTGCCTGTTTGGACTGCTTTGTGCTCTTGTCTTGTCTTATTTATGTTTGCTTTGTGATTCATGCTCCAAATTCACAGTTATTACAAGCTCTCTTCGGCTGCATATTCATGAATAGCCAACCTGTGCATTTATAGAAGAGATAAATTATATTATATTCACATTCACAGAAATGGTCAATAGTGATTAAGACCAAAACATAAATTATAAAAAAGGCATTTTTTGCAGGACTGTGGTGAAAAAGATTCTGAAAAATTGTGGCAATAATTATAATGCACTTAACATAACATAACATAACACAAGAGTAAGACAAGAACAGGCCATTCAGCCCAACTTGCTTGTCTATTCCTACCACTAAAAGAAAATAAAGAAAAGCAATATAATATATTTTTTTTTAAAGTGTGGGAGCCTTCGGTGTTATAGTGTCTTACATTGTGTCAAGCCAGGCCTTGAATACTCCTAGTGTTTTTGCCTCCACTACATGCCCAGGCAAGCTATTCCACACTGTGACCACTCTCTGTGAGAAAAAGTATTTTCTAATGTTTGTATGGAATTTACCCTTCGTCAATTTCCATTTATGCCCCCTCATTCTGCTAACCAAACTGAACTGGAATAATTTTTTGTAGCTTACTTTATTTATCCCTCTGATCAATTTAAAAACCTCAATCAGGTCTCCCCTAAGTCTCCTTTTGCTGAGCTTGAAAAGTCCAAGCATCTCTAGCCTTTCCTCATAGCACTTATTTTTTACACTTAAATGAAATTAGTTGTAAGGACAGATAAGAGCAATTTGTTGTTAGATAGAGAAATATGTGGCTAGTGCCTGATGATGTCCCATACTGTTTGTATATGAATGCCTTTGACATGACCTTGGCACACTGGGATTACAAGTTAATTTCTGATCAGACGGGCCTTGTAGGATTGGACACAATTGGATGCTTAAATGTTCAAGATGATGAGATTTTTTGTCTCTAGACAAGTGCAGGTGTAATAATGCTGGGGCAGGTACAAACCACAATTCCAAAAAAGTTGGGACAGTATGTGAAATGGACATAAAAGCAGAAAGCAGTGATTTGTAATTATTTTTTACATATTTAACTGAAAACAGTATAAAGAAAAAATATTTTATGTTTTACCTTTAACTTTATTGATTTTTGTAAATATATACTAATTCCGAATTTGATGCCTGAAACACGTTCCAAAAAAGTTGGGACAGGGGCATAAAAAAGACTGGAAAGTTAAAAAAAACACCTGTTCGGAACATTCCACAGGTAACAGGTGATGCTATTACAAGCAATAATATAACCTCTCTGCATTTGAATGGATCTCTATGGGAATTGGGGACTAGATTAAGCTGTAAATTACACTGGAACAGTATGAATCACATGGTTGGCTAAATGGCTGTAAGTCATCAAGGGTCTGAGGTATCAAATGAGCCTCAAATCACCACTCTGCTGCTAGATATGCAGTAGATATGGATGGATAACTTGAAGGGTTTCTTCTCCTGACTTATTTTTTCATAGAGTTCAATAAGAAAATCTGTCAGGAGAAACAACTCTTAAACTGATCCATCCATATCTACAACATATCTGGCAGCAGAGTGATGGTTTGAAGCTCGTTTGACACCTCAGACCCTTGATGACTTACAGCCATTTAGCCAACCATGGGTTCCATATGATTCCCGTGTAATTTACAACTTAATCTAGTCCCACCCCAATTCCCATAAAGATCCATTCAAATGCATAGATGTTATATTATCGCTTGTAAGAGTACCTGAACTTTTTAAAAACTTTCTGGTTTTGTTTGCCCCTGTCCCAACTTTTTTGGAACGTGTTGCAGGCATCAAATTCTGAATTAACGTGTATTTACAAAAATCAATAAAGTTATATATAAATATATGTAAAAAATAATTTACAAATCACTGCTTTATGCTTTTATGAACATTTTAAATACGGTCCCAATTTTTTGGGAATTGGGGTTTGTACATGTACAGGTGAGATCATGCTGGCAGATGCACAGGTGTGATAACGCTGTGATATGTACAGGTGTGATAATGCTGGAAGATGTACAGGTGTGATAGTGCTGGGATATGTACAGGTGTGATAATTCTGGGACACGTACAGGTGTGATAATGCGGGGAGAGGTACAGATGTGATAATGCTGGGATATGTACAGGTGTGATAGTGCTGGGATATGTACAGGTGTGATAATGCTGGGACAGGTACAGGTGTGATAATGCTGGAATATGTACAGGTGTGATAATGCTGGGACAGGTACAGGTGTGATAATGCTGGAATATGTACAGGTGTGATAATGCTGGGACAGTTACAAGTGTGATAGTGCTGGGACAGGTACAGGTGTGATAATGTTTATTTCTGCTTCACTGCTGTATTCCAGTTTGAGTGTGAGCCATTAATAATGACAAATAATTGTCTTATTTGCACAGCTCACAGTGTGTTGGGCTTCCTGTTTGAGATGTCTGCAGATATACATCGGCACAGACAGGTACAGGCTATGATGTTATATCTGTCTAATGTAACCAGGTCTGTCCTGGACTGCTCTTATGTTTAGCTCATTTGTATTGCTTTGAGAGCCCTTTGAGTACAATATACTGTATAAATAAAGTTGTATTATTTATTTTATTATTTTTTCAAATTAATTTTCTGTGAACACTGTAGTTCTGTAATTATGTGTGTGCCAGAGACACTCGAGCTCTTTCTCCCACACAGCATCCACCAAACCACTACACAAGCACCACACCCACATCCTCTACCCTTCTACCCTTCCCTCCCCTCCCCCCAAATTGCACACAAATTGCACATCAGTTGCATGCCTGAAAGTGTGTGTGTCGGCTCTGGGATTGTGAATAAATGTACATATGGGCAACAGGAGTCGCCAAGCTGAAATCTGTTCACTTCTCTCTGCTGCCACCACATGGTGAGCACGTATTATAGAAACCCTGCAGCACATCTCACATCCACTAAAAAAGACCATCTGCGACAAAATTACATGTTTGGTGCTTTATTTCACCAAACATGGTATTTTAAAATTAAATTAATTATAAAGGGAATCTAAGATTAATTTGGTATAGTCTTTGAGAGGATCATCGTCGAAGCCTGCCCATTTAATTCGGCTGGGTCAATATGAATTCACCTATTGCCTATCACCATTTTGAAAGAAGAATATCTTTCTTTTTTAACATGGCAAGAAGTTTACCACCAATTTCGTTTGTAGGCTACTTTTAGCTATCGTCTTCCAGCTTACTGCCTGACTGTTAATATCATAGCCTATACTTTTTTCCCATTGGTTATGTGGCTAGTTATTGTTATTATACGTATTTGTATGTGTTATTCTTTAGTTCCGACTGATTTGTATTAGTTCTTTACTCTTTCGTTGTAAATGAAAACATAATTTTCCTCACTGGTCATATAGGCTAATTCGTAGGCTAGCCCTACATTTGAAAAACTGTTGCGATTTAGGTCACATCATTCATAGTCCTTTGAAGAAAAATATTATGTCGTTTCATCATTGTAGCCTATAAGAAGTGCACAATTAATGTTATAGCCTAGCCCTAGTTATTGAGTTATAGGGTATTCAGGGCACAATACTGCATTGATTGGTTGATTGATTTAACTAGTTTCTATAACAAAAACGTCTTCCTCGACTTCAGATCCCAAATTGAGAATTGCTAGGCTATTTATTTATATATATTATCCAAAAATACTACTTCATTTGTAAACTTGAATCAACGTTTCCTGCAGTACAGGGAACCTCAAATACATAGCCTAGCCTCTACCCATAACGGTAATAATCAGCTGAAGTGATAGTCGGTGAGTGCATTATCTCCCATTATTTGCAAAGAAATTCGTTTTTCTTTAATCTACAAAGCTGTCAGTAAGACGCATTAAGCGATGGCGTGTTAATGACAGGTTTTACAGTTTAAACTAGCGCCAAGACTGCGAGAAAGACCGCCTCTTCTCTGCTTGTCGGTAACCTCAGTAACGAAATCAAAACACAATAGAAACCTGCACTAATCCCCTAACAACTAGGCAGCGAACAGAAAACAGACAGGAAGCGCAAATAAACGAATATATAAAAAGGTCAAAAAGTACACTAACATATTGATGGTTATTATAACTATTATGGTTATTCATTTTTAAATGGCAGCACCTGCTGGTTGCCCATTGAGCGCACCTGTTGCCAGGCTGGTCGCGTGGTTCGCGCGGCGCACATATGGAAATGGCAGGTGGCAAAATAGAATGGTTTCGCGGCACACGTCCCTCCCAGAACCCTGCAGTGTTTAATAAGAACGTTGGGGATTCCAATTAGCCTACATTGGCCTCGATTCAATCAATATTATGTTTCAAACATTTACTTATAATATAGGCAATCGTGTTCACATTAACCCAGTGTCCCTGAAATTTTCTACAGGGATAACGTACCGTGGTGATCTGAAACACACTTCGTCTACTTTGTTAATTTATTTATTTATTCTTTTTTAAAAAGTATTTTTAAGTCAATTAAAGACATTAATATAATTTTACCTAAAACACTTTTTTAATGCAATTGATAGCTGGGCAATTCATATTTCCCCGTTCGGAACATCCACACATCCACGTAATAAAACAATTCTACCTGCTGGACAGCTAAAATACTTTAAAGCGGATGTATTTCAATATAATGTAGGGAATAATGAATTAGTGGTCATAAAAAAAGTCAATATACTATGTTAACATATTATTATTTTTTATAGCCTATGTTAACACATTATTAAAACCCCGTCAGCTCAAGCCCGCACCCAGATGACGCGTCGCTTTGGCGTGGTTGCCATGACAACCGTGTCACATTATAACTGGGGTTCCCTTACGTCCACCAATAGCGTGGGGGCGAATGGCATTCCCGCTCCGAGTTCCGCCCGGTGTGCGTATTTATTGGTGGTGCATCTAGGTTCTGGAGCAGTAGGTAGGCGAGACAGAGAGACGAAGGCGTAGGCCTACATTGACATCCAGACTGAACTGTACGTTCTAGTCATTTTTGTACATCACAATGGAATGGAAGTTAGAGAGATATTCCCGTTTTAGAGTAAAACCACAGGATGTGACGCTCTGGGTATGCTAATCGCCAAAATCATTTCTTTGCTGAATACAATTATATTGTCATGCAGTGAAATTTGAACGTAATTTGAATACATACTATTTACGAGACTCTGTTTTTTCTTTAATCTCCAGGAAAATGTAATGAACAGGCTTTCTAAAGACTTCGTAAGTTCCAAGAGGCACTATCCACTCAAGACCCTAAGTACAAAGGTAAGGCTCCTAGGAGTGCTTTAAGAGAGCTAATTTGAACAGGGTTTAATATACACACACCCCCAAGGAAGACGGCTTCTGTATATTACACTAATTTGTTTAAGAATAAAAAATCTATATGAATTCAAATAGTTATGAAGTACAGTATCAGTATTATTAAAATTAAGTTACAGTGTGGTAATGTGATGGTGTAACATCGTAACAGTATTGAAGTGTAACAGCTTAACAGAGTTGCAGTTTGATAGTCTAACAGTGTAAAAGAGTTGCAGTGTTACAGTGTAACAGTGCTGAAGTGTAACAGTGTAATAGAGTTGTAGTGTCATGGCGTAACAGAGTTGCAGTGTGGCAGTGTACTGCTGCTGGCTGTGGTGTGACTGGCAGCTGGCAGATACACTCCTCACTGCTGCTTTCAAAAGCAGTCTCATTCAGATCAACAGTGATGTCACTTCCTGAAGAAAAAATCCCAAGAACAACAAATACCAATATCAATCAAGGGAGTACTTTTTGGATCTCCAGTAGACACAACTGCAATATGTATGAGAAAGACATAGCATCACTCCAGGAATAAGTACGTGTGGGACTGCTGGCTGGCTCATCCGTTTAAGGCACGGTTCACATTCCAGTGTTAGTTGGAGTTTAGTTCCAGTGTTAGTTGGCAGTGTAATGTTAGCTGGCTGTGAAAATCTCAGATGATGCTGCAGCTGCTACCCAACTGTTCACCCTGCGACCCAACCAAGCCTTCTTAGGACCATACCATCTCCAAGATATGGGTGTACCATCAGATAGGGGTCTACTGTACCATACCTACAGTGATAAGAGTGGAAGGCTAGTTGTGCACTGTGGTGCTAGCTGTTTATGCCATGAGGTCTGTGTGAGGTGCGTGTTAGAGGTATTTGGGGTGTGTGGTACAGGTGTGTGTTACAAGAGTTGTAGTTTGATGGTCTAACAGTGTAAAAGAGTTGCAGTGTTACAGCGTAACAGAGTAACAGTGCTGAAGTGTCATGGCGTAACAGAGTTGCAGTGTGGCAGTGTACTGCTGCTGGCTGTGATGTGACTGGCAGCTGGCAGATACACTCCTCACTGCTGCTTTCAAAAGCAGTCTCATTCAGATCAGCAGGGATGCCACTTCCTGAAGAGAAAATCCCAATGAACAACAAACACCAATATCATAGCTGCACATAAAGCGTCTTCCTCCGATTCATCTCTGTGCAAGCCTTGCGAGCGGTGATGTGATAAGAAGCAGGGCTTGGCAGCGCATGCCTCGGAAGTGACGACCTGCTTGTCTGCCCTCTCCTAAATTGATGACGCACCGCTGACATACAGTTGGGCAAATTTTTGTGTGAAGCATCTTTATGATGAGGCTCTGTAAAAAGCACCATACAAAAAAAGAACTGACTTGAATTGTGCGTGTGGCAGGTAGGCAGTGTGCCGTTAGCTGGCTGCTCTAACCAAACAGCAGCCACTACCTCACTGCTACTAGCCTGCTCATGCCTTGCATGTACCAATTTTGTGATTGGTTAATTTGGCAGTTTAGTGTTAGCTGGCAGTTTGTGATTGGTTAGTTGACAATAAAACATTAGCTGGCCATTTGTGATTGGTTAGTTGGCAGTGTAACGTTAGCTGGCTTTGAAAATCTCAGCTCACGCTGCAGCTGCTACCCAACTGTTCTCCCTGCAACCCAACCAAGCCTTCAGAGGACTATATCATCACCAAGATAGAATGGGATGGGGGGGGGATCTCTCAGATAGGGGTATACCATGCCCTACAGTGATAAGAGTGGGAGGCTTTTTGTTCAGTGTGGTGTCGACTGGTTACGCAGTGAGGTCTGCGTGAGGTGTGTGTTAGACGTATTTTGGGTGTTTGGTAAAGGTGTGTGTTAGCTGTGTGACAGATACAGGTGGTTTGTCCTAATAAGGCAGTGTATCATTAGCTGGCTGTGCCAAGTTCAGCAGCTAAGTGCACTCCCACATCAGGGCATGCACTGCAAACCTGTCCACCAATCAGATTAACCCACATCAATTTGATTGCAAACCTATGTACCCATCAGATTAACTGTTTAATTTCACACCTGTCCACCAATCAGTTAACTGCGTATCCCTTTAACCTGCTGTTCTCACAAGGGTTGCCTGTGGGCAGATCTTCACTGACATGTTTTTCGCCCCGTTTGACTGCCCAGCTTGTCCATTTTCATCGCACAACTCAGACAGTTGCAGGCTGGCCTGTTTGGTTCTTTGGAGACTCCAGATTTCCACTGGAAAATTACTGCACATCTGTTACATTATAATCTGTGTTTGCATATTGCAGTGTCTGCTCACACACACAAAGAGCTGCGGAAGTGTTATCTGAGGATTCCCTGCTTATCAGTTAGTAGCTCTAAAACAGTATAATTTATAAAGTGACAGTCTCTTCAGTTGTAGTTGAACTGACAATGTTCAGTCTCCCCAGGCCAGAGAAGGAGGGAGGGAGGGAGAGATGACTGGGACAGCTGTACTGGGATGTTCAGGCTGAAGGAGAACAGGAGAAGTCTTGTGACAGGTCAACACCCAGACAGAAACACACTCTCACCCTGTGAACACAGCTCATAGACTCTTACAAGTCAGTAATGAGGCACAGTATCACTACAGCACTAAAAGCTTGATATTTAATATGTAAACGACATTTTTCACAATGTTTTTTTTTCTTTTTCTTCCAGTGCACCCCTTCCCCAGTCTAAAAAAACTCAGTGTATCCCTGTGAGCAGTCTCTCAGTCTGGCCTCTAATAGTATATTATTATAATATAAACAGTAACTAAGCCTCACAGATACACTAAAGTCACATGACCAGAAGGGTGCACATTTAGTGGTTCCACTCCAAGCATAATTCCTGATGAGCACAGCCCAGTCCACAGGCTCAAAGCGCAGCCCCAAACAGGAAGGGGTGCCAATCAAACTGTCTTTCAGTGAGCCAATGAGCTGTCAGAGTTCCGCCCTCTTCCTCAGAATGATCTGACGCACCAGCGCTGTGGCTTCCTGCCGGATTGTTTCCATGGACTCCTCAGCTTTCCAGAACTTCACCACCTTCCCTTCTGGATTTACCAAAAACTTCCAGAAGTTCCATTTTGGAGTTTTCTGCACAGAGTCTGTAAAGAGGTCACACACAAACACAGAAACACACATGCATGCACACACAGTCAGCTCCGTTCTCTGTAGAGACCATAGGTACAAAGCCCAGTGATGGGGATCCTGTGCCATATGAGATTAGGCCAGGTTAGGAGTTTTGCCAGGACACTGATGACCCAAACTCTTTCTTGCCCCCAAAAAAATTTGGCCCTGAATATATCCAATTCCCACCCTAATTTGGAATGTCCAATTATCAGCAACCGCATTCATACGCAAGGCCCACAGCCAACTCGGGAACGTGTAGATAACTGCAGTCCTCCTCCAAAACATGTGTTGTCCCTACTATTTCTTTCCCCATGCTGCAGCTAAGCTAGCATAGAATGGAGTCAGAGGAAGAACTGTCATATGCAGCTTTGACATGCAGTCTACGGGCCAACTGAACAACCAGTGGGGGTTACTAAAGAGCGATAGAACGTGGACCACTAACCGACCGAACCCTCCCATACCCTCCCTGGGCAATGCAATGCAGTCAGCACTGGCACGGTTTGGATTTGATAATTGGCCGTGAGGTTCATTCACACACCACATCCCCCACTCTTTTGTGCCACTCGCTATTTAATGACCACCTTTAGTCAGGACCTTGGTTTAACCTTTTATCTGAGGGACAGTGTATCCTACAACACGGTACCTGCCACTGTACTGGGACATTGAGGGTTGTTTGGTCCAGAAAAAAGAGTGCCCCCTACTGGACTACCAACACCACTTCCAGTAACAACTCTGTTTTCCCCAGGAGAACTCCCATCCTAGGGCTAACCTGGTTTCAATGTAAAGTGCTATGAGATCTGGAAAGGCTCCATGTAAATCAATTATTTTGACTCAGAGTGGAGCCGTTCCAGATTTCACCAGGAGTATCACTGCCTGCTGGTGGGTTCCACTAGGCACACTAAGTTGCAGCAGGGTTGCCAGACTGGGAATTTTCCCCCTAAATGTAGGGAATTAAAAAACAAATGTATGGTAGTCAATGATATATGGGGGATTTTAAAAGGAGGTATGAGGGGAAATTGTGAAAACATTGTATGGGACTCAGTTGAAGATGGGATATTTTTGGATATTTTTTGGGGGGAGGGTTAAATTCAGGCATCTGGCAACACTAAGATTTGGAACAGCTGTGCTATGTTGTGAGAGCGCCCTGTTATGCGGCATCAGCAGCGCAAGGGTAAAATACCTGTGAGAAATTTGAAGGCTGGATCTGCTTCAGAGCCCATTATTTTTATCTTGCTAAAAATTGGAAACGTGACGCCAAAGTTTGATTTCGCAAAGTTTTCAATCTCACGATTGGTCCCAGGTTCGGTGTCTCCATACTGAGCGCTCGGGAAGGCCAGCACGTTGAAGTGAGACGTCCCCAGCTCTCTGTGCAGCTCCTGAAGCGCTCTGTAGTTCCGTTCCGTTTGCTCGCACCGACTCGCCACGTTTACTACCAGGGACGCCTGCCGGAGAAGATTTTAGCAACCCAAAACCAATCCTCATCGGTACACTAGCTTTAGTGAATTAATTTATTACAAAGTCTTACGTAAAGGTGCACAAATATATGCTACAATGTAACCAATAAACTTAAGTAAAAGTTGAATTACATAAATATGTGTTGCCACTCAAAGCAAATATTGCAGAAATCTGTGCATACATGGAATTAATTCATATTAGGATGTACAATATGAAATGAACTATAATACATTTTTAAATGTGTAATCAAGCAAACTTTATGTTAGACGCCTAAACTCAGTAAATGTTTACTTACTTTGCCTCGGTACTTTTCCAGAGAAACAACCCTTCCTCTCATATCGCGTACATCAAAAGTATAAAAGTCTTTCGCTTTTCTCGGTTTTGTTAGTTTAGTCTGTAGTAAAAATAAAGTACCCATGCATATCGCCACACTAAAAAAAAGTAGGAACATTCGAGCTTTCGGTGTAGGAGCCTTTACAGGATAACCCCCTGGAAGGGCCTCCATCTTGGGGAAAAAACCGGAATTGAACTGCGATGCAGGGATTTTAAGGTTCTATGACAACGTCATCAGCATCATGTTACGGCATGAGGCAACATGCGCCAAAATTGGCCTACAGTCCAGATTGAAAATGGCAATGTCTGGAAAAGTTTACATAAAAAAATGACTGCCCATACAGCGATTGTTGAAGATGATATGCTTTTGTGTGATAATATTACTAATCTACAAACATATTCTTACAGACGAACAGAGAACATCGAACTCCAACCTTCTCATATCGCAGATTTAAGAGCCGAATCGTGCGAAGATTGAACAATGACGAGCTGCCCGTAGCTAGTAGCCCGGTGACCACAGGGTGGCAGCATTCATATACCTCAGAATATGACACGGTCTGTCAGAGACTGCCGCTGGACTCCTCACCAGATGGCGCCTCCCACTCTCTCTCACATCTTGGTGACACAGAAACGCCCTCAAATCAAGGTTAGTGACCTGTCCTATCTCTATTTTTGGGCCAGCATCATAGCGTTTTTAAAACTAGCGGTTCCACTCTCTATGCATCTTATTCAGCAGTGTTTACTTGCAATGCATTTATATAGATGTCACAAGAGGACTGTGGACAGATTGGTTATTGGGACCCAAAAACGAATGGACCCAATCGGGCTAGGAGCCTGATATCATCATTCAATTGACCTTGAAAAGCATTTCCAGTTAATACTTTGCGATTAACCTATTTTCGTTGTCCACAGATGAATAAAATGACAATGCAATAACCACAGGTCTTAGTTTCCTCATACAGCTTTTTACAATTAATATCTAAGTGAACAGAAGCTAACCTAACCTCTAAATGGTACAAAGTTAAACATGACACGTTTCTTAAAAATTTGAAGCAAGATTACTTTATTTCAAAATAATAAAAAAGGAAAAAGGCTCTGTGCAAAAGTTTGGGAACCCTTTTGGATTATTTTTTATTACTTTTAAAAAGATGATTACTAAGGCCCAGGGCTTCAATGGGTCAGGTGAATATCATTCCAGGGCTGAGCTATTTATTCTGTAGTAACTCCATGGGCCCTATCTCACACCGGCGCTAAGCGGCGCTAACCCAAACACAAGTGTCTTTGCTATCTTACACCCAGTGCAGGGTTCATTATAACATCTAGTGCTCACGTTGTTTAAATACCAGGGCTGCGTTCGATCCGAAATGTATCCTTTCTTCCTGCCGTTCCTTTTCCTTGCTTCAAGGGGGGAATCCCCAAAATGCCAGGATGAAATATGGCAGCCACACCAAGTGTGATTCGGATCCAATTTAAGAAAGGGAGGGAGTAATTATATTTCTTTGCTCCCTTGTTTATCCTCCCTTCCACCAAGTGTATAAAATGCAAGCTTCCAGCAAGAAGGGAATCCCACAATTCAATGCTCTACATGGAAAAAGTAGGCGGTCACCACAGAACTATGTGGTGGTGACATTTCAACTCTATGGTGTTGCACATCCAAAATGTTGCGAGAGAGGTTCGGTTCCGTTTTTGTTTGTTTCTTGTCAATCCTCCCTTGCAGAGCAAGTTTTCATGCTACAAGTAGCAAATTGCGTCACAAGATAGCTCCCTCGAGGGAAGTGAGCAAGGGAAGGGAGTGTGTTAAATTGGATTCGAATGCAGCCCATGTATTCTTGCGCCCATTGCAAGTGAACTGGGCGTGTTGGTCTTAAGATGAGGAGTGGCCAGGATAATTTTTGGTGTATTGCTATCTTGAGCCAGCAGAAAGCTCTTACGCTAAAACCACCACAAACCTGGTCTAAAGGCTTTTCGCAGTTGTTTACATGTTATTTTAAGAGCGCATATAAGTGCGTCTACATAGGCGTGTGCACAACGCGTGTGCACAATGTGTGTACACCCTCCTGTCCGTTACACACAGGGGCGCGCACAAGCATAACTAAAAATATCAAGATTACAATGTGAAATATTATTATTGTGTAGGTTATATCAAAAATGGATAATAATAAAAGGGTCCATAGGTCAAAGACCACATAGGTCTCTCCCTCAGCGACGGGGATTGCCGCATTAAATTGCTTTAAGCCCACTCTATCAACATCCAGGCGATGTGCGATGGTACATGTATAGACTATTCGCAATGATCCTGGATCAAGCTATGACTTAGCCTATATTTGCCAATAATTCCTGTAATCTTCTGGGGGAACAATGGCTATCTATTAAAAAGGAGCTGATAACACCTATATCAAGCCTAATGCGCAAATTGTCATTTACACCTAATGCGTGAATTGTCATTCAATGGAAAACCCACGCACTGCAATAGACAGACACTTCAGTTCTGAAAATGCGCTTCAGATGTCATTACAATACAGCTCTGTTCATCTAGGCCTACAGCTTGTAAGTAAATAGAATGATTTTGACTGAAAAAAGTTCAAAACCTTTTCCGGTGAATATTGCATTTATTGTTTTTCAAATAGCCTAGGATTCGCTGTGCATAAGGTTTTTTCGATAGCCTACGGTTAAAAAAACAGATAAATTTCACCATGTTAACTGAATTTTAGCCTTATTCTTTTCCTTAATATTTTTTTAAATTACAGTGACCAGGCTTCCATACTCTCAGCTTATTTAAACCCTGTTGATTTCACTTGTTATACCATAACTAAACAAAAGATTTTAAAGAGAACAATTAATTCACAATTAATTTTAATGCCATTCTCTGCATGTGCACTTTAACTGCATGGTCACATTTCCATAAGCAGGACATTATAAAACAAAGGAAAATATGCCTGGATCTCTGGGTTACCAACCTGACAGCTTTATTTTATTTAGTGTCATCATTAAGGCAAAATAATGGTATTTATGTTATTAATCAATATTAGTTATATATTTTGTAAAATATATATCTGACATATATTAGTTAAATATGGAATTGTGATATTGTGAATTAAAAGTGAAATAATCTGTCTGTAAACAATTGTTGAAACTTGTGTCATGCTCAAAGTAGATGACTAACTGACTTACCAACACTATACTTTGCTAACATGAAATCTGTGGAGTGGTTAAAAATGTATTTTAATGACTTCAACCTAAGTGTATGTAAACTTCCGACTTCAACTGTAAATGGAACAGTTAAAGTCAAGGCAAGATCTGAAAGGCCAAGAACAATTTCAGATAGAATGGCCCGAGACCTGGTGAGAAATGCTCAGAAGAACCCACACATCACTGTAAAAGTGCTGCAAAAAAATAGTAGCAGACGCAGGTCGAGTTGTGCACAGGACAACAATACAACATACTTTAAATAACAAAGACCTACATTGCAGAGTTGCCAGAAAGAAGCCTTAAAGTGTCTGAGGTATGCAAAAGAAAACCTCGAGAAGCCTAAACCATTTTGGAACAATGTGCTTTGGACTGACAAAGCCAAAATGGAACTATTTGGCCACAACCAAAAAAGGTATGTTTGGAGAAAAAAGGGTGAAGCATTTGTAGAAAAGAACACCTTGCCAACTGTTACGCATGGAGGTGGATCCATTATGCTTTGGGGTCGTGTGGAAGCAGGGGCGGGGGGCACAGGAAATATTGTGCGGGTGGAAGGAAGAATGGATTCTACCAAATATCAATAAATTCTAGAGGCTAATGTTCGAAGGTCAGTCTAGACATTGAAGTCAAATCCATTGAAATCAACCATGAAGTATCTCCAGGAAAGACAGATGAAGGTTTTGGAATAGTCACTACAGTCCCCAGACATGAATATAATTGAAAATGTGTGGAAAGATCTTAAACATGCCATGCGTGGAAGGAGGCCAATGAATATTTCTGAGCTAGAGGTGTTCTGCCAGGAGAAATATGGAAAAATTCCAAAAGCAAGAATTGAAAGACAATTAGGTGGCTACAGGGAGCGTTTGCAAGCTGTTATCGTTGCCCGAGGAGGAGTTACAAAGTATACTGACAGGGTTCCCAAATTTTTGCACAGGGCCGTTTTATTTTTATTTTTATTTAGAATTTTTTTTAATGAAAACTAATCTTGCTTTAAAATTTGAAGAAATGTGTCATGTTTAACTTTATACCATTTAGAGGTCAGGTTAGCTTTTGTTCACTTAGATATTAATTGTAAAAGGCATTTTGATGAGGGGTGCCCAAAACCTTTGCACCCCCTTGTAAGACAGGATTTTTGAGGGCAAAATGCACTTTGGCTACCTAATGCTGATTGGTTGAACATGGTCATGAATAGTAGATAGTATATTTCACAGAATGTTGTAATTACACAAATGCCAAATCAACCCTACATCTAATGTAAATTAATATGAATCTACATTTGCAGGAAATACAAATGTAGATAATTTTTTTTTGCTATGAAATGACACTTATTTTAAAGTTATATTTTCTAAATTTTTGAAGTATTTGGAAACATGTAATATAATATGACTACTTGTTAGAATTTTATATGAATGTTTTTTAGGGTAGAGCTTTCTATACTCGTGCTCACCTGCTCTCTAGTGGTTAAAAAATACAGTGACGTGACACAATCGCTAAATTTAGATTAGCCAGAACCCCAATTTTCAGCAATATTGCATAACTATCAAACTAATTAACTTATTAAAACTAAATAACTAATAACAAATTAACGTATATATTATTTGCATTTTAAAATAGGTATTTCTGATGCTTTTAATTTCCTGAGATTGTAGCACTATAGTCTAATGCTGTGTGCATGTATTCAGTGATGGATACAGAGTAATGTGTCCAAAGTCTTTACAGTGCACACATAGTTTCTATGGTTTTTAAAGGCATTAATCTTTTCCACGTGACCTCTGTTCTCCCACATCTTCAGACAGAGTGGCTCCGGCCGAAGGGAACTGCTGTGACGTTCCATCTGGCCGAGTACAGCAGGAAGCTCCGCCCCACGACAGAAAGAATGCCACAGGCCAGGTGCGCTGAAAAGGGTACTGCCACTGAATCTGTGACACGGTCATCAGCATCCACACATCTTCACATTATTATTGATGATGTCATCGCCATGAAGCACATGATCTGCTGCAAACACATCTTCACATTATTATTGATGATGTCATCGCCATGAAGCACATGATCTGCTGCAAACACATCTTCACATTATTATTGATGATGTCATTGCCATAAAGCACATGATCCCATGCAAACATAGTCAGCTGTTTGGGTTTAGCGTATGTTGTGTTTTGGGCATGTAGAGTTGAGGGTGTGTTGGGTTTAGGGCATCTAGGATTTAGGGTGCAGACCTTGGTCAATTACATGAGCATTTAAATATTTGTAGTTGAAAATGCTACTCTCTGTGTATTTTAATATTTTCAAATAAAATATATACTCCTAGTTGAAAAACTACCAATACTATTTTCAAAAGATGAAATACATTGTATTTGAAATACATTCCAATACTTTTTCAAATAAAATCTATTTAAAACTTCAAGTATTATTTAAAGTGAAAAAAGTAAAATAGCAATACTCCCTGAAAAAATGGATACTCAACATGCAACAAAATGGATGCAAGAAGTTGTCAACAAAATGCTCATATTAGGACTGCGTGTTTTGTCAAATTCCAATCATATTCAAGTAGAGGTGGGGTTAGGGTTTAGGAGATTGAGCCTACCTGTTTTCAATTAGGCAGCCCAGTTTATCTATCTCGTCATCGACGTCCCAATGACAGTATTCACGTTTCTCTGAAATGATCAATTACAGCTTTAAGAAAACCCCCAAAATTCAGATGAAGGCTTGTTAAAAAGTGTCACCGCTTGTAAAAGCCTCAGTCCCTTAATCACACCGGACACGCTTTAACAGCTGGGGGTGCATTTCCCCCCATCATTTTCGATGAGTTTGAAGCCTTTTCTACACTGCTTTTGCACACCAGGCGCCTTGCATTTATCCACTCTGGGCGCCTCGCTGTTTTTAGAAAAACATTTGGTGCGCACGGAGCTGAAATGATCTTGGCTGCGTCCCAATACTAGAAAAATGCACCCTCCCTTTCTTCCACTACCACCTCCTCTACTCCGTGCCCCGGAAACAAATTTTTGTGTTTTAATCTAATGTCGCTGATTACATCTTAATTACGTATGAATGGTTACATATTAATTAATGTCTCAACGCAAACCGCAATGTCAGGTACAATGTCAGTGGAGGAAGGGAGGTGGGGAGTGAAGAATATTGGCATGCAGCCACTATATAGGTCTGTCCAATATTCTTCACTCCCCACCTCCTTTCCTCCTCTCTCCCACTACCACTCCTATCTTACCCGGAAGTATGCAAAACTGTATGAATGTTTAGAGTACAAGTATTTGCATGTTCAGTATACAATGTACCTGACATTGCGGTTTGCGTCGAGACATTAATTCATATGTAACCATTAATATGTAATTAAGATGTAGTCAGCGACATTAGATTAAAACACAAAGATCCGTTTCTGGGGCACGGAGTAGAGGAGGTGGTAGTGGAGGAAGGGAGGGTGCATTTTTTTATTATTGGGACACACCCTATATCACTGTCAGTCTTTTCTCCTTTTTCTGTCTAGTCACATGAAAGTAGAGGCAGCCTTGATTCTGCCGTTAGGTTCACTTGTAAACAAAGATGATTGAGGAGAAATTGGTAATATCAGTTGCCGTTTCAGCCCACCAGACGTTATATGATTTCTCAAATCGTGAATACCATGATAAAAATAAGCGATCCAAGGTGCTCCGTTACAAATAACGAAGCAAAATTTGAGGTAAAATTAGAATAGAATAAATAAACATTTGCCATTTTTTTCTACAAAATCTCTGGTATAAACATGCTTAAGGAACCAAATATCCTACCTGGTTATGAAGCTACCTTGATTAACTGATTAACCTTGAAGAGTTTATCTTATAAAATTTTGCCAATGGCCAGTACAGTCAACATTTCTACAGCGACCACCTATCGCACTGAAATGCGTTGCTATTGTTATTTAAAAACACATACTTTTGCATGCATATTTTCTTTACGTATATAAGAACATTAGGCTACGTATTTTTATGCATATTATGTATACACTGTATGTTGTGATTCTGATGTAAATTTGTGTGTAGAGTTTAGGCTGTGTTGGTTTTAGGATGCGTAGAGTTTAGGCTGTGTTGATTTTAGGATGTGTAGGGCTTAGGCTGTGTTGGTTTTAGGATGTGTAGGGTTTAGACTGTGTTGGTTTTAGTATGTGTAGGGTTTAGGGTGTTTTGGTTTTAGGATGTGTAGGGTTTAGGGTGTTTTGGTTTTAGGATGTGTAGTGTGTAGTGCAGTGGTGCCAAATCATGTGCCATGAAGAGCCCAGCCCGTATGTAGGTTTTAATTCCAACCAATCAATACACCCACTTTTTTCACTAATTAGTTCTCTCCTCTCTGGATGAAGGTGTTAATGAGTGAAATCAGCCGGTGGAGTGATTGGTTGGAATGAAAACCTGAATACTCTCGGCCCTCCATGACACATGATTGGGCACCACTGATATAGTATGAAACGCAAGTTGGAAAGTTGAGCTCTGCTTGAAGCACACATTCACAGCAACCCCAGGGTGCTGTCTGTCACTTTCACCTCTTCACTGTTTGGTAAAACTGGGTTCAAATTATAGGTCTTTCTTACCTGCAGAACTGCTACTGGAAAGACTCTGGAGGTGTTGAAACAGGTGTGTATGTCATATAGGTCTGTTTATGGCACGGGTGTTTATGAGGTACTGGGGTGTCCTTATGGTACAGGTTAGTATGTCGTATAGGTGTGTTTATGGCACAGGTTAGTATGTGGTACAGGTGTTTTATGGTACAGGTGTGTATGTGGTCCAGGTGTGTTTATGATATATGTGTATGTGGTACAGGTGTTTTATGGTACAGGTGTATATGTGGTCCAGGTGTGTTTATGATATAGGTGTGTATGTGGTACAGGTGTGCTTATGGTACAGGTTAGTATGTGGTACAGGTGTTTTATGGTACAGGTGTGTATGTGGTCCAGGTGTGTTTATGATATAGGTGTGTATGTGGTACAGGTGTGCTTATGGTACAGGTTAGTATGTGGTACAGATGTGTTTATGATCTAGGTGTATATGTGGTACTGGTGTGTTTATGGCATAGGTGCGTATGTGGTCCAGGTGTGTTTATGGTACAGGTTAGTATGTGGTACAGATGTGTTTATGATCTAGGTGTATATGTGGTACTGGTGTGTTTATGGCATAGGTGCGTATGTGGTCCAGGTGTGTTTATGATATAGGTTTGCATGTAGTACAGGTGTGCTTATGGTACAGATTAGGATGTGGTACAGGTGTGTTGATGGTACAGATGTGTATGGAGTAAATGTATGTTTATGGTACAGGTTAGGATGCGGTACAGGTGTGGTTATGTGTATATTCTGCTCTGTTTTACAGCCTCCTGCTCCAGACTGCAGCCCTTCACTGTCCTGTACAGAGCTCCTAACATGCACTGCAACCAACCAGAGCCAAAGCTGAGGATGATTATCCCTGGACTGCAGGATAACTACTGTACACAACCGCCAGTCAGACACACACACACACACACACACACACACACACACACACACACACACACACACACACACACACACACACACACACACACACACACACACACACACACACACACACACACACACACACACACACACACACAGTGACTCACACAGAGAATGGAATGAGACAAACAAAGATATACTCCTGAGTATCACAGAATCCAAAAGGATGGCTCCAGTCATAAACACCAGTGTTAATCACAGTAATGACTCCAGTCAAAAGCACCAGTGTTAATCACAGTAATGACTCCAGTCAAAAGCACCAGTGTTAATCACTGTAATGACTCCAGTCAAAAGCACCAGTGTTAATCACCGTAATGACTCCAGTCATCAACACCAGTGTTAATCACAGTAATGACTCCAGTCATAAACACCAGTGTTAATCACAGTAATGACTCATCAAAAGCACCAGTGTTAATCACAGTAATGACTCCAGTCAAAAACACCAGTGTTAATTGCAGTAATGACGCCAGTAATAAACACCAGTGTTAATCACAGTAATGACTCCAGTCATAAACACCAGTGTTAATTGCAGTAATGACTCCGGTCATAAACACCAGTGTTAATCACTGTAATGTCCAGTAAAGCTATAGAATTCCCTGAGCACTCTTCTCATCACCATGGCAACACTTCCTCTGCAGACCTGAGCCTGATGGACAGGGGTAGGCAGAGCCTTGTGGCGCTGGCTTTGGGCTCTTCAGTGGTATTGTGGAGCGGAGAAACCCACAGGCTGCAGGGCAGCATCCACCTCCATCCGCACACCTCCACCTGCTCCATCACATCCGTCTCCTGGAGCGCAGATGGCTCCACTCTTGCCATCGGGACAGGTGATGGAGAGATTCAGGTACCCTCCCCACATTGCTGGAACAGAATTAAAACTATTTACATTCTTTTATTATAACATGATTTATATTTGTTGAAGTAATGGACGTGTGTGCGAGGGAGGGGATGTGTGTGTGGGACATGCGTTTCTCATTGCTGTTCTTTTTCCAGCTCTGGGACGTGGAGAGCAAGAGTAAATTGAGAAGTGTACATGGACACCTGTCACAGGTGGGAGCACTTACCTGGAACCAGAACCTGATCAGCAGGTACTGCACTGTGTGAGTGTGTGTGTGTGTGTGTGCATATGTCTATGCGTGTATGAGTGTCTTCTTGTGTTATGATGAGGGTAAGAGGAGGAAGTCTGTCTGTCTGCTGATACTGACTGGTAGAGCTCCGGCAGTCTCATATACTGTATATTAGACATAGATAAACATACTGTCTGGCCTTAAATTTGAGTCTGGAGTAGATGAATTGACAATCCATCTCCACCAGAAGGAGCTCTAACACACTGCACTTTCCACTGCCGTTTAACAAGACAAGTCAATCTGAAAATATTTACAGGGCCAAACATGCCCCACAAATTATGGGGGTAACAGTGTCATTTTGATTTATTGTAACAAATCATGCAAATTGATGTGTTGGTGCATAAACCTTGCACTGCGCATCCGCTTTTTGTATATAAAAATAAAGATTATGTGGCATAATTATTATAAAGCACTATGCTTTGGATAACAGAGCAGAAACATAAACAAAATCAATATGCACACTCTCAGAAATAAAGGTGGAGGTAAACTTTTCTTCTTTAAGGAACAAATTTCCCTTAAGTACAATAATGTTTTATTTGGGTACTAATGAGTACATTTTCAAGCAAAAAAGGTCAAAATTAATTATGTATTTCTGTCAAGGGGTAGAATTGTATGTATCTATTCACCTTATTCCGCGCAAGCAACAGAAATTCCCAACAACGTTGGCTATATGTCACATTATTGCATATATAAGTTTCTCAACGAGAGAGCACACGTTATATTAGATAACGTTAACACACAAATCATGAGGCTGGGTGGTTGGGGGATTGGATTCTGTGCGAGTTATTTCAGAAATGGGGGAGAATATTTAGTTGTGCATTGACTAAAGACAAAAAGAAAACCTTAAGATCATGAAATATTGGCATATTTTTTGCTAAATGCTTCTCTGTATATGCCATTTTTTTTAATGCTCAGCATAACCATACTCCAAAAAATGTAAATATCTCTACCCTCTCTAACTTTTTTCCATAAAATTGCAAATGGATATCCTCACCTACTCTTTTCAGAGTAAAGAACATTGTTTGAGTTTTGCTGCGGTTCTATGGGTTGTCTCCGGCAGCGGCTCTCTCCTGGGTTTGATCCATCACCACGACATGCGGGCAGGGCCCCCGGTGGGTGTGCTCCAGCTACAGAAGGGCGTGTGCGGTTTGGAGTGGTCGCCGAGCGGTCACCGCCTGGCCAGCGGAAGCACAGATGGGCTCCTCTGCGTCTGGCCCAGTGACCCAGGGGTGACCAGCAGAGCCCTGCCCACATCCAGCATACCCCACCCAACCGCTGTCAAGGTCTGGTCACTTGGGAGACCCCCAACGCACCCAACACAGTAGAACCGAGTCAGTCCCTATTACCGAGTCAGTCCCTATTGCTGTCCATTCCATGGTCCAGTCTGTATAAACATATATAGCCCATATATACCCAGCATATGCTATGCAGATATGTAACCCACGTTGGACATCTGTCCCTATATATTGCTCAGTACAATTAATATCCCTTCTGTTAATTAAACAACTACTGTCTTTATTAATGCATTTCCAGTGGCAGTCTCTGTAGCTCCTCCATTCATATTCAGTGAGCACCATAATTAATTGGACAGTCACACATTTTTTGTTATTTTTTGTTATAACTCTAACACTTGGCAATGTGGTTGAAGTGCAGACTGTCAGATTTAACTTGAAGGGTTGCTTCTCCTGTCTTATTTTGCCATAGAGTTCAATAGGAAAAATAGTCAGGAGAAACAACCCTTAAAGTGATCCATCCATATCTACTGCATATCTGGCAGCAGAGGGATGGTTTAAGGCTTGTTTGATACGTCAGACCCTTGATGACTTACAGCCATTTAGCCAACCATGCATTCCATGCATTAAACACATTCTGGAATTAAGCACATGACTGCTGTAGTACTGAGAGGGGCACATACTTATGCTCAGCAACTGTGAGACCATGCAAGTTTTGTTTTCCATTTCCAAATCATTAAAAAATGTTAAATATGGGTCATCCATTACCAATAACCATACACAACCAACATCTTTCATAAATTACTGAAAAGTATAATGAATGTATTATGTTAGAAAATATTCTAAATACAATGGAAGGGCAAGCAGCTCGAGTTGCTTACCTTCATACAGAATAACTGTGACTCTTAGAAGCTGTAAATTACGCTGGAACAGTATCAGATTGTTTCTCCTGGCTCATTTTCCCATTGAACTCTATGGAAAAATAAGTGCTGTAGTACAGTGCAAAATAAATGTGTCATTGTAAAATACTTTTGGACTGCACTGTATAAGTGTGTGTTTGTGTGTGTGTGTGTGTGTGTGTGTGTGTGTGTGTGTGTGTGTGTAGGCTCTAGGATGGTGCCCTTGGCAGTCGGAGGTTGTGGCTGTGGGAGGTGGCAGGACAGATGGAATGTTGAGGATCTGGGACACAAGCAGAGACAAATGTCTGCACTCAATCCCCACAAACTCACAGGTACAGATGAGCCCTGTATGTCTGCACTCAATCCCCACAAACTCACAGGTACAAATGAGCCTTGTATGTCTGCACTCAATCCCCACAAACTCACAGGTACAGATGAGCCCTGTATGTCTGCACTCAATCCCCACACTCACAGGTACAGATGAGTCCTGTATGTCTGCACTCAATCCAGTTTACCACAATCAGATTGAACCAGTGTTAGGGGGTTGACTGCAGTAGTGTTATGGGGTTGATTACAGGACTGTTCTGTAATTACTGTTCTGTTATACTGCCCCAGATTGAGGCAGTATTATGGGGTTGATTAAGGCAATGTTATGGGGTTTATTAGGCGCAGTTATGGGGCTGACTGCAGTAGTCTTATGGGTCTGACTGTGATAGTATCATGGGGTTGATTGAGGAAATGTTATGGAGTTGATTGCAGTGCTGTAGCTGCAGCTCGATGGGTTAATGTTTTGTGTGTGTGTATGTGCATGTTGTGTGGGTGTCTAGATTTGCTCTCTGCGCTGGAGCTGCAGGAAGAAGGAGCTCTTCACAGCCCATGGTCTTCCTCACAATCACATCAACTGTTGGACCTTCCCCTCCCTCACACAACAGGTCCAGCTCCAGGGTGAGAGTGTGTGTGTGTGTGTGAAAGTCAATTTGGGAAAATCTGACACTTTTTGTTGGATATTGTTTTTCACAATTGTAAATCTCGCGCAGCTAGACTAATGAGGGAATAGCTCGGAGCGAAGGTTTAAGCGTGATATATTCCGCTATTGCTGTGGGAAAAGGTAAAAGTTATTGTGAAATTTCACTAATTTATTTACTCATTTATCTGACTCCAATTTAATTATTAATATTAATTTGTTATGTAAAATGTGCACTTGATTCGCTAAAGGACTCCCATACTTTTAAGACAGTTCTCTGAACTGGATATGCCGGTTCCACCGCGCGTTACATTCGACCGTTTATGTACACGTCTCACAGCTGGCTAGATATCTGCGTTTATCTCAGAGGTTGCGGAAGAGGCCACTTGGTCAGGTATAGCCTATGAGTAAGGCTCAGGGACCCAAGAAGGTACTATTGGTGACCACCGTTCTCAACATGTATAAACGCCATGCAGAAATTAGCTAATTTAAGGCATAGTTCTACGGGTGCAATACTCCTGAATACATTAAGCTTAAATAGACAACCTCCCTAGACCAGCTGAGGGGGTAACCAAGACTGAGAAAATGAATAAACTCATTACCGGTGATGTGAGATAGTACGTCAGCTTTCAGAGAAACCACACAAATCAAGTTTAACTATTTTACTTACCAGGTAGGTTATTTACTTAAAATAATCAATTTACAGTTACAGATGAAAACATCACATATTCAAATATAGTACAGAATAAAATACTTTATCATCCCTGGCAATCGCTACACACAACGACACAAGGTGAAATGTGTGGGAAAATTCCCCATACTGGAATGACTGTGGTACCACTTACAGCACCAGGAGACCTGTTAAGCAGATTCTCCCATACTGGGAACTTGCACTCCGCCCTGAGCGAGACGCAGGGGTTCTGACTCCGAGACTCAAGCATACATACCACAGTGCTCAGAACACTGTAGCTCAGATCCTATACTCTGGATAAGCAATTGGAGCTGGAAAAGGGTTGAAAAGAAAGATGCAGATGATGTGAGAACATTATAATTTATTAATGACAATAATCACTGGTTACGACTGTGAGAGCAAATATGAACACATTCAATATCTATAGCTAAACACAGAATAACATGCTGCTAAGACAAAGAAACATGAACAGGTTCACCAACAAAGTATATAACAAAATTATTCTGTACGGTGTAACTATGGCACCAGGAGAACTGTTAAGCAGATTCTCCCCGAATGTCCCTTTGGACTTCCCTTAAATGCAGTCCTGAGCAGGCTTTCCATATTCCACAATTCCCTTTGTTTGTTAAAATAAGGTCTGGCAGGAAGAACCCCTCACCACCAGGAGACTCCCCTCCAGGAAGAGAAACTGCACAGTCTACTCCCCCCGATCTAGTGATAGTAATAAGATTATTTTTACGACAGTGCGTGATCTTATGATCTTCCCTATAATTTATCTAGATACCACGTAAGGTCCAGGTGATGACCACTCTGTGTTCCAGATACTTATGTGGACAAGCGCATCCCTGATAACCTATACAATCCTCCTTTCTTTCACATTCTTTATTCCTTCTCATGTATTTTGCCCCCTCCTATACTTTCACATACCCCATACTTCAATTGGCATTAATCCCGGTTCAGCACATTCATCATATTATCCATAATTATTTACATGCACATACATATGATGCAATATATATATATACAACTTTGTTTTAGTCCAGAATATGTTCCAAGAACATAATTATTTAAAAAAAGGCCTGTGAACATGCCTGGGTTCCCGCTGTCATTAGGAGTCAAAGGGTCGCAAAGCTGTCCAATGTCCTGCAGAGTGCCTTTTCCAACCTCTAATGTCCAGTTGTATGGTCAATTCCAGCTGTCGTTTATGACCTTGTGCTTTTTATGACTCAAAGTTGCAGAGCAGTGGGGTTGGAAGTCCCATGGGAGGAGGCAAAGATGCAACATGGTGGATAGCTTAGGCCACCTGGTGAATTGTTTTATTGCACCCTCAAGGAAGTCGCCACCAGCTCAGTAACCCAGGGTTTATGACTGATAATCCAAAGGATCAATAATTTTCAGTTTTACACAATTTTTAAAAAAATTTCTAACCAGCAAGCTACACCTGACCCAATACGTAAACTCTTGGTGACTTAAAAAATAATAATATGTACTTACACATACTGTATCTAATCATGTGTTGTATATGGTCAAATAGTAAGATTCTGTGTTTGCAATGTTTGATGTGTTAATGTGTCTCGATGCTGAATGAACACATGACCTCACTGATCACTCACTGAATACATCAGTGATACCCCTCATCAGTAATGCAGGTGTTCACGCAGGTGCTAATGCATGTGCTAATGCATGTGTTAATGCAGGTGCTAATGCATGTATTACTGCATGTGTTAATGCTGGTGTTAATGCATGTGTTTATGCAGGTGCTAATGCATGTGATAATGTAGGTGTTAATGCATGTGTTAATGCAGGTGTTAATGCTGGTGTTAATGCATGTGTTTATGTAGGTGCTAATGCATGTGTTAATGCATGTATGAATGCATGTGTTAATGCTTGTGTTAGTGCATGTGTTAATCCAGGTGTTAATGCAGGTGTCAATGCAGGTGTTAACGCAGGTGCTAATGCATGTGTTAATGCATATGTTAATGCAGGTGTTAATGCATGTATTAATCCAGGTGTTAATGTATGTGTTAATGAATGTGTTAATGTAGGTGCTAATGCAGGAGCTAATGCATGTGCTAATGCATGTGTTAATAAATGTGTTAATGCAGGTGCTAATGCATGTATTACTGCATGTGTTAATCAGGGTGTTAATGCATGTGATAATGTAGGTGTTAATGCAGGTGCTAATGCATGTGTTAATGCTGGTGTTAATGCATGTATGAATGCATGTGTTAATCCAGGTGTCAATGCAGGTGTTAACGCAGGCGCTAATGCATGTGTTAATGCAGGTGTTAATGCATGTGCTAATGTAGGTGTTAATGCATGTGTTAATGCATGTATTAATCCAGGTGTTAATGTATGTGTTAATGAATGTATTAATGCAGGTTATAAGTTGTGGACCATAGATGCACATTTCTCATCTCTCAAGTGTATTATGTCACACTGCAGCACAACTGATTAAATGTTTTGTCGCTCAGGTCACACAGGCCGGGTTTTGGACTTGGCGCTGAGCTCCTGTGAAAAATGGATCCTGTCTTGCGGCTCAGACCAGCAGGCATGCCTCTGGGACAACCAGCTTCAGGACACCCGCTTTTCCCCTGATCACCCTAACTCCCCACCCTAACACCCCACTCTGCCACACTAAGACCACATGCGCCAAACCTGTGGGGACACTGGAGCTCAGCAGTGTCTCTCTTCCAAAACTCACATGGACAGGACCTGCTCACCCTTTTTCTGTGCCATATTCTGCCCTCATAATAAACTATACAATTCGTCCATGTGTTTCTTCTTATGCTGTAGAGATGTAGCTCTTTAACTCTGAAGCCATTCCTGTTTCTCATCTCTGTACCTTTTCTAAAGCATTACATTACATTACAATCATTTAGCAGACGTTTTTATCCAAAGCGACATACAATAAGTGCATACAGAAACGTCATCGAAGTAACTACAAAACAGATAAGACAAAGCACATCCTTCCCATAACGTAGCAGCTATCCCTAGTAATGAACATTGAATGTAGTTCACAGTAATCTGTAGGTAAATCAGCTATACTACAATTCTGTTCTAAATACTATTATAAACTACAACAAACGGTTAGACAAGAAACAAGTACCATGATAGGTCCTAGATTAGTATATCAGTCAAGGTGTGTCTTCAGGCCACAACGAAACGCAGGCAGGGTTGGAGTAGAACGTAGAGGAATGGGGAGTTCGTTCCACCACTGAGGAACTAGGGTGGAAAAGCTCCGCAGTCGGGGCGAGCGAGAGCCGTTGACACAGAGGGGGGAAATGCGAGTCGCCCTGCTGTAGAAGAATGAAGTGGTCGAGCAGGAACATAGTTCTGGATTAAGTCCTGCAGGTAGGCGGGGCCTGTCTTATTGGCTGCAGTGTAGGCTAGAGTAAGAACTTTGAACCTGATCCTGGCTACAACTGGATCCAGCTGCGCTCTGGATCAGTTGAAGAGGCAGAATGTTGCAGGCTGGTAGGCTTGCGAGCAGGGAGTTGCAGTAGTCCAGGCATGAGGTGACCATGGTCTGGACAAGAAGCTGGGTGGAGTAGGTGGTCAGGTACGGTCGAATCCTCCTGATGTTGTAAAAGAGGAATCTGCAGGACCATGCCATCACCCTGATGTGCTCTTTGAAGTCCAGTTGGTCATCCAGGACCACCCCCAGGTTCCTTGCAGAATGGGAGGCAGCCACCATAGTCCCGTCAACGGTGATGGAGAGGTCATGTAGGTCTTGTATGGCATGAAGAGGAGTTCTGTCTTGTCAAGGTTGAGCTCAGAGATGTCAGCAGAAAAGCTTCTGTATATTATCATACTGTGGTGACCAAGTGGAACACTGTGTTCTAGATGTGGTCTGACTGCTGCGGTGCAGTTTCATCTGTTCCTCTGACTGTGTTCTGTCCTTTTGGCTGCTCAGGCACAGAGCTAGCACATAACCCTGCTTAAGATCAGAGCTAGCACATAACCCTGCTTAAGATCAGAGCTAGCACATAACCCTGCTTAAGAACAGAGCTAGCACATAACCCTGCTTAAGATCAGAGCTAGCACATAACCCTGCTTAAGATCAGAGCTAGCACATAACCCTGCTTAAGATCAGAGCTAGCACATAACCCTGCTTAAGATCAGAGCTAGCACATAATCCTGCTTAAGATCAGAGCTAGCACATAACCCTGCTTAAGATCAGAGCTAGCACATAACCCTGCTTAAGATCAGAGCTAGCACACAACTCTGCTTAAGATCAGAGCTAGCACATAACCCTGCTTAAGATCAGAGTTAGCACGTAACGCTGGTTAAGCACAGAGCTAGCACATAACCCTGCTTATGATCAGAGAGCTTTCTGACAGATTTAGGTCTGTGTCAAATGTCCAAGCATAGCAAATGCTAACCCTGCTTAAGATCAGAGAGCTTTCTGACAGATTTAGGTCTGTGTCAAATGTCCAAGCATAGCAAATGCAAAAACTTAGACAGCTGAAAATAGATTAGAAATAGTAATTTCAAAATGAACATGTACTTTTAATTTTTATTAACAAGGTTTAGTTATGTGCTAGTAAAGTGTTGAACTGATATTAATTGTTTTATTGTTTAAGTTCTGGGGCCTCGTTTATAAAAAGTAGGCCTACTGTGGTGTAAAATCACGTCAAAGTAGCGATTTATAAAATTACAACGTGACTGGTCTTCACTTGACGTACGCACTTTACCTGCTGGTTATGCAGGCTTGAGAATTGAGAGCCGCACGTGCACGCTTATTGGTGTTCTTTCTATTAACCTTTGTGTCGTGTTCGTTTCTCCCCCCTTACTTTGGTGCTCCCGGTCAAATTTGACCGGCCTGTTTTAACTGCTCTTATATTAAGGCGAGACAGCCTAGGTGAATAGGCAAAAAAAAAATATTTTAATAGATATCACTATGAAACTTTCCCAGTTTGTTATGTACATAACAACTAAGAAAAAATGTATTGCAAGTTTCTTGAGATTTTATGTTTATATATGCAAAATAGGCGTTACCTAATTAAATATGCACTAATTTGCATATATCGCCAGGAACAGAATCAGAACATTGGATGATGCCCAGATTCAAAATTTTTGTTTCATTATGTTGACACATAACACAATGAACTTTGTTCAGAAGGGATTGTGGCTATGTCTTTTTATCATCCCATACATCAGGAAATACTGTCTACAGTCATAAAAAATCAATTTTCGCCAGGTTTTTTGGTATAAAATGTACTATAAATCAGGCTATGAATGATATATCAACAAACCCCTCTGAACAAAGAAGCAGGGTATAGATAGGAAGAAATGTGGAAAGTATGGTGTGTTTAGGTGCTAGGGAAATGGATATTTCATCTCTTGGCGTGTAAGAAAAATGGATAAAAACTAATTTTTGGGAAAACGCCCTCAAAGTTCTGTATTGTAAAATGCCAGAACACACGTGTGTGTGCGTGTGTGTGGTGGTGGTGGTAGTTGTGGATTTGTGGTTGTGTACTATCTGATGGATGAACACAATCTAGGGTCACCCATTCATTTCCTATGGCGGTCATTTTTGACCAGGAACACCACAGGTGTTACAAAGTTGACTAAACCACTCAAAATTCAATGAAAGTGGTGATCAGCAATTGTATATGTTCAAATGCCTAGTGTGGAGGATATCATAAGGCCTTGAGACAATCAAATGTAAAACACAATATTTATGATTGATGAAAGTAGGAAATCGGTCAGATTTGACCCGAACACGACAGAAAGGTTAAGTGTCTATTAAGACCAGTTACCCTGAAGGCCCACAGAAAGTGGGGAAATCTTCTGGCATCGCCCTCGCTTCTCACAATTAGTCGCTTGTTGGCGTGTGTTCTCTTTTTAAAACACCATGCTTGTTAAATATCGATCGGATTCTATGGGAAATCCCCACACAGCAATAATTAACAATAATTATCCATGACAGAACTAGCAGTGGGGAAATAAAATTTGAAAAGGGGGACAATTTATCTGATCATTTGTCTGATCATTAATTTAGACCCAGGGCGCTATTACAGAGCTCATTCACGTACGTTCAATTTGAAGTTCACTTGATATTTATAGACGTAAGTACGACGGACGTAGCCTACGCTATTTTAAACAAGCGCAACTAATTTTATAAATAATGCTTACGTCCATTTAAAGATGTACTTACGTTAAAGTTAAAAATAAAGAAGTACTTAAAAAATATATATATATATAATGAGGCCCCTGGTCTTTCTGACCTGGTTTTGTTTCTGTGTTTGCAGTTGATAAGATCAGCGTTTTGCTGCTTATGTCTGCTTTTTACTGTGACCACTGCAGCCACAACACAGCCCTGAGTGGTATCTCCACCATCTCTCTGAATCACCACTTCACAAGAAACTGGCTTGCGCACACACACAGACACATATTTCTGCACACCTTAAATCGTTTGTACTAAATTGATGATATATATGTTAATTATGTGCTTAGTCACATAAATATCTGCTGAGTGATATTGGAATATTCTCTGACGGAAATGCTGTAACCGTCTAACTATTGACTCAGCCGCAAGCAGCTCAGCAAGCAGAGACTCAGCAATGGGTCGTGGGCTGTCAGATGGGGGTCTCTGGTGTTCCCGATAGCGATGGTGAAAGCCACAGGCCTGGATGTCATGCAACGGCTCTATGTGGGTTTCCATTCGCTGCTGCGGCTGTTCCAGTAAATGCTGCATGCGACGTGCTCTCCAGCTCCCTGTGTTTCATTTTCACTAAATCATAGAAAAACTTAACAAAAACACATGAATATTAGATATATATATTTTTAAAGATAACTTTTTATTTTATATTCACGCCTAAAAGCGGCAGCCCTCAAACCCGCACCCAAAAATGATGTGTCACTTGTAGGAGCAGAACCAAAAAAAAAAAAGGAAACTTTAAAATAAGATCTCTTTCTTATTTCGTTACATTTTCTTAGACAAAAATTAGCCATTCAACACCAATGTGAGATTTTTTACTATTTTCACATGCATCTCAAATTCTGCTACTGAGAAATAATCTTACTTGTCACTAAGAGAACAATATGCTCTTGCAATGTTCTTGATTTACTCTCAGATTTGACTCCTCTTATGAGTTCTCAACACATTTTGATATAAGTCTCAGTTTAACCCAATTCATGCATCTCATACTGAACCCAGACTGAGCAAACAGAGAGCTCTTGTGATTAACTCAATAAATTCTCACCACAGACTTGAGGTTAAATGTTGTCTTTGTTTTTCAGATTTCAGTCAGATTACATCTTAACAGCTTTGATGCTCCTCTCAATAACTGTCACAGAAATTATTTGGACTAGTTGCTAGTGTCCATCTTAATTTTGAGACTATACACTTAGAGAGCTGTCAACCTTTTCTATATTTGATTCTCACATATTTTAAACATACAGTGTGTATTTTAAACCCCAATGCCCCAGTGCAGTAATGGGGAGACTACAATCATTTGAGACTGCCATATTGTTCCATAGTAGCATTACCATTGACTTTAGACTTACATCTCAAGGGAAGTGTATTTCTCCATTCCTTTCCCAAAGGAGAAACATGGCAACTTTAATGAGATTTAACAGATAATTAAGAGATCTTCTTTATTGATCGTTCTTCTCAAATCTTACATTTCTGGGTTGTCTTATATTTATATATGCTCTTGCTTTTCATTTTTCCTAATCTGCAGCATACAATAAGACTATTGTATGCTGCATATTTTTACCTCTGGCAGATCCTTGCGCTGATCCCTGAGGGACTCCACTTCATGTTATGTTCTGTATTTCTGTCTGTTGGTTTTGTATGATTTTTTCATTATTATTCTTGTTATTTATTATTTTCCATACATCAGTGCATTCCCCTCTGTTCGTGGGTTGTCCAAGTCTCATCTGTGTGTTTGTTTACCCAGTCTCGTGCATACACTATTCAGGCGACTTCGAGATTTTCCGTGGGTTAACGCTATATTTCCATAGTCTAGTTTTCTGCTACTTCCTGCTTTCGTTCCCATGGATAATTGTATATATTACTAACTCACGCTAACAATCACTCTGGTACTTTATTAGTTACGTGCACTTTACTAAATCCATTAACATAAATGTATACTAACAAACTAACTGTCTGTCTTATAGTTAGATACTAACATTTAACCAGCTTCCCCGCCTTTTCTTTTGTACCTGCATTTCTAAACTGTTCCTGAGCTACCTGTTAAATTTGTTCCAGCTGTTTGTCCTTAGAGACCTCACCTCCTCTGATTACTGTGCACACTCCGCTCCTAATCGAGCCCGTTGTCTGTCATGCATGTTTTCCGAGTCCCTTCCATGTATTCGTTCTTTCCTCGTTATTGAATTATTGTTTCCCTAATGTTTTAACCTCACATTGTTTGTTACCCCTCCCCTTCCTCTGTGTATTTAAGACCCACATTTCCGCTTCCTTGTTGTCAGAACGTTGGTCAGATTACGAGTGCCTACGCCTTTCTAAGCCTGAGTATTTCTTGAGATTCCCGAGACACCCTTTGTTTGACTTCGATTTTTCCTAGCCCTTTTTGTACTTTAGCCTTTTGATTTCTGGTTTCGACTTTTCTTTGTGTGTTTACCGATGTTGAGTAGCCTAGCGATTTTGTACCTTTTCTTTTCTGATTTCCCGGGTTTTGACTTTTGCTTGCTTATTGGTTTTTGATTTTTGGAAATTTACTCTGCTTGCCTGGCTTTGACCTCTGGACTGATATTAAACTATGTTCTTTGCCTGATCCTGGTCTGCTATTGGGTTTTCTGAGTCCAGACATTTCACTTCCCACAACACCCTGCTTAGATGCCAGTATTTGGCACTCGCATGCTAATCTCCATTGATGTCGCTGACTTACTGCTTCCCGGCTTCTGACGTGTAACCTAATTTTGCTTTATGTGACTGAACATGTTTTTATATATGAAGATCTAGCAAAGCATATCATTGGGAATGATGGGGTTCAGGTTTTCTATGTGAAAATGTGAACTTTCAAATATTCCCCATTGTAATGGTGGGACTGATATACAGCATATCTTTACGATACACACAATGATTTGCAATATTCAATTAAGATTAATATAATTTCACACATTGCTTAAATTACCAATAATAATTACATAACAATTTTTTATTATGACTGTCTAAAAAATGTTACATTTTTTACCAAAGGGAAACAATGTGAACATTTAGCTTTGTGCTTTTTACAACAAGCTGACCATACAACAAACGTTCTATACATATATGAATATTTATATTACATTTACTATATTTTTTGTTGAGAAATAAATACATTTAATTACTGGAAATAAGAAAAGGTTGTGATGGAAGGCTGGAGTCACAGTGAGCTGTGGATGGTCTTGCGGATCCATTCTGTCTGTTTCTTGGTGAGTGCAGCATAGACTCCTGGTTTTTTCAGTAAGCCACAATTCTTGCCGAATGAGGTGACACCCCTCAGAACTCCCTCACAAAGCAGCGGACCCCCAGAGTCACCCTGAGACATGGAGTAAGGATACACACACTCAGTACTTTCTTAACACAACAGTCAAATTCCACTTTCAGACTAAATTCTCACTTAAACCTGCAGGTTTCATATACTAGGGTTCAACCTAATACAAACTGTGAAGAGGGAAATGTGTCTTTTTGTTGTTGTTGTTGTGCATGCGTGTGTATGTGTGTGTTTCTGCAGGTGTATGTTTGCGTATGTATTGTGTGTGTGTGTTTGTGTGTATGTATGAAACTCACTGTACAGGTGTCGGCACGTCTCTGGTCCTTAGAACCCACACACAGCATATCATTGGTGATGACGGGGTTCAGGTTATAGTAATCCTTGGAGTTGCACAGGGCTCTGTCAATGACCGTAACATTGGCTGAGCGCAACACGTCTGACAATTTACCACCATTTTTGGTGACCCCCCATCCTGCTACAGTACAGCCCATCCCTGCTGAGACATTCTGAATAGGCGGAGGCAGTGGGAGGGGCCGAACAGCTGTTGTTTTCTTGGATGCCTTATCAAGCTGAGGAAGAGAGTCACAAACTGTGATGGTCACACACCCTGTGCTTGCTGCACCAGAACACACATTTCAATCTGAGCTGCCTTTGTGTTTGTGTCTACACTGGAAAATGAAGTCTGTGTGTCTCCTTCTGACAAACTTTATGGATATAATCACTAATAATAACTGACCTTTATCAGCATGAGGTCATGGACCATGCTGTTTGAGTCATAGCAGGGATGAGGAACACTGCGCTTCACCTTCCGGATTTGTCGGTATGCCCCCTCTGGCTTAGATTGGGAGTGCACCCCCAGCAGCACCTTCTTAACACTGAGGAATAGAGAGTTACAAACAGGAGTATAGAGAGTAAGTACAGACAGGAATTGTTAGAACACAAAGGTAAATGTTCAGAAATGTTAGAATGGAAAGGTGAATGTTGGGAATGTTAGAAAGAACGAAAAGGTAAATGTTGGGAATGTTAGAATGGAAAATTAAATATTGGGAATGTTAGATTTGAAAGGTACATGTTAAGAATGTTATAATGAAAAGGTCATTGTTGAGAATGTTATATTGAAAAGTTAAATGTGGGGGGTGTCAGTCTGGAAAGTTACATGTTGGGAAATGTTATAATGAAATGTTATAATGAGAAGCAGAGAATTGTCTCACCTTGTGCAGTGTGCAGCAGTCAGTACCCAGCGGAGGTCAATCAGAGTGCCCCCACAGAATGCTTTTCCACGGGAGTCCTGCAAGAGAGCCATGTACGGACGAGAGTGAGGGTCCACTTCCTGTCCGCCGATGATCTCTGTACACTCACCTGAGAGAAACACACAAGATACACTTACCTAGGGTGAATGATGACCAATTCAAGTCAATTCAATTAAATCCTATTTGAATAGAGACACTGTCACAAATATGCTTTACAGCACAAAACAGAGTACTGTGGGTAGGGTAGTTGTTGCAGAAGTAGTAATGGTAGGTGTGGTTCTGCTGTAATCACTGTAGATACAGGTGGAGTAATGAACAATAGCAGAGAATGCAAACACTGCCTTTTATATACAGACGTGCTCAAATTTGTTGGTACCCCTGGTAAAGATGAGTAAAAAGGGTTATAAACAATTCACCGTTTGGTGAATTAGCTTACTCTCACACTGAAAAAATTAGAAAAATCAATCCTTTAATTTGACGTTAGATCAATTTTAGATCAAATCCCTCATCAATAAATAATTATTTTTAACAAAACCATGTTGGCCACAATTATTGGCACCCCTGCATTTATATATAGAATATATTATTAATTTTTTTATATTTGGTCGCACATCTTTAGCATGCCATGACTTACTGATGTCTGTGACCCAACAACATCAAAACTCTTGATATTTTATTTTCTGGTGCTCTTACAAGCGATACTAAATGTCTCTGCATTTGAATGAATCTCTATGAGAATTGGGGGGTGCGACTAGATTTTGCTATAAATTACACTGGAACAGTATGGAACACATGGTTGGCTAAATGGCTTTAAGTTATCAAGGGTCTGACGTATCAAACAAGCCCTAAACCATCACTCTGCTGCCAGAAATACAGTAGATATGGATGGATAACTTGAATGCTTTCTTCTCCTGACTTATTTTGAGTTCAATAGGAAAATTTGTCTGGAGAAACGACCTTTAAAGTGATCCACACTGTTGGGTTTTTAAAAAAATTTGTCACCCATCTGTACCGGAAAGTCTGAACACCTTTCACCTTCTCCACGTTTTATTACATTACAGACATATTCTACAATAGATTGAGTTCATTTTTTGTCTCAAAATTTTACACAAAATAGCCCATAATGACAAAGTGAAAACATGTTTTTAGAAATTTTTGCAAATGTATTAAAAATCGAAAACTGAAATCTTTAATTTATTAAAGTATTCATACCCTTTGCTTTAACATATTTTTAAAGTATCATATTTAATATTTGGTCGCATATCCTTTGCATGCTGTTACTTCCTGAAGTCTGTGACCCATCAACATCAAAAGACTCTCAATATCTTATTTTCAGGTACTGTTACAAGCTGTAAATTACACTGGTACAGTATGGAACACATGGCTGGCTAAATGGCTGTATGTCATCAAGGGTCTGAGCTATCGAACGAGCCCCAAACCATCACTCTGTTGCCAGATATGGAGTAGATGTGGATGGATCACTGCAAGGGTTATTTCTCCTGACTTATTTTCCTATAGAACTCTATGGGGGAAAAAATCAGGAGAAACAACCCTTAAAGGGATCCATCCACATCTACTCCATATCTGGCCACAGAGAGATGGTTTGGGGCTTGTTTGATACCTTAGACCCTTGATGACGTACAGCCATTTAGCCAGTGTGGAGGGGGGTGAGACAAGATTTAGCTGTAAATTACACTGGAACAGTATAGAACACATGGTTGGCTAAGTGGCTCTAAGTCATCAAGGGTCTGATGTATTAAACAAGCCTTTAACCATCACTCTGCTGCCAGAAATACAGTAGATATGGATGGATAACTTGAAGGGTTTCTTCTCCTGACTTATTTTTCCATAGAGTTCAATAGGAAAATCTGTCAGGAGAAACAACCCTTAAAGTGATCCTTCCATATCTACTGTATTTCTGGCAGCAGAGTGATGGTTAAAGGCTTGTTTAATACATCAGACCCTTGATGACATAGAGCCACTTAGCCAACCATGTGTTCTATATTGTTCCAGTGTAATTTACAGCTAAATATTGTCTCACCCCCCAATTCCCATAGAGATCCATTAAAATGCAGAGCTGTTATAGTATCGCTTGTCAGAGTACCAGCAAATAAGATATCAAGAGCCTTTTGATGTTGTTGGGTCACAGACATCATAAAGTCATGGCATGCAAAGGATATGCAACCAAATATAAAAAATATGGCTTTTCTACCACATTTAATTTAGTGTGTTCAATACTTTTTTCCTGTGTCATTTCACTTTATTGTACATGACTTTTTTAAAGAATTGGAATGTTACAATTTCTTTAGCTGTGTAGTTTTATTGAGTTAATACCAATGTCTGGTCAAAATCTCATGTGAATAGCTACATTGGAAATATGTTTGATAAGAAAATTGTTGACATGTCCAATACTTATTTCCCCCATTGTATATATATATAAAGAGAGACTCACCTGCTTTCAGACACAGGAGCAGAACTGGGAGACCGATGAGAAGGTGGCCATTTCCCTTCATGGTGATGCTGTAATGGGGTCTGCCTGCCTGCTCTTACTCATATTTATTTCCTCTCGAGAGGATGTGGTCCATCATTGCTAACCTCACAGAGGAAGATCTGCCTCACTACCCTACTCAAGAAACGGTGGCTTTGACACTGTAACACACACACACACACACACACACACACACACACACACACACACACACACACACACACACACATAAAAAAAGAGAGGTCCAGGTTTTGTGTGTGAGAGAGGAGTGTGTGTGTGTGTGTATGTGTGTGTGTTCATGCATTTGTGTTTTTCTGTGTGTGTGAGATACTGTAATCTGACAGGGTAGATTGCAACACAAAAATGTATGTTAAACATTTAGAAGACATATTTCACAAAGAAAAGCCACCAGATGGTGCCCTTTCTTAAGATTTTTATGGTCCAGAAATAGATCCAAAGCTTAATTCATGCTTGACACAACACATAGTTATATCACCACAAAACACAAATTCGTAGTGACATCATCACGCAACACAAATGCAGAATGACATCTCACATGGGGGGCTCACATGGGCTCATGGGCTCAGTGCACGACTCAGTGCTTACCTGGATTGACAGTTGCAGTTCTATGCCTGCCAATAAATTTTTTTTAAAGTCCAAAAAGACTTAGATCAGGGTTAGAAAACCAACATTAGACCAGGGGGGTTTACCATAAAACAGGATTATCAAGTTATCTAGATAACTGTGAGAATGATAAGGCTGTATTGTCACATTAGTGAGATTTCAGTTGATGAAAATGCACAAAAATATGGTTTAGGAGTGTGATTTATTCAGACATATTGTTAGCTGCTGATATTAATAAACGTTTCTGTATAATGGGGGAGTTGGTTCAGAGGACCAGACGCGACAGAGAGGGAATCTAAAAGTTTCTCCCGTACGGAAAATAACCAAAAGAGCGGAGTATGTCTGTGACAAAGTAAAAAAGAAGAATACATCTGGCTCACAATAAGAGGGAGCACATGAAACAGTGATAAAAACAAAACAAAATGAATTGATAACGACCCAGTCTATTGGGCGAACACGAAGATTCGAGAAAAGAACAAAAGAAAGAATAAAGAAAAACCCTCTTGCTCTCAATACAAGAGAGCACCAACAAGAGAGGTAGAGTGTCCTGAAACGGCTAAGAAAAAGAACGACCGCAGAAATAAAAGGAGGCTGCCAAGACCATGACATTCTGAGGTTATTTGGTATTGGTATTATAGTCATTTGAGTTATCTGCCTAACTTGCTTATCCTGCTTTGTGGAATACCCTCCAAGGCTAGAGGGTCTTATGTACACAGTGTGCAGAGTCTACCCATGAAAGCAGCCAGCACAGGCATAGTTGAACACAATGAAATGCACAGTCTGAGTGAGGTGTGTTGCAGAACTTTGAAGTGACAAACTTTCCAAAAGGAGGTGGAACGTGCCATTTGTTAGAGTTTTGTGGAATGGAGTTTTCTGTACACAGAAATTAAATCCACTTAAAGAAAGATGCAAGAAAGGAGACACAGTTACCCTTAAAAAAAGGAATACAGGAGACCCCCCCCCCCCCCCCCCCCCAGGACACACATAACCCATTACATACTTAAAACAGCACTAACACTCATAAGGTCACTCTGAGTCAGGATATACTACAACACTCACCTTTTGCCAGTTCAAATGAGTCACAACATTTTCCAGTTACTATGGATACAACAATATCCAGCCAAGATACATACAAACAAACTTCATTGTCCAATCATTCAGAATGTGTTTGCTTTTTAAAGTGCTTTTTCACAAAGCACTGGACAGGTCATTCCCCGGAGGATGAACACAATAGTGAGACAGTAACATTCAGGATGTGGAAGTGAGATGAAGACGCATGCATTCACCCAAACGTGACCCCATGCTGCCCTCTGATGGCCTTGATGGAACTGACCCTGGTGAGTAGGCCTATGTGTGTGCATCGGTGGGCATACATGTGTGTGTTTGTACGTGTGTCTGTGCATAAGCGTGTGTACGTGAGTGCGTGTTTATTTGTGTGAGTGCGCATGCGTATGTGTGTTACTTGCAGGCTCTGGCCTGTTTTAATGTTGTTTTTGGCTGTGTCATGTTTACATGTTTGAATAATACAATAAATTTCTCTATCACCTGTGTACTAAAATAATTAACCTTCAAAACCTCTTGTGAGTTCTATATTCTTTGAAAGAATCAGTATCAGGGAGCAAATGGGCTATCAATTTATTTTCTGAAATAATCCCCCCTGTACCTCCCAACCAAATGTTGTCTGTGTTTCTTAGCTTGATTTGAATGCCGCCACAATTTTTCTCAGAAGATGGTGCTGGTTTCCCCAGAATGCATCGAGTCATTATCAGAGAGGCCTTAAAGAGCAGCTGGAATGTGAGCATAATTCTGCTTCTGCTCTCCTTGACATTTCTCTGATATCTTTAAGGCTGAGTTACCTTTACAATGACTTCTCCCTGTTTGGTATTTGTAATTATGTCTGGCTGAGCTCTGAAATAGTCTGATATGTATCTGGCCTTCATGTGGAACCTTCTCTATGGCCGAATGACAAAAGCTATGAAAGTTACCAAAAATAGACTACAAGAAAAAAATGTTCCTCTTGGTTTGTGTAAGAACATGCAAGGTAGATTAACTTATTTACACCAGGGGAAGAGGAGACTATAATGTCAGTGTGCTGCAGTTATATAATGCTTTTTTTGAATCTCTAGGCACGTTACTGTACAGAAAATGCGGTGGAGGTGAAGGGATTTATTTTGGCTGTCAAGAGGGGGATAATTAACCGGCCTGACGGAAAATACCCACACACATGTGCATGCACACACACACACACACACACACACACACACACACACACACACACTCGCACACGCGCACAATAACAAAGACACAGATTACAGATGAGGAGCTTTTTTAGAGTTTTGTATTATGTAGATTGACCTAAAAAGCCTGTTACATTCAAACTGTAACATCGAACTGGAGAATAGCATTTATAATTAAATTCACTATTTCTATTTTCAAGAAATATATAACAACAATAAATATCTTTAATAAAAATGGTATACATTCTAAAAAAGTAAAATAACAAATATGACAACATTCAATAAATAGTTAAAAATAAATAAATAAAAAAGGCAGTACTTCTAAAAAAGGTGAACGTCTCCCATGTGTCTGTCGGCGAGTTAAACTCTGGAGCTATAAAAATCTGAGGAGAGAAAATGACCAGCAGTTAGTCACAAACTTATCTCTTTCAGCACAGTGACTCCAATAGCACACTCTGACTCCTATAGCGCATTGACTCCAACAGCACAATGATTTCTATAGCACATTCTGACTCCTACAGCACAGTGACTCCAATAGCACACTCTAACCCCTATAGCACACTCTGACTCCTACAGCACAATGATTCCTATAGCACACTCTGACTCCTACAGCACAGTGATTCCTATAGCATGCACTGACAACTAGTTCAGGCTCAGGGTTTAAGGAGGATGTTGTGGAATTGGGCGAGGCAGAAGTTGCAGGCATGCTAACAATGAGGCATTTCAGGATGATTGACAAATCAGAAATATTCAGTCTGAAACTTTACCTGCTGCTCACCTGGGAAAAATCCCAGTAAGGTCATGACTAATACTTAAACACAGACCCAGATGCAGTGAGTCCATACCTGTAGTAGTTTAGACCACAACGTCGCTGCTGCTTGTCTGCAGTTTCTCCTTCTCACTGTTGGTTCCCAGATAAGCTGCCAAGAAGTTCTTGTGAGTTCTGTAACTGCAGAGTGAAAGCAGGCGGTCAGAGAAAAGTAAAATATCCAGTCTTTACTCCTATAATACTTGGTTTTTGCTCCTCTAATACTAATAGTCTTTACTCTTCAAACTGCAATAGAGGTTAAACATTCTACTCTCTGCTTGCTGACTGTCAGAGTCTCATTGGAAAGAGTCCTATTTGACTCCGGCCCTGCTTTGGCCTTTGGCCTACATGTGACACAGGAGTGGCAGGTTTACAGGAAATGCCTGTGGCTGCGCTATGACTTATTATCTGGTGTGTTTGTGCAGAGATGTAAAGGTATGTGCAGGTCTCGGTATGTTGAGATATGTAGATATTTATATATGTGTGTATTGTTATATCTGTTGTTTTACACGTATGTGTAGCCTCATTGTGATGTGTATAGCAGACGGCTGTGTACAGGTGTGAGTGGAGGTGTGTACAGGTGAGTGGAAGTGTGTATAAGTGTGAGTGGAGGTATGCACAGGTGAGTGGAGGTGTGTATAGGTGTGAGTGGATGTGTGTACAGGTGAGTGGAGGTGTGTATAGGTGAGTGGATGTGTGTACAGGTAAGTGGAAGTGTGGTGGAGGTGTGTATAGGTGTGAGTGGATGTGTGTACAGGTGAGTGGAAGTGTGTATAAGTGTGAGTGGAGGTATGCACAGGTGAGTGGAGGTGTGTATAGGTGTGAGTGGATGTGTGTACAGGTGAGTGGAGGTGTGTATAGGTGTGAGTGGATGTGTGTACAGGTAAGTGGAAGTGTGTATAAGTGTGAGTGGAGGTATGCACAGGTGAGTGGAGGTGTGTATAGGTGTGAGTGGATGTGTGTACAGGTGAGTGGAGGTGTGTATAGGTGTGAGTGGATGTGTGTACAGGTGAGTGGAAGTGTGTACAGGTGTGAGTGGATGTGTGTACAGGTGAGTGGAGGTGTGTATAGGTGTGAGTGGATGTGTGTACAGGTGAGTGGAAGTGTGTACAGGTGAGTGGAGGTGTGCACAGGTGAACTCACTGTGCACAGATCATAAGCAGGATTGCGCAGCAGCTGATGAGTGACAGAACAACAGCGATCACCACCAGCACAGTCTGCACCACCTCCTCGCCTGACTCCTTCTGCTTCGACTCCATCCGCTGGGTCTCACAGCGCTCCCCATCATATCCCATCAAGCACCTGCGACAGAACGCCGACCGTGAGTGAGATGCAGACAGACGGAATGCCATGAGTGAGACTCGGAGAGACAGACCGGCGGTGTTGTACTCACACACATGTGGCCTGTTGCAGGCCTGCCTCATACTTGCAGTGCCCGTGGATGCAGTAGTGCTCATGCGTAGAGGAGCAGGGGTCCTCTGCCTCCACCTGGGTGGGACTGGAGCTAAAGCTGGGCGTATGAGTGAGCGGTTGCTTCGGCGTGCTGCTGGGTGTGCCATGGGACGCTCCCTTATGTTTTCTCTTCCCTTTCCCCTTTCTCCGGCTTCTTACGGTTGATTTCACAAGATGCTGAACTGGAGAGCGACCCCAGAGAGAGAGAGAGAAAGAGAGAGAGAGAGAGAAAGAGATTAAACTTGTGTTTATATTAAACTATTATCAATATATTTAAATATGCCAGGCCAATAAAGCACGCAGACTTTAATGAAACCGTTGCATCACCACAGAATTCTCATCCCCTTTTAAGTAATACTGCATAATTAAACAAAATTCACATTATATAGCATTAATTTACTTTAATGGCATCACATTACATTATCTTATACTGAAGTACTTTAAACTGCTCTGTCTATAGTGTCACTGCAGCAGAGCTGAGGCAGTGAAAATGTACCACTAGTGCACCATCATGTCACTTTGCTGACCAATATCACTTCCATCACTTTCAGCATGCTGCCAGCTTTCCCTACCATTATATTGACTGTGCTGCTGCATAATTCCATTCTCTTTTCAGTCAGAATCTGAATTCTGTCAAGTGCACTCTAACAATTAATATTTTCTATTGTTGATTGTACTCTAACAATAAATATTTTCTAATGTTGATTGTACTCTAACAATGAATATTTTCTAATGTTGATTGTACTCTAACTGTGAGTATTCTCTAATGTTTATTGTACTCTAACTGTGAGTATTATCTAATGTTGACTGTATTCTAACTGTGAGTATTCTATAATGTTGATTGTACTCTAACTGTGAGTATTATCTAATGTTGATCGGACTCTAACTGTGAGTATTCTCTAATGTTGATTTTACTCTAACTGTGAGTATTCTGTAATGTTGATTGTACTCTAACTGTAAGTATTCTGTAATGTTGAGTGCACTCTAAAAGTATATTTTTCACAGTTTGATTAAACTACATACACTAATTTGTATCTTTTTGGTGAGCCAGTCTCACATCCTGGTGGATTAATGTGACTATAAAGTTAAACTTATTGCTAATGTCTTCCACATTAGCAATCAGCAAAGACATGAAATAAGCACTCTGGTTATATACAGTATGTATGTGTATTTTCATTGATATTCATACCCAGTGGTAATTCTGCAACTTTAATCTGTTCTAGCTCATTGTCTTCATCAGATGAGCTCTGAATGTCAGTCCCTGATGATGTCACGCTGCTCTTCCCCTCCGATGTGGGGGTACGAGTGACCTCACCTCCCAAAGTTACTGAGCAGCAGCATGCTGGAAAAACCATGAACCACTATCACACAAATGCAGATAATACACAACAACACAACTGCAGATAACACACAACTGCTCAACTGCACATAACACACACACAAGAACAACAGAACTGTGGATCGCACACACACACACACCAAAAACAACAACCAGAACTACAGATCACACACTCACACACACACACACACACACACACACACACACAACAACAACAACAGCAACAACAACAGAACTGCAGATGACACACACACACACACTCACACACACACACACACATACACACATACACACATACGCACATACAGTACATATATAGCACAACCGCAGATTACACAAGCAACAACAGAATTGCAGATAACACACAGCTACACACCCACAGATAGTGAACAGTGATCAAACACACCTGTGTAAAGGTGTCAGAGCTCAGCCTGAGAGTTGGGTGTAATTCCACACAGCTCTTTCCACATTTTCCCTCGGTAATTTTACTGAATTCCTACATTCCAGTTACGTAAACAGCTCCCCAATTTAACTGTTTGTTGGGGATAATAACACTGGTGAGGAAAATGGTAATCATTAACAAGATGAGACCATATTCTTCCATTTTAATTTTAAGTTTCTGAACTGCTCAAGACAGTTTTACTTCCTGTGAAATTTAACATAGACGATCAGATGGTTCTCCAGGCCCTAAACCTGCTCCCTTGAGTCCGACATTGTGCCACTGTGTTCTCCCACCCTTGTCCCCCAAAGCAGTTTTTCTCAAACAAGGAAAATAAAAACATTCCAGGAACCTGAACCCAGAAGAAGAAACTCCAGACTCACCTAGGGACAGGACCCACAGCAGCAGCAGAAAGTTCATGACGTGCGCAGAGAGTGAAAGGGAGGAGTGTGTGTGTGCTCTTCTCCTGTGACACCCCACCTTTATACCACACAGGGTGGGGCCTTGTTCGGGCAGAGAGGGGCGGGCGCAGCCCTGTGTCTCCCTCTCTGTCAGGTTGTTACACAAACAGGATCATCTCAACACTGTCATTGAAAACCCCACTGCATGCAGTTAACATGTATGTGACAACAGTACCATACTCATTAATACTCACTTATTTAAACACATATCACTCAATGTTTCGTACAAAATTAGAACACGTACTTGAAACAAAGTTCAGGAAACTAAACTCCACACTATGATAAACAAGTGTTAAATACAACTACAATACTAGTAACTACAGTGCCAATATAACCGCCATCAAGGAAGAGGCATTATCAAACACAGCCAAAGAGTCAAGCATAACTGTTTCTTTAGGTAGAACTAATTTAATGAAAATTCACCTAAAACTGCTGGCAGGAGGAATGACTGAAAAGTTTATCTGAGAAGGCACTGCTTTTTAAATCCGGGATGGTAATTATTAATAGTGTACAATGTGTATGTATATATATATACACAGTTGAAGTAAAAAGTTTACATACATTTAGGTTGAAGTCATTAAAACTCATTTTTAACCACTACACAAATTTTATGTTAGCAAACTATGGTGTTGGCAAGTCAGTCAGGACATGTGCATGACACAAGTAATTTTTTCAACAATTGTTTAAAGACAGATTATTTCACTTTTAATACACTATATCACAATTCCAGTGGGTCAGAAGTTTACATACACTAAGTTAACTATGCCTTTAAATTTTTTAAATTTTTAATATTTGGTCGCATATCCTTTGCATGCCTTGACTTCCTGATGTTTGTGACCCAACAACATCAAAAGACTCTTGATATCTTATTTTCTAGTACTCTTACAAGCGATACTATAACGTCTCTGCATTTGAATGGATCTCTATGGAAATTGGGGGGTGGAACTAGATTTAGCTATAAATTACACTGGAACAGTATGGAACACATGGTTGGCTAAAAAACTGTAAGTCATCAAGGGTCTGAGGTATCAAACGAGCCTCAAACCATCACTCTGCTGCCAGACATGCAGTAGATATGGATGGATCACTTTAAGGGTGGTTTCTTCTGACAAATTTTCTTATTGAACTTTATGGAAAAAAGTCAGGAGAAGAAACCCATCAGGTTATCCATCCATATCTGAATGATATGAATTAAAAGTGAAATAATCTGTCTGTAAACAATTGTTGGAAAAATTACTTGTGTCATGCACAACGTAGATGTCCTAACTGACTTTTAACATGAAATTTGTGGAGTGGTTAAAAATGAATTTTAATGACTTCAACCAAAGTGTAAACGTCTGACTTCAACTGTACATTGACATTGGGTAGCTGCAAAGTCAAAGACACAAAAACGTGCAGTTGTTATATGTAAAAATATGATGTAAAATAAATCATTCAAATTTGTGTGCCCGTCTGTGGGATATGAGTGTGTTTGTGAGTGTGTATGTGTGCGAGTGTGTCTGAGAGTGTGTATGTATGTGAGTATATGTGTGTGTGTGTGTGTGTGAGTTTGTATATGTGTGAGTGTGGGCAGCAGCCATTTTTTATCACCTGCCCCTCAGATACAAAATGCACAACTGGGTAGAGCAGCAGAGTGTACCAGTAGAGTAGAGCAGCAGAATGGAGCAGCATAGTGGAGTAGTAGAATGGAGCAGAAGTGTGGAGCAGTGGAGTAGAGTACAGTAGTATCACAATGCAATGTAGAATAAGTTGCCCGGTTAGTTTCTTCTTTTCCCTTGAGAAGATTCTTGTGAGGTAAGACTGGTGGCCGGAGCGCAGCTCGGCTCAGGAAGGCCAATGAAGGGCTGATAGAACTTGGCTGGAACTTCGGGAATGTGCGTGCTCAGAATGTTTGTGCAACGCACTGTTTACAGGAAGAGTGATTGTGCAAATAATCCGGCGGCTGACACATCTCTGAAATAATTGGCATTCTCTTCTGATGGAGGCATTGAGAGTTTATATCCAACATCATTCAAACTGTTTAATTACTGTGACTGGAGTGCATCTGGACTGCATCCTGAAGATGTACGGTGCTGTGGTTTGTAGGAGACACAGTGCTGTAGTTTGTAGGGTACACAGTGCTGTAGTTTGTAGGGGACACAGTGCTGTAGGTTGTAGGGTACACAGTGCTGTAGTTTGTAGGGGACACAGTGCTGTAGGTTGTAGGGGACACAGTGCTGTAGTTTGTAGGGACACAGTGCTGTAGTTTGTAGGGGACACATTGCTGTAGTTTGTGGGGGCTCACAGTGCAGTAGATTTTTTGGGGACACTATGGCTGCATTTATAGGGCAGTCTCCCTCCTTCAACTGCAGGCTTAACATCTGTATGTACACACACCATCTTAACATACCGTTGAACACAGTTTAACGCACTGCTTAACACATCTAAACATAGTCTAATCAAGTTTAATACAGAATAATGCACATTTTAACACAAAGTATAACAAGTCCAAATATACAAATGTCTGCACACTGTGCGCTGCTAGAGTTCAAAGGTCATGCTACCTACTTGATTGGAATTCAATGATTCATGTATGAAGAATGTCAGTCACACAGGTGTGTTCCGGATAAGGAAGTGTATGATAATAGAACAGACACACCGCGGTTTCTTACTCATTTTATTGCAGTTTGAGTATTAGCTTGCTGTGTGCTGCTGCTCTGCACATTTCCATCTGAGCCATCTTTATGGCTCAAGGATTTTATATACCAGCACACAAGCCAGCTGCCAGTGACCTCAAAACCCAAACACACCCCCAAAAGGGTGTGTGTGTGTGTTTGTGTGTGTAAATGTGAGGTGTGAATGTGTGTGATTCACTGGCAGGGAGTTCCAGAAAAAACAAAGCACAGGGAGATTACTGTTCATTACAACAGTATGCAAATCTCATTACTGTTCATTACAACAGTACACAGCAAAAATGGCAGTGTACATTTAACACACTAGGGTGTTTATATGAGACCTTAGTTCATTACAGAAGTATGTCCATCTCATTACTGTTAATTACAGCAGAATGGCCATTTCATTACTGTTCATAACAGCAGAATGGCCATCTCATTACTGTTCATAACAGCAGAATGCCCATCTCATTACTGTTCATAACAGCAGAATGCCCATCTCATTACTGTTCATAACAGCAGAATGGCCATCTCATTACTGTTCATAACAGCAGAATGCCCATCTCATTACTGTTCATAACAGCAGAATGCCCATCTCATTACTGTTCATAACAGCAGAATGCCCATCTCATTACTGTTCATAACAGCAGAATGCCCATCTCATTACTGTTCATAACAGCAGAATGGCCATCTCATTACTGTTCATAACAGCAGTATGCCCATCTCATTACTGTTCATAACAGCAGTATGCCCATCTCATTACTGTTCATAACAGCAGAATGGCCATCTCATTACTGTTCATAACAGCAGAATGCCCATCTCATTACTGTTCATAACAGCAGAATGCCCATCTCATTACTGTTCATAACAGCAGAATGGCCATCTCATTACTGTTCATAACAGCAGAATGGCCATCTCATTACTGTTCATAACAGCAGTATCTCCATTTCATTACTGTTCATAACAGCAGAATGGCCATCTCATTACTGTTCATAACAGCAGAATGGCCATCTCATTACTGTTCATAACAGCAGAATGGCCATCTCATTACTGTTCATAACAGCAGAATGCCCATCTCATTACTGTTCATAACAGCAGAATGCCCATCTCATTACTGTTCATAACAGCAGAATGGCCATCTCATTACTGTTCATAACAGCAGAATGGCCATCTCATTACTGTTCATAACAGCAGTATCTCCATTTCATTACTGCTCATAACAGCAGTATGCCCATCTCATTACTGTTCATAACAGCAGAATGGCCATCTCATTACTGTTCATAACAGCAGAATGGCCATCTCATTACTGTTCATAACAGCAGAATGGCCATCTCATTACTGTTCATAACAGCAGAATGCCCATCTCATTACTGTTCATAACAGCAGAATGCCCATCTCATTACTGTTCATAACAGCAGAATGGCCATCTCATTACTGTTCATAACAGCAGAATGCCCATCTCATTACAGTGCCATCAGGGATGCACAAATCTGGCCATCACTGCTGGTTTTGTTTTCTACTTGAAACTAATTTATTCAGTCCCTGATTACAGGTGAATAATGAAAACTAGAATTACTACTGGCCTCATGGGTTTATGATACGATAAAAATATCTCTCTATATTATATGAACAAGGTCTAGTATCTGTTAAAGCACTGTTCCATATGATATCTCTATATTATATCAAAATAATGTACAATTACGGAGTCTCCTGAAGGCTGTGGGTGGCAGTGTAACTACGCTTCGGCTGACTCATTACAGACATTATCATTCCGTCACAGTGACATTTGTCTAATTAATGCAAGCCTTCATTGGTGAATTGCTACCTGTGGCGATGCATGTCAAGCAGGTGAGGGCGATCGCGGAGTGAATGCTGATGAGTGCCCGTGCGTGTGGGTAGAGTCTGATTCCAGCACGGCCAGCTGGCCTGTTTCCGCTCCACACACACACTGTGGCTCTTTGGTGGCTATTTATAAGTGCCCTCATTAACCCAACCAGGCCTGCGGCTGCAGTGTTATGGGCGTTGTACCGGACGGTGGTGGTGAAGCAGGAGCGGAGCCAAAAGGCAAAGCTCTTGATTTACCGGTCAATCTTCGTTTCCTACTCTCACCTATGGCCACGAGCTGTGGGTAGTTACCGAAAGAGTGAGATCACGAATACAAGCGGCCGAAATGGGGTTTCTCGGTACGGTGGCAGGGCTTACTTACTCTCCTGGACAGGGTGCGGAGCTCAGCCATCTGGGAGAACCTTGGAGTAGAGCCGTTGCTCTTCCGCATTGAGAGGAGCCAGTTGAGGTGGTTCGGACACCTGGGTGTCTCCCTATGGGTGTCTCCCTATGGACCCCGGGGCAGAGCTGGCTGCTTTCTGGTTTAATTTAACAAACCCAGCTGGTGGCTCATCCTGTTAAAAGCATGCTGAACTTTGTTAGAACATAATATTGTATAGCTATCTGGCCCTGATATGAGTCCTAATATTCATGCTCATCTTCATGACTTGCTCCAGTGGTCAGCAACTGGCCAATGGAGAATTAAATGCCTCATGAGCTGACGACCGGATCTTCTTCCAAACCCAAAGTGTAAAAGATCATGAATGGAGCTTTTTATCTTTTCAAACATTCGGTTCTGGATGTTGTGTTTTTATATATCTGCATAATCCACATTGTTTGCATTTGTTCACACGCTAAGTGTGTTTTTGAGACCTGTTTTGCCATGAATGGAGAAAGAAAAAAACATCATTCTCCGATGGCCAATTGCTGACCACTGGAGCAAGTCATGAAGATGAGCATAAATATTAGGACTCATATCGGGGCCAGGTAGCTATACAATATTATGTTCTAACAAAGTTCAGGATGCCTTTATGGCACTGTGCTAGTGCATGGTTAGGCCCAACGGTCTGGTATTGGTAAGGCACTATTCCAGTGCTCAGATGGGCCCAACGGTCTTGTATTGGTAAGACACTGCTCATGTGTGGATGGGCCCCACGGAATGCTATCGGTTAAGGCACTGTTCCAGTATGTGGAAGGACACAACAGTCTGGTATTCGTTAAGGCAGTGTTTCAGTGTGTGGAAGGCCCCAAGGTCTAGTATTTGTTTAGTGCACTCACTGTCTGAGCCTGTCTCCGCCTACTACACACTTTAGAAAAATACTGCATTGGGTGAGTGAGGGGGTGGGGAGTGTCCATCTTCATTTGCATGAATAAATAAATGGACAATGTACACATTTTGTACAACTTGGATCAACCTGTCAAAGTAGACGTTGCAGATCAAATATGAATAAAAATTCAGCAACTGCATGGCCTATTTCTCACCTCAAAGGTAAGGTATCTGTCAAGGCAGTGTTCCAGTGTGTGGATGGGCCCCATAGTCTAGTATCTGTTAAGGCAGTGTTCCAGTGTGTGGATGGGACCTACAGTCTGTTCCAGTGTGTGGATGGGACCCACAGTCTGTTCCAGTACATGAATGTGCCTCACAGCCTTTTATGTCATTATTATTTACTCGCTTATTAATAGCACCCTCATTACACCACATAATGAACAAATACAACGGCACTTGTAAACGGCATTTATATAAATAATTGTGGTCATTGAAAATCACATGGTTTAGTTCAGGGGTCTCACCCTCCAGTCCTGGAGGGCCTAGAGAGTCTGCTGGTTCATCTGCACTCGTCCAGATCGATAGCGGAGCTTATGGCAATAAACACTCTGAAAAATAAGACTTGGAATTCCAAAATAATAATGCGCGATAATTCGGCATTTCAGTAACAAGGGCCTCATGTCAACAGTTGTGTGTTTGTGAAGGAAAACCATGCATGCGTATTTCAAGAATGAATAAGCATTTTAATGGAATTTTCATACAAATACAAAAAAGCAACTTAGAGCTACTTACACTTGGTACAAAAATATTGTTGAATCTTAAGACTATAAAAATATCATTACAGTTATACAATACAGCTAACCCATTATTTTCAGTATAATGCTTTTTCCCAAAAATAAGGGGTATTTCTTATTTCACCAGAAAATGTGAATGTACCAAGAATAACATTTCCACAGGTCAAATGAAACCAAGGATTGATTAAAAAATTGACTAAACGGCTCCACCTTCTGGCGGGTTTTCGGAAGCCTGCCACAGGGGGTGGGACTCTTATTTGAAACAGGCCAGTATGGGTATGGGTTTTTGTTTCAGCCCAGCACTAAGACACCTGATTAGTTCATTAGTCGAATCAGGTGTCTTAGCGCTGGGCTAAATCAAAAACCTGCACCCACACCGGCCCTTTTCGGATAAGATTCCCCACCCCTGGTGTAGAACCTGCATATGGCACATGGGGGAAGGGACCGACAGCACAAGGTAGCTGCACCCATATGAAAATGAGTCAGTATCAGTCATTAATTTTGCATGGTTAACAAAAAAAGGCATAGTTTGAATAATTCATATGCATCTGTAGCAATTAAATGTAGCAAGAATTTCTCTCAATATGGTTCAATACCATTTTCTTCATATTGGACATTTTGTAGTGCTTGGACTCACACAGGCTGCTAAACTCACGAATAAAGTTACCCTTCCTTGTCCCACTGAGGCTGTAAAGATCAGTGTGACCTGTGCAAATCCTCTTTTATTTTTTATTTTTTTATTTTTATTTTTTTGCATTTTAACCAAATGCCATTAACAACAACGTACAATTTGAAAAACTGTATTTCATCGATATTCCAGAATTATAACCTTACCTTTTAAATCCTCTCTTTTTTTCAACACCAAATTTAACACTGTTCCTGTTGTAAATATCTATGTACATTACGAACAATATGAATAATTTTAAACATTTAAATATAAACAAAATGTGGAAAACATAAAGAAGAACACACACACACGCACATGCACGCGAGCACACACACACACACACACACACACACACACGCGCGAGCACACACACACTGACGAGGACAGTTGGGCCTGCGGGTGTTCAGGACTGACCACGTGGCGCCTAAGGGTATGATCTTATAACAGTCACAGGTGACAGTGCCCTTGCAAGTGACTCCGCCTACCTTGCCCTGATGTGACAAGTTTTAAATACCTCTCTCATCGATGAACACACTTTTTAAAATATTCTTCCCAATAAAGAGTGTTGGTTAAATTCACCAGACAGAGATCAGTCAGAATAGTGTCCATCTAGCCAATCAGGCTGCAGTCCACTGCATTAATCATGCCATCTGCACTTCCTGATACTCCTTCTGTGCAGGTGGACCAGCGTTCTTCTTATACCTGTAACGTAATAGAGTGTTACAACACACACACACACACACACACACACACAACGCACGTAGACACACACACAGACACAGACACACACACTCACCATTTGTAGAGGAAGTAGGCAGCTCCAGTGATGCCCAAGACAGTGAGAGCCACACACATCACCGTGAGGAAGATCAAGCTCTCCAGTTTCAAGGGCTGAATCACCAGAGATGCGTGAGCACACCTGTTACCTGTATAGCCCGGGTTACACCTGGCACATATCACAGTGAGAGTGAGAGTTATACACACGCATACACATGCATGTCAGTACACACGCACGCACACATTCGCGCATTCACTCACGCACGTGGGAAATTTTATCTTGAATCAGAATTCTTTACTTGCAATGAGCAAGGTTTGTGTATCTTACTTGCAGTGTGTATTTTACTTAGTGATCATTGTGTGTGTTTTGCTTGCACTGAGCAGTGTGAGTGTGTGTGTGTGTGTCTTACTTGCAGTGTGTATTTTACTTACAGTGAACATTGTGTGTGTATTTTGCTTGCACTGAGCAGGGTGTGTGTGTCTTACTTGCAGTGTGTATTTTACTTACAGTGAGCATTGTGTGTGTATTTTGCTTGCACTGAGCAGTGTGTGTGTGTGTGTATCTTACTTGCAGTGATGCTCTTTGTATTCCAACAGGTACATGCACTCTCCATTACGGAAACAGTAATCCTCCATGCTGGAGTTACATTTCTGGATCATCATTATCCCCTCATGAGCAGTGGATACAGTGGATACAACAGGGGTGGCAGTCACCTCACCTGCAGACACATAGGATCATAAGTGGGAAAAGGAAAGAGAGAGAGAGAGAGAAAGTTACCATATTGTATTCATTGTAAGCATTCATAAGATTTTGTTGTTTTTCAGTTATGTACAATGAAAAGTAATCGTTTAAATAACATCTTAAAAACTCAAAAACAACTTGAACCCCTTTAAAAGGGCCAAGACTTTCCAACAAAAAAAAGGAAAAATATTACAAAGACAGAAAACATAGCTAGCTAGCTAACCCGATAACCCAGTCAAATCCACAGATCTGTCAATGGACACAACAGGAAAAGTGGGCAAAACAAGAAAAAACACAATAAAAAGACATCCCTTAGACAAAACAGCACAGGAGGAAAGGTGGGACACAAAAGGAACGAGATAAAAAAAAATTTAAAGAAAGGTAGGCTAGATAGAAATTTTGGTCTGGTCAAGCTAGCTAGCCTCCAGTTCGGTGTATGAGTGAGCAGAGATTTTTGACGGTTGAAAATACATTTTATAGACTGTAAAAAAATATGATCAAAGTGAAATGTGACGTCACCCAGTGACTTTCCATGGACTTAAAATAATGTCTTGAAGCTGCGGAAGTGTTGTCATGTTGTACAAAAATTGGAGCCAGAGACTGTGCAGTAGGGACCCTTATATGGTCGTTATGTCTGGGCTGGGTTCGGTTCGTCCACTAAGTGCGTAAGATACTAGTGACTTGCAGTAACTATCAAGTGTCGCAAACTGCTCTGGATTGGTCGTCAAAATATTAAATATAGTGCCCAAACAATACAATAACCTAACAAGTCGGCACATGGGGAGACATTAGACAAAGAAAAAGCACTTATTGCGACTACATACAATACGACTACATACAATACAAAAATGTATTGACTTTATAGTTTGACCAGATTTGGTACCATTGACTTGCATTGAATAATGGGCCTGAAAGACCTATACTGGAGCGAACCGCACTGGCACCAGACAACAACGCTCTCAACAAGACCAGGAAGTGAGCTTCAACAGCGAAGCCTGGGGCTGCATTTGGATCAAATTTTACACATTCCCTTCCCTTGCTGTCTACTCTCGAGGGAGCTATCTTGTGACGTAATTTTCTACGTGCAGCAAGCAAACTTAATAGGTGCTCTGCAAGAGAGAATAGATAAGAAACAAAACAAAATGGAACTGAATGGCCCTCGCAACCAATATAGGAATTCTACCCCATAGAGTTTAAACGTGACCTCCCACTTGCGTGGAGCATTGCATTGTGAGGAAACTGACGTAATATACAGTAATTAGCCTCCTAATTATATTTATACAATTAGAAGAAAGGATACATTTCGGATCCCCCCCAAGTCAAAGACCAGCCCAGAGGCTGACACACAGCCCACCTCTACTCAAGCACTGTCTAGTAAAAAAACTAATCATCCAGACTTTGGAGAAGTGAGACAATTATTACATCTTATCTGTAAGATTATTGGCTAAGAATATAAAGAGCCATTGTTGGCTCCCTTGCTATTACTTTCCAATTTTATTGTAAAAGTCTAAAATCAATTAGAAATTTTAATAAGAATGAGATCATTATCAATTAGCTCTTGGAATATTCATGGTTTTTACGCCTCAACATTTGGATTCAAAAGCACAAACTTTCTCACATATTTTCTCACAAACATCTCTGGTCATGATATCATAGTTGTACTAGAAACATGGTGCCGAGATGACACAAACACTCACTGTCCCCCAAACTAGAGAAATTTTACTTCCATCTCTAAAAAATAAAAATATCAAATATGGCAGAGACTCAGGAGGGGTGGTGATATGGTATAGAGAGGATTTATCACCCAGCTTATTTAAAATTGAATGAGCGCCAACATGTGTGGCTAAAATTAAACAAAAACAGCATTCAATGCAATAATGACGTATATACACTGCTAAAAAAAATTAAGAGAACACTTAATCATCACAGTATAACACCAAGTCAATTAAACCAAACCGGTCATGCTGGATGATGTTGCAGGCAGCATAACATTCACCACGGCATCTTCAGACTCTTTCACGTCTGTCACATGTGTGAACCTGCTCTCATCTGTGAAGAGAACGGGGCGCCAATGGCGAACCTGCCAATTCTGGTGTTCTCTGGCAAATGCCAATTGAGCTGCACGGTGCTGGGCTGTGAGCACAGGTCCCACTACAGGACGTCGGGCCCTCATGCCACCCTCATGGAGTCTGTTTCTGACAGTTTGGTCAGAAACATGCACACGAGTAACCCGCTGGAGGTCATTTTGTAGGGCTCTGGCAGTGCTCCTCCTGTTCCTCCTCACACAAAGGAGCAGATACCGGTCCTGCCGCTGGGTTGTTGCCCTTCTACGGCCCTGTCCAGCTCTCCTCGTGTAATGGCCCGTCTCCCGGTATCTCCTCCACGCTCTTGAGACTGCTGGAAGACACAGCAAACCTTCTTGCGACGGCACATATGGACGTGCCATCCTGGAGGAGCTGGACTACCTGTGTAACCTGAATGGGCTGCAGGTACCGCCTCATGCTACCAGTAGTGACAAGGGCACTAGCAAAATGCAAAACTAGAGAAAAATCAGTCAGGAAGGATAAGGAGAGAGAAATAGTCTGTGGCCACCACCTGCAAAACCATTTACTTTTTGGGGGTTGTCTTGCTGTTGCCTCTCCTGTCCATCTGTTGTCACTTTCATTTGCACCAACGCAGGTGAAATTGATTCACAATCGTTTACGCTTCCTAATTGGACAGATCGATATCCCAGAAGTCTAATTGACTTGGTGTTATACTGTGTTGATTAAGTGTTCCCTTAATTTCTTTGAGCAGTGTATTTGTGCGGCCTACATTCCCCCTTTAGAGTCACTTACATACTTTGATGACAATTTATTTGAAAATCTCTGTGCTGAGATGAGGCATTACCAGGCCCAGGTTATTGTCCTATTGATAGAAAATCTTAATGCCAGAACAGGTTTTGAGAGTGATATAGTGGATTCTGCTGGCAACAGCCACATATTCAGAAGATCCGCTGTACACCTTACCCCCACCACTACCCAAAGAAATAGCATTGGTTGTGCTTTAAACTAAAAAAGCCAAAGAGTTAGTGCACCTCTCTCGATCCTTAGGCCTGTACATGCTTAATGGTAGGATCAGAGGGGACTCTTTAGGGAGGACTAGTCTAGTGGAGTTGATTATACAATCACTGACATGGACCCCTCCTTCATTAGTGCATTCACTGTCAGACCACAGACACCACTTTCCGATCACTGTCAGATATATGTTTATTTTTGTTTTATTGCACAAGAAAAATCTGAGCCCTGCATAACAATTTGGCTAAAAAATTCAGATGGGCATAAAAATGAAACCAGAAATCAGCTCACCAGAGACTACTCGTCTTATTAACAACTTTCTCTCAAAAACAATTCAACAAAACCCATCTAACATAAATATGGCCGCAATGCCAATCAACAAAATAGATTATAATTCAGCCAATAAAGGAGGTCTCAAAAACAAAAAGTGAGAAAAACACCAAAAAACGCTACGATATTGAAATTCTTCAAGCTCTGAGAGAGTTAGGGTTGCAAAGGGAGAGAGTTTTCCAGGTAACTTTTGGGAATTCTCCTGGAAAATTCAACACTCACTGTAACAATCTCATGCTTAAACAAAGCTAATAAACAAACAACAAAATGTGCTGAACAGGCCCAGTTCTTTCTGGATAGCAGGTTTCTGTGACATATGGTACACACTGTTTGTATCATATTGTTCTGTTTTTACTCTTTGTGTGTCATCTGATTTCCATGTTTCTTGCCATGCTTTGGCGGTACAAATTTTGTCATGCCAATAAAGCACTTTGAATTTGAGAGAAATAGAAAGAAGATATAGTTAGAGAGAGAGATAGAGATAGATGTACCTGATGTTGAGCAGTGGTTGGGGCTGCAGGAAGGAGAGGGATTTGTGGATTCTGTCTTGTTGCTCCACAATAGCAGCAGACCTGAGAGAGAGAGAGAGAGAGAGAGAGTTTTAAGGTTAGGGTTCTCACATCAATTATGTATTTTTATCATTCTTCATTGGCCTCTGTGGGGTTGGACATTTTGTTAAAGCTGGCCATGTTATTAAAAATCACTATAGGATGTGTCAGTTCTAAAAAAGCCATGAAAAGAACAGCTCTGTATACTACAGCACTGTACACTATACAGTGGGGTGCATAAATGTGGGCACCCCTGGTCAAAACAATTCCCAGCGATTTATTATTTGCTAAGCAATAACTCAAAAACGGGATGACACGGGTGTCTGAAACGACTTGTCCTAGAAAGCCAAGGATACTAGCCTATTTCTGAATTTTTTCACAACCACTGATTTAACTATAAAAAAAGGATATATATATTTTTTTCATTATAAATTAAAGGTTAGATGCACCAGTGCGGCTCAAAGTATTAGTGCTCAAACCAGCTGATGCTCACCTCATGTGATATCTGAGTTTCATACAGATATCGTATGCTGGATTCATTTTAATCAAATAGGCTAGTTATTAAATACACAGCAGATTATATGGTAATACAATGACATAATGGCCTCAGTCATCTGGAAGGAAAGGACTGATTAGTGAAAAGTTTAATTCATTTGAAATTTCTAATAAACTACTATATTCTCTAACTCATCATGAACTTGGAATATGCTATTCAAAGTAATGTTGCTACTTAACCAAAACAAATAATGACCTTAGTCCAACTGTGTCTGAAAGAGGACCCCAAGTAAACACTTTCACCACCCTTGGCTGATTTGTGAAACCTATAATTATTCGTAATTATCTTTCTAATAAATTGTATATTCAATATGGGCCTGGAAGGAATTATTCAGAGGCCAACTGCTCATTAACCAAACAATGTCATTACTTCAATCCAAGTGTACCTGGAAGAGGATCCCATGTGCTAACTTTTGAAACTATAATTTTCAAAAGACATACACTACTGTCCATCATTCCATAAATAATTACTGGTGCTTCGTAATGAATTCTGGCGAGTGCAAGTTTTTTCTGGTGCCCCTAACTTTTTGAGTTTGAGAGCACCAGTGCTATAAAGTAAAAAGGTTAATTTTGAGCACTGCTACACCTCTGTACACTACAACATTGTACACTATACCTCCGTAAACTACAGTACACTACTACTCTGTACACTACAACATTGTACACTATACCTCCGTAAACTACAGTACACTATTACTCTGTACACTACAACATTGTAAACTATACCTCCGTAAACTACAGTACACTACTACTCTGTACACTACAACACTGTAAACTATACCTCAGTAAACTACAGTACACTACTACTCTATACACTACAACATTGTACACTATACCTCAGTAAACTACAGTACACTATTACTCTGAACACTACAACATTGTACACTATACCTCAGTAAACTACAGTACACTACTACTCTGAACACTACAACATTGTAAACTATACCTCAGTAAACTACAGTACACTACTACTCTATACACTACAACATTGTACACTATACCTCAGTAAACTACAGTACACTACTACTCTGAACACAACATTGTACACTATACCTCAGTAAACTACAGTACACTACTACTCTGTACACTACAGCAGTGAATATATTTCTCTGTACACCACAGAGCCAGACATACTGCCGTCATTCCTCAGTCTTTGGCCCCCCCAACTTCCTGCCTCGAGTCACTTCCAGGCATTGGCATGGCGACACAGTGCATACCTTGGCAGGGTGTGGTGTGCACCTGGAGTCAGGTGTACATGTGGGGGCGGAGATCTGGGCAGCGTGTCCGCAGCACCAGCACACGCCATCAAACCCACACTGCATTCCTTTTGCGTGCTCAAACACGGCTTACACACGCCCTGCCCCTGGCTGCAACTCCGACAAGCAAACAGCAGAAGATAACTAGGTCATATTGTCCATTAAAGGGTAATTCGACCCCAAAATGATATTTGGTTTGTGAAAAGTAGCACTCCTCTTGATTAAAATGAGCTCTCAAACAACTTTCTACCTGTTGTGAGAGCAGAAATATAGCCCCAAACTACTGCCCATGTACCAGGTACATGCTTTACGATAAACTACAATGGCTAAGGCACTTACAGTTCAGACAACAGGTTGCCACGCCCACTGAATGACATTACAGGAGCAGAGGCCAAGGGGCTGGGCATTTTACTGCTAGTAGTGCCCGTAGTGCCTGTCTGGCTGCAGCGTTTCTTAGAGACTAGAGAGGCCACATAACTCGCTGGCAAGTTAGCCACTAATGTAACAGTTATACTGAAAAAATACCACCATCATTATACAGGTGCAGCTCAAAAAATTTGATGGGCTTCCATTACACCTCAGCAGTGCCACAGGTTGATTGCCTCCATGCCACGCCGCATTGATGCAGTAATTCATGCAAAAGGAGCCCCAACCAAGTATTGAGTGCATAGAAATGAACATACTTTTCAGAAGGCTGACATTTCTGTTTAAAATATCCTTTTTTATTGATCTTATGTAATATTCAAATTTTCTGAGACACTGAATTTGGGTTTTCTTTGGCTGTAAGCCATAATCATCAAAATTACAAGAAATAAAGGCTTGAAATATTTCACTCTATGTGTAATGAATCTATATAATATATGAGTTTCACTTTCTGAAATGAGTGACAAAAAATATTGAACTTTTTCACGATATTCAAATTTTTTGAGCTGCACCTGTATATACCAGACTCAGTCTCCACAAAAAACAGGGGAAATACAGCCCTTCATTTATCTACGTTTGGTATTGTGAAAACATTAGCCAGCTAAGCCAGACGTCTCTAACACTTAGCTAGGCTACGCACCCCGGTTCCATGTCGGAAAATCATCTCCGACCTCCCGTTTTTCAGTATGAAATGCTTTTGTATCGACCAACATCCCAGAATATGAAACATATACAATTAAAAGTTAAAACGTCATTGTTGTAGGCTACTTGTTAGCCGTTTTAGCTATGTTTGCTAGCAAAGCCAAAACTTTCCCAGTGCAACTCCAACGCACTGATGTCGGTAAAAACATGGTAACGACACATTTATCACCCCAATATCCGACCTCCTTCCATGAACAAATGCAAGGTTAGGTACTATAACCTACTCCATGGCAAACATATTTAAAAACCAATTTGTATTATGCCAAGAAACCCGTTGCTAACAACAGCTTACGCACTAACCCAGAAAAAATACATTGCTTCTGTGTCACGGGCACTAAACGAACTGTACGCGTTATTGGGCATTCAGTCGATTAAAACCAGCGCGTACCACCCCCAAACGGATGGGCTCATTGAGCGGTTTAATAGGACTTTGAAGTCGATAATTCGGAAGTTCGTTCACAAGGATAGTCGAAATTGGGATAAGTGGTTAGTCCCTTTATTATTTGCAGTGCGGGAGGTTCCCCAGGCCTCCACGGGATTTTCTCCCTATGAGTTAATATTCGGTAGAAAACCCAGGGGAGTCTTGGAGTAAAAAAAGCTCCAGTAAAAATGAGATACAGTACGTCATGGACCTGCGAGAAAAACTCCATACACTGGGTAGGGTAGCACGGGAGAATTTGCTCAAGGCCCAGGAGCGGCAGCAAACGCACTATAATAAAGGGACAAAACTCAGACAATTTTCACTGGGAGATAAAGTACTGGTATTACTTCCAACCTCCAGCACAAAATTGCTCGCCAAGTGGCAAGGGCCCTTTGTGGTCACACGGCGAATAGGGGAGGTAGACTATGAGGTAGTGCGTTCGAATAGGGAAGGAGCAAAACAAATCTACCATCTAAATCTGTTAAAAGCCTGGAAGGAGGTGGTGGCTGTCTTGCTGGTGACGGTAGATAAGGAGAAAGATTAGCTGGGGCTGGAGGTAACAAATTCACCCAATCAGACCCCGCCCCTTTCTGATAGCCATCTCTCGCCAAGCCAGCAGGCAGACCTTGCTCTGTTGCAAAAGCAGTTTGAGGATGTGTTTTCTCCCCTACCCAGATGCACTAATCTCATAAACCACCATATCGAAACCCCCCCGGGAGTGACGGTACGTTCCCGTCCTTATCGGCTGCCGGAACACAAAAAGAAATTGGTGCAGGCAGAAATAAAGGCCATGCTGGAGTTGGGCGTAATAGAGGAGTCACACAGTGCCTGGAGTAGCCCCATCGTCCTGGTAGGTAAACCAGATGGGCCTATCCGGTTCTGTGTGGATTACAGAAAGGTAAATGAGGTTTCACGGTTTGATGCCTATCCTATGCCTAGGGTCGATGAACTCTTGGATCAGCTGGGCACGGCTCGTTTTTTCTCAACACTGGATTTGACCAAGGGCTACTGGCAGATTCCCTTGTCGCCAGAGTCTAAGGAAAAATCGGCTTTCTCCGCTCCGAACAGTTTGTACCAATTTCGGACTCTTCCATTCGGGCTATTCGGGGCTCCAGCCACGTTCCAGCGCCTTATGGATTGGGTGCTGCGTCCGCATGTTGCATATGCTGCAGCCAATATTGATGATGTTATCATCCACAGTAATGACTGGGCGCAGCATGTGCGGGCGGTACTCGAGTCCTTGAGGCGGGCGGGGCTCACGGCTAACCCGAGGAAGTGTGCAATTGGCAGAGCGGAGGTAGGTATTTGGGGTACCACTTGGGAAGTGGACAGGTGCGGTGATTGCGACCTGCCCCCGGCCCAAGACGAAAAAAGAGGTGAGGAGGTTCTTGGGGTTAGCCGGTTACTATAGGAGGTTTATTCCTGCGTTTTTGGAGCTGACCAGCCTCTTGACTGATTTAACTCGAAAAGGTGCCTCAGAGCCGGTCCAGTGGACGGAGCCGTGCTGGAGGGCGTTTGAGCGAGTAAAAGAAGCACTCTGTGGGGAGCCGCTTTTGTTCACACCTAATTTCTCTCTCCCGTTCACCCTGCAGACAGACGCGTCGGACAGAGGGCTGGGGGCCGTTTTGACCCAGCAGGTGGAGGGAGTCGATCGCCCGGTGCAATTCACTCGTTCGTTGCTTGTATTGCAAGCCAATGTTCTCAGTGCACAGGATTACACTGACTCAAACGCACAAGCATTTTTATACTGGACTTGCGATAATACTGCAAACTGTCATAAACATATTGCATGACCTGGGGCTCTACTGTGGCTCTACTGTGGCTATATAGCTACACTAGCTACTGTCAATTAAACACACGTAGTCCTACGCACTTTATACACACAATAACACTTAGCTAGCCCTGGTGACCAGCCAGTTCCGCTAGCCAGCGTAAAAAACTGCATAACTAAACATTTGACCAACGAGTAAATAGTCTCTATGATATAATGGCATCACATAAATTGTAGTTGAAGACTTTCTTTTATAGATTAGACACATTCTTGCAACCTTTTTTTTTGTTTACCAATTCATAAACACGGCCAAACGAGATACACATATCCTGTAGGCTAATTCTAGAGAGAGAGATATCGCGCGCGGCGCGCGCGCTATTTCCCATTACGCATCGCGCGACGCGCCGCCGCGCCCCCCGCGCCCCCATTTTGAATTGCAGCAAGCTTACCCCATTCATCCGCCCCCGCGCAGTTGAATACCCGCAGAGCACCGTTCGTTCGACCGCGCCGCGCGTCCCAGCTGATAGAGCAGAACCTAGTTGGGATCGCTTCGCGCGCGCTACCTGGATATGTGGTGGAGATGTCACTGGACTATCTTGCGATGTCCACTGGGTGGCAGAATTTACTGGGATAGGGGGTGGTTGTGTTAACTTATATATATACTTAAAAAAAAAAACTGATTCTCTCTCCTCCCCCCCCCCCCTACAACTGCTGCTCCCACAGGGCACCGGCCATGCTCGACTGAAAGTCGGCGCTTTTACCGCTGTACTACCGTGGCGGCCGTCACATGTTGTTTTAGTTGTATTTGAAGAAAAATGTCAGCGAAGCTGCACCTCATTTTTTTAAACGAAGCCCACTTCATATTTATGCGACCAAAATGTTTGTGTACTTCTTGAAAAGTGTGCTCCCGAATCCAAATATTATGCTTTCTTCCTGTCGTTCCCTTTCCTCGCTTCAATCCACAAAATGCCAGGGTGAAATATGGCAGCCACACTAAGTGGGATTTGGTTCAAATTTAAGAAAGAGGAGGGAGTAATTATATTCCCCCACTCCCTCGTTTATCCTCCCTTCCACCAAAGGTATAAAATGCAAGCTTCCAGCAAGAAGGGAATCCCACAATGCAATGCTCCACATGGAAAAAGTGGGTGGTCATATTTGAACTATTTTGAACTTGCTGTTGCACTTTCTATACTCCTCAAAAAAAGTTTGGAAACGTTATTTCGGTCGATTATTCCTCCCCTTTAATAATACCAATTGGTATTGTATTTTATATCGTTGGAAAGCCTGATTAGTCACCTTTACAACGAGGTACAACTTGTAAGGATCATGCATTCGTGGAATGAGCAACACAGCTAACCGTGTGGGTAGCGGCCCAAAAAAATGTGCCAAAATCCCCTGCAATATTCTTCTGTTGGTATTCACTCTCGTTTTGAGCTTCAAGTGCTGGCAGGTGTATGCCAGTCACAGGTGTGTGACTGGCACCTGATTGGCACCGAGGAATGGGATGCCATCCCACAGCAGTGTGTGACCAGGCTGGTGACCAGCATGAGGAGGAGGTGCCAAGCTGTTGTGGCTGCGTATGGATCTTCCACACGCTACTGAGGTCCCTGACAGTGTAAAATGAATAAAGTGTAAAAATGGCCAATATGTGTTGTTTTTTCCTTATTACTGTGGGAGAGTGCAATCATCCAGTCCACCAAGAAACTCAAAACGAGAGTGAATACCAACAGAAGAATATTGCAGGGGATTTTGGCACATTTTTTTGGGCCGCTACCCACACGGTTAGCTGTGTTGCTCATTCCACGAATGCACGATCCTTACAAGTTGTACCTCGTTGTAAAGGTGACTAATCAGGCTTTCCAACGATATAAAATACAATAGCAATTGGTATTATTAAAGGGGAGGAATAATCGACCGAAATAACGTTTCCGAACTTTTTTTGAGGAGTGTATATGTTGTGAGGGCGGTTCAGTTCCATTTTTGTTTGTTTCTCGTCAATCCTCCAGAGGAAGGGAAGGGAATGTGTCAAATTGGATTAAAACGCAATCTTAGGCCCTGACCGAATATGATCCCTGTTCCCTGCCCTCTCCCCTGTCCACTCAGACCCCTGTCTACTATGCACCCTGTCCCTTCACTTTACAAGCAGTGTGCGAAAGAAATCCTGCAAAACTCTTTCCAAACTAGTGAGGAAGTAGTTTGTAATACTTTTTATTGAGAATATCAATCAGTTTACATATGACGATTGTTACAAAGTGTAGATTTTGAATAAAGATAGAATTAACAAAAATAAAAAAAGAGTAGTTCGCAATATGACCCACTCTTGTACCATAGATATGAATAAACGTTCTATTTCTTTTACGTTTTTACTTCCGGTTAATACTAAAATTGTGTGAGTGTATAGTTCTGTGGATTAGTGTGCTCCTGAATTTCCTCAACAAAACCCCGGAAATAAGGGTTTCATCCTGGTATTTTAAGTGCCCCCATTTGTGAGAAAAAGCCGGCCACTCAAAAGCGTTTTAACGAAGTTTTGACTCATATGCGCCCCCAAAGGGCAATGGGGTCGCTATGCTCACACAGGTGGCCATAAAGCAAGAGTCCACATAAGAACATCTGAAATGAGTATCTGAAATCCCCCCCCCCCCCATGCCAGTGCAGTTTCTATGGTAAAACCAGTTTGACCACATAGCTGGCTACTTCCCTCAACTAATAACTAATTATTCTGAAGAAAAGCCAAAGCCAAAGTGTGCAGCTGAATGATAAGGTGTGGGACATTGATGAGCCAGTCATCCGAAGGGTACTGCAGCTCCTCACACCAGTCAAACACACTGCACTCTTCTATGCTCATTAAACTAGAACCTGTTACTGTCAGACACTACTTCCCACGCCCCTCATAACAGTTCCTGGAGCGCGTTTGTGTTTGCTTTCCCACCGCACCTAAAGAAATGTGAAGATTAGGCAAAGTAGGAAGAAGTGACAGGGGAAAAAAAGTTATGTTTACGTCCTTTTTTTTATTTTCCCCTGCACTGTTTAATGTGGTCTATGCCTAGTTCAGCTAAACACATACACTAAAAGTCTTGGTAGACTAATTTTCGTTTAGGTTTGCCACTCGTTTCTTATAATATGGAATTGTCCCGTATGAGAAATAAAATGTTGAATCAATACGGAACACAATTTGCTCCACATTTTCCTACAACACAAAATTCTATACACACACAAACTCTTTCACAATAGTGAGAATAACATAATCATGAATAAAATCAAACTAGTTTCATATGAAATAGTTGCAGACTCAGTGGTAGCAGGCAACCGCTGCAAGCACTGCTCTGCTTGTCAGTGTGTGTCAGATGCGCAAATGTTGTCAACTGTTTCAAGCTTGCACCTTGTCGTTGGTCCGTTCTGTCTGGTTTTGTTTTTCCATTTCCATTTTCCTTTGTTTGAAGACGGTGTGCTGTCGAGCTGCTGCTAAATGTATTTTTCGGGCTGCTGCTAAATGTTTTTTTGTTGCCGGTATTTAAAAACAGCGCTTGTGGTCTGCTTGGCCATTCTCGCGAATATTGCGTTTGACCAATCAGCGATGTTCAGTACTTCAAGCTCCATCCCAATAGTTTGCAAACCATTGAAAAGTACGACCTCGCGAGCAGGAACTAAAAAGGGGGATAGAAACCATGTCCCAGGAACCAAAATCAGTCTAGGTTCTTCCTTCTGAGTACCAGAAAAGGTTCCTGCGGTGAAAAATTGGCTTTAGACTGGAGATTAATTGGTTGCAGTCCTTTCCCTGTAGTGCTGGTTCAGTCCAAGGGGCCAGCTTTCGGCTCGCTACCTCAGCACCGGATATAATCCCACCCTCTGCTGATATCTATGATTTGCGCTAAAAATGCCAGTTTCCCCATTGGGCTCCATTTTTGACAGAAAATTTTAAATACTTCCTATTATGGTTCATGGCTTATTTTTTCCTTTTCCGCTGCCATTCTCATCCTTCCCACCTGTTGAGAATCTATCTGATTTTTTCTGTGTTCCGTTCCGCCTATTATTCTTTTCACCTGTGCTACGGCCTGCAGGGTATTTAAGCTTTTCACTTCCGCTTCCCCGTGCTTTTTTGTCATTGCGTATTACGTTGAGCCAGGTATAGCCAGGTACAAGCGACCTTGTGATATTAAACCTGTTTTATGTTCACGAGGGACTTGGTTCTTTGCTATTTATTCCGGTATAGGATTATGTTCCTCCTGTTAGCTTCACTGTGCTATATTTTCTGTGCTGTTCTAACTGAGACAGTTTCACTTTTGTTTCACCTTCTACCAGCCGTCTTAATGTTACGTGCCGAAGGTGATCTTTTTAAAAAAGTTTTCCATGTTAGCTCTGGTATTGAGCTCGGGAGATGTAGTTTTGTGCTCTCACAACTTAATTGGAGTCCACCTGTGATAAATTCAATTGATTGGACATGATTGGGGATTGCCAACACCTGCCTATATAAGGTCCCACAGTTGACAGTGCATGTCAGAGCAAACTCCAAGCCTTGGGAATTATCTCCAAGGAATTATCTGCAGACCTCAGAAACAGGATTGTGTCAAGGCATAGATCTGGAGAAGGGTACAGAAAAATCTCTGCAGCTTTACAGGTCCCAAAAAACACAGTGGCCACCATCATTCGTAAATGGAAGAAGTTTGGAACCACCAAGAATCTTCCTAGACCTGGCCGCCCGGCCAAACTGAGCAATCGGGGAAGACGGGCTTTAGCCAGGGAGGTGAGCAAGAACCCGAGGGTCACTCTGACAGAGCTCCAGCATATTCTTGTGGAGATGGGAAAACCTTTCAGAAGATTAACCATCCAGGCAGCACTCCACCAATCAGGCCTTTATGGTAGAGTGGCCAGACGGAAGCCCCGCCTTAGTAAAAGGCACATGACAGCCCACTTGGAGTTTGCCATAAGGCACCTAGAGGACTCTCAAACCATGAAAATCAAGATTTTCTGGTCTGATGAAACCAAAATTGAACTTTTTGGCCTGAATACCAAGCGTTACGTCTAGAACGTTGATGTAATGTTTTTTTAATTGTTGTTGCAATGGAATTATGCACTTACCCTTCAATGATTCTGCCTGATGTCATTATGTATTTATTGTGTACGTATATTGTGTCTATGTCTTTGTTATGGTAGCAAACCAGTTTCCCCTTTGGGGATCAATAAAGTTTATCCTATCCTATCCTAGAGGAAACCAGGCACTGCTCATCACCTGGCTAATACCATCCCTACAGTGAAGCATGGCGGTGGCAGCATCATGATGTGGGGATTTTTTCAGCAGCGGGAACGGGGCGACTAGTCCTGATAGAGGGAAAGATGAATGCAGCTAAGTACACCGAGATCCTTGAAGAAAACCTGCTCCAGAGCGCTCTGGACCTCAGACTGGGGCGAAGGTTTACCTTCCAACATGACAATGACCCGAAGCACACAGCCAAGAGAACAAAGGAGTGCTTCGGAGAAAGTCTCTGCATGTCCTTGAGTGGCCCAGCCAGAGCCCAGACCTGAATCAAATTGAACATCTGTGGAAAGAGCTGAAAATGGCTGTGTACCGACGCTCCCCATTCAACCTGACAGAGCTTGCAAGGATATGCCAAGAGGAATGGGCAAAAATGTCCAGAAACAAGTGTGCCAAGCTCGTAGCTTCTTTCCCAAGACGCCTTGAAGCTGTAATCACTGCCAAAGGTGCAGCAACTAAGTATTGTGTACAGATATGTAACCCCTAAATAACCTATTTTTGTCAGTAAAATAAAATTGCATATTTTCTAAAAACCTGTTTTCACTTCGTCATTATTGGCTATTGTGTGTAGATGTTTGAGGCAAAAAATGAACTCAATCTATTGTAGTATAAGTCTGTAACGTAATAAAACGTGGAGAAGGTGAAAGGGGTGTTCAGACTTGACTGTACATTATATGTAGCTTCAATGTTTACTTTGATCTTAATATAACATTTTGGGACAGTAATATATCTGTCATTAAAATCCTCATATGGGAGTAATGCCATTTTGGAGGATTCAATTTAGGATAAGAGTAGTATTTATTTCAAAAGTTAATGCATTTTATTATGTGGTGCCCTATACCAAGAGCTGTTTATGGTATGGAGTCTAAGGCCAACTACATTCCTACCTGTGCAGAAATACACCTTTAGCCACCACAAGCTGCTTAACTGTATTTCGCAATGGTACAGTGCAGTGACACCAACTCATCCCTGTTAGGTTCGCCAGAGGAACTTTCTGGAGCAGTTCTGGATTGGCAGAGAACACTAAATCTTGATAGTACGTAGCCACACGATATAAAGGCTACATGTAAAGTTAAAAGAAGTTCATTCCCTTGTTCGAGGTCAAATTCCAGTTTAGGTTGGAATTCAAACGGTTACAAACAAGTTAGCAGAGGGCAATAAAGAAATCACATATAATCAATAACCACGCGCTAGCGAGCCAAGTAAGAACAAGGCAAAAAATCACTACACATTTATGTACTCTGCTTAATTTCATTTATATTAAAAGGAGTAAAAAAAATGAAAAGAGTGAATTGCGGACTCACCATAGAATGGCAGGATAAAAGACGCTTTTAATCCATTCATTGTCGCGTGTGTTAGGTTGTGTTTGACAAGCGGCCGATTGCTGCATCAAAGTCGTCGCCGCGCGCAGGGTGGACGCGCAGGATGTGGGCAGGCAGGTATGTATTGAAGTTATTTCCGACCTGTCCAATAGGATCCGTGGTGGACGAATTGAAGAATGACGTAGAACGCCTAGATTCTCTCGGTTTCTACTCATATATAAGACCAGGGTGGGAAATTCACTTTCTGACCTACCAGCCAAATTTAACCAGCCACCCCAAAATTTTACCAGACACCTTTTCTTTTCTTTTTTACATTGCACTGGAAATGGAATAAAGTTTCAGAATGCACTCATGTTTAGTAGCTATAATAAAATAGTATTTATTATATCATGTATTAGAGATGGTCAAACATTGTGTATACGTTATTACATAGGTCCCATTTCAAATAATTTATTATGTAATACTATATATTATGTTTTTTTCACGACGCTGAAGTTGGCTCCCGATTTGAAATTTCCGGTCCACCTTAAATCGGTCGCGAAAACCGATTGTATGCTATCACGGTCATCCTTCCGCTTTTTTCTCCGCTAAATCTAGCCTAATTGGCTCAACATTCTGATAGCCTAGTCATATATATATATATGAAATACCAGGTACTGTTATACATCTGGAATTATTTGGATACTGCACGGTTTTGTAATTATCGCGCTCCAAACGTTATGAAACTAGACAGTAATATTGGCATATTACAAAAAATGAAAATACATCTCCAAAATTAAAACGTATGAAACCTTTGACACTTGGGTATGACAGTACCTTTGATTCCAGTTGGGTGAAATATTACTGTAGCGTTTTCAAATAATCTCACTGCAAACTTTCTATGTCAACCAATCTACTGAAAAGGTGAAATTTTGAATAGAAATTTCTTGCCAACGTCTAAAACTTTTGACATGTGGCTATGAGACAACAGTTCCACTCCACTACATTTAACGCGAGTTGGGTGAAATGTTAGAACTCCCCATAGAGTTCTATAGGAAAATGAGTCAGGAGAAATAACCCTTGCAGTGATCCATCCACATCTTGTCATGGTTTTCCCTTCCTTTCCTGTAAATTCCACGCCTCATACCTTTCTGTCTATCGGATTTGTTCCCCGCATTCCCGTGCGGGATTTTCCTTTCGCCAGGTGATTATTTGGTTCACCTGTCGTCTGCGTCAGGAGGTATTTATATCCCTGAGTTCCGCTTCCTGACGCTTCGTTATCATTTCGTACCTGCACGAATGTTTTAGGTCGTTGTCTGTTTCCTCTGCACGCAAGTATTTAAAGATTTGTTCTTTATTCGCGTAACAGAGCTTTGCAAATTACTACTTAGAAGCTCAGGGAGTATTGTTTGTATTTCTCCCTTTCCTCTTCTCCTTCCTACTCCCGCTCTCTGTGTTGTTTGAGGGTGTGAGTGTTATTTTACTTTCATTTCTTTCACCAGCTATCGGGCGTATTAGTCAAGTTCCGAAGGTGTCTTTCGGTTTTGCTGTGCTATCCCTATCAGTTTAGTTCGCCCGTGTTTACGTGGCGTTTTCGTTTATCAAGGGTGTTTTTTTGGTTTTCGGCTACGGCTGGGAAGTTCTCCCACATTGTTTATTCTCTGTTCGCATTTGGCTCATCGTTGTACCACTACAACGCCCTGACAGTATAACGAAGCCATTATGGATGAGTCAGCGAATGTATCTCCTGCTCAACAAGGAGATAATCCCTCTGAGGAGAGTATCTCCGCTCTCCGCATACAGCAGCAGGCACTTACCGGTCAAGTGCAAAGTCTGACAAACCAGTTGCGGGTCCAGGAGGGTTGGTTTCGGGAATTGGCGGAGAGTATGCGGCTACTCACGGGCGCACAACAAACGCCTCCTCCGGCAGTTCAAGTCTCTCTCCCCCCAGGTTCCGCGATTCTTAAAGAACCTAAATTACAGCTGCCCCTCCGTTATGACGGTCGGGTTGGCAAGTGTCGGGGGTTTCTCGCGCAGTGCATTATATTTTTTAAAGCCCAGTCAACACGGTTTGTTACCCAAGAGTCCCGGGTGGCTTTTATTTTATCTCTTCTTACCGGCCCCGCTCTTGACTGGGCTACCCCCTTAATTATGAACAGCTCTCCCACGCTTAGCACGGCCAAATCGCTAATGGACGCTATGGAGACCGTGTTCGACCAGCAGATTTCGGGCCAGGAGGCAGCAAGGCGCCTGGTTCGCTTCCGTCAGGGTAACGAAACAGTGGCTGATTTTTCCATCAGGTTTCGTGCCCTGGCGGGCGAGACAGGTTGGCCAGAGGCTCCTCTTATCACTCAGTTCATTGAGTCTTTGAGTGATCCTATTCAGGATGCCCTGGCGGTATTAGAGCCTTGTGAAACACTGGATACTTTAGTAGCCACGGCGATCCGTATTGACAACCGTGTTAGAGATCGGGCCCGCATTAAGGCAGGCAGGAGAGAATGCACCGCTACTGCTCCCTTTACACCGTTTACCGTGCCCATTCCGCCTCTAGCCGCTTCCACTTCGCGCGGCTATGAGGAGCCTATGCAGGTAGATGGTGCGTCTTACGGCCCTCCCAGAGATTCCTCTTCCACGGTGGGTTGGTGTCGTTACTGTAAGCGCCAGGGACATACCATCAACCATTGTCCTAAGCGATCGGGAAAAGGTCCGTCTCGCTAGAGGAACCGGGACCCCTAGCGAGACAAAATGATATTACATCTCGGACTCTACTCCCAGTGAGGATAATGAGGCAACAGCGCCCTCTACTGGCAGAAGCTTTTATTGACTCTGGGGCGGTTGGGTGTTTTATGGATTCACGGTGGGCTAGAGAACATCGCTTTCCCATCCGCAAACTCTCCCATTCGCGCCACATCACCGCTCTTGATGGCCGACCGTTGGGAGGAGGTGTGATTAAAGAGATCACCGCCCCTCTCACTATGATCATTGCTCATGAAAATCACACAGAGACTATTCAGTTCTTTCTTGTGGATTCGCCCTCTTATCCCATTGTATTGGGCCATACGTGGTTGGTGGAGCACAATCCACATATTAAATGGGGGAGGGGCGAATTTAGTGTCCTTCAGTGGGGGCCTCGGTGCACTACCCAGGGCCACGTTCCTCTATCCGTGGGGTCGAGGGGACATTCAGGAGCTACTGACTGCAGCTCCGACTCAGAGACAGAGGAGAGTATTATTGTCTCTGATTCTCAAGACTCCGTCCTGGGATCGGAGGTTGAGGATGAGAGTCTGGAATGGGACTCTCGTGCTGATAGTCTGTCTGGTTGGGAGGAGAGTTCCCAGGAGGAGTTTTCAGACTCTGATATTCGGTGGTCACCTTCTCTCCCTCCCTCTTCCAAGACGGGGAGGGTTAGCTTGGCAGGGTCGTTAGAATTCCCATTACCTCCTAACGTTCCTTCCAATTACGCTAGCCTGGCTGAGGTTTTCAGTAAACAAAGAGCCACCACCCTCCCCCTTCACCGCCCGTACGATTGCGCCATTGAACTACATCTTGGCACCAGCCCCACCAGAGGCAGTTTATACTCCTTGTCTGCTCCCGAGAGCGCAGCCATGAAGGAGTATGTCGAGGAGGCGCTGGCTAACGGCTTCATCAGACCCTCCACCTCTCCTGCTGGGGCGGGGTTTTTTTTTGTAAAGAAAAAGGATGGGGGTCTGAGACCATGTATCGATTACCGCTCGCTTAACGCCATTACTATCAAAAATAGGTACCCACTTCCCCTGATGAATTCGGCATTTGAACGCCTCCAGGGGGCAGTGATCTTTTCGAAACTCGACCTCCGCAACACCTATAACCTGGTGCGTATGCGCGAGGGCGATGAGTGGAAGACCGCGTTTAACACGCATAGCGGCCACTACGAGTACCAGGTCATGCCTTTCGGTCTCTCTAGCGCCCCCTCTGTGTTTCAGGCGTTGGTAAACGACGTACTACGGGAGATGCTAGACAAATTTGTTTTCGTCTACTTAGACGATATTTTAATTTTTTCCGCAGACCTGCAGACGCACATTGAGCATGTTAAACAGGTTCTGAAGGCCCTTCTACAGGCAAAACTGTTTGTTAAAGCGGAGAAGTGCTCGTTTCACGCCAGCACCATCTCCTTTTTAGGGTTTATCGTGTCGGAGGGTAAGGTTCACATGGATCCCGATAAAGTCTCTGCAGTGCTTGATTGGCCTACTCCTCGTTCTGTGAAGCAGGTTCAGCGCTTTCTAGGGTTCGCCAATTTTTATCGGCGGTTCATTAGGAACTTTAGCAAGCTCGCCGCACCCATTACCGTCCTTACCAAAAAGACTGCAGGGCAATTTCAATGGAGTTCCAGAGCGGATTCCGCATTTAGGGAGTTAAAGGGGAGGTTCAGCTCTCAGCCCATTTTGGTCACGCCCAATCCCTCCCTCCCGTTTGTCGTGGAGGTTGACGCCTCCGAGTTGGGAGCAGGTGCCATTCTGTCCCAGCACTCTCCCATCGATCGCAAGATGCACCCCTGTGCATATTTCTCTCGGTCCCTTACTCCGGCTGAGAGGAATTACGATGTAGGGGATCGGGAGCTGCTGGCTGTCAAATTAGCTCTGGAGGAGTGGCGGCATTGGTTAGAGGGGGCTGAACACCCTTTTACGGTCTGGACTGATCACAAAAATTTGGAATACATCCAGCAGGCTAAAAGACGCAATTCTCGGCAGGCGCGCTGGTCATTGTTTTTCACCCGTTTTAATTTTCTACTCACTTATCGGCCCGGGTCAAAAAACATTAAACCTGATGCACTTTCCCGTATTTTCGATCAGTCCGACAGTTCCGTTTCCCCGGAGTCCATTTTGCCAGGCGCTCAGATTGTAGCCCCGGTATTTTGGGACATCGAAGTAGCGGTTCAGAACGCTTTGCGACGGAATCCCGATCCTGGTGGTGGCCCTGCCAGTTGCCTTTTTGTGGCGCCCACGGTGAGGTCCCAAGTGCTCCAGTGGGGTCATTCCTCACAAATCACCGCCCACCCAGGCGTTCACCGCACTAAGGAGTTTCTCTCCAGACGTTTCTGGTGGCCTGGTATGGAGAGAGACGTCCGCAAATTTGTCGCTGCCTGCCCCATTTGTGCTCGGAACAAAGGTTCTCGGCGTTCACCCGCGGGGTTGTTACGTCCTCTGCCCGTCCCCAGTCGACCATGGAGTCACATCGCTCTTGATTTTGTGACTGGGTTACCCGCTTCTCAGGGCAACACTGTTATCCTGGTAATTGTGGACAGATTTTCCAAAGCGGCACATTTCCTAGCCTTGGCTAAACTGCCTTCTGCACCTGAGACGGCCCAGTTACTAGTAGAGCACGTGTTTAGGCTTCACGGGTTGCCCCGCGACGTGGTTTCTGACCGTGGCCCCCAGTTCATCGCCAAGTTTTGGCGGTCTTTTTGCACACAGTTGGGGGCGTCCGTTAGTCTGTCTTCTGGGTTCCATCCACAGACCAACGGACAAACTGAACGCACTAACCAAACGCTGGAGAACACTCTGCGCTGCTTGGCAGCCTCTAACCCCACTTCGTGGAGTCGGTACCTCCCTTGGGCTGAATACGCCCACAATACCCTGCGCAATGCCTCTACGGGTCTTTCTCCGTTTGAGGCCCAGGTAGGGTATCTGCCTCCGCTTTTTCCGGAGCTGGAGAAAAATGTGGAGGTCCCGTCTGCCGGCTCATTTGTCCGGAGGTGTCGTGCAGTGTGGAGGAGAGTGCGCAATTCTCTTTTGAAAGCATCTGCCACCCAGAAAATTTCCGCCGACAAGCATCGTCGCGCGGCTCCCTCTTATCGGGTGGGCCAGCGGGTCTGGCTTTCCACGCGGGATTTGCCTCTGCGGGTCGAGTCTAAAAAACTCGCCCCACGCTATATTGGTCCTTTCAAGATTGTTCACAAGATTAATCCCGTTACTGTTCGCCTCCAGTTGCCGCGCTCCATGCGCGTTCACCCCACCTTCCACGTCTCTCGACTAAAGCCGGTACTAGTCAGTGCCTTGTCTCCGGCCGAGAGACCCCCCCCCCTCCTCGGATTGTCGGGGGGGGCCCGGTTTACACGGTTCACCGCATTTTGGCGGAGAGACGGGTAGGCCGTGGTTTCCAGTTTTTGGTGGATTGGGAAGGCTATGGTCCTGAAGAGCGTTGCTGGGTTCCTTCTAGAGATATCTTGGATCCCCAGCTTATCAGGAGTTTCCGTAGTGGTCGAGCTGAGGGATCGCCTGGAGTCGTCCCTTAGGGAGGGGGTCCTGTCATGGTTTTCCCTTCCTTTCCTGTAAATTCCACGCCTCATACCTTTCTGTCTATCGGATTTGTTCCCCGCATTCCCGTGCGGGATTTTCCTTTCGCCAGGTGATTATTTGGTTCACCTGTCGTCTGCGTCAGGAGGTATTTATATCCCTGAGTTCCGCTTCCTGACGCTTCGTTATCATTTCGTACCTGCACGAATGTTTTAGGTCGTTGTCTGTTTCCTCTGCACGCAAGTATTTAAAGATTTGTTCTTTATTCGCGTAACAGAGCTTTGCAAATTACTACTTAGAAGCTCAGGGAGTATTGTTTGTATTTCTCCCTTTCCTCTTCTCCTTCCTACTCCCGCTCTCTGTGTTGTTTGAGGGTGTGAGTGTTATTTTACTTTCATTTCTTTCACCAGCTATCGGGCGTATTAGTCAAGTTCCGAAGGTGTCTTTCGGTTTTGCTGTGCTATCCCTATCAGTTTAGTTCGCCCGTGTTTACGTGGCGTTTTCGTTTATCAAGGGTGTTTTTTTGGTTTTCGGCTACGGCTGGGAAGTTCTCCCACATTGTTTATTCTCTGTTCGCATTTGGCTCATCGTTGTACCACTACAACGCCCTGACACATCTACTCCATATCTGGCAACAGAGTGATGGTTTGGGGCTCGTTCGATAGCCCAGACCCTTGATGATTTACAGCCATTTAGCCAGCAATGTGTTCCATACTGTGCCAGTGTAATTTACAGCTGAATCTAGTCTCACCCCCCATTTCCCATAGAGATCCATTCAAATGCAGAGAGCTTATAGTATCGCTTGTAACAGTACCTGAAAATAAGATATTGAGAGTCTTTTGATGTTGATGGGTCACAAACTTCAGGAAGTAACAGCATGCAAAGGATATGCGACCAAATATTAAATATGACACTTTAAAAATATGTTAAAGCAAATGGTAAGAATACTTATGTAAATCAAAGATTTCAGTTTTCGATTTTTAATACATTTGCTAAAATTTCTAAAAACATGTTTTCACTTTGTCATTATGAGCTATTTTGTGTAGAAGTTTGAGACAACAAATTAACTCAATCTATTGTAGAATATGTCTGTAACGTAATAAAACGTGGAGAAGGTGAAAGGAGTGTTCAGACTTTCAGGCTTGACTGTCATCCAATGTAAATCTACTAAGAAAAGTACAATTTTGAATAAGATTTTCTTGGTTATGAAAGAACAGGTCCTCCACTACCTCTGACCAAAATTGGGTGAAATATTACTGAAATTAATTTTAGAACGTCTCAAACTTTTGGCACTTGGCTATGAGAAAACAGGCCCTCCATTACATTTGACCTGAGCTGGGTGAAATATTACTGTAGCATTTTTAAATAATCTCACTCCAAACTTCTTATGTCCACCAATGTAAATCTACTGAAAAAGGTCAAATTTTGAATAGAATTTTCTTGCCAATTTTAGAACGTCACAAACTTTTGGCACTTGGCTATGAGAGAACAGGTCCTCAACTACCTCTGACCCGCGTTTGGTGAAATATTACAGAAGCATTTTTAAATAATCCCTCTTCAAACTTTCTATGTCCACCAATGTAAATCTACTGAAAAATCTAAGATTTTGAATAGGATTTTCTTGCCAATTTTAGAACATCTCAAACTTTTGACACATGGTTATGAGAGAACTGGTTCTCCATACTTTCTGACCTGAGTTCGGTGAAATATTACGGTAGCATTTTGAAATAATCCCTCTTTAAACTTTCTATGTCCACCAATGTAAATCTACTGAAAAAGGTAAAATTCTGAATAAAAATGTATTGCCAATTTTAGAACGTCTCAAACTTTTGACACTTGGGTATGAGAGAACAGGTCCTCCACAATATCTGACCCAAGGTGGGTGAAATATTACTGTAGCATTTTTAAATAATCCCACTCCAAACTTTATATGTAATCCAATGTAAATCTACTGAAAAAGGTAAGATTTTGAATAGGATTTTCTTGCCAATTTTAGAACCTCTCAAACTTTTGGCACTTGGGTATGAGAGATCCGGTCCTCAAATACCTCTGACCTGAGTTTGATGAAATATTACGGAAGCATTTTCAAATAATCCCACTCCAAATATTTGTATGTAATTACTGAAAAAGGTAAAATTTTGAATAGGATTTTCTTGCCAATTTTAGAACGTATCAAACTTTTGGCACTTGGATATGAGAGATCAGGTCCTCCACTACCTCTGATCCGAGTTTTTTTTCGAGATCCTTTTTGTGAATCCCATAAAAATCTAAATGCACTATTGGCTGCTCTTCTTACCAGAAGTGCAAGCTCAAGTGGGAAATGTGGAAAATAACCACCGGGTGATAGAAACTCTAAATCATCACAAAATTGCATACAAGTTTGCTCCACTGCCCCGAGAACAGAGGAGGCAACTGATGCCGATGACACTACATCCAGGTGATAAAACCTGGCGAAAGTGAGTAATGAGGCCCAGACCACCGCTGCACAAATGTCAGCAAATGGGGCGTCACGTAGTAAGGCCCAGGAGGCAGCTATGCCCCGAGTGGAGTGAGCTACCACGCCTGTGGGAGGGGATGCGTCAAAGCTGCTATAAGCCGTGGAAACGTCTCTACGATCCAGAGTGCCAAGCGCTGTACAATAGGGCAAAGCCCTGCATAGCCCCACCAAAACAATAAAAATATTTTTTAGGGATTTTTCATGGGGAGGAGAGTGAAACGTCTCCAACACCATAACCAGAGATGTACGACCGCGAGAAGGCCTTTGGCTGAAACGCGGGGTTACAAAGCAGAGAGACCGATGAGCTACTGTCACCAAACCGTATACATGAGGGGTGTACTGACAGTCCGGCCAGCTCAAAGGGCGGCTCAGTGAGGGGATTCAAAGCCAGTTGTAAGTCCCACAAAGGGACTGAGTTAGACCTAGGCCAGTGAAGTTGCCTGGTTCCTCAGAAAAACTGGCTGGCGAGGGGGTGAGATCCCACAAGCCCCTCTTCGAAAAGGGACTGGAGGAGCACCAAAAAGACTGAACTGTCACACAATTGGGTAAACCCGTTATTGTGGCACCAGCGGCTGACATCTGCTCACTTCTCGGCATAGAGCGCCTTCGTGGAGGAGGTTTTGATGCCTGAAATGTTTCCAGTACTGCTGGTCTCAGGCCCTGCAGCCACTCTCATCTAAGGGCTAAGCAGGTTGTAAAACTGCGGATTTGGTTGCCATAGCAGGCCCTGGCCTGCGGCAGCATATCCGCTCTGGTCGGGAGGAGCAACGGGGTGCCCACTAGCAACTCCCTAAGCTTCGCCATCCCTAAGAGAGGCTAAATTAACTGCACACTGTCTGGGTGCAGGCGCCATTCCCACACTCTCGGGCCACCTGTTGGCCTGTTGGCTGCCACATTGGTTGTGCCTAGCACATGCACTGCCTTCTGGGACATGCCCTAGGCCTGTGCCCACAGCAGGAGTTAACATGCTTTGCATTTAGGAATTGCTTTGTGTTCTTCAATTACACTTCTGTTCGTTGCCGGCACTTGAAATTACGTTTGAGAAATAAGAGGGTCTTGAATCGGTTTTGTGATGAGAGACGGTATAGCTTCTTTATTCGTAGGTACAGTTCAACATGAGGTTGGTCAGCTTTCCAGTCTAACATGCTCTTACACTCCAAACTGGCCCAGCGTTTATACACATCTAACAGAAAATTTCATGTAGGTGATGACAAAAGGTAGGCTAGACAGGAAAGTCTCGTGGCTGTGTTACTTCACTCGTATATTTGGTTGTTCTTTCTGGTTTCCTGTCTCTGGGCTTAGATCAATAACTTTATTTCACACATTATTCTACCAGGCTAGGATTTCCAGGAAACTCTGGGGGCATTCATGCAGGTGACAAGGAGTAGCTACTTAACAATGCAGCACTTTAAATCTCGGGAGGGGGAGGAAATTAGCATATAGCTAATTTCCCAGGCCGTTTGACACCTAAATTTCTAATATGTTGGGGCATACAGATTTTACTTTAAACTAAAATATGTTGCTAAACGAACTTTGAAATTATTAAAATCTAACAGCATGTAGGGTCGGAGACCGAAGCCCACCCTGTCGGTTGATGTAGGAGACCACAGTGGAATTGTCTGTCCAGGCGAGAACCTGTCTGCGTCGGATGACTGGGGGGAAATGGGTCAATGCCTGATGCACTGCCTCTGTTTCTGGCGGGTTGATGTGCTTCCCTACCCATGAGGGGCTCCACAACCCTTGTAGAAACCGACCCTCTCTGACGGCTCCCAGCCAGTCTTGGAGGTGTCCATGGTGGTCGTCACCCTAGAACACACTGGGTAAATAGGGTGGAGTTGCCGCCCGTTTTCGTGCGGGCCTACTCCCTGTGCTGCCGCCCTTCTCTGTAATGGGCATGTATGCAGCAGCCCAAGTGGCACCACCTGGGCCGCTGAACCCATCAGGCTGAGCAACCTCCGATTAATGTTTACTGTCACCTGCCGCGCTGCAGCAAAGTGGGACAGACTCTCCATCAAAAACATGCTGCCTCTCTGGGTCAGAGAGGCTCGCATGGACACTGAGACCAAAACCGGTACCAGGAAAACCCTCTTTCTGGAGGGGATGAGATGGCTTTTTTCACCTGTTCAGGGTCAGGCCCAAGTGGGCCAGTACTGACCTTGTATCCCTTCTGGCTTGCTCCTCTGAAGGAGTGCAGAATAGCTAGTCGTCCAGGTAGTTCGCAATGAAAATCCCCTGGTGACAGAGTGGGATCAGCGTGGCCTCACTGCACTTCATAAAAAGTGCATGGGGCTAGGGCTAGGCCAAAGGGGAGGACCGAGTGACCGTACCCTTTGCCTTGAAAGAAAAAGCAGAGGTACTTCCGGTGATCACAGTGTATGGAGATATGGAAGTTTACATCTGGAAGGGCCACAGAAGTGAACCGATCACTGTCTCCCACCAGTAGGGAAAGACTAGAAAGGCGGAGCATGTGGAAGGGCAGGCGCTTTAGGAAGTGGTTGAGCCCTCTCCAGCCTAGGATGGGGCGGAAGCCTCCATCCATGTCAGATGCCGGGAAATACGTCAAATAAATCCCATTGCCACCTAGGGCAGGAGTGATCCCTTTTCAGAAACAGCAGAGTTTGCGCAGTAGCCACATTTCTCCTGATTTAAGATAACCCCACGGAAGCGGGGGGGCTCGGTGTGAGCACTGAAGAACACCGGGTACGTAGGCGCCATAGCAAGGCTACTGGGGGTAGCGGAGGACATATCCTGCGGCAATCTGTCCAACACCCCACAGGCAGCGCATTAGTGTCGGCTAGCTGAGCCAACAAGGCAGAGGCCTAGTTAGCCGACGCAGGTGGCTAGCAGTAGTCCTGCGGTATCGAAAACTGAAAATCCCATTGGCAACCCTGCTTGAAGCACTGGGAGCCGTGATCGGGATTGTGATATGGGACCTACTTGGCTGATGCTGAAGTGTGCACGGCAGGGCCTGAATAAGTACAACTGAGGGGCCACAAAGGGGTGAAGAGCCTCAGGTAGTGTATGCTTTCACGGAGAGAGGCTTCCTGCGGCATCGTCTGAAGTACTGCGGTATTTCTGATGTGCGTAGTATCTTCGACCCAATGAGTGCTGAAGTATACATACCCCTATACCACGGACCCGAACAGCACCACTGCAGGATGGCTAGGGGCCTGGATTCAACACACCTTCTGACATCTTAGATGTTGAAGTGTGCCTAATCACCAGCTAAGGGCCCAAATCAATACTACTGAAGGGCAACAGGGTGAAAGTGAGCATGTTTAGCCATCCTGAGAATCACCGCCCATCTGAAATATCCAGGGTTGGGGGGGATCAGATGAACAGTATTCCTGGTCAGTAGGTGGGATTATTTGAAAATGCTACAGTAATATGTCACCCAACTCGGGTCAGATGTAGTGGAAGACCGGTTCTTTCATACCCATATGTCAAAAGTTTGAGACGTTGGCAAAAAAATCCTATTCAAAATTTCACCTTTTTCAGTAGATTTACATTGGTAGACATAGGAAGTTTGGAGTGGGATTATTTTAAAATGCTACAGTAATATTTCACCCAACTCACGTCAGATGTAGTGGAGGACCTGTTGTTTCATCCCCACATGTCAAAAGTTTGAGACGTTGGCAAGAAATTGGTTTTCAAAATTTCACCTTTTCAGTAGGTTGACATAGGAAGTTTGCAGTGAGATTATTTGAAAACGCGACCGTAATATTTCACCCAACTGGAGTCAAAGGTACTGTAAAGTCTGCACACCCCTTTCACCTTCTCCACATTTTATTACGTTACAGACATATTCTACAATAGATTGAGTTCATTTTTTGTCTCGAAATTCTACACAAAATAGCCCATAATGACAAAGTGAAAACAGGTTTTTAGACCTTTGTGCTAATTTATTAAAAATATAAATGTAAAATATCATTACATTACATTACAGTCATTTAGCAGACGCTTTTATCCAAAGCGACATACAGTAAGTGCATACAGAAAGGTCATCGAAGTAACTACAGAACAGATAGGAAAGCACATTCTTCCCATACAGTAGCAGCTATCCCTAGTAATGAACACTGAATGCAGTTCACAGTGAACTGGGTAAATCAGCTCTACTACAATTCTATTCTAAATATTATAAAGTTAGATACACAGTTCAACAAGAACACATACCATGAGGTCCTAGATAAGTATTAGTCCAGGTGGAGTCTGAAAAGGTGTGTTTTCAGGCCACGACGGAAAGCAGGCAGGGTTGGCATGGAACGTAGGGGAATGGGAAGTTCGTTCCATCACTGGGGAGCTAGGGTGGGAAAGCTCCGCAGTCGGGACGAGCGGGTGCCATTGACACGGAGGGGGGTGCACAAGTGTGCACACTCTTTGATATGACACCCAAAAGTGAGCTGAGGTGCATTTTGTTACCACTGATACTGCTTGAGATGTTTCTACAACTTAATTGGAGTCCACCTGTGATACATACAATTGATTAGACATGATTGGGGATTGCCAACACCTGCCTATATAAGGTCCCACAGTTGACAGTTCATGTCAGAGCAAACTCCAAGCCATGGGGTCAAAGGAATTACCTGCAGACCTCAGAAACAGGATTGTGTCAAGGCATAGATCTGGAGAAGGGTACGAAAAAATCTCTGCAGCTTTACAGGTCCCAAAGAGCACAGTGGCCACCATCATTCGTAAATGGAAGAAGTTTGGAACCACTAAGAATCTTCCTAGACCTGGCCGCCCGGCCAAACTGAGCAATCGGGGAAGATGGGCCTTCGCCTGGGAGGTGAGCTGGAACCCGAGGGTCACTCTGACAGAGCTCCAGCGTATCCTTGTGGAGATGGGAGAACCTTTCAGAAGATCAACCATACAGGCAGCACTCCACCAATCAGACCTTTATGGTAGAGTGGCCAGACGGAAGCCCCTCCTTCGTAAAAGGCACATCACAGCCCACTTGGAGTTTGCTAAAAGGCACTTAGAGGACTCTCAAACCATGAGAATCAAGATTCTTTGGTCTGATGAAACCAAAATTGAACTTTTTGGCCTGAATACCAAGCATCACGTCTGGAGGAAACCAGGCACCGCTCATCACCTGGCTAATACCATCCCTACAGTGAAGGATGGTGGTGGCAGCATCCTGATGTGGGGATGTTTTTCAGCAGCGGGAACGGGGCGACTAGTCCTGATAGGGGGAAAGATGAATGCAGCTAAGTACACCGAGATCCTTGAAGAAAACCTGCTCCAGAGCGCTCTGGACCTCAGACTGGAGCGAAGGTTTACCTTCCAACATGACAACGACCCGAAGCACACAGCCAAGAGAACAAAGGAGTGGCTTCGGAGAAAGTCTGTGCATGTCCTTGAGTGGCTCAGCCAGAGCCCAGACCTGAATCCAATTGAACATCTGTGGAAAGAGCTGAAAATGGCTGTGTACTGACGCTCCCCATCCAACCTGACGGAGCTTGCAAGGATATGCCAAGAGGAATGGGCAAAAAAGTCCAGAAACAAGTGTGCCAAGCTCGTAGCTTCTTTCCCAAGACGCCTTGAAGCTGTAATCGCTGCCAAAGGTGCAGCAACTAAGTATTGTGTACAGATATGTAACCCCTAAATAACCTATTTTTGTCAATAAAATAAAATAGCATATTTTCTAAAAACCTGTTTTCACTTTGTCATTATTGGCTATTGTGTGTAGACGTTTGAGGCAAAAAATTAACTCAATCTAATGTAGTATAAGTCTGTCATGTAATAAAACGTGAAGAAGGTGAAAAGGGTGTGCAGACTTTCCGGCTTGATTGTATATGACTAGGCTATCAGAATGTTGAGCCAATTAGGCTAGAATTAGCGGAGAAAAAAGCGGAAGGATGACCGTGAAAGCATACAATCGGTTTTCGCGACCGATTTAAGGTGGACCGGCCATTTCAAATCGGGAGCTGCAAATCGGGAGCCAATTTCAGTGTTGTACGTTTTTCTGAACGAACAAATGCCAATAGCCTGACGTTAGAGCGAGTTGTCCGGAGATATCACTTTTACCTTAGAGTGTATTGGCAAAGGTATTGGGCAGTTTTTATTTTTTTCTGTGCGACGCTTGTTAAAATTGTTTCTGGTAAATCAATCAGTTGCACTGGACTCTTGCTAAACGGACCATCGAAATTGACGGAAGTTGAAAACAAATTTATTTCACTGCTTGTTTTTTTGATAACAACTTGTAAACAATCTTATTTTCCAGCAAACGAATACAATGATGTTAACAGACAATATGAAATGACACCCGTTTTCATTCTGAAAGGTTTGTTTCATAAAAATGATACAAATTTTATTAGGCAAATAATTCACATATTCTCCGTCCAAAATGTATCTTTATATTGAGGGTAGGCCTATAACATAATACCGTCGCTTATTTTGGGAAGTAACCTAGGCTATTTATTTCATTTAACTTGAGAAGACTCGCAAAATTCTGCTACTAACGTTAGCTCTAGAAGAAACTTTGCAAGATAGTCGACTGGGTTCACCCACTACTGAGATCCGGGGAGAAGCATAGCATAGACCTTTCCTTTAACTCCAGCTATTTATTCGGCGAGCAGTTCAGACTGTAGGCTATTTTCTCTCGTTGTTTCCGTCAGATCTGTTATGGCGCTGTGTTGCTCTGGGGGCGGGGATTGCGTCCAGGATTTATGGTACATAAAACCAACAGAAGAGTTGTGAATACGGCGTAAGGCGGGCTCGCCTCGGGACATTCTAACAAGCGTTTTTTTCTGTCTCACGTTTAGGCAACCAGAGAAAGAAACCTGAAGTTTTTTTAATTCCTGTATCCACTTTGCTAGACGCCACCGTTGCGGGTAGGCTAGGTTTGATAGCTACATTTACCCGACAATTCTGAAATCTACCCACATTTGACGGGTGGCGGGTGCTAATTTCCCACCCTGTATAAGACATTTTTTTAAATCACTGCAGGAGACTCTACACCCAATTTTTGTAGGCTAATTGGTGTGGTGGATCTAAGTCCATTCACGGTTCAGCGAACTTTTGTGTTGCCTTAAAAAAAGAGTGTTTATTCTACTAAACATAAATATCAGTGCTGTGGTCTCAGGTTGCATGCCCCATAGGCAGGGGAGTAGCCAGGGATTATTTTCCCTCTGAAAGAATAATGCACAGGGCTCAGTGGGAACAAAGCATATTGCAAGTAATGTGTGGCCCCCCAGCTTTGGACCTCTATAATTATTAACACCTTTTCCCCACTTACTGCGGCACTGCCCATAGGAATAGTCTAAACCGAAAATAAGAGTAAATAATTTTTTTTGGAAAAATAAATAGACTGATAACAGATGCCAGAACACAATCATCAGGGAGCACTGCCCAGAAAGTGGGGTGATTATAGAGGGCAATAATTGGTGAATATGTTCTATGGGTGTAACATCACGTATTTAGCCAATTGCTATAAAGGTGAATGTGTCAGAAAGTTCTTCAGAGTTCTCTTGGACTGCCATTGAGATGCTCTCCTTTTGTACACGTAGGTGAATAAATTGTCACTTATTGGACCTGCTGTTGCCTTCTCGTCTTTGGAGTTCCTGGAGTCAGTTCCTGCGGTGTTGGTTACCACATCACATACGTACAAACTCTGGAGGCATAACATCCTATAAAAGCTGCATTGGAGTTACTTTTACGGGCTGGTTTCCCAGGACTAAGCCAAGTCAAGGACTAAGTTTATTTTTTTCAGTGGATATCACCATTGAGGAAAAATTTGGTTTAATCCTCGGAAACCAGCCGTAAATGCATTTTTATTTTTTTACTTTTGACCATGCCCCTATACCTGCTGCTATAAAGCCTGCAAGTTGTGAGAAACTTCTCTAAAATATCCTCTTGCACACAAAAACTGGGCAAACAGCGACACCTGGAGGTGACTCAACTTGCCTCTGGCCTGAAGGTAGACTCTAAATATTACGTAGAATCGCTGCGCTCCGCATACTAGAGATCTGCAGAAATGCAGTAACGTAATCTTAGTATAGTTAACATAGTGTATCTGCGTAAGTACTCTCATGGGTCTGACGTTGAGACTAGCCTGAAGGTGATAACCCTGCTGTCAGTTAGTTAGTCCCACCGATAATTAGGTGTTATTTTACCTTCTGCACTAGCCCCATAACTAAAGTCCAGTATCTTTCCGCTAGTAACATAGTAACTCCAAATGAATGCCAATGATTTTGTAATGAGATGTTGGACAAGCAGGTGTTCATATACCTTTGGCTATATAATGTATCAGAGTTTATGCAATACTTCCATGTCTTGGGAGGCGGGAGAGTGATGAGCACCTGTTCCTGTCCTTAAGTGAACAGTTTTGCTGGAAGCTTAGGGTTAGTGTGTAGTGCAGTGGTACAGAGCGTAGGGTTAATAATAATAATAATAATACATTTGATGTGCAGAGCACTTTTCATAGAGTATCTCAAAGATGCGTCACAGAAAAAATAAATTAAATAGCTAAGAAAAATAGACGCGTCACAGAAAAAAATAATTAAATAGCTAAGAAAAATAGAAACAAATTTAAAAAAGGGTAGTACAAACCTTAAGAGGCCCAAAAACAAGGTATAACAGGTAAAATGTAGAGCCTACTGGGAGAGGAGGGGAAAGGGGTTAAGATAGACTGAAGGCATAACGAAAAAGGTGGGTTTTGAGTCCAGTTTTGAATGAGACGAGGGTTTGGAACTCTCACAGGTGGTTAAAATGGCAGTTCCAAATTGAGGGGGGCAGCTGCACTAAAGGCACGGTTTCCCGTAGTGTTGAGCTTGGGGAGTCCATGGAGTTTTGAGCTTGGGGGTCCGTGGGATGATGAGCAGATTGGAACTTACAGATCTGAGGAACCAGGAGGACTTGTGAAGCTGTAGGAGATCTTTGAGGTAGGTAAAGGCATCATGATATATGGTCTTGAAAGTGAGCAAGGCTATTTTGTAGTTGATGCGTTGTGTGATTGGTAGCTAGTGAAGGGACTCCAGGATAGGAGTGATGTGTTCATATTTTCAGACCTTCCTCAGGGTCCGGGCAGTGCTGTACCATTGCAGTAGTCCAACCTTGAGGAGATGAAAGCATAAATGGGCTTCTCGGCATCTGTGGTAGTTACAGAAGGGAGGAGTTTGGCGATGTTGTGAAGGTGGTGGAAGGATATTTTACAGATGTTCTTGATGTGGCTCTCGAAAGATAGAGAGGTGTCAAATTTTACAACTAGGTTTGTAACAACAGTTGACAGAGTAATGGGGAGGTCACTAATAGTAAGGGAGGTTGCTGTGTTGCCTTGGGTTTGGTGACTGGTGCCGACCAGGAGGATCTCAGTTTTGCTGCTGTTGATTTGGAGGAAGTTAGCTGTCATCCAAGCTTTAATCTCCTCAAGGCAGGGATTTAGATGGGTGCAGGTAGCAGGTAGATTGGGGGTGGCTTTAAGGTATAACTGGGTGTCATCAGCATAGGTATGGAAGGAGATGTTTTGACGTCGGATGATGTGATCGAGTGGGAGGAGATAGATCAAGAAGAGGATGGGACAAAATAACTGAGCCTTGAGGAACACCACAGGTGGGCTTCAGACCTACACTCACCTATATTGATAAAGTCAACTCGGTCAGTGAGGTAGGACTGGAACCATTGCTGGGTGGTGAAGGTGAGACTAATAGAGTCCTGAAGGTGATGGAGGAGGATGGTATGGTCGACTGTGTCGAATGCCGCACTTAGATCAAGGAGGATCAGGAGGCTGGGTGAGCCAGCGTCGGCAGCCATCAGGAGGTCATTAGTCACCCTGATCAGGGCGGTCTCTGTGCTGTGTCCTGGTCTGAAGCTTGACTGGAAGGTTTCATACAGGTGATTGGAAGACAGGTGGAGCTGGACCTGTGATGCAACAGTTTTCTCCAAAACCGTTGAGAGGAATGGGAGGTTTGATATAGGCTGAAAATTGGGGACGAGGTTTAGTTTCTTGAGGAGCCACAGTTTTGATAGTGGAGCTAACTTTTCCAGAGGTGAGGGACGCGATGATTATTTACATGATAAGGGGGCAGAGGACAGGGATATAGGGCTTAAGCAGAGCACAGGAAATGGGGTCCAAAGCACAAGTGGCTGGTTTAATTTGTGAAATCAGGTCAGTGATCTCACTCAGGGTTACCTCTGAGAAATTAGCTAGAGTGTGTGGAAAGAGGGGGGTCAGAGAGGGCAGGGAGGGGGGACTGGCTGAATGGGAGGACGGAGCATTGGAGGAGCTGATGTTATGCCTGATGTCATCAATTTAAAAAAATAAAATAAAATGTGATTAACGTCAGTGGGTACTGCGGAAACAGGAGCTGGTTTGGAAAAACTGGCTGGTTGTTAGTCTTAGTGGAATCAAAAGTAGACCTTGCCTGATTAAAGGCAGCAGAGTAGGCTTTCTGGTGTTCTCTGATAGTCTGACTGTGGATAGTGAGGTTTGACTTTCTTGCCAGGTGCTCAAGCTGACATCCATTCCTCATCATTAACCATAATTCAGGGGTAAACCAAAGGGCAGATTGGGAAAATGATGCTTGAGGGGTTTTTAGAGGTACAACATGGTCGAGAGCAGCAGTAGACAGGTGGTGATGTAGTCAGAGTTTGTGTTGATGGATTTTATATTTCAAAATTAAATCGTATGACTTTAGGTTGTAGAGGCAGCAAACGGCAGGTCCATGACCACTGCCTTGTAGTCGCAGATGTCAAGGTCCATGATCTGGATATTTCCACATGATTCATCATCAGTTATGATGAGATGAAGGGTGTGGCCACGATCATGAGTGGGGTCACTGACATGCTGCCAGAGGTTAAAGCAGTCCAGGAGGTTGAGGAACTCGGCAGCTGGCGGGAAGGAGGGGCAGTCGACATGAATGTTGAAATCGCCTAGGATTGTTATTTTGCATGTGAAGGACTGGAGGGTAGAGAGAACATCAGATAATTCAGTTATGAAAGAAGAGTTTGGTTTTGGTGGACGGTATGCAAAAAGAACGATCATGGAGCAGGGGGGGCAGACAAGGAGTTATAATGAACCATGCGCCGGGTGTAAGATAGCAAAGACACTTGCGTTTGGGTTAGCGCCGCTTAGTGCCGGGTGTAAAATAGGGCCCCAGGTGTTCAAAGGAACTTGCTGCAGGTACTGGTAATGGGGACAGTTTCAGGCAGTCTCTGTGAACTACAGCTAGTCCACTCCCATGCCCAGAGTATCTAGCTTTGTGCATATAACTGTAGCCAGATAAACAGAGTTCATTTAAAATAAAATAAAACCTAGCGTGGTGCCATGTCTCAGCCACACAGAAAAAATCTGCATTGGATTCTATTATATAATCATGGAGCAGCGTAGCTTAGTTTGAGAGAGACTATTTTTTTTTGTCCCTAGTTTGCATTTAACAATACAAGTTTTGCAGTATGTGGCTGACTGGTGGTAGTTCTGCAGGGTTATAGAGTGTAGGGTTAGTGTGTAGTGCAGGGTTATAGAATGTAGGGTTAGTGTGTAGTGCAGGGTTATAGAATGTAGGGTTAGTGTGTAGTGCAGGGTTATATAGTGTAGGGTTAGTGTGTAGTGCAGGGTTATATTGTAGTGGTTCGTGGCTGTTTGTTTTCTTTTCTTTTGCGGCTCTTGTCCTGCCTTCACGATTGGGAATCAATCCGATTTTTTCCACGTTCCGTTTTGTGGTTTGCAGCCCTCATTATTGTTTTCACCTGTGCTTCTGCCTGCAGGGTAATGAAGTTTCTCACTTCCGCTTCTCCGGTGCTTGTTTGTCTCACGACATTACATTTGAGCCAGGTAGTCAGGTACTAGCGACCTCCTGATATTAAACTCTGTTTATGTTCAGGGGGACTTGCTACAGCTACTTAATCGGGTATAGGATTGTTTTCCGCCTGGTAGCGTTTCGTGCTATATATTTTGTACTTTGCTGTTCTCTTGGAGAGTTTTTCTTTGTACTTTCGTTTTGGTTTTACACTCTACCGGCTTTGAGCTACGGTAGCCGAGAGTGTTCTTTTGTTTCACTAAGTTTCCCATTTTTGGCTCATTACGTGAGCTTGGGAGATTTAGTTGGTATTCTACTAGTTTTAGTAGTTTGCCCATTGTATTGGGTTGATTTTTGTTTTGGCTGGTAGCCTTAAGGATTTAGTTTCCTGTCTTTTCTTTCTTCCTTTATTATTTTCTCCCCCTAATTATTGGTCCTCACGGTTGTGAGCTGACTTGTTCTGATCTCCCCACCTTTGCGTTTGAATCTCTGAACCATCAATAAACCCATTACATATATAGCTTTGGGTTAGAGTGTAGTGCAGTGTTATAGAATGTAGGGTTAGTGTGTAGTCCAAGGTTATAAAGTGTAGTGTCAGTGTGTAGTGCAGAGTTATAGAGTGTAGTGTCAGTGTGTAGTGCAGGGTTATAGAGTGTAGGGTTAGTGTGTAATGCAGGGTTATAGAGTGTAGGGTTAGTGTGTAATGCAGGATTATAGAGTGTAGGGTTAATGTGTAGTGCATAATGTGGAGTCATAGAATGTATGGTTATGTAGTGCAGGGTTATAAAGTGAAATAATAACACAGTTCATGGGGAGCTCAGTATTATGTAGTGGAGGGCTGTGGGTTATGCTAACAGTCTGATCCACATATTGCAGCATTATTGTACACTCAACAGCTTTAGTTTCCTCTCTTACTGCAAAGGTAAAGCACAACTGAAGGTAAAGCACAACTGAAGGTAAATAATTTGCAGGTAAAATGAATGCTGAAAGGTGAAAAACAGTTTAATACATATTTTAAATATTTATTAAAAAAGGTATTGAATAAATACACAAACACAAATAATTAATTTTTAAATAAATATTTTTTTTACATAATGCTGTCTTTGAACAATTGTTCACTGCCATTCCTGTGCTGTGTAGCATGTGTGGTGTTTAGTGTATGTGGTTTGTAGCATGAGCAGTGTGTAACGTGTGTGGTGTGTAGTATGCACGTGTGTGGTGTGTAGCGTGTCCGGTGTGTAGTATGTGCACTGTGTAGTGTGTGTGTTTTGTATATAGTCTGTGGCTTCTCTTGGTACATATGTAATGGGGAACAGGAGCAGTGGAAAGGGATGGTGGTGGAACAGCTTGTTAGAATCTGATGGTGACAGATTACAGAGAGAAACATGCCCTCTCAGCAGGACTGCCTCTCCAACAGTGTGGGCAGTGCTCAGATCGCAAGAGCTGAGTGGCACATCTGATAGGGCTTTTCTTTCGCACACCTGAAATTTAATATACCATACACCTCTGTTAGCATAGCACACACACACATAACACACTATACACGACTGCTAACATTGCAGGTGGGACCGTTTACTCCAACAGATACATTTTATTTAGAACAAAATGTAATGGGAAAATCTGAAATCTTTTCTTGTTTTTTTGCATCACTCAAAATTAATTCTCATAGTATTGGGTCAAAGCTTATACATGTTATTTTAATTTAGTGTGGTATTAAATGTGTTGTGATTTAATGTAGAATAAATGTGCTACAATTTGGTGTAGTATTAAATATGTTGTGACTTGGTGTAGTATTAAATGTGTTGTGATTCAGTGTGGTATTAAACATGTTGTGATTTGGTGAGGTATTAAATGTGTTGTGAATTAGTGTGGATTTAAACATGCTACAATTTGGTGTAGTATTAAATGTTTTGTGATTTAGTGTGGTATTAAATGTGTCATAATTTGGTGTAATATTAACTGTTTTGTGATATGGTCTGGTATTAAATGTGCCGTGATTTGGTTTAGTATTAAATAGCTTTATTCTGGAACTAAACCTGTTGTGATTTGGTGTGGCATTAAATGTGTTGTGATTTGATGTAGTATTAAATGTGTTGTGATTATGTGTAGTAATAAATGTGTTGTTATTTGGTGCAGTATTTAATGTGTTGTATTAAAATTAGTATTAAAAGTTTTTGATGTGGTACCTCTTCTTCAAACAGCAGTAGATGCCAGCAGCGATGCAGCAGAGCAGCAGGGCCACACCACCACCGATGGCGATTAATTTTTCACGGTTTTCCTCAATGTGTGAGTCCAGCAGCATGTGTTCACACCGCTCCCCTCTGTAATTCTGTGGACAGCTGGCAGCCACATCCACCATATCAACATATCCATATTACAATTAACACCCACAACATCGTTACATTACCTTTAATGCCCACCCACCACATCATCCTTACATTACATTTAAGATAACGAGCAGATCATTCTAAAACATTTTATATTTATTCTTGAGCTCATTGATAATGGGTTGATGTGTGTGTGCCAAGTTAGGGTGGTGCTGTAGGTGTGTTCTCACCTGCAGGTGGGCCCATTCAGGTCGGAATGGTAGATGCACTGGCCGTTCAGACAGAACTGCTGATCTCTTTCAGAACAAAAACTCAGCAACTTCAGCACTCGAGGAGTCTGCACACTCCCTACACACAACCATAAACACAGTTACACAGTCCCTATACACACAACCATAAACACAGTTACACAGTCCCTATACACACAACCATAAACACAGTTACACAGTCCCTATACACACAACTATAAACACAGTTACACACTCTCTACCCACACAACCTCAAACAAAATTACACACTACCTCCATACGCACACCTTAAATACAGTTAAACACTGTGCAACAGCACTCATGCCTATATCAGGAAACCATTTGAAACAGCTAGAAATCATACTAAAATACATTAACAATGGTTGAACCATGCATAAAAGTAAAAAAACAAATACAGTACATCATTAAATAATACATTGTTAGTAATGAGGAGGCCAGGAAACTAGCAGAAAAACAGTGCCACCCAGAGTATGGGGTCCGTAACACACTGTGGCTAAACAGTCATGTGAAAAAGTAAGTACACCCTCAAACGGTAGTCAGTTTTTTTTACACATCTGGACACAAGTGTATTTTATTTTAATTTCAACCATATTGATTGATTAAGGTAAACGAATTCAACAAATTATGCTAAAAAAAGTAGACTTTGGAATCACTTGGGGTTGTTTCTCTTTCTTATTGAACTCTAAGGAAAAATGAGTCAAGGGATACAACCCTTCAAGTGATCCATCCATATCTACTGCATATCTGGCAGCAGAGTGATGGTTTGAGGCTCGTTTGATACCTCAGACCCTTGATGACTTACTGCCATTTAGCCAACCAGGGGTTCCGTACTATTCCCGTGTAATTTACAGCTTAATCTAGTCCCACCCCCAAATTCCCATAGAGATCCATTCAATTGCAGAGAGGTTATAGTATCGCTTGTCAGAGTACCTGAAAATAAGATATCAGGAGTCTTCCAAACTTCCAAATTATTATGTAAGGTAAACTAATTCAACAAATGATGCTAAAAAAGTAGACTTTAGAATCACTTAAGCAATTGAAATCAACATAAATGCAAATTCTTCATGAGGAAAAAGTAAGTACACCCCTACATTTACTATCAAATATATTGATTAAAATTGATGTCTGGTGCACAAAACAGATGTAAATGATTGTCCAATTATTACATAATAATCCCTTGACTCATTTTTCCATAGAGTTCAATAAGAAAGAGAAACAACCCCAAGTGATTCCAAAGTCTACTTTTTTTAGCATAATTTGTTGAATTCGTTTACCTTAATCAATCAATATGGTTGAAATTAAAATAAAATAAACTTGTGTCCAGATGTGTAAAAAAAAACTACCATTTGAGGGTGTACTTACTTTTTCTACATGACTGTATGTAGGTGTGCTGTTGAAGCATGTGTCAGCTAAAAATAAAAACAAGCGTATCAACAATAACAGCATTCGTCACTCAGGGTCAGTATCAATGTGTAAATGCGGTTTACAGATTCCGGCGTGTCACGCCGCTGCACTAATCTCTGTGGTGGAGGAGATGAAGCACTTGCACGCTTGATAACCACGCTCAGTGTGACATCACGCCCCCCCCCCCCCAACACCCAACACCCCCAACTGCAGTGATGTGCCACAGATTTCCACAGTGGGTCATCACTGCTTTTATATTAAATTAAATTAGATCAATGACTTGATCTATAGAGCACAGTAATGCTCCGCTATAGTGAAATATCTCTGGAGCTCTCTATGAGGATACCTGAAGCAGAGGACATGTAGTTCGTTACAGCAGTAGCCACAATATCAACACTTACACTGAGCACATAAATCTCAGCTTTTAGGTTCCAGATCCGAGAGAAATCATGAGAACCCACCTGCAGAGAGGACTGCAGCATTCTGCTTGGGTTCTGCAGAGTGGAACGGGTTCTCCGTGGGTTCTATAGACTTTGCTGGTGTTGAGCACATGATGGTGACCAAGGTCAGAGTGAAGACTGCTGTGTGGGGGGAGAAACACCCCTCATTAAGAAGCTCCTTAACTCAGGGGAAGCGATAGGTCAATTATCAGCTTCATACATGCCTGGCTATTGAGAGTTACAGTGACATCAGTACATTTTTATAATGCTGACTGCATTTATATACTACAGCATGGCTTTGGCAGCTTATTCATGTTTGCATGAATAATCGGAGAGATGCTCCATTCCATATTTGGTGTACTCAATAAAATATTCAATAAATATTGGGAGGAACATTCATATATTTCTTCCGTTTTATACCTGTTCATACTACTTTAAACAGGTGTTCTTTAAAACTAAAACTATATTTTCATCCAAAAAGAAAACTGCTTTCATCAGGGTTAAATCATGTTGTGAGACTTGGGAGGATTTTCCATGTTCACTGTACAATAATAATAAGACAATTATGTGTACCCAATTTGATTATATATTTAATGTAAATAGATCCATTTCCAATTTAAAGTTGTTCCCTGTGGGTTCCTGTGGTTACCCATTCGAGCTATCTGGAACACAGTCAGTCACATTTCTCCCCTTGCATTGTTTTTTTAAAATTCTATTTCCTGTTGTTTCATTGCATGGAACCATCTGTCTAAACAGCATTTACAATTTCTTGCAGCTGCACTGAAGAATTTTTCCAACTAAATAAAAAAGGTCACCACTGTCACAGACTCCTATATGTTCTGCCTGGGGTGGAAGGCTCCTACAGCTACATACCTGAGACTGAGGGCTGCAAGGATTCCCTGCAGATGGGATTAAACACTGTGAGCTGGGATTGGTGATAAAGCCTGTTGAAGATGCAGATCACTCACCTGTGTGCTGTGGATGCATGTCTGCGAGAGGCGGAGCTTTCTCTGTTCTCTCCCGGTTGAGCGAGTGTTCTGTATCGTGGCGTGTCTCAACGTGGCCTTTATAGCAGCCCAACATCATGTTATGACGTACCTCATGTGTCTGCCAGCCAATGGAAATTAGAGATCTTCAGCAGTCCCTTCCTGGGATTTAAATTATTATATATTTTTTTACTTTTAGGCAGGGTAACCCCACATCACTTCTTGTTCCTTCAGGCACCCTGCACGTCAGGACAGCCTGGAAACCTCTGACGACAGTAAGCATCAGACACATCTACATGGCCCTGCATGCAAATGTACCCACTCAATCTGTGGCCTCCAGGAACCAAACATAACTGTATCACGCACACCTGTATCAGAGACGCACACACATACTGTATCACACACACCTCTATTACACAAACACACCTGTATCACACACACCTGTATCAGAGACACACACACATACTGTATCACACACACCTCTATTACACAAAAACACCTGTATCACACACACGTGTTACACAAACACACCTGTATCACGCACACCTGTATCAGAGACGCACACACATACTGTATCACACACACCTCTATTACACAAACACACCTGTATCAGAGACACACACACATACTGTATCACACACACCTCTATTACACAAAAACACCTGTATCACACACACCTGTTACACAAACACACCTGTATCACACACACCTGCATCAGAGACACACACACATACTGTATCACACACACCTCTATTACACAAACACACCTGTATCACACACACCTGTATCGCAAGCACACCTCCTCAAAGGGCTTAGTGCCAGGAATGCCATTTCACTTAATAGTCCCACAAAGCTGATGTAAGGTGTGTAAGAATGTAATCCAAGTTGCTCTGCATAAGAGCATCTGCTAAATGCCTAAATGTAAATGCACTGATATATACATTTACAGATGTGTAGCTGTAATGACATACACGTTTACATTTACAAACATATAAATGTATCAATACTGAGTCTGTGATGTGTATTTAGGTCAATATTGTCTCAGGAGGGCCATATCCGTTGCTGGATTTTTTGCGTACTTCACTTCTGCTCTTAATTATTTAATTAGCCCAATCAATTAGGAATTGATATTTTAGCTAGATTACTTGACAAATTCATGAATGACAGCTGAAAACTGTTCCTTTGTCCCAATATGTAACATCTTATTGTGGTTTAATTTACAGTTAAAAGAGCATAAGTGTATTCAACTAATTTGGCCAGTGTAATTGGTGAAAATGAAAACCTACATACACACTGGCCCTGCAGCAATGGAATTGGCCAGCCCTGATTTACATCCTAGCGCTGTGCTCCTGCTGATGACAGATGAAGCTGTTCTGGCCTGAACCATTAGGGGGCAGTGGTTTTTGCTAAAGAAAGAGCACTCTTGGTGGGGGAGATGAAAAATATAGGAACCCTTTGGTGAAGGATGTATCACGTATCACACACACACACACACACACACACACACACACACACACACACACACAGTGTGTGCATCTCTTGTTCACCCTCTACCAAACGTACCGATGGCTACATGTTTGAACTTCCCTACACACTCGAGATGTTAAACGAATGCTTTATTTAGTTTATTAGAGCAATGGTTTCGCTCACGTCCACAATGGCCTGGAGTGACAGCAAAATTTAGAACCAAAACTAAACAATATTACATTAGAAAAATACAAATCTAAAAACAAAAGTACATACCAATTAATTAAAGAAACAAAGAAACAAACAAATAAATAAATAAATAAATAAATAACACAAATTTGTGCGTGTTGACACGTGAGTGTGTGTGTGTACTTGTCTGATTGGACAAGGCCGAATCCAGTCTCTGAACGATGTGTTCTAATTGGACAGGGACCAATACGGACTGTGCTCCAGCTCTGTTTGTTTTAGCACAAACAAACACTCTGGGAATTATGACTGCACATTTTAAACATTTACTTACTGCAGCTGCAGAGCTGAAAACCCTTTTAAGGTTGAAACCAGTGTACAGAAGCAGTGTAGGGAGAGCCGCACCGAGACACTTTAATACTGGTGTCTAACCGCACGGCTCTATCATATAATACATTTGCTTTACTTAAACCAATACTTGGTTTAATGAAATTAAGTTTAAAAAAAAATTAAAAAACAGTTTATAAAATAACATATTTGCTTTAAAAAAATTTGTAAACAGCTACTTTTTATGAAATGTATGAAATTTGCAATCATGAGGGCTGATACTGTTGGTCAGAATTCTACTGGTTCAATATGGGTTTGGCTTTGAAATATGACTGACAGGTGCACCAATAGTGTTGAAGTATGCACACTTGTATGCACTTGCACATACATGCGTGTACATGTGTGCGTGTTTGTACCCATGCTTGTGTGTGTGTGTGTGTGTGTGTGCACATGTGCCTGCCTGTGTTTGTGTGTGTACTCAGTGTGTGAGAGCATTTCTTGCAGCAGTCACTGTGTTCCTCATTACCATGGCGACAGTCATAGGTCCCACCCCTCCTGGAACTGGAGTGATAAATCCTGCCTTCATTTTCACTTCTGCATGAAAAAGGGGCCACCATGATAGTTCAGAACATCTGCTAGTGACAGCCAGATACACAAAAAAACCCTAACCCTACATTTCCTCTCCAAACAACTAACAACTACAGGAAATATGACCATATTTGTGTCATTTTGCTCCACACTGATGCTCTGACCACTGCTCCACACTGCTGCTCTGAAGACTGCTCCACACTGCTGCTCTGACCACTGCTACAAACAGCTACTACACACAGTGTATCTGAATTCTCATTGAGTGAATCAGTGTTGTCACGGTGACTGCAGTATTCCTTGTTACTGTTTGCTAAGCCTCAGGAATTTAAGAGGCCAGAGATGCAAGGTGTGCACTCATCTGTATGCACAAGGATATCCAGATGGAAATGTCCAGAACATAAACACATTATTAATCAAGGCACAGAAAGACAGAGAGGAAAACAGTGTGGAACAGTGGTCAGAGCAGCATTGTGGAGCAGTGGTTAGAGCAGCAGTGTAGAGCAGTGGTCAGAGCAGCAGTGTGGACGGTGGAGCAGTGATCAGAGCAGCAGTGTGGAACAGTGGTCAGACCAGCAGTGTGGAGCAGTGATCAGAGCAGCAGTGTGGAACAGTGGTCAGACCAGCAGTGTGGAGCAGTGGTCAGAGCAGCAGTGTGGAGCAGTGGTCAGAGCAGCAGTGTGGAGCAGTGGTCAGAACAGCAGTGTGGAGCAGTGATCAGAGCAGAAGTGTGGACTGTGGAACAGTGATCAAAGCAGCATTGTGGAGCAGTGGTCAGAGCAGCAGTGTGAACTATGGAGCAGTGATCAGAGCAGCAGTGTGGAGCAATGGTCAGACCAGCAGTACGGAGCAGTGATCAGAGCAGCAGTGTGGAACAGTGGTCAGACCAGCAGTGTGGAGCAGTGGTCAGAGCAGCAGTGTGGAGCAGTGGTCAGAGCAGCAGTGTGGAGCAGTGGTCAGAACAGCAGTGTGGAGCAGTGATCAGAGCAGAAGTGTGGACTGTGGAGCAGTGATCAAAGCAGCATTGTGGAGCAGTGGTCAGAGCAGCAGTGTGGAGCAGTGGTCAGAGCAGCAGTGTCGAGCAGTGATCAGAACAGCAATGTGGACTGTGGAGCAGTGATCAAAGCAGCATTTTGTAGCAGTGGTCAGAGCAGCAGTGTGGAGCAGTGATCAGAGCAGCAGTGTGGAGCAGTGGTCAGAGCAGCAGTGTGGACTGTGGAGCAGTGATCAAAGCAGCATTTTGTAGCAGTGGTCAAGGCAGCAGTGTGGAGCAGTGGTCAGAGCAGTGGTTGGTGTTTAAAAAATAGTACACTACATACTACAAATGTTTAGAAAAATATGAATTTACCTTCAAAGTCAACATCCCCAATGAGCCGAACTTTCCCAGTTTGGTCCTGAATGCGGCTGATTCCCACATCAATGACTGCAGCTCCAGGCTTCACCATGTCTGCTGTTATCAAGTTGGGGACCCCTGGGGGGAAAGTGGTGATGCTTTATAAAAACAGGCTCAGAACCAACAGAGGGCGCTCTATCCAGCGCATTCAGTTTCCCAGCTTTTCCATAGGTGAGACTGGAAAGCAATGACCAGAAGCAAGGAACACGAGGGACACAGCATGTATACAATGCGTACCATCCAAATGGTGTAGGCGTGGGGGCTAGTAGCTAGTGAGGCCTGTAGGCTTGCTCAGGTGTGTGTTTGTTCAAGTGTGAGCAGGGCTTTGAGTTTGCTCAGGGTGTGTGTTTGCTCAGGTGTGTGTATGGGTGTGAGCTTGCTAAGGTGTGTTGTAAAGGTGTGAGGTTGATCAGGTGTGAGTAGGGGTGTGCGTTTGTTCAGAAGTGTGTAGGGGTGTGTGTTTGCTCAGGTGTGAGTAGAGGTGTGTGTTTGCTCAGGTGTGAGTAGAGGTGTGTGTTTGCTCAGGTGTGAGTAGAGGTGTGTGTTTGCTCAGGATGTGTGTATGGGTGTGCGTTTTCTCAGAATGTGAGTAGGGGTGTGCCACACTAGAACATAATCACACTCACAATATCACACTGTTAACAATATACATAAATATCAGAGTCAAATTAAAATATTTTTGTCAACATGCAAATCACATTCTGTTGCATTGAGAGCTGACGTCCTTTATGAATATCGTTGATGAGCTGTGCTCATAGGACGTTACAGTGAGCTAATGGTTTATGAATAGTGTTGGTGTGCGTGCTAATAGGACGTTACAGTGCACTAATGCTTTATGAATAGTGTTGGTGTGCGTGCTAATAGGACGTTACAGTGAGCTAATGCTTTATGAATAGTGTTGGTGTGCGTGCTAATAGGACGTTACAGTGAGATAATGCTTTATGAATAGTGTTGGTGTGCGTGCTAATAGGATGTTACAGTGAGCTAATGCTTTATGAATAGTGTTGGTGTGCGTGCTAATAGGACGTTACAGTGCGCTAATGCTTTATGAATAGTGTTGGTGTGCGTGCTAATAGGACGTTACAGTGCGCTAATGCTTTATGAATAGTGTTGGTGTGCGTGCTAATAGGACGTTACAGTGCGCTAATGCTTCATGAATAGGGAATTACCTGCTGCAGCAATGATGATATCGGCAAGGCAGCTCAGCTCCTTCAGTTGCTCCTTGGGAGTACATCTGTGAGCGATGGTTACTGTGGCGTCACCTGTGGAAGACAGGGGAGGCTGTGAGGCACGCTGCCTTCTTCCTTGCGTGTGATCCTTCTTGCCCTTTTGATTGGCAAACCACATGGTCCCAATACACTGTACTGAACACAGGTCGTCAAAGGGTCAATTTACCAAAGAAAATCTCACTTTCATACTTTTTTCCATCAACCCATGTTACATGCCTCAAATTAAGCAATAAACACACAACACATTTGTTCTAGATATGGCATCAGCATATTCCTGGTTTAAAAAAGAAACACCCAATTTCTGTAGTGTGGTCTGTCGTGTGGGGTCTGAAGTGTAGGGTGTGTAGCGTGGGGTCTGTAGTGTGGGGGTCTGTAGCATGGCGTTTGTGTGCTTTTGTTCGCAGGAAGGTTTGGTATGTACTTCCTGGCAGCTGACGTTCGTGCTGCTGCCTGAGCTTGTCTGATAGTGCAGCACCATGGGGGCTGTGCTACGTAGCAGGCGAGTACAAACAAGCTGGGATTCCAGGAGCTGGGATTTCACTAACACCCACCTTTACCCACCCATTACGTTACCCAAACATTTCATTCATACACTAACACCGCACATTCATCGGCTTACTGCAGCCACGCTTTTTTCCGCATAACAAATCTGGATAACTGTTGACGGTGAACATCCAAAGAATGGGATGCTTGGGCCCCTAAATACATTCTAACCTAAAATAGAAATAGATATAAATAGATATAAAATAGATGTGACCAAAATAAGCAAAGAATGCCCCACCAACATTTACACCACCACCATTTGACATGCATTCAAACAGATAGTGTACCACTATCGGGACACAGGGCCAGTTAGTGCCAATGGACAGGTACAAAGCCTAAATGACCCTAAGAGCAACAGCAAAGAAAGATAACTACACTAAGCCAAGTTTCAACAGGACTGCCAACCTCCAAGCACATGTACATGCCGCCAATTCTGCTGCACAACCACCTGGACCACTTGAATGAATGGGCTTAAACCCAAGCCATTTTCTAAAGGAAAGTATTTTGTTGAATGAGTAGATAGTGTTGAATATTTATGATATCCAGCTCGTTCAGGACGTGTGTCCTTAACGTGTTCAGGATGTGTGTCCTTAACGTATTCAGGACGTGTGTCCTTAACGTGTTCAGGACGTGTGCCCTCAGTGTGCTCAGTGGAAAATCACATCACATCATCACTTTCTTCTTTTCTGTTAATATATTTCTGTTAAATATTTATATTCTTTAACTGCCCATAAACGGCACAAAGGATGTCTAACAGGATGTAGCCGTTATTTCAAAACATCACTGACCCGTGCCTCCAAATCCTAAACATTCACATCCTAATTGCAACGTCACTTGCCCCCTCCACTTCCTGTGAGAGCTGCTGGTCTCTGCAGAGTGGGATAAATATTTTCATTCTCTGAAGAAGGTTATTTCCTGCACGCCCATATATAGGCAGAAATGTAAAGTAAGGGCAGGGCTTCACCACGGCAACAGATCAGATCCTGTTCCACCCTCATCCTTGCTGCTAAGCTTCATTTCATAATCAGGAAATTTTGCAAGAGACTTGATTTCCGATATTGCACTGGTACGGATCCTAATGACAGATACACACGCATGTCACTGCAGTCTGGCCACTGACAAATCATATTATTATGCATTTCAGCTGCTTTCCTGTTTTTACCTTAAATCTGCTTCAAAATCACACTCACCTTATACCATCCTGCATTAAAGACACACAGCAAACTATCAAGAACCAGCTTTCTGTTAAATTTTCAATAAGTTACTCAAAATAAATGCAGTCAATTCAGGACCTGGACTCTTATTTTTGGATTTTGGGGGTAGTTCTTTAAACACATCAACAGAGCATGTATCTCTATAACACGCCAGCAAGCACAGACACACATGCATACACACACGGGTTTACATACTATCTGTCTCGCTCGTTCTCTCTCACCCCCTGGGCGTTCATGTCGCCTGTCCGTGTGCAGCAGCATAGCGATGGGCATCCCCACATTCTTAGAGCGCCCGGCAACAAGCACGTTCCTCCCCACTGTCTGGATGCCTGAGAAACAGAAATATTATTTACCTGCTATGCCTTATGAAAATGTAATATACTGCAGTATATTGTAAATATATCACAATTATTGTCACAATATATTTAAAATATACTGCAGTATATTACATTTCCATCAGGGATAATACACTCACCAACCCTTTACTCAATATAATACTATTATAATACACTCGCCAACCCTTTACCTGCTATAATACAACCCTAATTCCAAAAAAGTTGGGACAGTATTTAAAGTGCACATAAAAGCAGAAAGCAGTGATTTGTAAATTCTCTTTTATATATATTTAATTGAAAACAGTACAAAGAAAATATATTTCATGTTTTACCTTATCAACATTATTGATTTAAATGATGTAAATATATGCTAATTCTGAATTTGATGCCTGCAACACCTTTCAAAAAAGTTGGGACAGAGGTAAAACATAAGACTGGGGAAGCTAAAAAAAAAACACCCGTTTGCCATTCCACAGGTAAACAGGTGATTCTATCATGGCTGGGTATAAAAGGATATCAAAAGACTCTTGATATTTTATTTTCAGGTACTCTTAGAAGTGATACTATAGCCTCTCTGCATTTGAATTGATCTTTATGGGAATTTGGAGGTGGGACTAGATTAAGCTGAGCCTCAAACCATCACTCTGCTGCCAGATATGCAGTAGATATAGATGAATCACTTTAAGGGTTGTTTCTCCGGACTCATTTTTCTATTGAACTCTATGAAAAAATAAGCCAGGAGAAACAACTCACCAAGTGATCCATCCATATCTACTGCATATCTGGCAGCAGAGTGATGGTTTGAGGCTCGGTTTATACCACAGACCCTTACAGCCATTCAGCAAACTATGGGTTCCATACTATTCCCGTGTAATTTACAGCTTAATCTAGTCCTACCCCCCAATTCCCATAGAGATCCATTCAAATGCAGAGAGGTTATAGTATCGCAGAAAATAAAATATCAAGAGTCTTTTGATATCCTTTTATACCCAGTCATGATAGCATCACCTGTTTACCTGTGGAACGTTCCAAACAAGTTTTTTTTAACTTCCCAGGTCTTTTTTTGGCCTTGTCCCAACTTTTTTGGTACGTGTTAACAGGCATCAAATTCGGAAATAGCATATATTTACAAAAATCAATAGTTGACAAAGTAAAACATTAAATATATTTTCTTTGTACTGTTTTCTATTAAATATATGTAAAAGAGAATTTACAAATCACTGGTTTCTGCTTGTATGTGCATTTTACATACTGTCCCAACTTTTTGGGAATTGGGGTTGTATTATAATACTCACCAACCCTTTACCTGCTATAATTCTACTATAATACAATCACCAACCCTTTAACTTCTAAAATACTACTAGGATACACTCACTATCCATCAAACATTCAGTCAAGAATGAATGCAACAAATGTTTTGTAGGAAAAATTAACTATAAGAGTGTGGTGCCCTCTAGTGGTGACCATCAGAAATGTCAGTAGTCAGCTATTAATCTCATTCAATAATTTGTAACCTCCATGTAGCAGCAGTGGCTCCTAGGTATCCAAGTCAGTCTCTCACCTGTTCTCCTGATAAGAGCACCTGTGCAGGTAAAGGCAGTCTCTCACCTGTTCTCCTGATAAGAGCACCTATGCAGGTAAAGGCAGTCTCTCACCTGTTCTCCTGATAAGAGCACCTGTGCAGGTAAAGGCAGTCTCTCACCTGTTCTCCTGATAAGAGCACCTGTGCAGGTAAAGGCAGTCTCTCACCTGTTCTCCTGATAAGAGCACCTGTGCAGGTAAAGGCAGTCTCTCACCTGTTCTCCTGATAAGAGCACCTGTGCAGGTAAAGGCAGTCTCTCACCTGTTCTCCTGATAAAAGCACCTGTGCAGGTAAAGGCAGTCTCTCACCTGTTCTCCTGATAAGAGCACCTGTGCAGGTAAAGGCAGTCTCTCACCTGTTCTCCTGATAAAAGCACCTGTGCAGGTAAAGGCAGTCTCTCACCTGTTCTCCTGATAAGAGCACCTGTGCAGGTAAAGGCAGTCTCTCACCTGTTCTCCTGATAAGAGCACCTGTGCAGGTAAAGGCAGTCTCTCACCTGTTCTCCTGATAAGAGCACCTGTGCAGGTAAAGGCAGTCTCTCACCTGTTCTCCTGATAAAAGCACCTGTGCAGGTAAAGGCAGTCTCTCACCTGTTCTCCTGATAAGAGCACCTGTGCAGGTAAAGGCAGTCTCTCACCTGTTCTCCTGATAAGAGCACCTGTGCAGGTAAAGGCAGTCTCTCACCTGTTCTCCTGATAAGAGCACCTGTGCAGGTAAAGGCAGTCTCTCACCTGTTCTCCTGATAAAAGCACCTGTGCAGGTAAAGGCAGTCTCTCACCTGTTCTCCTGATAAGAGCACCTGTGCAGGTAAAGGCAGTCTCTCACCTGTTCTCCTGATAAGAGCACCTGTGCAGGTAAAGGCAGTCTCTCACCTGTTCTCCTGATAAAAGCACCTGTGCAGGTAAAGGCAGTCTCTCACCTGTTCTCCTGATAAGAGCACCTGTGCAGGTAAAGGCAGTCTCTCACCTGTTCTCCTGATAAGAGCACCTGTGCAGGTAAAGGCAGTCTCTCACCTGTTCTCCTGATAAGAGCACCTGTGCAGGTAAAGGCAGTCTCTCACCTGTTCTCCTGATAAAAGCACCTGTGCAGGTAAAGGCAGTCTCTCACCTGTTCTCCTGATAAGAGCACCTGTGCAGGTAAAGGCAGTCTCTCACCTGTTCTCCTGATAAAAGCACCTGTGCAGGTAAAGGCAGTCTCTCACCTGTTCTCCTGATAAGAGCACCTGTGCAGGTAAAGAAAGTCTCTCACCTGTTCTCCTGATAAAAGCACCTGTGCAGGTAAAGAAAGTCTCTCACCTGTTCTCCTGATAAGAGCACCTGTGCAGGTAAAGGCAGTCTCTCACCTGTTCTCCTGATGATTTCCCACACGGCCGCAGGTGTGGCAGGCACCATGGATCTTTGGTCAAGGCACAGCTTCCCGATGTTGACGATATGGAAACCATCCACATCCTTCTCTGGCGCAATGGCGTTGCACACCGCCCGCTCATTAATGTGCCCTGCACAGGATGACCAGTCAGAAACCAGAACAATGCTTCCAGAGACCAGAGCAGGGGCTGTGTGCTAAGGGCTTCCAATCAGAGACTGGCGCAGGGGCTGTGTGCTAAGGGCTTCCAATCAGAGACTGGCGCAGGGGCTGTGTGCTAAGGGCTTCCAATCAGAGACTGGCGCAGGGGCTGTGTGCTAAGTGCTTCCAATCAGAGACCAGAGCAGGGGCTGTGTGCTAAGGGCTTCCAATCAAGAGATCAGAGCAGGGGTTGTGTGCTAAGGGCTTCCAATCAGAGACTGGAGCAGGGGCTGTGTGCTAAGGGCTTCCAATCAGAGACCAGAGCAGAAGCTTCCTCTCCCTTTGAGTTTCCTGAATGGGGAATACATTCTCCTCTCTTCACACTGGCAAAACACTTTAAGTATTTAAAAAGCTGGGAAATATAATGAAGGTACTCTGCACATAACTCAGATTTTTATAAATATTTAATGTTAAATTTAAATGAAGCATGTGATCTGTGGGGAAGAAAATAATCAGCTCTTAGCTGAGACATTTTTCTAATTTGCCTGTGATGGAGGTCAACAAAGTGACTTATACACTGCCTGGCCAAAAAAAAAGTTGCACACTCTAATATTTTGTTGGACCGCCTTTAGCTTTGATTACGGCGTGCATTCGCCATGGCATTGTTTCGACAACCTTATGCAACGTCACAACATTTATTTTTGTCCAGAGTTGCATTAATTTTTGGCTGAGATCTTGTATTGACGACGGGAGAGTCGAACCACTCCGTACATTCTTCTCCAGCACATCCCAAAGACTTTCAATGGGGTTAAGGTCAGGACTCTGGTGGCCAATTCATGTGTTAAAATCATTCCTCATGCTCCCTGAACCACTCTTTCACAATTTGAGCCTGATAAATCTTGGCATTGTCATCCTGAAATATGCCCATTGCATTGATGGGATAACCTGCTAATTCCTTGGTAATTGGGATAACCAAGGGGCGGCTGTGGCTCAGGAGGTAGAGCGGGGCGTCCGCTGATCGCAGGGTTGGCGGTTCGATCCCCGGCTCCTCCTGTCCACATGTCGAAGTGTCCTTGGGCAAGACACTGAACCCCAAATTGCTTCCAATGAGTAGGCTAGCACCTTGCATGGCAGCTGCCGCCATTGGTGTGTGAATGTGTGTGTGAACGGGTGAATGAGAGGCCATTGTAAAGCGCTTTGGATAAAGGCGCTATATAAGTGCAGTCTATTTAATTCAGTACATTAAAGTACTCATTTTATTGCTGCATAATGTTGCTGAGCCTTGACCTGACCAATTTTGACCTACTTTTTTTTTGGCCAGGCAGTGTATTTCATCTACAGGAAAGTCAGGGGACTCACACCTCCAGAGAGAGAGCTGATTCTCCCACAAGGTTCCTGACTCTCCTCGTTCTCCTTTAGTCTCCATACCATAGAGCGTATATAGGAACTGATGAGGGTGGGAGGGGCCCGGCAGTGAAGCACCCGGAAGTATGCTTGCTGTGCGCAAAAGAGCTTTCTGCCCATTGAAATCAATGGAGAAAACCACTCTGATTTATTGGGGTAATATTTATTAAAAATAGCACCGGGGAAGTTTAATTTTGTCTTCAAAGTTCTGATATTCCCCAATCTTTTGCATCACAGCCCACAGACATGCTCAGTACAGGCTTACTTCCAGGTGCTTCACAGCTTCGGGTAGCTGAGGGTGTACTTTTCTGTCTGGTTAAATATGCATGTCTATGCTCCATACTTGGGGAATCCCATAGGATTAACAGGAAGCCATGGCTGTGTTCGAATCAGAGCCATATCTACTGGGTCCTGTCACTATTGTACAGTGTACAGGCAGATGTGTGCTGTTTAATGTGCACTGTTTTGCACACAATGTGCAGTACGCAAAAAAGTCTCCTCCATACTATTTTCCAGCCGTACTGTGGAAGTGTCATAAGACGTTTCACCCTTGCGTGGCCATGTCACATGTTTTTTGTTGTTATTGAAAGAAAACGTCAGCAAAGCTGCGGCTAATTTTTTAAAACGAAGCTGCGCGTCATATTTATTTCACCAAGATTTTGCATACTTCTTGAAAAGTATACTCCCAATACTCAGCGAAACCCTCTTAGTAAGTATATCGTACGGGGGTTTTAAGTATACTACATTTAGAGAAAACTTTCCTGTCTACTCAGCAAGCCTACTTATGGAAGGGTGCTGATTCAGACACAGCCTATGGGTTAATTCCAATCGCTTATTTTATCCGTCCTCATGTCCTCTGTCCTCACCTGACCCGGAAATCGAGGTCCGCCATCTTTAAGGACATTCCAAACCGCTAAATTCCATTCCATTCCCCGCTACAATTATTGGCACCCCTGGTAAAGATGAGTAAAAAGGGTTATAAAAAATTCACCTTTTGGTCAATTAGCGTAATCTCACACTGAAATTTCTTTTTTAAATCCAACATTTAATTGAAGTAAATTTATTCTGAGAAAAAAAAAACCTCATCAACAAATAATTAATTATAACAAAACCATGTGTGCCACAATGTTTGGCACGCCTAGAAATTCTTATGAACAAAATCTAACTGAAGCATTTTCTCCATTTATATTAAAATTTTTAAAGTTGATCAGAGTGTTTAAGAACTTTCAAGCAGTAATCCATGACTTCCTGTTTCACCTAGGTATAAATATGAGGTGACACAGAGGCCATATTCCCTTATTCATACATCAACATGGGAAAGATAAGATATCACACTGGATATCATAACACACAAATCAAAGGAGGGAAAGGTGTGTTGAGCTTCATAAGTCAGGGAATGGCTATAAAAAAATAGCTACTCACCTGAAAATGCCCATATCTACCGTGAGGGCAATACTTTAAAAAAGTTAAAAGCAACTAGAACTGTTACAAACTTGCCTGGAAGAGGACCCAAGTATATTTTGCCCCCACGCACAGTGAGGACAGGCAACAAGGATCACTGTTGGAAAATTACAGAGGAGATGCTTTTCGGCAACCAACACTCAAGGTGGGTTTGGCGTAAAAAGAAGGATGGCTATACCAAAAATAACAGGAGTATGGTAAAAGTGATGTTGTGGGGCTGTTTTTCCCCCAAAGGCCCTGGGAACATTGTTAGGGTACATGGCATCAGGAAATTTTAAATCTGAATCTGGCTGCCTCTGCAGTTGTTGGATTTTGGACAATGATCCAAAACATATGTCCAAATCAACACAAAAATGGTTAACTGAACACAAAATCAAGCTTCTGCCATGACCATCTCAGTCCCCTGACCTAAACCCCATTGAAAACCTGTGGGCTGAGCTGAAGAGGAGAGTGCACAAGAGAGGACCTAGGACTCTGGGTGATCTGGAGAGATTCTGTAGAGAGGAATGGTCTCAGATTCCTTGCTCTGTATTCTCCAACCTCATTACATATTACGGGTGAAGACTCATTGGCAAAGGGAGGTTGTACAAAGTATTAAATGCAGGGGTGCCAATATTTGTGGCACACGTGGTTTTGTTAAAAATAATTATTTCTTGATAAAAAAAAATTTCTTAGAATAAATTTACTTCAATTAAAGGTTGGATTTTTTAAATTTTTTCAGTGTGAGAATAAGCTAATTCACCAAACGGTGAATTTTTAATAATATATATATATTTTACTCATCTTTGCCAAGGGTGCCAATAATTGTGGAGGGCACTGTAAATTATCCACCACTCTCCACACCCCTAAACAAATGCAATTTTATTGTTCTTTTCCATTCATTATAACGCGCTAATCCAAAATCCACATTTATTCATAAAAAAGAGGCTAAAAAGCATTATAGTTAAGCACGTAAGCATAATATGAAGCTGACACTTGATTGAGCAAGGACGTTCCATTTGCCTAATGCATGTTGCCTCAATTCCTTCGTCCTCGTATCTAATCCTTGCATCCTTTCCACGCGTCCTCTGTTGGGTGGAGCTAACGATGTGAGGAAAGGATGCAAAGAGTGAAAATAAGCGGAATGAACCCTGGGCTGTGTCCGAATCAGCACCCTTCCATACTATTAGGTAGGCTTGTTGAGTAGACAGGGCGGAAAAGTCGTTAATTAGGCAAAATGTTCTCTAAATATAGTATACTTTAAACCCCCAGGGTTTTCGCTGAGTACAATCGAAAACACACTTTTCAAGTACACAAACATTTTGGTCGCATAAATATGACGTGAAGCTTCGTTATAAAAAAATTAGGTGCAGCTTCGCTGACATTTTCCTTCAAATACAACAAAAACAACATGTGACATGACCACGTAAGGGTGGGCACAGGGTTGCCAGATCTGGCAAGACTTTCCAGCTGAATGGCGACTCAAAACTATCCCAAAATATATTTTTAACCGAAACCAACGTCTTTTAAATAGAAATCATCATATTTTTACTATTTAAAATAAGTGTGTGCTTTGCAACTTTTCATTTTTATCCGTGACTGCACTTTGAAAGTAGCCCAATTTAGCTGTTAAACCGCGGACATGGCAATACTTGTGGGATGTCTAACAACCTGCTTACAACACTTCCACAGTACGGTTGGAAAATAGTATGGCGGATATTTTTTTGCGGGCTGCACGTTGGGTGCTACAGTGCACTTTAAACAGCACACTTCTGCCAGAGCACTGTACACAGGAGACAGGGCCCAGTAGACAGGGCTCTGATTCGGACACAGCCCTAGACCTCATGTGTACTACAGATCAGTGGCAGTGACCTGAAAGAGGAATTCAGGGTAGAAGGGAAGAGGTTACCTGGAAGAGGAAGTTGTACTAACAGGCCGCTCACTCTCCAGTCACGGTTTAGGGTGTCAATCATCTCCAGCAGCTCCTCCTGTGACATGGAGGCAGGTCTTACCAGCGTCTCACTGCAAATCCCTGGAGACCAGAGTCCATGTCACATCCCAACCACCTCCCAAACAAACACATTCCAACCACATCCCAGATAATCCCAACCACACCCTAGACAATCCCATCCCAAACAATCACATTCCAACCACCTCCTGAACAATCACATTTCAACCACATCCCTACCACATTCCATAACAATCAAATTTCAATCACATCTGTGTATGAGCACATTGTTACTTTTAGAAAATTATACTCACCCAGCGCTGTAGCGGCTTTGGTTTTGTTCCGGACGTAGGAGCGGCTGGCAGGGTCGTTTCCCACTCGGATGACACTCAGGTGCGGTCGCTTATTACCGTGAGAAACCCAATCTTCCACATCGCGTTGTATTTCTCTGTGAATCTGTCGGGCCAGCTCTGTTCCTGAGATTACTGTAGCAGCGTAACTTCACAAAACCAAGTTACGTGAAAGTGAAATACAAACGGCTGAATGTTTCGTTCAAAACATAGGCTCTGGTATCTAACAACACAAAAAACATCACGTATCGTAGCTAGCTGCGGTTTATCCTGCTTAGACACCTTTTGATAAGGCTGATCAGTAGGCTACTGTAGCTACCCAGAGAGTAGGCTACGCAGCATTGAGTCTGCACGGGCGCCGCTGTTTTTGACAGGTACATGGAATCCTGTTAGCTTCATGCAGAAGTTATCTTGAAATAGCCTAATTGCGTCCGTCACAATGATACTGTAAACTTGAGCACGTATGCATTACAGATTATGTTTAAAATACAAAACTCCATTATCATAATCGTGATTGTGCGAACCCTGATGCACCTGCTCAGCTAACGTTAAACCAAAACTAGTGACACCTGACGGACATCAGTGGCAAATACCCGAGCATTTGATAAATACGCGTCCTGCTTATTAATTTTTAAATAAACCCACACCTGGTGTCTGTTGGATGAAAATGCCTCCGCTGGATCCCGCTTTTCCTGTAAACCCTGAATTTTCCTCGACAACAGGGTTGGAGAACACGTCTGTATAATGTGGATGAGCATATCGGTGTGATAGAGGCCGCCATGTTGAGCAGCCGCATTGGACCATAGACCATATGGACGCGTAGCTACTGTGGTGGACACAGAACGGTTCTGTGGTGGTGGAGGAGAACAGTTTGTGAGGTACACCATAGATATCAGTCTTTGATCTAGGTTGGCTGTTACGGGGAAAAAGGCCGTAAGACCTGGTTGTGCATATTTTAGGATAAAATTCTGCCATATTTCTGTTTAAATCGATCGTATTGTATTTTCACCCAATTGACGTAGTTCAGATGTCGCAAAACATTACGTCAACTCGTAATGTACGTAGACTTGTTGCTTCCTGTTTAAAGGACACCGTGCATTGCGTGTATAACAACCGCTTGGGTGGTAGTATTTATTGTTTTTTTGTACAGAAATAAACCTGGAACTTCCGGGGTTCAACCCTTCAGCTGAGACCAGATCATAGTTGGCTACCGTTCCAGTACACAAAGACGTGTGAGTGATAACTGGATCATTAATAACCCAGCTAACAAAATGACGTCCTGAGCACGTCTTCTAAATGGACCACAAAGTTATTAGGACGTTGGAAATTAACGTTCTCCGGACGTTATTTTGTAGGGGTCCTTTGATGTCCTGGGGACGTTTTTCTTAACGTCAAAATGGCGTTTTCAGGACGTTCTTAATACAGTCATAGGACCATAAAATGACACCCTGTGCACATTCTCTAAATGGACAACAAAGTTATTATGTCATTGTATGACGGTATGCAGAATGTCCTGAAAATGTCATTTTGACGTTACGAAAAACGTTCCCGGGACAACAATGGAACCCTACAAAATAACGCCTATGAATGTTAATTTCCAATGTCCTAATAACTTTGTGGTCCATTTAGAGGACGTCCTCAGGATGTAATTTTGTTAGCTGGGTTATTACTCATCCAGTTATGTGGACTCACATATTTGTGTACTGGAACGGTAGCCTACGTCCTGATAATGTTGTGGTCCATTTAGAGGACGTCCAAATGACATCATTTTATGGTCCTATGACCGTATTAAGAACGTCCTGAAAACGTAATTTTGATGGTAAGAAAAACATCCCTACGACAACAATAGAACCCTTCAAAATAATGCCTGGAAAACATCAATTTTTTATGTTCTGATAAGATTGTGTTCTATTTAGAGGACATCCACAGGACATAATTTTATGGTCCTATGGCTGTATTAAGAACGTCCCTAAAACGTTGTTTGGACGTTACGAAAAACATCCCTGGGACGACAATGAAACCCTACAAAATAACGCCTGGAGAACGTTCATTTTCAACATCATAATAACGTTGTAGTCCATTTAGAGGACGTCCACAGTCATAGGACCATAAAAAGACGTCCTGAGAACGTCCTCTAAACAGACCACAACATTATTAGGATGATAAAAATGAACATTCTCCAGATGTTATTTTGTACGGGTTCTTTGATGTCCTGGGGACGTTTTTCTTAATGTCAAAACAACGGTTTCAGGACATTCTTAATACAGTCATAGAACTATAAAATGACGTCCTGTGGACGTTCTCTAATGTTATGAGAGCCGGACAGAGTGGACAGAAACAGGTCAAAGTCCAGCAAACAGTGCAATACAGGGCAAGCAGAAACATAGTCAAATCCAGGCAGGGGTCAAAGTCCAAGCAACCAGGGCAATGTGGAGAAGGCAGGGCGAAGACCCACAACAGGCAGAGGTCGGAACCGGGAGATCAATCAGAGGGGGCTGGAGAACAGGAGGGTGAAGGGCTGTAGCGGGGCTTGGACGGAGATGGACAGGCAGGAAGGCAGAAGGACTGGAGCAGGGCTGGATGGAGACAGGTAAGGCAGGCAGGAGAACAGGAGCAGGACGGGACAAAACAGGACTGGAGACAGGAACTGGGAACAGGTAAAGAGCAGGCAGTAATAAACGCTAGAAAGTAATGGCACAAGAGAAACAGGTGAGCTTAAATGCAAGACTGATGACGAGACAATGAGGAACAGGTGAGACGATAACACATGAGGAAACACATATCAGGTGCGGGAGGCGGAGACACGCAATCTGGGAAAGGGAAAACGCGAAACAGAATACAAACGGAGAAACCAGGAAATGAATTATGACACAGAGGCACGGGATGTGACACTCTAAATTCACCACAACATTATTACAATGAAGAAAATGAATGTTCTCCTGGTGTTGTTTTGTAGGGGTCCTACGACATTTTTCGGGACGTTCTTAATACAGTCATAGGACCATAAAATTATGTCCTGTGGACGTCGAAAATGAACGTTCTCCAGGCGTTATTTTGTAGGGTTCCATTGTTGTTCCAGGGACGTTTTTCTTAACGTCAAAACGACGTTTTCAGGACGTTCTTAATACAATGATAGGACCATAAAGCTAAATAGAATCCAACGTTATCAGGACGTTAAAAATGAACATTCTCCGGGCGTTATTTTGTAGGGTTCCATTTTTGTCCCAGGGATGTTTTAACGTCAAAACAATGTTTTCAGGACTTTCTTAATGCAGTCATAGGACCATAAAATTACGTTATGTGGACGTCTTCTAAATGGACCACAACGTTATCAGGACGTTGAAAATGGTTCAAAAAGATAGCTTGTCTTTTCATAAATGTGCACAATGAAAGTGTTATCTGATTGAACTTCCCGCTTGTAGTTGAGCAGTGATTGGTTATTAGCAAAGATTTTAGATATCTGACTAGCCTACCATTTTTTCTTTTTTCAAAACTTTATTCAACAAGAGATACATACATAGACAAAACACAGAGCACAGCCAGGGGTACATATATTAAACTAAACTAAAGAATAATATTATAAAAAGATGTTATAAGCAGCACACATATTAACAGTTTTAATTGCTTTCTTGTTTTTAGAAAATTATATTGTTTTTATATAAAGTTAATTTATCTTTAGAAAATGTCTGTTTATGAATATGATATTTTGCCAAAAGTAAAATAAGGTGTAAAAGAACATTTTCCTTTACAATTTGCTTTGCTAATGCATTAAAGCTTGCTTGGTAAGCTTAGAAATGAACTAAAGAGGACCTTATGAGAAACAAAACATTCTGCTCATTCCTCATGCGATGTTGTTGTTATGATTATATCTGCATGAGTAAGGCTGCGTTTGAGCTGACAAGAACTGTTGACGCCATAAACATCTTCTTTATATCTCTTAATGACGTGCGAAACTGCAAAACAAGAACTAGCTATCTTAACTGTCAAACTAAGCCATCTGATTTTTGCATGAGGCAAAGGCTCTGAGGGGGTTGGGTATGAGAGAAAGCCGATGCTTGTGTGTTAATAGAAATAAGCCGATGCTTGTGTGTTATGTTCTCCTTCCCTGGTTGCCTTTTGAAGATTGCCTGCACTCCCAGATCAGTCCCGAAATCTTCAACTCCGGTGAACAGCGATGGTAAACTTTGTTGCTGCAGTCTGGAGATCCAACGGACATTCCCGAGCATATGTTGCAAATGCGTCTCTATGGTGACGACCACAAACAAAATTATATCGACTAGACAATTCATTAATATTATCAAAACGAGCAGCAGGAGTGCCCTGAAAATTCTACAGCCCGCTTCCCCGTCGCAGTACAGACACACAACACATGAAAAAAACAAAGACAAAAGCCAGACACAACAAAACACACGCTTTGAAGGCAGCCGATGTGATTGTGTGACTGGTGGGGGCAGGTGAAAGCTGGCTAATGTTACACTATACGGCGCTAATTTGTCTTGCTACATTTAAAAACTTCAAAACTATATTTTAATACTGAATATGACATTAACACACACAGATCGTGAAAGCCAAGACATTTTTTGAGTAAAATCAGATGAAACCGAATAACTTACATTAGCTTGTCACCGCAAATTGGTGAAGTTCAAAATCACGTCTCCGACACACTTTGGCCATGTCAGGCAGGTTTTGGAAGCCCTTCTTAAAGCACGGTTGTTTGTTAAGGCTGAGAAGTGTTCTTTCCATTCAAACACAGTGTCTTTCCTGGGGTTCATCATAACGGAGGGAAAGGTTCAAATAGATCCCGAGAAGGTTTCGGCAGTTATGAACTGGCACACTCTGCTGTCGGTTAAACAAGTGCAACGCTTTCTGGGGTTTGCAAATTATTATCGGCGGTTTATCCGCAATTTTAGCGCAGTAGCCACACCCATCACTGCTCTGACAAAAAAATGGTCGCTCTCGCGGTTTCAGTGGAACCCTAAAGTGGAGGCGGCTTTCACTGAGCTTAAAAGAAGATTCAGCTCCAAGCCTATCCTTATTATTCCCAATCCCTCCCTCCCCTTTGTCGTAGAGGTGGATGCTTCGGAGTTGGGGGTAGGAGCCATTTTGTTCCAGCACTCGCCGCTGGACCATAAGATGCACCCATGTTTGTTGTGTCCAACAAACCAAAAGGCATAATTCTTGGCAGGCTCGGTGGGCGTTGTTCTTCACCCGATTTAATTTCCTTTTTACTTATTGACCCGGGTGGAAAAAAGTTAAGCCAGATGTGCTCTCACACATTTATGACCGTTCAGATAGGGACCCGCCTCCGGAACCCATTGTGCCCGCGACTCAGAAGCCGTTATGTCTGGATCTGGGCCCAGGCGGAAACCCCTCTCACTGCCTTTTTGTTCTTCCTAAATTAAAGTCTCAGGTGCTCAATGGGGTCATTCCTTTCAGCTGGCAATATGGTGATTTGGGTGGTCGTGGACAGGTTCTCCAAGATGGCCCACTTCATCGCTCTACCCAAGCTGCAGTCAGCACCGGAAACCGCTCAGCTGATGGTTGACTACGTCTTTAAGGTACATGGCCTCCCCCAGTATGTGGTGTTGGATCACGGCCCTCAATTTGCCGCTCAGTTCTGGCGTTTGTTTTGTGCTCAGCTAGGGGCATCCGTCAGTCTGTCCTCTGGTTTCCACCCAGAAACTAACGAACAGACTAATCAAATGTTGGAAAACACTCTTAGGTGCCTGGCTGCCTCCAATCCCACGTCTTGGAGTCGTCACCTCGCCTGAGCGGAGTATGCGCATAACACTCTGTGCAATGCTTCCACGGGTCTCTCCCCTTTCGAGGCTCAGTTGCGGTATCAACCCCCTCGGTTGCCGGAGTTAGAGAGGAATGTGGAGGTATCAACCCCCTCGGTTGTCGGAGTTAGAGAGGAATGTGGAGGTACCAACTGCAGGATCTTTTGTCTGGAGGTGCCGGTCCATTTGGAGGCGTGTTTGTGTGTCACTTCTGCACGCCACGGGCAGACAAAAAGTTTTGGCCTACAGGCGTTGCCCGCCCGGCTTCTTCCTACCAGGTTGGGCAACAGGTGTGGCTCTCCACTCGGGATCTTCCGTTGCAGGTAGAGTCTCGTAAACTCGCTCCACGCTTCCGCATTCCATGCAGATTCACCCCACGTTTCATGTCTCCCGGGTGAAGTGCTCGTGAGTGCATTAGCTCCTGCTGATAAGCCGCTGCCTCATTTCCGGTTCATGAAGGGAGGTCCTGTAAAACCTCCCGCAGCTAGACCAATGAGGGAATAGCTCGGAGCGAAGGTTTAAGTGTGATGTATTCCGCTATTGGTGTGGGAAAAGGTAAAAGTTATTGTGAAATATCACTCATTTATTTACTCATTTATCTGACTCCATTTAAAACTAGAATTTAGAATTTGGTTTTAATCATGCGTGGAGCTCGGAGTGGTTACACTCGACTCTTCCTTGGGTACCACCATTACTCAATATATGCCCCCGGGATGAGCACTATTGCTGAATCTAAGTTTGTTGGAGAACACAGAGGTTGGGGGTCTAGCCAACACAATACATGCATTATTTTTTACATAGATAGTTGTGAGCCCAGGTCAGCATGCATTCAGAGGGCTCCTTAAGATTAATTTTACAAGAACCGACGTAGAACGTCCAAGGGTTCTCTTCACATCAAATCACCAGAACCATGCATCACCAATCCCGTTTTGCTGCCAGAACTTGACTGCCTTTCCCAACTTTGGGATGCCACTAAAGACTTGCTGTACCAGGCCACTGATCAGTTGGTCCTTGGTCAGAATTGTCCCCCTGAGTATTCAGTCGTAATTTAGGCTGAAAAGGGTATATGATGGATTAGAGTCATGGAGACCACGCAAGTTAAAAATAAGAATAATTTAATAACAGACAGGTAAGTCGTTAGCTTAGAATTTAGCAGTCAATTACACAATACATAGATTTAAGAAAAGAAATAGAGTAAATATCTTACCCAGCCTGTTCAGCTACACACAGACACAGAATATGCATGGTGTGGGAAGTCAGTTACAATCTTCCCCATACTGGAATGACTATGTTACCACTTACAGCACCAGGAGACCTGTTAAGACGTGATTTGAAACATGGTAATTTATTAATGACAATAATAACACGTTAAGACTGTGCGAGCAAATATGAACACATTCAATACCTATAGCTAAACACAGGATAACATGCAGCTCAGACAAAGAAACTTTAACAGGTTCACTAACAAAGTATATAACCAAATGATTCCGTACAGTGTGACTATGGTACCAGGAGAACTGTTAAGCAGATTCTCCTATACGGAAATAACTATGGTGCCACTACAGCACCAGGAGACCTGTTAAGCAGATTCTCTTTGAATGTCCCTTCGGACTTCCCTTAAATGCAGTCCTGAGCAGGCCTTTCACACTCCACAATTCCCTTTGTTTGTCCAAATAAGGTCTGGCAGGAAGAGATGTAACTCCTCACCACCCGGGGACCCCCCTCGAGGGAGAGAAACTGCATAGTCTACTCCCCCCGATCTAGTGATAGTAATACGATTCTTCCCTATCATTTATCTAGATACCAGGTGAGTTCCCGGTGATGGCCACTCTATGTTCCAGATACTTATGTGGACAAGCGCATCTCTGATAACCTATTCAATCCACCTTTCTTTCACATTTTTTATTCCTTCTCATGTATTTTGCCCCCTCCTATACTTTCACATACCCCACACTTAAATTAGTATTAATCCCGATTCGCCACATTTATCATATCATCCACAATTATTTACATGCACATACATATGATGCAAGATACATATACAGCTTTTTTTCAGTCCAGAATATGTTCCAAGAACATTGGGTGTTTGTTCGAAACTGTCCAATGTCCTGCAGAGTGCCTTTTCCAACCTCTAATGTGTGGTATGGTCAATTCCAGCCGGGGTTTACGACACCATGAGAGGTCAGAGAAAAAAGTTCTCAGGCCACCTGGTGAATTGTTTTATTACACCCTCAAGGAAGTCGCCACCAGCTCCCAGGGTTTATGACTGATAATCTATTTTTCAGTCTTACATCCGGTGTATACGGTATGGCGCATTTTGGCGGAGAGACGTGCGAGCAGAGGGTTTCAGTTTCTCGTGAATTGGGAGGGCTATGGCCCTGAGGAACGCTGTTGGGTCCCTTTCAGGAACATTCTGGACCTGGCATTAATTAGAGACTTTTTCAAACTCAGTTGTGAGAATCATCTGTGACCACCCCTTAGAGGGAGGGTCCTGTCACAGTTTTTGCGGGTCTCCCTCTCCTACCTGAGGCGGCTCCTATTGCGGCCGCTGGTTGGCTCGCTTGCCGTGTTTTTTCTTTTGCCCGTCTTTATTGCTATCACATGTCCAGGTGTTTTTCAGGCTATTTAAGCACTTCGCCTTCCGGTTCCAGTGCTTTTGTGTCAATCTTTTCCACTCTAAGCCAGTATTTGAACTTTCAGATGACCGCTTCTCCTTTCTGCTATTATTGCTAAAGGATATTGTAGAGTGTTTAGTTTTCTTTGTTTAAGGAATTATTTTCTCATTCTTTTGTTCTACCTGGGCTTTTTCTTTCCTGTCTTTGAGACAGTACCTAGGTTTGCCTTTGTAGTGGTTATTTCCTGGCCTATTGATAACCACTATGATGGCTGAGCAAAAATGTCTGACTCTCTGGCTCCAAAATGATCCAAGGTCCACAGAAAGGTGTTGTCCAAAACTTAAACAATATTTATTACAACTAATAAAGAACACAAAGCTCAGAAGTTTCAATTGTAAAATAAAAATTAGGATTGCCAAGATAAATCAAGGATTGTCTATTGTATTAAGCAGGAGCAGTCTCTGGTTGCCTGGCCTTCAGGATGTGAGGTCAAAGACAGTGTCTTCCTGCTCCGGCCACGCCCTCCAGGTAGAATCACCTGGCTTTTATCTCCCATTCCGGCTACTAGATGGGGTTGACTCAAACAAAACGTATATGAGACACTACAAACTTAAATATAATCATTTTGGCTCCTACACATCCGGCCCCTAAATGTTTTAGGCTCAACATAAAACACTTACTTAACATAGTATTAGTGGAGCCAGTAAATAATAAAGACATACATTACATGTTCTTTGATCTAGTCCTTAGTGTTCTTCTAACAGCAGGCAGAGCTTTGTAATTGGCCGCTCTAAGAAGCCCGTCTTCGTCTTGAGTTTAACTGACCGGACTAATCCTTTGGAATCAGCCTTTGTCTCCAGGATTCTTGCCAGAGGCCATGATGATCGCGGAGAGGAAGGGTCAACTACCATCACGATGTCTCCGACCTTGAAGTTCTCTCTAACCTTGGACCACTTCTGTCTTTCTTGCATAAGTGTTAGATATTCTTGTGTCCATCTCCTCCAAAACAAGTCGGCCAGGTACTGTATTTGTTTCCACCGGTGCCTGGTGTACGAATCAGCCCTGGAAAACTCACCAGGAGGCAGAACTGGTTGGGAGTTAAGTAGAAGAATGTGGTTTGGGCTAAGAGGTTCCAAATCCGAAGGGTCAGAGGATGTAGTGGTGATTGGGCGGTTGTTAAGGATTGCCTCAACCTCACAGAATAGTGTCTGGAGACCTTCATCATCTACTGTTTGTTGGTGTAAAAGAGAGTTCAGGACCCATCTGACTGACCTGATCAGTCTCTCCCACACCCCACCATGGTGAGATGCTCCTGGTGGATTGAAACTCCAGCTTATTCCCCTCTCAAGCATGGCACTTTGAATCTTACTGCTGTTGAAGCTGGACAAAGCCCTTTTCAGTTCTTTTTCGGCACCAACCAAGTTGGTGCCATTGTCGGACCAGATGTGCTTTACCTGGCCTCGTCTACATACAAATCTCCTCATGGCGTGGATACAGGAGTCTGTGTCAAGGGAACAGGCCATCTCAAGATGAACGGCTCTGCAAGACATGCATGTAAAGAGCACACCATATCTTTTTACCAAACTTCTTCCTCTTTTGGTTTCTATTGGCCCAAAATAGTCCATGCCAACATTGGTGAATGGTGGGAGGTCTGGTTGTGTTCTTTGTTGTGGCAAATCGGCCATCTTTTGCTCCCCTGTCCTGCCTTTCAAGCGCCTGCAGATCACACATTTAGAAATGATCCTTCTTGCTGCACTATTGCCACTGACAATCCAATACTTCTTTCGCAACTGGGCGAGGATGTAATTTCTGCCACAGTGCCCGTACCTTTCATGAATGTGGTGAAGCAACAGACTGGAGATGTGAGACTCTTTTGGAAGGATGATGGGATACTTCATGGTCTCAGACATGGCTGACCTTGACAATCGTCCTCCTACTCTCAACAGCCCATCCTTCAAAACTGGATCTAGCCTGTAGACTGTGCTCTTTCTGAGAACACTAGGTGGTGTCCTTTCTAGGTTTTCAAACTCACTTGGGAAAGCCTGCTTCTGAGTAAAGGATACAATTGCTCTCTCAGCCCTGTCAAAATCTTTCAGGGAAACACACTGACCACTGAGCGTTAACTGGAAGACTAGCTGCTTCTGACGGCGAGAGCGTGTGTTGACATTGGGGGCAATCTGTTTCCTTTTGGCAGCCAGAACTAACAGGGTGTCTCCAAGCTTTTGATACCAAGTAACAGCTTTCACTAACTTGGTCCAATCTGAGAAGAAAGAGAGAAGCTTATGAGTTGGACTTGAAACATCTCGCATTACAATATTGCACACAACAGGGCAACCTTTGACCTCTGGGTCGTCTTGTGGTAGAGACTCCTGATTGACAGTTTCCGCTGGCCAGTTGTGCTTTGGCTCCCAAAGGAATTCAGGTGGCTCTTGTAACAGTTGCTTGGCTGGGAGAGTGAGAGGTGCTAGAATGCCAAGTGGATCGTACACAGAGCTTACCATTGACAGAATCCCTCTCCGTGTGTGTGGCTTTTCAGTGACCATGATGTCAAACCTGAAGGTGTCGTCCTCCACACTCCACTGAAGTCCTAGTGCACGGCCAGTTGGCAATTGGTCTTTGTCTAGGTCCAGGGATCTGATGTATTTTCCTTTGTCCTCCTCTTTTATGGTAGAAAGCACAGCTCTATTGTTGCTCACCCACTTGGTGAGCTGGAATCCTCCTTTGCTGCACAGCTCCACCAAGTCTGACCTCAGCTGCACTGCTTCCTGTACTGTGGGCAGAGATGTTAGACAGTCATCCACATAGAAATTCTTCGTTATGGTGTCGGTCACCTGTGGTCTGATGTGGGGATTCTTCAGCGGTTCTTCGCAGGGCAAAACTGGCACAGCTTGGGGAGGAGACAGCTCCAAACAAGTGTACCAGCATGCGGTGATCTACTGGATCCTGTTCAATGTCTCCGTCTGACCACCACAGAAAGCGCAGGAAATCTATGTCTGACTTGGAGACCCTTACTTGATGGAACATGGATTTGATATCTGCCATTAGTGCAACGGGCTCTAGTCTAAACCTGAGCAAGACTCCGTTTAGCGAGTTGGTAAGATCAGGGCCTTGCAAAAGTTCGGAGTTCAGGGATGTACCCTGAAACGCAGCAGCACAGTCAAACACGACCCTTAGCGTGTTCTTTTTGGGGTGATAGACTGCATGATGTGGGATATACCAGGTTCTTCCATCGGCTGGTTTCTCCTCGTCCTTGGGGACCACCTCGGCATATCCATTAGCTATGACGTCACTGAGAAAGGCTGTGTACTCTCTGTGGAAAGACTCTGTTTTCTTTAGCCTTTTCTTTAGGCTCAGAAGACGTTGCATGGCTATGTGGCGGTTGCTAGGCATTTGCACGTCATCTTTCCTGAAGGGCAAGTTAAGGGTGTAGTGTCCATCCATTAGTGAGACTGACTCATCTGCAGTTTTGAGGAACTTTTTATCCTCGATTGACAATTCTCGCTTTTCTTCTGATGCCTTTTCATTGAAGTCGTGATTGTACTGACTAATCAACAGCTTTTCTAAGTTTGCAACAGAGATTCTATTTACTGTGGCAGCCTGAGAGTCATTGTAGGCACGGGATTCACCACCTCTTAAGGGCCCATTGACTACCCATCCCACTAGGGTCTTCACTGCATAGGGTCCCTCACCCTGACTGTTTATAATTTCCCAGGGTTCTATAACCTTTGAAGCATTGGTTCCTATCAGCAGCTCAATGTTGCTGTCTATCTCTGGCATCTCAACCTTTTGCAGGTATGGCCATCTAGCGAGATCCTGCTTTGTGACTATGTTGTCAGTGGTGACTGGCATCTCTTTTTGGGTGAACACATCTGGTAACTGTAGAAAGTTATTTCCATCCAATCCAGACACTTCTAGGCCTGAGATCACATATGTTGGTACTGACTTCTCGTGACTCATTGTTTGCAGTAAGATGTTTGTTCTTCTGCCTTTGATATTCAGCTGGGACATGAGGCGTTCTGTACAGAAAGTGGCTGAGCTACCTGGGTCAATGAAAGCATACGCTGGGACAACCTTATCACCTTTACTAGCTTTGACTTTCACTGGCACTACCGAGAGGACACTACCGGCCCCAGTACCGGCCCCAATGTGCCCACATGCTTTGGGGTGCATCACTACAGTGTTTACTGCTTCTGACGTGTCACTCTTCTCTTTTTGCGTTGTCCTTTGTTCCATTTGCTCAATATGGAGGACACTAGGATGCTGTTTGGAACACACTGTACAGGTAAGTCTTTGTCTACAGTGTTTGCTGATGTGGCCTTGCTGTAGACAGCCAAAGCAAATTCCCTTTTCTTTTAGGAAATCTATTTTGTCCCTGTGTTTCTTTTTCCTAAATTAACTACAATGCTCCAATGTGTGCTTGCTGCTGCATAGGGAGCAAGAGGCTTGGAAGTGACTACTCTCAGGTTGTTGTGGCTGAGATGCAGTAGTGGAGACACTAGTTGCAAAGCTGCTGCTGCCACTGGACTTGGGCCTAGCTTTAATGGGCAGCACTTCTTTTGCTCTGGGGGGTCTATCCTGGATGTCCCCATATACTGGGTCAGAAACTATTCTCACTTGCCTCTCCAGAAATGCAACAAGATCTGTGAATTGAAGTCTGCTGTTTTGCTTCTCCTGAAATTCACACACACGGGATCGCCATCTTTCTCTGAGTTTGTAGGGAAGTTTCATGATCAAGAGTTTCATGTTTGACGACAGATTGATTTCATGTGAGTATCTCATTTCCTCCATTGCATTACAGCAACTCCTCAAGAATATTGCAAAGGCTTGCAACGCTTTTGAGTCCTCCGCTTTCACTGAAGGCCATTCTAATGCTTTCTTCATATAAGCAGAACAGATTCTGAATTCATCTCCATACTGTTCCTGTAGCAATGTTTTTGCTCTCTCATAACCTCTATCTGGGCTCATGTGCAGACAACTCCTGACAAGATCTCTGGGGAGACCACTAGTGTACTGATCGAGAAAGTACAGCCTATCTGCACTACTATCAGTCTTACGCTCAATCGTATGCTCAAAAGCTCTGATAAATGGTCTATACAACAAAACGTCACCATTGAAGATTGGGATTTCTCTTTGTGGGAGATCAGAGTGTTGCTGTTGCTTTACTAAAGTGGATGTTATATCATTTTGACGTTGGAGGATGTCCACCAGCCCTACCTGGCTCAAACTGCTCTGTGATGTCATTAAAGGTTGATCAGAGGCCTTCTCAGATCTGTGCGAAGTTTGAAATGAAACACTCTCTGCACTAGGATTGAGAGGCCTTGCTGTCTGAACTGAGCTGGTTTTCTTGTCTACATTGTGTCTCTTTGGTTGCATAGGGACCGGCTGAAAGTGGACGCCCTCCTTGTGGCGAATACTTGGGGTTTGTAACATGGAACGGCCTCTACTAATCTTCTCTAAAGACAGAAATGCAATCTCTGAAGTATCACTTTTCATTGACATCTCGGCCTCTGCATGGTAGGCATTCATTGCATCTTCTTCACTTGCCAGGGTTTCAGCAGGTGGTTTAGCTATTGGGTCTGCTACTGGGCCTGGTTGATGATCCTCAGTAGGCGGCTTAGTTGTGGGTTTGGCTCCTTGTTGTTCCTCAGCAGACATGAGAACTGCTAATTTACTTGATGAGGCCGCCAACTGTGTTTTTAGCTCCAAGGCTTCACGTTTTTCCTGTAGTACTTGTATTTCTTTCCTCAGGTCGTGCTTTTCTTTCAGTGCTGCCACCTTGGTCATGATGGCTGCTCTTTCTGCTTCTGCACACACCCTCGCAGAGGTTACAGAGAAAGTACTTGAGCTGGACCTGTTGCTGGAGACTTGGGACACACTGTCCTTAGGGGCAACTTCCTCCTCTTGAGTTCCAATGGTTTCAGTGGTTTCAGCCTTGGATGCCCCGGGTAGCCACTCATACACAAAAGAAAGAAAAATGTTAATGTCAGCCAATCTAGGTTCAGCCTATTCACATTGATCTTTTGTTGCCTCCTCCTCTGTCAACAGTTCATGATAAGCTCCATGTACAGATTTAAAGTCATCCAACAGTTGTGTATACTTGAGAAGATTTTCTTTGACTTCTTCCACACATGACGCATCTTCCATGAGTTCTATAATTATATTCTTCCTCCGAGTTAAATGTGCAAGTTTTCCTTTTCTAGCATTTCTTAATTTGGATACACTCTCTTCCATTTCTGTGCCTATGCTTGAGGGTCCAGAGCTGTCTTCCTCCTCTTTGTCTGTCTTCATGTTATCTGCCATGCTTGTTAGTTAACGGTTCCTTCTTAAGAAGTCATCCAAACAATCCAATAATCCACTCCTATAGTAGACTCTTTAACATTTGAACGAATTCCCAATGTAATCCACTCCTATAGTAGACTCTTTAACATTTGAACGAATTCCCAATGTAATCCACTCCAATAGCAGATTTCCTTTGTCAGTTTCCAATATCCATGCACAGCTTAATAATCCACTCCTATAGTAGACTTTTTAACATTTGAACGAATTCCCAATGTAATCCACTCCTATAGTAGACTCTTTAACATTTGAACGAATTCCCAATGTAATCCACTCCAATAGCAGATTTCCTTTGTCAGTTTCCAATATCCATGCACAGCTTAAGAAATTCATTGAGGGGAGTACATCACCTGTTCTCAAACAATCCGGCCATGTGCTCATCAGCACCCATCCAGCTCTCCATTTTCAGTTCAGTCTTTGTTGTTGGAGTTCTTCAATTACTTGCTGGATGGCGTCCTTCCTCTGTTGGGAATAGTTCTTAACTTGTTGGAAGGAGTCTTTGACTTGATGTAGTGGTTATTTCCTGGCCTATTGATAACCACTATGGTGGCTGAGCAAAAATGTCTGACTCTCTGGCTCCAAAATGATCCAAGGTCCACAGAAAGGTGTTGTCCAAAACTTAAACAATATTTATTACAACTAATAAAGAACACAAAGCTCAGAAGTTTCAATTGTAAAATAAAAATTAGGATTGCCAAGATAAATCAAGGATTGTCTATTGTATTAAGCAGGAGCAGTCTCTGGTTGCCTGGCCTTCAGGATGTGAGGTCAAAGACAGTGTCTTCCTGCTCCGGCCACGCCCTCCAGGTAGAATCACCTGGCTTTTATCTCCCATTCCGGCCACTAGATGGGGTTGACTCAAACAAAACGTATATGAGACACTACAAACTTAAATATAATCATTTTGGCTCCTACAGCCTTGTCTTCTGTTTGCCTTTTTATTTTAGCTCTTTGATAACTTTCCGAGCTAGAGGTATATTCCTTCCATTTAGTTCTACTCAAGTCTTTTCACCCTCTTTTAGGGTTTGTCTTTTGTTTGACTTATGCTAGGAGGTCATTTTCTCCCTGTCATTTTGTTTTCTCTGCTCCGTTCATGAACAGCTTCCTTTCCCGTCTCGTGGTTTTCCACACCTCGGTGGGTTAACTTTCAGCTCCCTTCACGGTCACACCTGGGTCTCGAACCTAGAGCCCTTACAATGCTTGTCTGCGACCCTGTGTGTAACAGAGAGGAGGGTGTATGCGTGTTGTGCACACGTGTTACGTCCCGTGCCTCTACGTCTGTCTGTTTTGGGTTTTTTCGTTTATATGTATTTTCAGTATTGTTAGTCCGTTCCGTGTTTTCCCTTTCTCCCCATTTTGTGTCTCCGCATCCCCGCACCTGAATTGTGTTTCCTCATGTGTTTTGTCTCACCTGTTCCTCATTGTCTCTTCATTAGTCTGGCATATAGTCTCCCCTGTTTTTTTTGTTCTGTGCCAGATCGTCTTGTGCCCTGCATTCATGCTTGTGTGTAAATTCCTTCCAGCGTTTATTCCTGCCTGTTCCTGTTTCCAGTCCTGTGTCTGCCCATCCAGTTTTTGCTTTCCTGCTTGTCTTGCCTGTTCCTGTCCAGCCCTGTTCCAGTCCTCCTGCATGTCTGCCCTTCCCCATTCTTGCCCTGCTCCAGCCCTTCGCCCTCCTGTTCCCAAGCCTCTGACAGATCTTCCGGTTCTGACCCCTCCTTGTTCTGGATTTCATTTCTGCCCATTCTGCATGGTCCTGTTTGCTGGATTCTGACCCCTGCCTAGGACTGACAACGATTCTGCCTTGCCTTCGTTTGCTGGACTTTGACCCTGTTTCTGTTGACCTTGAATAAAGCCTTATTCTCATTACTTTTGGTGTCTGCGAGTGGTTCCGATCGGTTCTCATAACAGAACGATCTGGCTTTTATGGAACCAGCAGACCCACAATGGACTTCCGAGGTTCTTCGTCTTCAGAGCACTCGACTGGGGACACACAATACGGCGCTGCAGTGACTCCAACAAGCCGTACAGATCATCACAGAACAAATGGCATCTCTGACACTGCTGGCCCATGACTTTGCGTCTTCCTCCCAAACCGCTAGTTCCGCCGGGTACCACGCCCAGTCCATGACTGCTCCCGAGGGATTCCAGAGCCCTGTCTGCACCTAAGCCCGGTTCCTGTTGCACCTGGTCTTCAAGCTTCAGCCCTCCTCATTCCCCTCCGAACGGTTCAAGGTCGTCTATGTCATCCCCCGGCTCTCTGGGAAAGCTTGTGCCTGGGGGATGGCATGTTGGGAATCGGGAGGTCCGCACACTGCCACCTTTCTGTCCTTCGCCACCGTGATGAAGAAGGTTTTCGACTGGTCCTCAGTCAGTCACTCGGCGGCATGACAACTCTTGCGCCTCCGTCAGAAATGGCAATCTGTCTTGAACTTTTCCATTGAGTTCCGGATGTTGGCAGAATCTGCGGGATGGAATCAGGAGGCATTATATGACGCTTTTTTGTATGGCCTGTCTGAGAGCATCAAGGACTGACTATGTGCGACCTGCCCCAAGATTTGGATGGGCTAGTTGACCTCGCCATCTGATTCGACACTCGTCTGCAAGAACGATGGGCGGTGAGAGGGGTCCAATGCCAAATCTCTCCATCTCCAGCTTCTCCTAGCCGATTCAGCCTTCCAGTACAATTCAGCCTTACGCCCCAGAAACATCAGCGGTGTCTCTCCAGCCATCTATGCCTGTACTGCGGGGGCCCGGGTCACTTCATCCACAACTGACCAGTAAAAGGCAATGCCCGTGAAGTGAGAGAGGAAGCCCTGATGGCCATTTTCCTGACCTCTTCCACATCCCAACCCACGCATCATGCTCTGCTCACCTGGAATGGGATCCAGCTACCGGTTCAAGTCCTTATCAATTCTGGAGCGGACGCTACTTTCACTCTTACCGGGACTTCTCTGGCAGTAATCCGAGAAGTGACCAGCCCTATGGAGATACTAGTCTTCGGCAATTATCAGGAGGAGATTTTTTTCTTTGTCATGGAATCGCCTTTCGTTCCTGTTGTGCTCGGATCACCGTAGCTCTCCAAGCACAATCTCCAGATTGACTAGACTCTGGGAATTATTCCTGGCTGGAGCCCTAAATGCCACTTTTCCTGCCTCAGTTCCGCTGGCAGTCCTGTTAAGATCCAACCGCCTCAAGAGGATGAGGCGATCGATCTCACTAAAGTGCCCAGTGAATATCACAATCTCCGCCAGGCATTCAGCCACTCCCGAGCCAGCTTTTTTTCTTCTCACTGTGCCCACAACTGCCCCATTGACCTGCTCCCGGGAACCTCACCCCCTAGAGGTTGTCTGTATTCTCTCTCCGTTCTTGAGACCGAGGCCATAGATAAGTACATCACAGAGTCTCTGGCTTCAGGAATCATTCACTCGTCCTCGTCTCCAGCAGGAGCCGGATTCTTCTTTGTGGGCAAAAAAGTACAGCTCACTACACCCATGCATTGACTTCCGTGAACTGAATGACATCACTGTCAAGAACCGCTATCCCTTACCTCTGATTTCATCTGCTTTCTCTACCCTGCAAAGCTGCAGCGTGTTTACCAAGCTTGACTTTCGCAACGCCTACCACTTGGTGCGGATTCGAGAGATGGATGAGTGGAAGAGAGCCTCCAACACCCAGTCCGGACACTATGAGTACCTGGCTATACCGTTCGGGCTTACTAACACCCCCACTGTGTTCCAGGTGATAGTCAACTACATGCTCCGAGACGTGCTCCGCTTTCACATCCTAGTCCTGCTCCAGCCCTTCGCCCTTCTGTTCTCAAGCCTCTGACGGATCTCTCGGGTTCTGACCCCTGCCTGTTCTGGACTTTGTTTCTGCCCATTCTGCATTGCCCTGTTTGCTGGACGCCTATGTAGATGCACTTATATGTGCCGTTAAAATAACATGTAAACAACTGCGACATGACTTTAGACCAGAATTTTGGTGGTTTTAGCGCCAGCACTTTCTGCTGGCTCAAGATAGCAATACACCAAAAATAATCCTGGCCACATCTCATCTTAAAACCAACACGCCCAGTTCACTTGCTATGGGCGCAACATCACTTGGTATTTAACTAATGTAAGCGCTAGGGCCTATAATGAACCCTGTGCTGTAATGGGTCTTTAATGTGTCTGAGATTCAAACGCGAAGGTGGGGGAATCAGAACAAGTCAGCTCACACCAGTGAGGACCAATAAAGAGGGAAAAAATAAAAATAAAGAAAAAACAGAAAACTAATTATTTAAGGCTAAACAGCCAAAAACAAAAATCAACCCACTAAAATGGGCAAACTAGAGAACGAGTGAAATACCAACTAAATCTCCCGAGCTCACTTCAGGAGCTAGAACGGGAAATATAGCAAACGAAAGAACACCTTCGGCTACATAGGCTCAGAGCCGGAAAGTGTAAAACCACTGTCTCCTTGAGAACGGCAACGGACAAAATAAATAGCGCAGAACACAACAGGAGAAAACAATTCTATACCTGAATAATAGCTAAATAGCAAGTCCCTCGTGAACATAAACAGAGTTTAATATCAGGAGGTCGCTAGTACCTGGCTATACCTGGCTCGATGCAATGTCGAAAGACAAACAAGCACCGGAGAAGCGGAAGTGAGGAACTTAAATACCCTTCCGGTAGAAGCACAGGTGAAAACAATAATGAGGATAAATAAATACTTATAGGCTACAGAGGCTATTCCTGAAGTAATAATTTTAACTGGCTTCTGCTTCATTCCATTTAAGCTGCACAATAGCGATTAAACTAATAGTGATTAAAAATCAACTTATTCAGATACAAGTTTTGACAATTAGGCTACACGTATGGCTACAGGCACAACGCATAAGTTGTGTATTTAAAAATATTGCCCAGATGTATTAACTGCTTTTAATATTTTCATAAATGGAATGACTTGGTCGTGCCATTTTTATGATCAGCTACTCATTTAAGGCGAACTGATTTTAAAGCTCACATAACCTTTTTGTTTATCAACTATTGACTACGCAGTACTCTGAACACTATGCGCCACTATGAAAAGCGTACGCAAGGTCGAGAGCTATCGTGAGATTTCATCGTACCGTACACCCACGTTCATTTTGATAAATCCGGAAATTTCCATAAAAATGGCCGAACGCTCACTTTACGATCAGATTTGAACGTACGCCTGAATGATAAATGAGGCCCAATGACAGTAACAATGAAGGCAGATGGCAATTACTTGTGGCGGATAATACACATCGGCAGTATATGTTGGTTAATATTTATGGTACAAATTGCAGATCTACAAACCTAACACTTTTTGATGAATTAGAGGAAAGGATTGTCTACCTGTCTACAAATGGATGTTGAAAAAGTCATTGTTACTTAATGATGACTTTACGCTTGTTGAAATTATTAATAAAATATTTTCGACATGGCTCTAGTAAGAACCAGTATGGGCTATGTTGGGAACTCATGAGATATAAAGGAAAATGTTTGGCAATTACAATGAGTAAAACGATTGCAAAAGAAAAACTGATCAGGGAGGAATCTATCATCAAGAAAATTATTGCTCTTAGTAGTAAGCCAAACGTAACTGAGGAAGAAATCCAGTCTGTTAAAGTTACAAGGGGAGTTAGACAAAATCTATGAGGGGAAGGCAAAATGGCTTTTTATTAGGTCAAGACGTAGATGGCTTGAGCGGGGAGAGAAAAACACCAGATATTTCTACAGCTAAAAAAAAAGAAACGCTGATCGGCTTTTGCATGTAAATAATATTGTTACAGATGGTGATCTCAAAACATGTTTCAGAATTTTATAGAACACAAGTTTATGTTTAAGTTATTAAAGTATTTTAAATTTGGAAATTTCTTTAGAAATGCAATAACAACTTTTTACACAGATTGCAACAGCTCTGTTAAATTGGCTCATGGCACATCTGGTAGATTCTCCCTTTTAAGAGTTATAGACAGGGCTGTCCAATTTCCCCTTTTATTTTCTTGCTTGTCACATAAATCCTTTCTCATGTGAAGATACATTTTTTCCACTCTATTACTATTTTTGGGAAAGAGCTGATGACAGCGCTTTATTTCTTAAAAACTATACAGAGGTTCGTAAGGCAATTTGTACCATAGATAATTTTTCAAAGGTATCTGGTCTTAAAGTGAGTATAAATAAATGTGAACTGTTTCCTCTTAAGAATATAAATATTACTCAAGTTGAAGGTATCCCAGTAAAGGAAGTTGTTACATACCTTAATGTTGAAATTTGTAAAAATTAAACGGCACGAGGCTCTATGAATTTTGATCCCATTGTTGAATCTACTAAAAAGAAGCTTATTTCATGGCTACAGAGAGATCTGTCCATCTATGGTCGTGATTGGTTGTCTAAGTCTGAAGGGTTGTCACGAGCTGCCTACATTTCTCAGGCTTTATTTGTACAAAAAAATGCCTGGAGACAGCTGGAGAGAATATTATTTAACTTTGTACAGAGGAATAAACCCCATTATTTAAAGAAGAACATAATATGTAATCCCCATGAACAGGGTGGTTTGAATATACTTGATTACACTACCTCAAATAATACTTTTAAGATCAATTGGCTGAGAAACTTCATCAAAAATAATAACAAGGAATACAACAAAAATACTCAAATGTGTGTGTGTAATGAACACGTTGTCTAAAGAAAAAACTGTGTTATAGCCTAACTATAGGGACAATTACTGAAGGAAAACAGAAAAATAGTATAGGCTAACTAGGTTATTACCCTTATGTATTTAGGATATGGGAAAGGAAGGAATCATGGTGACAGTAAAACTTTGTCCAATAATAGCCTGCTTTAATTAATAAAATCACAACAGGTGGTCAAAGTGGGGATTTGAACATCTAATACCAAATACCAAGGAATATGCCAGATCTATCTAGCTATCTGGGCAAGGGTGCTGCTAATGCAACATTGTGAGCGGCACAGAGCGAATTTCAGCGAGCTTGAGCGGGTTTGAGTGATATCTGTTCAAGTTCAAGTATCTGTTCTTATATATGTCAATAGTTCAAGTGCGCTTCTGGCTCAGGTTAAATTAATGGCGCTCTGCTCCCAACTCCGCTCTGCTCACATGCTCTGATAGCCACTGTACTCTACATCCTCTACAGGTTCATGTGTGTTTTCATCCAGTCTCATTTATATAAGAATTTCTTTCTAAACACAAATGTGGTGTTGTAAACAGAAAAACTGTAATTCCTAATCAAATTTTTTTTACATAATAGTCACAATGTAAAATATAATTAACACCACCATTACATTCAAAAATACCCTTTGGCTGCACTAAATCATTAATCAGAAAGGACCTTAACCAGTTTACATCAAAATCAATGGCTTGCAGAATACCAAATCCTTTCTTTTCCCCCCAATCTACTCAAAATTCAACAGGTTGCCATGTGTGCTCTACTGTCATCTAGTGCAGCGGTCCCCAACCACCGGTCCACGGACCGGGTCATTTTGTACCGGGCCGCACAGAAAGACAATAAAATATATTTTTATTCAGAATCTGAAAGATGTTTTATTTAGAAAAATGACCGGAACCATCCATCTGTGCGTCTGTGTCTCTTGAGATGGTGAGTTGTATTTTTTATGCACTTTATATTTGTTTTTATGCCAGTCGTATCATTTTATTTCATCATATTTATCCCCCCGCACCTTGAAGGCCGGTCCGTGAAAATATTGTCTTACGTGAAACCGGTCCGTGGCCCAAAAAAGGTTGGGGACCGCTGATCTAGTGGGCACTTAGGCGAACACACCACATTAGATGAATATGTCAAGTATGATATTGTATACAAGCTACAGTTTACAAGTTTACAAGTAGTTTACAGTATACAAGTAACCAGTAGCCTACAAAAAATGCAGATGTTAATAACGTCACTGTAAATCAATATTATTTATTAAGCCCAATTCAATCAATATTATTTCTTAACCTCAATTCATACAAGGTAGGTTCAGTGGGGAATTGTTTTCTCTCTTGCAATGATTGTAGTATGTAGCGTTTTCCCTCAGAAACTGATGAAGAGGTAGCACCCAATTGTAAATGCCTTAAAACGTTCAAAATGGATGTGTTAACAGGGTATTTTCTGTCGTCTTCAGATGTAGACGTTAAAAATAGAGAATAAGACTAACTAATTTGTGGACGCCGAACTACACGTTTTGGCCCAAATGGCGTTCCATAGTTTGTGGTCGAATTTGGAGACGAATTTGCATTATGCTCGGGAATGTCCGTTGGATCTGCAGCCACAAAGTTTACCATCGCTCTTCACCGGAGTTGATGTCGGGACTGATCTAGGACTGCAGGCAATCTTCAAAAGGCCACCAGGGAAGGATAAGATAATGCGGGGGAGGAGTGAGGCGGCGACTGGGAAGGCTGAGTTCCGTTTTGACAGTGGACAGAGACCGCAACACTGCATGTTGCCTATGGAGGAAAGTCGTGGAGGCGGAAATTGTATGTTGGACTGGTTGATGATATTGGACATCTTGGGACAGCGGGGGCTGTTTTAATCATGACGTTTGGCTGTATTATTTTATGTTTGTTTGTGTTTTGTGGGTCTGCCCCACTGTCTATGTATTTTTGTTGTTGCTGGTGGATACAACTGAAGTTCCCTATTTGGAAAATAAGTCAGCTGTATGCTGTTGCTACGGTAACTTCTAGAAGAGACGGATCTAACGTTAGATTAAACTGCTTTGCTAACTCCATGATAATTTAACTATGCCTAGATACGTTAGTTACCTAATCACGTAATGCATTTGCATTATCTTAAAAACAATAACAAAAGTTTATCATAGCCAGCTATGCAGTAGCCTAAGTCAAAGACTTAGTAAAAGTTACTAGTTGTAGCCTCCGAGGCGGGGTAGCTAGCCGTCTGCCATCCAATAACGTCAGTCACTGAGGGAAAGAAAGTAGGTAGGCTACATTCTGCTTATTTTACTACATCAATTCACTTTATTTATTTCACTTATTTTATTTAATGTTTTGGACTGTGAATTAGCCGGTTATGGAGCAATAGCTTGCCATAATTCCCATCCATAGGTTGTGTAGCTGGCCAGGCAGCACAAGAATTTAGAACGATGATCGTGTGACCCGGATAACCGTTCATATACAAGCATTTAAACCATGGTTGTCAACCAATCAGAATTGAGTATTTATCCAAGCCATGGTATAAACTATAGTATAGACCATGGCAGACATCAACAGACAACCAGAAAATAAACGTGTTTAGCTGTGTAGCCACAGATTAAATTGACTATAAAATTTAACATTACAAATGTGTTTCGTTAACGTGAGCCAATACTCACCCAGCTGTATGCTTTATTCTGTCAGAGTGAGACTGAAAGACTGTTTCTCGTGCAGTTATCCTTGCGATCGGTCACAGAATGTTCATAACTGTAATTTATGTCTTTGTTTACCTCAATCATGACCCAAGTGTGACTGCTGAAGTTGTGCTGTCTGCAACACCCCCTTTTTATGTGTTCATTTTGTTATTTCAGGTGAATCATTTCAAAGCCTGCCATTCCAGTTCCGCATGGGCTGCACAACAATAGGGAAAATTATTCCGGAAACCTGTGAAGCAATTTTCCAGGTCCTTAAGGACAAATACTTTAAGGTAGGCCTAAGCAGCTATAATTAAGGTGAGGACCAACACATTATATTATGGTTCTTGGGGAGCATTCCCCTTTAAAGAACCATAACGGTATCAAAATTACTTTGACAATTTTTTGTATTGTCCCTTTCATTTACATTACCCCTGGTTGTATCCATTTACCTTAGAAAACTCAATTGGCTTCTATTAATTTCTTGTTAACAAATACATGAACATGCAATCTCAGAAAACCTGGAGTGTACGCTGACTCAACCATGGGTAATGTAAATGAATGTGACAATACAGAAAATTGTCTAAAAGTTGTCTAAAAACTGGTATGGTCCTTTAAAGTACACTTATATAATACTATATTTTACAGTGCCCAAACACTTCTGATGAATAGACGACAGTGGCAGACAAGTTCCTGAGCAGATGGAACATGCCTAATTGCATCGGGGCATTGGACGGAAAGCACATCACAATTTGTCCACCACTTAAATCAGGGGGGGGGGGGGTCTGGGGGGTTGTTTGCTGGATGTTTGTTGTCCGAATCACTTAAAGGGTAACACGGCTAACATCCCATCCCCAAAACCCTTTCCAGGTGAGGAAAAAGAAGTACCTTTCTTCTTGGTTGCTGATGAAGCCTTCCCACTGAAGGACTACCTTCTAAAACCCTATCCTCATCACAAACTATCGATGGAACAAAGGGTTTAATTACCGACTCTCACGTGCCCGTCCTGTGGTTGAAAATGCATTTGGCATTCTTGCCAATGGTTTTCGAGTTTTTTTGTCAACAATTGCATTACATCCATGCAAGGTTGAGCTTCTTGTCAGGGCATCTTGTGCTCTGCATATTTTTTTAGGGCAAGTAATGACTTTCCAGGTCTAATTGACAGCGATGGCACACCGGGAGCTTGGAGACTGGACCCTGCTCTGCCACAAGCTGCTCTTCCTGGTGGGAACAACCCATGCAAAAGTACCAAAGCCCTGCGTGATTATCTCTGCGAGCATGTCAATTCGGAAATTGGAACAGTGCCCTGGCAAATGGCATTGGTGCTAATTTAATTGTGTTCATTGGGCATGTAACCCATTTCTTCTCCCAAAGGTACATACTATGGATGGGTCCATATCGATTGTTTGATATCAAGGGCAAATGTGATTTTTAATATTGTAGTCAATTAATCAATGTAACTCTAGTTTTGTTCTATTTTGCTCAGCTCTTATCGGTTTTTGTTGTTATGTTGTTATTATATAATATTTGTTATTATTATTATATTGGCCTAATTGAAGTATTTATACAAATAAATAAATAAAAGAGATTAAAAAAGAATAAAAAATCTCAAATAAATAAGATTTTTCATTCTTTGTGTTCAATGGACATATAACTTCTCCCTTTCTACTCCCCAGGGTACATACTCGTGGTCACTGGGTATATAACTTCTCCATTTATACTCTCCAGGGTACATACTCATGGTCACTGGGTATATAACCTCTCCCTTTCTACTCCCCAGGGTACATACTAGTTAAATGTGTAATTTAGAACCCAAGATTTAAGATATAAATAAATATTTATTTTTTGCTAAATATAAAATTTTTTAACCAAGATTTGTGATAAAATAAATATTTATTTAAATGTTAAATCTTGGTTTTTATAAAAACGCAAGATTTAAGATATATGCTAAATGTGTAATTTAAAACCCAAGATTTAAGATATAAATAAATATTTATTTAAATGTTAAATCTTGGTTTTTATACAAATGCAAGATTTAAGATATAAGCTAAATATTTAATTTAGAACCCAAGATTTAAGATATAGATAAATATTTATTATTTGCTAAATATTTAACCGTTAAACACGAATTTGTGGCAAAAAATAAATATATAAATTAAATCTTAAATCTTGCTTTTGGAAAACGTAAGATTTAAGCGAAACCTTATTTTTTGAAATAAATATTTATTTTTGAAACCAAGATTTGAGATTTAAATTAAATATTTATATTTGACTAAATCATTTTTTCAGAAACCGAGATTTAAGATACAAGCTAAATTTACAACAGATTGAGCAGGTCCTGACTGAGCAATACAACTAGCAAATTTCAACTTCATACAGTGCCCGGTTGTCGAGCAAAGCGAAATACAGACAGAAAGAAGGACAGAGAGGATTTCTTCCTTTTTAGTTAGATACCAGCACTGGTGGAATGCGTCTCGCCAATCACGTTACTCGCTCGAATGTCATTGTTGTATAATGCTCTGTAATCGATTAAAAACTAATTTTATAAGGAATGGCTGGGGAAGCATGTTGACTGGTCAAATATAAGGTAAATTCATCTTAAACTTTTAACAACAAAAATGTATCAAAGTTTATAGCCTGATATTATAATCCAGTAAATTCAACGTCTGACTGCCAAGTTGTTGTGTGGCAAGTGTTAAATACACACACACACACACACACACACACACACACACTGCTCTTGCAAGAACAGGACGGGTGCTTGGTTTGGTGCGACTTACTCAATATAAAGTTTTCTGCACTCAGTAGTAGGAATGTATAACTTTGTATTTGGCACAAATGCGAATGTAGTGTGACATTCAGCAGGAGCCAATATGTTTAAAGTGAGGTTGGCATGAAAGCATTCCTGCCAAATAAAAAGTGACATTTACTAACTACAACCCTACATCTGTACGACTCATGTAGCCGTAAAGATGAAGAAAAGGCAAAAAATAAAATTGCATATTATGACCAAACAGAGATGATGTTATGGTTGGATCTGGGAGTTTCTAGCCATAATTGATTTCCTTTAAGCAGAACTCTTTGCCCAGTTAGTAATAGGCTATGTATTACACAAATACAAAACAAGATGGAATTCAAGCCTTGTGTATAATGCTCTAATTATAAACATTATGCTTGTAATCTTTCATATCAAACTCGGGAGTGTGTTTGAGGGTTTGTGAGCTTCCTGTTGTTCGGTTCTTTTGGGAGTTCTGATTGGCTACTCGCTACCACCACATTCTGCCTGGAGGAACCACAGTTCTGTGGGAAGAACCCACAGAACTAGAACCTATAGCTTTTGTGAAGAATAGCGCAAGGACAGTGTGAAAGACATGGCGTTTTTACACCATCTGGAATGTCTACACTGCCCTCTTCTGGTCAACAATGAATACTTATCATTTTAGTAAACCAAGCGATTTTTATAGTTTAGTTTTACAAAAGAATTTCAGCACACACGTGAATAAGTGGTGATTCATTTTCCCATCCAGGCATATAGAAAAATGTAATTATAAAGACAGGAACTGATATGACTACATACCAATAGACAGAATTAGGAGTGCTCCACGCCTATGTAGTGCTTCTGAATATATACATTTAAATGTCTCATGCTTGTGTGTGTATTAGTAGGGACATCACATGTATTAATTTTAATAGTTTTACTTTGAGCAGTTGCAGGACCTGTAACAGTACGGTTGTTGAATGGCCTACAAATATCAGCATGCAGAGTGGAGTAGATTTAGCGCACACAGACTACTTTTACTTTTTGGAAAACCTGAGCTGTGATGGACCCCCTTTTACTCTATTGCCGAATATAAGACACCAAACTCAAATTTACAGGCAGAAATGGTGAAACCGTCAAGGCTGTTTACAAAGAAAGGGATGAGAAAATGCACAAGGAGAAAACTGTTGGAGGCGGTGCACAAAAAAATCTATTGGAGAATGTACACAGAGAAAGCTGTTGGTGACTGCATAAAGAAAGATATTGAAAATTGTGCACAGTATTCAAGGCAGGAAACTAGTGAGCAGCCATCTGGAGCACAGGGCCAGTGTTATGAAACAGCACTGACCACTGTCACACCTGATTACCTCTCCCCCGGGGTCTGTTCTGGGCCCCTGGCCAAATGATCCTTGCTGTCCAGAGATTTCTTCTGTATTTAAAAAAATAAAGTAAAGAAGCAGTGTGAAACCACTGATCCCTCATGAGGTATTATCAGGTGTGAGGTTTAGCAGTACTATGGATACTGTTCCATTGACATTTACACACCACAGCTCGGATCGATATTCAGTATTCTGATAGGATGATGGCATATATATCATGTGTACCACATTAAATCATTCTCACATCTTAAACAACCCTAGGAATAACTCTAAACTTGCTGACTACATCAACAAGAACAACTTTACTTCTCCACAGGAACAACTTCTCATTTTTCATAACAGGATTCCTAATTCTATTATAAACATTCAAGTAAGGCATCTGCTGATCTACTATGGAAATAAACATCCAGATCGCTGATAGGAAAGCCTCTGTGTTTGCAAAAGGAGCAGGACTCATTTGCTTAACTTGCATCAAATGACTAGAACTGTCTTCTAGTTCTCAACCTGTCAATTTCTGTCAAGGCCCACTAGCTTAGCTTGTGTTGGGCAACAGTTTGCTAAATTGAAGACTCATACTGGAAGCCCCATTTACTTTTAACAGCCACTTCCTTTACAGCCCATGTAAAGTTTCCGTCAAATCCTATATTCTTTACGAGGATTGTATTACAGCACATGCGCTACAAGCAGATACGCGCATGAGATTTCTGTAGCAGCAGACAAGTGGTTTGCTGCAGGAATGGAAATTGAAATCAAAGATCAGCTTGCTGGCCAGCATTAACTGTATACTTTAATGTGTGCTTGGTTTGAAAGTAAAACCAGGAACAGACGGACCTAGATTGTCAAACCACCGTAGTTAGAAGAGGAGCTAGACAGTGGGCACTAGGAAAAGGGAAAATTGCTCCTAGGGTTTGGTTTGTTTACAATAAGAAAGCTGGCTCATTTAAATAAAGTTTGAAAGTGTGTATGGTTTCTCTTGACTAGAAAATTAGAAAAACAAAATTCTGGTTCTCACTTTGTTACAGCTGCTCATGGTAGCAAAGATTTTAGCGAGTTTTAGCATTTTAGCCGCCTGGTAGCTCAGCCAGTCCAGTAAAACAAATCGCACTGTTGAAAAGAACTGCACAGCTGTGGGTCGGACACTTCCAGTATGACTTCTATTCTCTGGGGATTTAAATCTCTTCTTTCTGTGCTCTTTGGTGTAGTGTGTTTCCTTATGATTTGCTATTGAATACTGAGCATACCAATGGTCACTGTGCCTGGCAACTGTCAATTGGTGAAATTACCCAAACATCTTGTGTAGATTTTTGGCACCTGCGCTCACTGGTCCAAAGACACAGAAAACTACATCACTGAGTGAGCTCGTATTTAGGTTAACAGTGTTGTGCTAATAGGATACATCCTGCTTTGTGGTGAAATTGGTGTGCTTCTGAGATTTTGTTTTTATCTCAGGTGAGGATAAGAGAAGATGAGCCAGCTAATTATCCACTAGCTGTGTGTTGCAGAAGTTTTAGCTAAAAGCTTATTCAAGTTGCCATGCAAAGCCAGTGTTTCCACTGACAGCCCTCTCTGTTGGATAAACTCAGTCAGGTGAACGTAAAGGTGAAAAGAGACACCAAAGGTAAGGAGAAGAGTAGGTAAATGTGGAATCTGCCTCAGATTTACTGCGGCAAACCATTTTCTATCAATGTCAATCAATCACCCACTGATGCTGAAACAAACTTTATTTCTCATTAAATACCCTGCTGTATTCTAAGGACTGAAAGCAAAAATAATTTAATTGTGCAGATGATTTTAACTTTTAATACAATTAAATAGATAATGATAGAAAGTGTGGTGTGATGTAGTTTTTAGTTTCATTTGAATCAGGCCTTGACTTACATTACATTACATTATAGACATTTAGCAGACGCTCTTATCCAGAGCGACGTACATAGTGCATTTCCGAACAAGTAACAAGTGCGTTAAAACAATCCTAAAAAGGCAAACACGAATCTAAGCGCTAGGCGCAGTCAGTATGATTGGGAATTTTTTATTTTTTTATTTATTTTTTTATTTTTTTATTTTTTTTTGGGGGGGGGGAATACACAATTCTGATAACAATAGTCACAAGGAGGTAGGGAGGGGTGGAGAGAGGTGCAGCTTGAAGAGGTGAGTCTTCAATCTGCGCTTGAAAGCGGTCAGACTTTCTGCTGTTCTGACCTCCACGGGGAGCTCATTCCACCACCGTGGGGCCAGGACAGACAGACGTCGAGACCGGGCGCTAGTATGAAGAGGGGGGGGTACCAGTCGTCCTGAGGAGGCGGAACGCAGAGATCTGGCAGGTGTGTAGGGTCTGATGAGCTTTTGGAGGTATGGGGGGGCAGATCCTCGGACTGCCTGGAAGGCGAGCACCAATGTTTTGAATTTGATGCGGGCCATCACCGGTAGCCAGTGGAGGTCAATGAGCAGGGGGGTGACATGGGAGTATCGGGGGAGGTTGAAGACCAGGCGCGCTGCTGCGTTCTGGATAAGCTGAAGGGGTCTAATGGCCGATGCTGGCAAGCCAGCCAGGAGAGAGTTGCAATAGTCCAGGCGGGACAGCACCATCGCTTGGACCAGGAGCTGGGTTGAGTGGGTGGTGAGGAAGGGGCGGATTCTCCTGATGTTGTACAGGAAGAACCTGCATGCCCGGGTTACCACTGCGATGTTCTCGGAGAGGGACAGCCTGTTGTCCATCATGACTCCGAGGTTCCTGGCACAGGGCGTTGGGGTCAGTGGAATGTCTCCTAGGGAAATAGAGAGATTGAGAGGGGGAGAGGTTAGAGCAGGAATGTAGATGAGCTCAGTCTTGCCTGGATTGAGCTTGAGATGGTGGTTGTCCATCCAGCTCTGGATGTCTCTCAGGCAAGCGGAGATGCGGGCTGACACCTGAGTGTCAGAGGGTGAGAAGGAGAGAAAGAGTTGAGTATCGTCAGCATAGCAGTGGGACTTGTGTTGCTGCAGCTGTTTCTGCTTCAGATGTGAATGGAATGTGTTTAAAAATGTCATCTGTGTTGTTAGTCTGGATAAGAGGGTCTGTTAAATGTCTAAATGTACATTTATAATTTATTTTATAATTTTTTTGTTCATCTGTAGCAAGGGTGTGACTAGTTTTGGAGAGTACCACAGTTTTCTCAATGTTATCTAAAAGAGCAAAATGTACATAATTGTTTAACTGGTTTAGGAAGATTATCAGGGTAATCAAGTTGGACAGGTTAGGTTACTTTAATTTCAACAGAACAGTGGTCATGCAATTTACAAGAGGATGTTAAATGTCTTGAGGACACTTGCATGCACAATCTGTTTACTCGCTTGCCCTGGGCTCATAGCACTTTTGTATTTAAAATAAAAAAGGTTGATGCGACATTTAAAGTTGAATTTATACCATTAAATAAGGTTTGGAAATCTGAATTTTCAAATAAATAGTTCTATATTTGGGTTAGCTTATGTAGTACACAAACCACCAGCCTCCTAACACAAATGGATACACAGAGTATTTAAACTACTACTCAATTTTTAAACCAAATTCTTGTTGCAAAACCTTTCAATATGTTAGGTTTTATGTTATGCAATCAAATGCAACCAAAAACAGCTGCAGCACAGACATGGGTCTCCGACACCTTTCCCATAATCCTCTGAAAGCATCATCAGAACAGCTTAGAACTTCTACTCTGGCCAATATGGCAGAGGTGGAAAGTCCAGGGGTCAGAAAGTAAAAGTTCTGCCATGTGTTTCTTCCACCCATGAACTCAGCCAGCTGATTTCACTGATTAGTTCTACCCATAGACTGTATAAAAATGGTTGAAGAATTATGCTAATTGGCAAGTCCAGGTGATTGGAACAAAATACTGGGAAGGACTTTTACTTTCAGAACCTGGATTTTCCACCTCTGCAATAATGGCCACAAAATAACACTACACATAGAATATTTACAGCAGGGAAGCCAAAAAAAATATTGTTGCAAAGAAAAAAACAGTATGTTCCATTCCCACATTGCAACATGGAGTGATGTTTTTCAATTTCAGTGTCAAAAGTTCACCATAGCTGCCGAAGCATGTGATCTTGAGATGGACATTTATTATCACTATCTAAAATGCTATCAGTCCAGAAGTCTATAATTTGTATTTGTACATTTTTTAGTAATGTGGTAAAAAAAACATTTTCTAGTACTACTAGTATTACTTATACTACTACTACTACTACTACTACGTCTACTAATTAGGGGACCGAACAGCGTAGCCGATGGCACCCTATTGTTTTTGTTTGGATTCTTTTTTCTTCCCCTTCCCTTTCACCTAAAATTCCCATGAGCTGGTTTGGCCTAGAATCACCAAACTTGGCAGGCTTGTTGGGATTGCCAAACTCTTGGATCCTCTATATTATGACACAGATTGAACACCTGGTGGCGCTGTAGTGCACGTGACAAAATTCGGACATTGACATGCCCACTGCCGACGCCCCGTTTCACCGAGAGTCACAAAATTTGTTATACAGGTTCCTTTGCTCATGCCGAACACATTTGCCTCAAGAATGCATAAAGTCCGCCATATTGAATTTTCCGCTAATTAGCCTTTTTTGTAAAACACTTAAAATGCTACTCTTTCTACAAAATTCAAGCAATTAGCACAGAACTTGGTGTGTGCACTCAGCTCACAGGTCTTCCTTAATGCATTACTCTTCAAAGGCTTTTGTCAAGAAATGGCCAAATGACAAGCTAATAAATGTTTCAGTGGGCGTGGCTTATCACAAAAATGCTAATAATTCCAAAACAATTTGACAGAAAGTTATGAAACTTGGTAGGTCTGTTAAAAGTAACATCAGGACTTGACCTCAGCCATTTCAACCCAATCGAGCCACGTGGTGGCGCTATAGAGATGTAAATATAGAAAAAAAGTGTGTACAAGTCCCGCTGCTCATGCCTAACAAATTTGCCTCAAGGAACCATGAAGTCTGCCATCTTCGATTTTCTGCTAATTAGCATTTTTTGTAAAACACTTAAAATGCTACTCCTCCTATAGGATTTGACCAATTTGCACAAACCTTGTTGGAGGGACTCAGCCCACATCCCTTCATACATGCATTACTTTTCTAAGGCTGATGTCAAAAAATGGCCGATTGAGAAGCCAATGAATTTTGCATTGGGCGTGGCTTATCACAAAAATGCTAGTAATTCTAAAACCGTTTGACATAAAGTTCTGAAACTTGGTGGGTTGATTGAGAGTTAGATCAAGACTTGAGCCCTGCAGTTTTAACCCAATCAATCCACATGGTGGGGCTATAAAAATGCAAATGTTGGTATGGCAGGTATGCCAGCCACCAAGTACACAATCTATGCTTAATTAACAGGCTGTCTACCTACCATACCGACTGTGAAAGTTCCTGTAGCTTAGTGGTTAAGGCATTGTACTACCGTGTAGTAGGTTGGTGGTTAGATCCACCTGTTCCTGACATTTTATTTGAGGCACACAATGTGCATGTCATGCTAAGAATGTTTTTTAACATAAAACAAGTTATTTTTATTGCAAAGGCTAAGAGATTTCACAATATTAACTGTTAACTGTTTGAATAATGAAGTCAGTAAGCCAACACAATCTGATACCGCAACACAAAAGTCTTATTTGGCCTGAGCATTTCCATTAACCTGCTTAGGCTTAGTGGTTACAATCTTGGCTTTCCATGCGTGAGGTCAGTGGTTCGGTTCCTGCTTGGTACCAATGGTTAAGTTAAGGCACGCCAAAATTATTGTGCAAATGCTATGCTTCTTTTAATGTTCTTTTCACAGTTACGAACGCTTTTTTATTGCAAATGTTAACCCCTTCGCGCAGATGACAAATTTGGTCAATTCTCATCTATTTAGGGGGTGCTCTGTTTAAGGCTTTATAACTCCATTGGTAAATGGCTTAAATGAAACAAGACAGGTGTACCATTTACAGTATGAACTTAGATTTGTTTATTTTCATAATTGAAGTCAAAATAAAGTTAGCAGGGCTTTTCACGGCTTTTCTGGCATACGATCAGGCGATTGTTTGGTTTATCTTGTTGCTATGACGGAATTCTAATTTTATATTATGAATAAATATATGTATAAACTAAAACATAGACGCTATTGTCCACTATGTCACGCATGGGTAGGTATAGACTGGGTGGAGGGGGGTGCTTGGCAATGGGCTGTGTCCGAATCAGAGCCCTAACTACTGCGCCCTGTCTCCTGCGTACAGTGCACTGACAGGCGTATGCTGTTTAATGTGCACTGTTTAGCAGTCCGCGAAAAATATCCACCATACTATTTTCCAACCGTACTGTGAAAGTGTCGTAAACAGGTCATAAGACGTCCCACCAGTGTTGCCATGTCCGCGGTTTAACAGCTAAATTGGGGTATGCCAGCCAAAGGAATGCGGAAACGTTACCAAGCCCGACTGATATTTCTGTCCCTCCAAATGCGGTAAATTAAATTAAGTGCAGCCTACGGCGTCTTGTTGGCTTGCTAACGTGATGGTTATCTTGTAGCCTCAAAGATATTTACTTGAGTTGTTTTTCGCATCGTTAACCATAGTTAACTGGCCGGTGATATTTCACTGCCTTTTGGGTATAAGCTATAACGTTAGGTTTGATACTGCATTGTCAATCTTATTGGCCTGGGGTCTGCTTCAGGATTGAAGCAGGAGTTACGGAGTTACGTTTGATGGATAACAGTTAACTGCACTATCTGGAACTCCCCATGGCTAGAACATGTATTTACTGAAATAAAAATGGTACAAGGTACAAAGTGATAATGCTGTGCTTATGTTAACTTATGTCTTAGTTAAGTTATTTGGATAGCTAGATAGCTAGTAAACGTGCATTTGTAGATGGCTAGGATAACGTAGGTAAAAATAAAATAAAAAAGCCAAAAGCCGTTCAGTTTCACTTGACATTCATTAGCCTACGTGTTGTATTTTTTCATGTTTGTATAATATGCAGGTAACGTTAGGTCAGACTGAATATTTGCTGACAAACGTTAACTTATTGGGCAGAACATCGATTTGAGCAGACTGTGAAGTCTCCCGTAGCGTAGCCTATATCAGCTAACAGCCGTTTAGTTTCACTTGGCATTCGTTTACATATTTTATTGTCATGTTCGTGTAGCATAGCTACGTTAGATGTAACGTTATAGATGGCTAAAAAAGCGAGTTAGTTTGAGAATGGAGTGATGGTGTGACGTGATGCTTCGTATTTACAGAGTAACATGAGGTATTAATTACGTATTTTAGTTATTCATTGTTCATTTATTTATTTTATTCATTAAGTAGTTTGTGTACTGGCAGGTTAGACTTCTTATGTGCTAACAGTACTGGGCATAACATCGATTTAACCAGAATGAGATAGTCGAGTTCACAAGTGGGATAAAAGATAATTAGCTATACTACCACTCAAACTTCTCTCTACGACTCAAACTGATAGGACTCCGGACCATTTTCTTCTTCATACTCCTGGTCGGTGGAAAGCCCAGAGCATTCCGGAGGGGAGATGTCCTCCACCTCGAAGAAGCCATTGACTGATATCACCGAATTAGCCAGCGATTGATACGGACTCAGTTTCACTCGCAATCTTTTCCCTTGTGGGCGTGTCTTCAGGTGGCGATAGCCTCTCTCCTCGCTCTCGCCCCTCCCCCTCTGCTGCTGCTTTCCACGCCCATTTAATTGCATTTTTCGAATTTGTGGTGTGGGCGGAGAGAGAATGTAACCGAGGGTTTCATAACCCTTTAAACAGCTAAATAGAGGCCTGTCACCTACGTCACAATTTGACCAGACACGCCCACTTTTTACTCCAACCACCATACTGGAAGACCAAATGCCGGTGTTCCATAACGTTATGCAAACCAAACTAATAGGCTATCACGTTTAATCGGGTGGTTGCTTACTTTCCCTTTATTGCCATCATCGGAATTTGCTTTACGCAATGCTTACAGGTAGCTCAGCAATATACAAAATATACAGTGCACAACATAACGAAACAATTTCTCAGTTTGGCGGTGTACAGAGACCGCGGCACTGCATGTATGGAGGAAATTCGTGGATGTGGAGTTTGTGCGTTGGACTGCTTGGTGACACTGGACATCTCGGGACAGCGGGGGCCATTTTTAATCATGGCTGTATTGCACTTTCATTCACTTGATTAATGTAATGATTCTGTTGGATATATTTGTTTGATATGTTTGTTTGTGTGTTGTGGGTCCCACTGTCTATGTCTTTTTTGTTGTTGCTGGGGCTACAACTGAAGTTCCCTGGCGGGAAATAAAAGTTATTATATTCTATTCTAATAATACCAACATAAACAAATATTATAAGGAGTATCCCGGGGGTATACGTACGAAGTAAGATTAATTACAGAGTAAACCCCGGAACCCTCCCAAATCTGGAACATGCATGGGCTGAAGTAGAAAGAGCTGTTCTGGGTTTTATTGAGTTATCCAGCTAGTACTAACTCAGTAATCCTGCTTTGTAGTATACCACCTTGGTAAGTAAAGTGCTTGTGCAGTTAATATGGGAGCAAAGTGATACGTTACATGTTAGGTAGGCTACAGTAGCCTACTTCAGCAATAAAACATTTTAGCTCGATGGATAGAATATAATAACTTTTTTTCCCGATAGGGAACTTCAGTTGTAGACACCATAAAAGGCAAATCAGTTCTACACGTAAAGTACATTTACCGTTACTTTAATTATTACTTTCAAATACATTGTTATTTGGTGCTTACTATCGTAACGTTACATTTTATTTTCGCCCTCTTCTGGATTCTCTCATATTGCTCGAACCCTGCCTGGCCAGCACAGGTAGCTAATGTTTACAGTTTATCCAATCTATTTGTGAGACATCGTACAACATAGCACCCCTAGCAATGTAATAATAGTTCAAATGAACACTGTTTTGATGTTCACAATATGCTTGACGTATCGCATTAGGTTAACATTAATGTTTCGCAGGCGTAGCAGTCGTTCACACAAATGATATAGCTACTAACGTTAGCTAAACCAAGCGATTAATTCACTTTTAACTTTCTAACATTAATATAATGCACACAAATGTACATTAGGCCAGCTAGCTATGTATATATTAACTGGCTAACTTTATAATTTGTTCATAAAACGTAATTTACCATTAATGATCCGAGCCTATGCTGTAACGATCCGAGCCTGGTTGCTGTCTAAACCCTGCTCACTCCTCACTGCTTTCAACCACCAGTCTCTTCTTTCGGTCGTAAAATTGAGTTCGTTCACCCTGCCTGGTGGTTTAGCTACTATGGTGTGTCCTCAAATTATCATGTAAAAGGACATTTTCGCCTTTTCCCAGTTTTATTCGCACATCAGTACGCAGTGCAGAAGTTCGTCATTGTAGGACAGCAATCATAGTAGCGTTAGCATGAAACTCGTTTCAGTGGTAACGTTAAGCGTCTCTGTTAGGGTTGGTCCGCCAACATGGCGGCGCGTCCCTGTAACCATTGGTAACGACAGTTCTAGTTCTATGTGACAGGCCTCTATTGGGATATTTTCAAAGTGCAGTCACGGGACAAAATTTAAAGTCACAAAGCGACTTTTTACTTAAAAAGTAAAAATATGATGATTTCTATTTAAAACACGTTGGTTTCGGTTCAAAATATATTTTGGACTAGTTTTGAGTCGCCATTTTGCTGGCAAGATCTGGCAACCCTGCGTCCCACCCTTGCGCTGCCATGTCACGTGTTGTTTTTGTTGTATTTGAAAGAAAATGTCAGTGAAGCTACGTGTCATTTTAAAAAAAACGAAGCTTCACGTCATATTTATGTGACCAAAATGTTTGTGTACTTCGTGATAAGTGTGCTCCTGAATGTATTCAGCGAAACCATGGAAGTAAGTGTGTCATCCGGGTGTTTCAAGTATACTGCAATATTGAAAATGTTTCGTCTACGCAACGACTTTCTCGTCCTATCTACTCACCAAGGCTACTCAATAGTGTGAATAAGTGCTGATTCGGACACAGCCCCCTGTCTAGAGTTGTCTACCATTTTGCAATCTCTGTGTTTGACAAATGCTGCTTGTGCCGCTCGGTCCTCGGGAATCGCTGCTTGCAGCTATATTTATTATTATTCCTTCAAAATGAATATACCCCCTATTCACCTCTCAGTAAAAGGAAATGTGCTTCACTAAAAATAAAAGAACACTTCCTCAATATTTAAGTTCAGTTTGCGAAAATGTACCTAATTTATTTAATTTATAGAAGTGTTAAAATCTACTTCTCGCTAGCTTTCCATTTTGTGATTATAGGATTCAAGGATTCATAAAATTCAGCAATTTTAGGAATCCCTTTAATTTACTCAAGCATTGATAAGCAGTTGTATAAACACACCTGTTTGTCAAAGAGCTATTAGCCTATATTTTTTTTAAGCCTGTCGTTAATCGTTGGCAGATCTTTCAGGTCCCCACATGAATAGGCCTAATTTCGCCAAATTAATGTGCATTAAATAAAAAATACAGATATTAATTTTTAATCAACCAGTGCCAGATACCGTTTTATTTACGACATTCATAGTCGTTGACGAGCAAACTATTTCGCAATACCTTTCGAGAGATTTATTACACAATATCTAATTGCTCTGACTTATTTCCGGACATATTTTCAAACATTGGGGCATTTTCCCATTCAATGTAATTTCTGTTTATGTTAAGGCTATAGGCCTAATATAATATAATTAAGCTATAAGCCTTCGTGCTAACACGATGAGCGTACATCATAGAAACTAAGTTGAGCAGAGGGAGGAGATAAATACCAGAACTCACCCCGTGGCCCCAGCCCGCCCCCAACCATCCCCCGCTGTTGACTCTGCAGTGCACGCAGTTACGTAACTTCTTTTGTGTCCACATGGGCGCACGTGGCCGGGGAACGGGTTAAACTGTGTGGGTAAACCCTTAAAAGCCCTTGTATTTTCATTAAGCAAATACGATGCATATAAGTATTATTTTGCTGAAATAATTCTGCCTTGACTATTTATGACACAATCCCTTAATAAAACACGACACATGCGCATGTGTTAAGTAACTTTAGCTAACTCGATGTTTCATGAATTAGAATGTCAAATCAAGCTATGCACAGCATAAGCATTAGTTGTAGGCTATTGTAGCCTACTAGAAAATCGGGTTAAAACAGGATCGTCGTCGATTTATGTAAAATTGGCCACATCCTGTGTTTTCACTGTTTCCACTTCGAGCACCAGTGATAATTATACGTGTATCTCCCCCCTTCCCACAAGCCCATTACAGTTCACCACGTGGGATCGGTCTCCATATTATTACATTTTTGGTGTGCTTTCGAAATACTGCAACAGGCCACTGGTTCCATCCCGACGGGGCGGACGAATGTGGTCAGTGTCTGGATTAACCGCAAACCCTTCTGAAGTGACCACTGCATACACGCACTTCCTTCTTTTTTCCAAGCTGTCATTCTAGTAAACGACGCGTTCCTGCCTTGGGACGCTCCTATCACACAGATTGAAACGGCGTAAGGACAACACGATTTGTGCGATTAAAAAGGAGCGTTTTGGAGCACGCAGGAATCAGACATTTTGGGCTGTCTCACTCACACTCACGAGGTGAGATTCCGTGGAAGAGGAATATCTCGGGTTTCAGTGTGTGGTTTTTGTGTTGGTAAGTGGAGCAAGTGGTTTATTGAAAATGCATTCTGCCCGCAGTAGCCTATATCTCAGATCCGATGTATGTAGCCAGTTATAGGCTAAGTAATCACATGGGGCAACGGACAGTCTGACTGGCATCGCGTCCATTGCTTAAAACAACAACAAACAAAAAAAAAAACATTTAAAAGGCTGGTTTAGTATGTCGTTTGCTATTTTAACACCATCCCAACCAGTATTTAAGTGGGCACCCACGGACCGAGACCATAGATGCGTCTAGCATGAACAACTTTGTTCTTTACTCTGTTGAATTCCATGTTTGACACTCAACATATGAAACATCGACTGTTTAGCTAACCAGACAGCAAACGGTATCATTGTTTTTTATCACTACGCTGTGTCGTTTGTTCTTGCAAGATCGCTCGACGAATTTAATTCACGTTAAACTGTCGATACTCACTGTATACCAGGCTAACTTTAGCCAGCAAACGTGCTGTCTGTAGACTGGCCACACATGTCCAATTATTTTTGTGATGGCATCTTGATTGCTGCCGTTACTTTAAATCAGTGTGTCATGGGTGGCCGAGACTGCAGACTGCGTCTCGCCCGCTGCTATCTATTGTATTGGTATTTTGCTTGAATCTAACGTTAAATAACGTTAGCTAACTGCGTCTACTCTGAGAGGTCAAAGTAGACATGGGGCTGCTAGCTGAATAGGCTAAGTTACGGCTTCAGTTCGCCTTTGATGGGTCGACAAACTGGCCAGACATCTTAAGATTAGTACCGTTCTTAAAAATTAGTAAAAAAAACAACAAAAAAACGTTTGTTGGTTGCTTGAACGGCTCACTGATTGTTACGTTATAGCTAGACCGTTTGTCAGTCTGGGCTGCAAGCCGCGGGCTCCTTATATCTGTGCACGTATGTCCAGCTCGCAACGCCGATTTTTTGCTAGTGATAACGTTACATTTCTCAGGATGCGCTCGACTGCATGTTATTACTGCATTTGGTAAAGGACAACATGACTGTCCTGTCACGCAAGGCCCTGGATCAAGTTCAACCTCCGACCGAGATGGTCGCTCCTGTGGCTCAGAACCATTCCACTACCATTAGCAATGTAACGTTAGCATTGTCATACCATTTCTTCTTACCGTGAAAAAAAATCCCGATTTGTTTACATTCTCGGACAGATGTTAGGGAAATCTGTCACCACAGCGGCACTTTCGCCACAAGTCAACAATTATATCGGGAAATGCCCTCTTTGAAAAGAAAATGGAAAAAAAGCTATGCTGTTTCTGCATACCAGCTTTTGCCAATGCTTCATCATGGCCATCATAGCGCGGATCTTTCAAAACCATAACAGCACGGTAACCCTTTAAAAAAAACACTAAAAACAACAACCGTAGGCTACACGTAGCCTAGCCTATGGCTATGATAACTGTCTTTGGGACTAAACAGGCCACTTTTTAGTTAATAAAACTCAAAAGTAAGCTAAAAATATCCAGTGAGCGCAAGTGGCTTACACTAGGCCTACTAGTTCACTATTTTTAATAGCCTCTTTTTTTGTAAGTATAAACTTCGAAGTATTTGTATTATTATTGTTTATTTATGTATTTATTTTAGTATAATAAACCGAAGTATATGGAACACCGAGAGTGCCACAATGATAAATAAGTTAAAGAATAAATCAATAAATGTTGAAATATGGAAATGAATAAATAAAATAATTTGGAAATAAATAAATCTGGGAATTAATATAGAAATGTAAATGTAGGGTGAATTCGGGTAATCTGTGACATTTTTTGCAATTTTGACTTCTGCGATTTATTCCGATATCCATCGAACACATTGGATCAACACATTAGACCTTTCTGAAATCCCTAAGATGTTTTCTAACCACACAAGAAGAAATAATGTAGATATCATAGCCAGAGGAGACATGCCACACCTAGGTCAGGAGACAGGTAATTTTGTAATCTGGGACAGGCGTTTAATGGCATAGATATATATTCTCAATCATATTTCATAAAGTGGGACAACTAAATTTTTTTTTAAAATAAATAAATAAAACTAAAGCACATTTTCAACACTTTAATGCATATTTTGTTGCTTGATTAGATCACAAACATAATTTGATAACAATTAGAGCATTGTCTTATTTATGACAGATTTATATCCTTAACATTAATCTTGTCAGAATCCTATTTCACTGACCTTGTCATGCAATTCCCAGGGGAGCTTCCTGATTGACAAATGCCCTGCCCCTTTCTGTGACATCACCCCCATGAAGTCATGACATCCATGCTAAACCTGTACTAAAAGTCCTGTTGACTAGATTTTGTTAGAACAGAAAATAAACACACTGGAGCTTAGCTGTCCCACATTACCCAATGTCCCAGATTACCCGAATTCACCCAATGTGTAATTAATTAAAGTTATTAAATTTATTTTAAAATATATTTTTTCTAATATATAAATTTATTTATTTCTGTATATATTTCCCAATTTATTTTTCTATTTTCTTATTTATTTTCATATACTTTTACCGATTTTTCAATAAACACAATCTGTCATGATTTGCTTGGCTCCACCCACTAAATTCGCCTCGTTCCCACCCTTCTAATGTATGTGTTCAGTGTTGCCAGATTGGGCGTATGCCTGCCCAAGTGGGATTTTCTTTGTTATTGTGCAGTGGAAAATTACTTTTTGTGGCTTGTATATAATTTGGCCCATTTTTTGTTATATTGGGAGTTTTTAATCTTCCTCATTCAGCTAATTATTCACATTTTTTGGCTCTGGTGTAGTTTGTCCCTCCTCTCGCTGACTATTCTTCGGTTGTCATTGAAGCCAGTTAATAGTCGCTCCTTTTGTTTGATATGTAGAGGCTTGCCAGTGGGTTAGGAAAGAAATCTGGAAGAACGCTGACTTTCAGTTGCTTGTGGAAAAATAGGCTAGTAGCTGTAGGCTAGTAGCTGTTTGTCAACTTTGTAATGGGTGAGAAATGTGCAGCCTATGTTGCTCAACTTGCTTTTTGTTCAACTCCCTTGGAATCAGTTTAACTGTCATAATTATGATTTGAGTTATCAGAGTCGCTCTGGATAATGATTACTGGCTCCGTGGTTATAATGTGATGTTGGCCTAGGCCTCATAAACTCATCTCCATAGATTTATGTATCTAAAGCAAACTTGAAAATATGATTGTCGGTGATTGAACCACTCATAAAACCCTTGCACATTGTACAGTAGAAATGTCTGGTCATGATCAGGTCTCTGCCGTGCTCTCAATTCAGTAGCATTTGCTCCTGAAAATTGATGTGAGCTAGCTGGAATTTTTTTTAACGAGATCTACTAATTGGGATGAATTAGTGTGTTCCTAAATATTTCAGTTTAGGAGCACATGCGCTCCTTGGAACAGATTTATCTCCCTCTCCACCTCGGCTGATGTGTGGTGAGCATTCTGACGCGAAATGGCTGCCGTTGCATCGCCCGGGTAGGTGCTACACATTGGTGGTGGGAGAGGCGAGTTTCCCCCTCATCATTGTAAAGCGCTTTGAGTCACCGGTTGGTGAGAAAGGCGCTATATAAATGCAAGGCATTATTATTATTAGATGTTAGCGTAGATAGCCCAGATGATTGTGGTTTTCTTTAGATTTTTCAGAGAAGTTGGAAAATACGGTACTATGGGAATAAAGTACCATGGTAGTACGGTACTATGGCAATAAATAATTGTGGTAATTTGGTACAATGTACGGTCAGGTTTATTTTAATCTCTTGACAGATGTTTATATAAATATGAACATCTGTCGGCGCTCATGTAAAAGCTGGCGTTCGCAGAAGCGAGAACCTTCTGTCGGAAGCTGATTGGCCTGACCAATCGCGGTCGGGCGATGCGCATGTAAACAGAATCGATGGGAAACACCACATGGGTAGGCTACTGATGTACCAATAGCCTACAATTATACTTTTTGTAACGGTGGAGATATAATCGGTACGAAATTTATGAATCGCCTGAGAAAACAGAAAAAACACAAATGTGGAGAAGAACATCCGACAAAAGATGTGCCAGTAAAAAACGATATAACCATGCAACTTCACACAGAAGAGACTAATCTGGCTCGCAGTAGATTGCCTAACGTTAATAGAAAAAAAAACATTAAACATTCTACTACATATACCAAAACTGCGAAGCTAACTCCGTGCATGTGACTAGGTCTATATAGTTACCTAGCCACGTATTGCATTTGCATTAAAAACAATGACACAATTTAACGTGTGTTAACAATTTAATTGTAGCCCAGTTACAGTAAATTAGCCTACTATTTGCAGCATACGAGGCGGCGTAGGCTACGTCTGCCATCCAGTAGTCACTGAGGGAAAGAAAGTAGCTACATTCTGCTTAATTCACTTTATTAATTACGTTAAAGTTATTTACTCCACTCATTTTCTTGAACGTTTTGGACTGAATTAACCGCGTCTGGAAACAAGGGAACCGGGAGGCACAGTTCTAGCTTCAAGACTCACATTAAACATATAAAATCGATAGGCTATAGAAGTTTAAGAAATAACCCGGCGTTTCCCTTTAGCTATTGCTCCATAACCGGCTAATTCATACACCAAAACGTTCAAGAAAATAAGTTGAGTAAATAATTAAAAGTTAGCCAGCCTTAATTAAACAATGGCGTTCCCCTTTAAGTTTGCCATTCCATTTCATAGGCTGTGTTGTCATTAGCCAGTAACGTTAGCGAACAAGCTGTGGGCCATGCTTGATTTTTTGCCGTAACCTGTCGGCAGACAAAATACGTCCCACTTGTCCAGTAAATATTTCAAACAAAGGCGTTGCAGTGGTTTGAAACTTTGAATAGAATGTATCCTACTAATTTGTGAAATAATCATGTTCAAAAGTTTGTCTGTAACCTCCATTGCATTCTCGTTCGAAGAGTTGCCTGTCGAACTAGAAACACCACAGAACTTTCAGAAAAGAAGGCTCTTCTAGCGGATATGGTAGCTGCTACTTCCGAGCCCTGAGATTCACTCCCAGAGGCAAAATCATTTAGCCGATGGGTTCCGACTCGAGATTGGATTAATTCTAATGCAGGATCCTTTTAATGCAGCTGCCAGGCTGCACCACCAGGGGGCGTCTCCCTCTCATTGAGTATCGCGTGCTGTTGTTATTGAATGTGAGAATGTTCCCCTCTCCTATGACCTGTAGCAGATACCCGCCTATCAGCCCACACAGCACACAGGCACAGCCCTTTGGTCATAGAAAGGCTGGCTCAAAGAGGTGAGAACAGCAGAACAAAAAAATTGCCATGTTTTCCTCTTCCCCAGTAGACATGATCACAGCTTTTGTTGGTATCAGTCTGTCATTAGGCCACTGTTTCTTTTCTCAAGATGCCTATTTTGAGGTGTGATTCTGTTGTCGCTATACGGGAGGGTTGTGTAACGTGGTCAGGTGTGTTTACACTTAAAAAAATAAAAATAAATTCGGAATGAAGGTCGAGGCCAGATGTAGGGTTGTAAATTGAAATGTACAGTCATGGGATTTCTATCTTTCAATTACTCGTAGTTATTCTTGCCAGTATCTGAATTCAATCAGTAATTTGTCAATAAATGTTAATGAAACTTTACAGACCACACTGAGAATGCTAATCTAAATGCACAGTGACTGTTGTGAAGTTTGGGCTTAACATGAAAGTTTTGATGGTATTTTATTTTTGAATGTGAATCAGATTTTCCATATCTGGTGTTAATAGACCGCTGCTGTCACAGTTAGCATTTCAGTTCCAGGTGTTCCATTGCTGCACATCAGGAAGTTGCAGGAGAGGTGTGCAGCAAGGCCTGAGCATATAAGAACCGTTGAATCAGTTGAACCTGCTAATAGCCCTGTTGAGGGTGTAGTAGGATAAATGGAGACATACAGGGTAAACAGCAGTCCACAATAAGGAAATGACCAACTTGTGAAACATGCTGATTACAGTGTGCTTCAAATGATTGTTTGCTCTGGTAATGTAAAATATATCAGGGGAGTTCTCTGGTTTCTGTTTGCATTGTGATAACATACAGTACATGGTATAATAAGACGTTTATACAGTTTTATTTTGAAATGCATCATTAAAAAAGTAACCTAGATTTTGTGAGGTCAACAGGACTTTCAGTAATGTCTCCAGCCCCAGTTCATCTGGGATTATGCTTGTGGATTTCTCTTCTGTTCTCATGAAGAAGTCTGTCATATGAAGGGTTTTTTGCCTGAGATAAAGCTGTTATTGTGCATGTGTGATCTTGCAGTAGCGCGGTACAGGTGTGTCAACCCTGCTTGCATTGTGACCAGTGGGTGGATGGAAAGCCATGAATGCAGGCGACTGCGTGCAAGTCTTCAGCAAGCAAACCGTGTCATTCAAAACACAGGCCCCTCCCTCAGGCAGCACTCAGTCACACAAAGCCGCCTGTCAGTAACGCCCAGACCCCTGAGCCCCATGGGGATTATCCTGTGCAGCAGTAAGCCCAGGGGTTTGTACTAAATTAATTAGGGGTAAGTGGTCGTGAGGGCCGCATATGACTGGAGAAGCGAACCAGGAGGACGGGCTCTGTTTTGATGGTGGGGCTGTGGTGTCGGCATGATTTAACAGCTTTGGTCAGGAGCTTATGCGTGCGTGCGTGCGTGCGCACATGCATGTGTGTGTGTGTGTGTGTGTTTGTGTTGTAATCGAGCTTATGCGGTCCTCTGTCTGCATATGTGTTCATGTGTCTTGGATTTGATTGGTTTCTCTGAGGGGTCAGAGGTCAGATGAGATGAATTGCTGCCTCTTTCTCCCATATGAGGCTCCCGATTTCCAAGAAATATTAAATAATGTATGTGCAGCTCTTCGGAACACACAGGTGTGAAGTTATGCCTGTATGAGTCAGGGTACACTGTCAAATGTGGTGGTACCTGACACTTGCTGCTGCGCTAGTAGTGATTGTTGGGTTTGTTAGCTACATGTGCTGTGCTAGTCTTTGTTGGGTTTGATAGCTGCACACACTGTGTTGTGTTTGTTAGCTGCATGCGCTGTGCTGGGTTTGTTAGCTGCACGCGCTGTAGTAATTGTTGGGATTGTTCGCTGCACATGCTGGGAAATTGGCAGTGCCACAGAACAGTGGAGCTCTTACATCCTCCCATAAGCATGATGGCCAGGCTCTGAGAAATACAATCGGCCTGTTATTCCCATAGTTCAGTGGTTATTCCAGGCATTAGACTCTTTGTCTTCCTCAGAAAAACAGCACATGACTGGAAAAATAATGGAAGCCAGAGTAAGCATCGAGCAGCGCAGAGCAGCTGAGGCTGACCCTAAAACTTGCATGTAGGAGTTTGTTTCTAGGAGCGAGGTGAGAGGTGAGTGCGTAATCTTGTGTTTACCTTGATTGGGCTGTGTGACTGCCTGGAAGGTTCTGGAGCATGCGTTTTAAGAACCGGGCAGACCTTCTCAGGCTGTGGAGGGTGGGGGTGATATAAATAGCAGGGGACTTGGGAACCGTGGTGTCCACATGCTGGCCTATCAGCCTGTCGGACTGCTGCTGTCATACAACTGAACACTTGGGTTAGAGAGTGCTGATTGGCTTATTTATTTTACAATAAGGCAGTTTAGTTTGTACTCGATGCTGTGTACACCCTTTTGCATTTGGAAGGCAGAACATCAGCAAACTGAGCTGTGTTATACAGGTGTAAGTGTTAGGTCAGGCTCTAAGCTTGTCAGATGTAGTGTACACTGGATTCATAAAACCAGCCGATGATGAGTTGTGGAGGGTAGAGATAGTGCTGTTCTTCCTCATAGATCCTTATACCATTTATGGTGCTGACACATTGTTGGGAGAGTGAGATGGAGGTGTAGGGTAGTGTTGGGAGTCGAGTGGGAGGTGTAGGGCAGTGTTCGGAGTGTGAGAGGGAAGTGTAGGGCAGTATTGGGAGTGTGAGTGGGAGGTGTAGGGACTAAGGTAGTGTTGGTGTTGGGTGTGTGAGGGGGAGGTGTAGGGTAGTGTTTGGAGTGTGAGAGGGAGGTGTGGTGTAGTGTTGGGAGTGTGAGTGGGAGGTGTAGAGAATAGGGTAGTGTTGGGAGTGTGAGAGGGAGGTGTAGAGAATAGGGTAGTGTTGGGAGTGTGAGTGGGAGGTGTAGAGAATAGGGTAGTGTTGGGAGTGTGAGAGGGAGGTGTAGGGTAGTGTTGGTGTTGGGTGTGTGAGGGGGAGGTGTAGGGTAGTGGTGCCAGTGTGAGGGGGAGGTGTGGGGTAGGGTTGGGAGTGTGAGTGGGAGGTGTAGGGAGTAGGGTAGTGTTGGGAGTATGAGAGGGAGGTGTAGGGTAGTGTTGGTTTTGGGTGTGTGAGGGGGAGGTGTAGGGTAGTGTTGGGAATGTGAGAGGGATGTGTGGTGTAGTGTTGGAAGTGTGAGTGGGAGGTGTAGGGAATAGGGTAGTGTTTGGAGTGTGAGAGGGAGGTGTAGGGTAGTGTTTGGAGTGTGAACATGTAAATCAATTATCTTTAGCATTAAATGCCAGTTTATAGTTCAGTGATGTAAGATGGCCTGATGGATATCACTACATTGTCACCAACATTCCGTCATCGCTCGTATGAGCGACAGCGTTCAATATCACAGAGGAGCGATGATGGAATGTTAGTGACAGTGTAGCGATATCCATTAGGCAATCATACATCGCTGAACTGTAAACTGCCCTTTAATGGCAGGGGAACACCATGTCCGATTTGTGGGGTGTGGGCAGATTTTGGGTTTTAGAGGCTGACCCTTGTCTCCATGGCTCACTGTGACTCTGCCAAAGAATTCTTTCCACTGGAGCCCTGCAGGTCTGGCAGGGGCCCAGAGTGCCTCTAGGAAAGGGAGAGAGATGCCTGTTTCATACCAATAGTGACCCCACACATGTATCTGGTCCGTGTGAGAGGGAAGTGTGGGGTAAAGTTGGGAGTGTGTGAGGAAGGTGTATGGTAGTGTTAGTAGTGTGTGGGGGGGGTGTAGGGTAGTGTTGGGTGTGTGAGGGGGAGGTGTAGGGTAGTGTTGGGTGTGTGAGGGGGAGGTGTAGGGTAGTGTTGGGTGTGTGAGGGGGAGGTGTAGGGTAGTGTTAGTAGTGTGTGGGGGGAGGTGTAGGGTAGTGTTGGGTGTGTGAGGAGGAGGTGTAGGGTAGTGTTTGTAGTGTGTTGGGGGAGGTGTAGGGTAGTGTTGGGTGTGTGAGGGGGAGGTGTAGGGTAGTGTTGGGTGTGTGAGGGGGAGGTGTAGGGTAGTGTTGGGTGTGTGAGGCAGAGGTGTTGGGTGTGTGAGGGGGAGGTGTACGGTAGTGTTGGTTGTGTGAGGCGGAGGTGTAGGGTAGTGTTGGGTGTGTGAGGGGGAGGTGTACGGTAGTATTGGTTGTGTGAGGCGGAGGTGTAGGGTAGTGTTGGGTGTGTGAGGAGGAGGTGTATGGTAGTGTTGGTTGTGTGAGGGGGAGGTGTAGGGTAGTGTTGGGTGTGTGAGGCCAGCTCTGGCTGTTTGACACCTGGAGGCTTCATATGACACAACTATTTCCAGCCTCCCCCCCCCCCCCTCCGCTTTTGACACCCGCTTTGGCAGCAGGCACAGCTGTTGTTCTGGGCAGACATTTTTCGGGGGAGCAGAATCTGTCAGAGGGTGCGGGCAGTGCCAAACACCGGAACAAAGGAAACTTTTTTCTCTCTGGATTTATTTGTGTTTAATAAATGTTCTTGAATAATGTTATTCTTCAGTAGCTGAATTACAGACAGGGTTCTTATGTACAGTCAAGCCGGAAAATCTGCACACCCCTTTCACCTTCTCCACGTTTTATTACATTACAGACTTATACTACAATAGATTGAGTTCATTTTTTGCCTCAAACATCTACACACAATAGCCAATAATGACGAAATGAAAACAGGTTTTTAGAAAATATGCAATTTTATTTTACTGACAAAAATAGGTTATTTAGGGATTACATATTTGTACACACCCTTAGCCTAATACTTGGTTGCTGCACCTTTGGCAGCGATGACATTTTTGCCCATTCCTCTTGGAATATCCTTGCAAGCTCCATCAGGTTGGATGGGGAGCGTCGGTACACAGCCATTTTCAGTTCTTTCCACAGATGTTCAATTGGATTCAGGTCTGGGCTCTGGCTGTGCCACTCAAGGACATGCACAGACTTTCTCCGAAGCCACTTCTTTGTTCTCTTGGCTGTGTGCTTCGGGTCGTTGTCATGTTGGAAGGTAAACCTTCACCCCAGTCTGAGGTCCAGAGCGCTCTGGAGCAGGTTTTCTTCAAGGATCTCGGTGTACTTAGCTGCATTCATCTTTCCCTCTATCAGGACTAGTCGCCCCGTTCCCGCTGCTGAAAAACATCCCCACCTCATGATGCTGCCACTGCCATGCTTCACTGTAGGGATGGTATTAGCCAGGTGATGAGCGGTGCCTGGTTTCCTCCAGACGTGATGCTTGGTATTCAGGCCAAAAAGTTAAATTTTGGTTTCATCAGACCAGAAAATCTTGATTCTCATGGATTGAGAGTCCTCTAGGTGCCTTTTGGCAAACTCCAAGCGGGCTGTGATGTGCCTTTTACTAAGGAGGGGCTTCCGTCTGGCCACTCTACTATGAAGGCCTGATTGGTGGAGTGCTGCCTGGATGGTTGATCTTCTGAAAGGTTCTTCCATCTCCACAAGGATACGCTGGAGCTCTGTCAGAGTGACCCTCGGGTTCCTGCTCACCTCCCTGGCTAAGGCCCGTCTTCCCCAATTGCTCAGTTTGGCCGGGCGGCCAGGTCTAGGAAGATTTTTGGTGGTTCCACACTTCTTCCATTTACAAATGATGGTGGCCACTGTGCTCTTTGGGACCCGTAAAGCTGCAGAGATTTTTCCGTACCCTTCTCCAGATCTATGCCTTGACACAATCCTGTTTCTGAGGTCTGCAGATAATTTCTTTGACCCCATGGCTTGGAGTTTGCTCTGACATGCACTGTCAACTGTGGGACCTAATATAGGCAGGTGTTGGCAATCCCCAATCATGTCCAATCAATTGAATTTATCACAGGTGGACTCCAATTAAGTTGTAGAAACATCTCAAGCAGTATCAGTGGAAACAAAATGCACCTCAGCTCACTTTTGGGTGTCATATCAAAGGGTGTGCACACTTGTGTACATATGATATTTTACATTTAGATTTTTAATAAATTAGCGCAAATGTCTAAACCTGTTTTCACTTTGTCATTATGGGTTATTTTGTGTAGAATTTTGAGACAAAAAATGAACTCAATCTATTGTAAAATATGTCTGTAACGTAATAAAACGTGGAGAAGGTGAAAGGGGTGTTCAGACTTTCCGGCTTGACTGTATATATCTCTACCTTTTGTGCCAACTTGAGGATTAAACATTTGTCTTTAGACTTATTGTACAAGGATTTCATTTGTTTTCTTGTGAATCATCCCTTCATAGTTACAAGATTAAAATGTATGATAAAAGATTTATCTTTGTTTGAACTCCTATTAAATGTTTATTGATGCAGAGGGTTGGTTAAACGTGTGTTACGAAACAGGGCCATCATTCGTGAAGCTTAGACATGTGAGGCACAGCTCTCCTGCAGAAGGACGGACAGACTGCCGCAGGTCACACTATGGGTGTGGTGTTTTCATTTGTCACCGCCTCAGATCTTCCTTAAACCATTTCCCCCCTCAAACCAGTGTCATGGCAACTTTCCTTTTTACAAAAACGGGAAGTCAAAATCCAGCAGGTTTCAAAGGTCAAACCTCACAGCTGTCTGTACATATTTTATACTGTTAATTGAGAGAAGATTTGGAGCCAGAGGTGAACTTGTCATGTGTGATTCAGCCTTTAATCTGTCCAATAGAAACATCACTCTCTGCACCAGACATAATTTGCCTCAAGGAATGGTGAGAAATTTGGCAGCTGTCAAAATTGATGTTATTTGATTTGTACACTACAACAAATTGTTACAGCCCTCTCTCTCTCTCTCTAGCTGCGTCTGTGTGTGTGCCCGCACTTGCGCGCTGCAGTAGGATCTCTTGCCATTCTTCCAGTGGCAAGAGGCTGCGGACGCAGACGCACACACACACACACACACACACACACACACACACTTCCCTCCTCCCCATCGCCATGGCAGCACAAGTACTTTAATCAGAGGCATCCCATAATGCTGTTAGCTGGGTCATGTGCAGGCTGTGCTGAATATGTGAGACAGAGCGGACCGGATTAGGCATGGTTAGTGTACACGCCGGGGAACTGAGCTAACGGTCACATTGCGCTGCACAGACTGCCTCAAACTGTACTCACATAAACACCTCGAACAGGACTGCAGGTGAGACTATTTTTAGATTTGTGTGAGGACTCAATCACTGTCTCTCGTAAATCTGATCAGCAACTTTAAAGAAGACAGAAAAATGTGCGCGCGTTTGGGGGGGGGGGGGGGGCAGGGGGCGGTGGTAGCCTGTAGCCCATATACTTGAGCTGGGGTGTGTATGCGTCAGACCTAAGAGCACAGAAATTAGACCCCATGAGTAAGCTGGACGGAGTGGGGGCGTGTGTGAGAGAGAGCGCACGGCGGGGCAGTTGTAGGAGAGAGTTCACAGAACCTTGCTTGTGTGACATTTAGCGTCTCCATGTAGAATGTAGAGCATGGTGAGTTTTGTGAGGACAAGATCCAGACAATTAACTACATAACTAACATAGCAGTACGGGTTAGTCGCTGACTGCCCAGTCTGCTGATGCCTGCTGCCAGAGCCATGTGCTGATTTAGACTCATCTCACAGGATGTACAAACCTTGTTCAGACCCCAAACGGTAAACGTCTATTCCTTATAAGCTGGTGCTAAATGTAGGCTGCTGTTTTATAGGCAGCAGGCGCTGCTCTGAAGGATGTGGTTGTGGTGATCCCTTACGGAGGAGGGCGTGCCCTCAGCGCTGCGGTCAACCCATGTTTCTGGAACCAACCGGCCAGTGCTGGACTGGGGGGGCGGGGGGGGGAGGTACGGTTACACTAGTGGTGGTAAGATGACTCCAGACTGGGTCTGCAGGCAATTATATAAATACAGAGGTCACATATCCAAAGAGAGTGTTATGGGACTGCCCCAACCCACCCCCTTTTGTTTATTTGAGAGAGGGGGGGAGGGGGGGAGAGAAGGGAGGGAGAGGGTGGAGAAGGGAGGGAGAGAGAGTGGAGAAAGAGAGAGAGGGCGGGAAAGGGGGAGAGAGAAAAGGGAGAGAGAGGGGAAAGAGAGGGGGGAGAAAGAGAGACAGGGAGGGAAAAGGGAGAGAGAGGGGGGAATGAGAGAGAGAGGGGGGGAAAGAGAGAGAGGGCGGGAAAGGGGGAGAGAGAAGGGGGGGGAAAGAGAGAGAGGGCGGGAAAGGGGGAGAGAGAAGGGGGGGGAAAGGGGGGGAAAGGGAGAGAGAGGGGGGGGGAAGAGGGGGGGGAGAGAGGGGGGGAAGAGAGAGAGAGGGGGGGGGAAGAGAGGGGGGGGGAAAGAGGGCGGGAAAGGGGGTGGGGGAGAGGGGGGGGGGAGAGAGAGGGGGGGGGGGGGAGAGGGTGGGAGAGGGGGGGGAAGGGAAGAGAGGGGGGGGAAGAGAGGGGGGGGGAGAGAGGGAGAAGGGGGAGAGAGAGGGAGAGGGGGGGGAAAGGGGGAGAGGAAAGAGAGGGGGGAGAGAAGGGGGGGGAAGAGGGGGGGGAGAGAGGGGGGGAGAAAGGGGAGAGGAGAGGGGAGGGGAAAGAGAGAGAGAGGGGGGGAAGGGAGAGAGGAAGAGGGGGGAGAGAGAGAGAGGGGGGAGAGAGGGGGGGGGAGAGGGGAAAGGGGGGGAGGGGAGGGGAAGAGGGGAGAGAGGGGGGGGGAAGAAGAGGGGGGAGAGGGAGGAGAGGGGGGAGAGAGGGGGGAGAGGAGAGGGGGAGAGAGAGGGAAAGGGGGAGAGAGAGGAGGGGGAGGGAGAGAGAGGGGGGGAGAGAGAGGGGGGGGGAGGGGGAGAGAGGGGGGGGGAGAGGAGGAGAGGGGGGGAGAGGGGGAAGGGAGAGGGGGGGAGAGGGAGAGAGGGGGAGGGAGAGAGGGGGGGGAAGGGAGGGGGAGGAGAGGGGGGGGGGGAGAGAGAGAGGGGGGAGAGGGGGGGGAGGGGGGGGAGGAGAGAGGGGGGGGAGGAGAGGGAGAGGGGGGGGGAGAGGGAGAGGGGGGGGAGGGAGAGAGAGGAGGGGGGGGGGAAGAGGAGGGGGAGGGAGGGAGAGAGAGGGAGGAGGGGAGAGAGGGGGGGGGGGGGGGGGGAGGGGGGGGGGGAAGGGGGAGGGGGGGGAGGGGGGGGGGGGGGGGGGAGGGGGGGTTAAGGGGGGGGGGGAGGGGGGAGGGAGGGGAGGGGGGGAGGGGGGGGGAGAGAGGGAGGGAGGGGGGGGGGGGGGAGAGGGGGGGGAGGGGGGGGGGGGGGGGAAGGGGGGAGAGGGGAGAGGGGGGGGGGGGGGGAGGGGGGGGGGGGGGGGGGGAAGGGGGAGGGGGGGGTAAGGGGGAGAGAGGGGGGGGGAGAGGGGGGGGGGGGGAGGGGGGGGGAGAGGGGGGGGGGAAGGGGGGGGGAGAGGTGGGAGGGGGGGGGGGGGGGGGGGGGGAGGGGGGGTGGAGGGGGGGGGGAAGAGGGGGGGGGGGGGGGGGGGGGGGGGGAGAAAGGGGGGGGGGGGATAGGGGGGGGGGGGGGGGAAGAAGGGGGGGGGGGGAGGGGGGGGGGGGGGGGGGGGGGGGTGGGGGGGGAAGAGGGGGAGGGGGGGGAAGGGGGGGAGAGGGGGGGGGGGGGGGTGAAAGGGGGGGGGGAAGGGGGAGAGAGGGGGGAGAGGGAAAGGGGGAGAGGGGGGGAAAGAGAGGGAAGGGGGGGGGGAGAGGGGGGAGAGAGGAGGAGAGGGGGGGAAAGAGAGGGGGGGGAAGGGGGGAGAGGGGGGAGAGGGTGAGAGGGGGGGAAAGAGAGGGAGAGGGGGAGAGGGACAGGGGGGGACGAGAGAGAGAGCGGGGAAGAGAGGGGGAGAGAGAGAGAGGGGGAAAGGGGAGAAAGGGGGAAAGGGGGGGAAGAGAGAGAGAGGGGGGAAGAGAGGGGGGAGAGAGAGAGAGAGGGGGGGAAGAGAGGGGGGGGGAAGAGGGGGGGGAAGAGAGGGGGGGGGAAGAGAGCGGGGGGAGGGGGAGAGGGGGAGAGAAGGAAAGGCGGAGAGGGAAAGGGGGAGAGGGAGAGAGAGGGAGGGAGAGGGGGGTTATGGGGGAGAGAGGGAAAGGGGGAGAGAGGGAAAGGGGGAGAGGGGGGGTAAGGGAGAGAGGGGGGGAGAGAGGGGGGGAGGGGGGGAGGGGGAGAGAGGGGAAAGGGGGAAAGGGGGAGAGAGGGGGGGAGAGAGGGGGGGAGAGGGGGGGAGAGGGGGAGAGAGGAGAAGGGGGAGAGAGGGAAAGGCGGAAAGGGGTAGAGAGGGGAGAGAGGGGGAGAGAGGGGAGAGAGGGGGAGAGGGGGGTTAAGAGGGAGAGAAGGGGGGAGAGAGGGGGGAAAAGGGGGGGAGAGAGGGAGAAAGGGGGGGAGAGGGAGAGAGGGAGAGAGGGGGGTGCTGGGAGGTGCATTGCCTAATCACTGTTTATTTGAGACCGCAGTGGGTGGGGCCCTGTTTATACGCCCAGCCTGATAACAGGGGAGCTCCAGCCTGTGACATCAACTACACCAACACTGTAGTGTGTGAGTGTACTACTGCTCTGCCCCACACTAGTGCATCTACCGCTCTGCCCCACACTCGAGCATCTACCGCTCTGCCCCACACTAGTGCATCTACCGCTCTGCCCCACACTAGTACATCTACCGCTCTGCCCCACGCTAGTGCATCTACCGCTCTGCCCCACGCTAGTGCATCTACCGCTCTGCCCCACACTAGAGCATCTACCGCTCTGCCCCACACTAGTGCATCTACCGCTCTGCCCCACACTAGTACATCTACCGCTCTGCCCCACACTAGTGCATCTACCGCTCTGCCCCACGCTAGTGCATCTACCGCTCTGCCCCACACTATGCATCTACCGCTCTGCCCCACACTCCTGCAGCTACGCTTGCCCCACACTAGTGCATCTACCGCTCTGCCCCACACTAGTACATCTACCGCTCTGCCCCACACTAGTGCATCTACCGCTCTGCCCCACGCTAGTGCAGCTACTGATCTGCCCCACACTAATGCAGCTACCGCTCTGCCCCACACTCCTGCAGCTACTATTGTGCCCCACACTAGTGCATCTACCGCTCTGCCCCACACTAGTGCATCTACCGCTCTGCCCCACACTAATGCAGCTACCGCTCTGCTCCACACTCGTGCAGCTACTGCTCTGCCCCACACTCCTGCAGCTACCGCTCTGCCCCACACTAGTGCATCTACCGCTCTGCCCCACACGAATGCAGCTACCGCTCTGCCCCACACTAATGCAGCTACCGCTCTGCCCCACACTAGTGCATCTACCGCTCTGCCCCACACTAATGCAGCTACCGCTTTGCCACACGCTAGTGCATCTACAGCTCTGCCCCACACTAATGCAGCTACCGCTCTGCCCCACACTAGAGCATCTACCGCTCTGCCCCACACTAGTACATCTACCGCTCTGCCCCACACTAGTGCATCTACCGCTCTGCCCCACACTAGAGCATCTACCGCTCTGCCCCACACTAGTGCATCTACCGCTCTGCCCCACACTAGTGCATCTACCGCTCTGCCCCACGCTAGTGCAGCTACTGATCTGCCCCACACTAATGCAGCTACCGCTCTGCCCCACACTCCTGCAGCTACTATTGTGCCCCACACTAGAGCATCTACCGCTCTGCCCCACACTAGTACATCTACCGCTCTGCCCACACTAGTGCATCTACCGCTCTGCCCCACGCTAGTGCAGCTACTGATCTACCCCACACTAATGCAGCTACCGCTCTGCCCCACACTCCTGCAGCTACTATTGTGCCCCACACTAGTGCATCTACCGTTCTGCCCCACACTAGTGCATCTACCGCTCTGCCCCACACTAATGCAGCTACCGCTCTGCCCCACACTCCTGCAGCTACCGCTCTGCCCCACACTAGTGCATCTACCGCTCTGCCCCACACAAATCCAGCTACCGCTCTGCCCCACACTAATGCAGCTACCGCTCTGCCCCACACTAGTGCATCTACTGCTCTGCCCCACACTAATGCAGCTACCGCTCTGCCCTACGCTAGTGCATCTACAGCTCTGCCCCACACTAATGCAGCTACCGCTCTGCCCCACACTAGTGCATCTACCGCTCTGCCCCACACTAGTACATCTACCGCTCTGCCCCACACTAGAGCATCTACCGCTCTGCCCCACACTAGTGCATCTACCGCTCTGCCCCACACTAGAGCATCTACCGCTCTGCCCCACACTAGTGCATCTATCGCTCTGCCCCACACTAGAGCATCTACCGCTCTGCCCCACACTAGTGCAGCTACTGATCTGCCCCACACTAATGCAGCTACCGCTCTGCCCCACACTCCTGCAGCTACTATTGTGCCCCACACTAGTGCATCTACCGCTCTGCCCCACACTAATGCATCTACCGCTCTGCCCCACACTAGAGCATCTACCGCTCTGCCCCACACTAGTGCATCTACCGCTCTGCCCCACACTAGAGCATCTACCGCTCTGCCCCACACTAGTGCATCTACCGCTCTGCCCCACACTAGAGCATCTACCGCTCTGCCCCACACTAGTGCATCTACCGCTCTGCCCCACGCTAGTGCAGCTACTGATCTACCCCACACTAATGCAGCTACCGCTCTGCCCCACACTCCTGCAGCTACTATTGTGCCCCACACTAGTGCATCTACCGCTCTGCCCCACACTAATGCAGCTACCGCTCTGCCCCACACTAGTGCATCTACCGCTCTGCCCCACACTAGAGCATCTACCGCTCTGCCCCACACTAGTGCATCTACCGCTCTGCTCCACACTCGTGCAGCTACTGCTCTGCCCCACACTCCTGCAGCTACCACTCTGCCCCACACTAATGCAGCTACCGCTCTGCCCCACACTAGAGCATCTACCGCTCTGCCCCACACTAATGCAGCTACCGCTCTGCCCCACACTAGTGCATCTACTGCTCTGCCCCACACTAATGCAGCTACCGCTCTGCCCCACACTAGTGCATCTACCGCTCTGCCCCACACTAGTGCATCTACTGCTCTGCCCCACACTAATGCAGCTACCGCTCTGCCCACTAGTGCATCTACCGCTCTGCCCCACACTAATGCAGCTACCGCTCTGCCCCACACTAGTGCATCTACCGCTCTGCCCCACACTAGTACATCTACCGCTCTGCCCCACACTAGTGCATCTACCGCTCTGCCCCACACTCCTGCAGCTACCGCTCTGCCCCACACTAGTGCATCTACTGCTCTGCCCCACACTAATGCAGCTACCGCTCTGCTCCACACTCGTGCATCTACCGCTCTGCCCTACACTAGTGCATCTACCGCTCTGCCCTACGCAAGTGCATCTACAGCTCTGCCCCACACTAATGCAGCTACCACTCTGCCCCACACTAGTGCATCTACCGCTCTGCCCCACACTAGTGCATCTACCGCTCTGCCCCACACTAATGATCTGCCCCACACTATTGCAGCTACCGCTCTGCGCCACACGATTGCAGCTACCGCTCTGCCCCACACTAGTGCATCTACCGCTCTGCCCCACACTAGTGCATCTACCGCTCTGCCCCACACTAGTGCATCTACCGCTCTGCCCCACACTAATGATCTGCCCCACACTATTGCAGCTACCGCTCTGCGCCACACGATTGCAGCTACCGCTCTGCCCCACACTAGTGCATCTACTACTCTGCCCCACACTCATCTAGCTACCGCTCTTCCCCACACTCATGCAGCTACCACGTTGTCCCGTAGTTACGCAACATTATTTCACCTGTGTGGTTTTCATTTTTGTGGCTTTGAGGGCATTACCAGACTAATTTTGCTCTTATTGAAATTAACATAGTGTTAGTTTGAGACTGATCTGCTACAGATGTGTTAGGGAAAGGGAGATCGGCTGCAAGTGTGTTAGAGTAAAAGCGATCAGCTGCAGGTGCTAGTGTGGGCGAGATCAGCTCCAGGTGTTGGTGTGAGAAAGATCAGCTGCGGGTGCTAGTCTGAGAGAGATCAGCTGCAGGTGCTAGTGTGAGAGAGATCAGCTGCAGATGCTAGTGTGAGAGAGATCAGCTGCAGGTGCTAGTCTGAGAGAGATCAGCTGCAGGTGCTAGTTTGAGAGAGATCAGCTGCAGGTGCTAGTCTGAGAGAGATCAGCTGCAGGTGCTAGTGTGGGCGAGATCAGCTGCAGGTGTTGGTGTGAGAAAGATCAACTGCAGGTTCTAGTGTGAGAGAGATCAGCTGCAGGTGCTAGTGTGAGAGAGATCAGCTGCAGGTGCTAGTGTGAGAGAGATCAGCTGCAGGTGCTAGTGTGAGAGAGATCAGCTGCAGGTGCTGGTGTGAGAGAGATCAGCTGCAGGTGCTAGTGTGAAATAAATCAGCTGCAGATGTTGGTGTGAGCGATCAGCTGCAGGTTTTAGTGTGGGCGAGATCAGCTGCAGGTGTTGGTGTGAGAGCGATCAGCTGCAGGTGTTGATGTGAGAGCGATCAGCTGTAGGTGTTGGTGTGAGAGAGATCAGCTGCAGATGTTGGTGTGAGAAAGATCAGCTGCAGGTGTTGGTGTGAGATAAATCAGCTGCAGATGTTGGTGTGAGAAAGATCAGCTGCAGGTGTTGGTGTGAGAGAGATCAGCTGCAGGTTTTAGTGTGAGAGCGTTCAGCTGCAGGTGTTGGTGTGAGCGATCAGTTGCAAGTTTTAGTGTGGGCGAGATCAGCTGCAGGTGTTGGTGTGAGAAAGATCAGCTGCAGGTGTTGGTGTGAGAGCGATCAGCTGCAGGTTTTAGTGTGGGCGAGATCAGCTGCAGGTGTTGGTGTGAGAAAGATCAGCTGCAGGTGTTAGTGTGAGAGAGATCAGCTGCAGTTGCTAGTGTGAGAGAGATCAGCATCAGGTGCTAATGTGAGAGAGATCAGCTGCAGATGTTGGTGTGAGAGAGATCAGCTGCAGGTGCTAGTGTGAGAGAGATCAGCTACAGGTGTTAGTGTGGGCGAGATCAGCTGCAGGTGTTAATGTCAGAGAGTTCAGCTGCAGGAGTGTTAGGGTGAGAGCGATCAGCTGCACATGCATTAGGGTCATCACCACTACTGAATTGTGAAGAAGGGACATATTATGGGATGGTGGGATGTTATGGTTTGCAGAGGGGCTGGGGACTGATGAAAGCAGTAATTGTATTGCTCTCCACCCTGAGTATGCGGTCATTGTGTGTGTGTCTGTGTATGTATTATAGTTTTACTGCTTTGTGTCAGATTGAAAGGCAGAATGTTGAGTGGGGTGTGGGACAGAGGACAGTGTTGTTTTCAGAGACTGACTCTGTGACTCATAATGAGGGTTTTAGCGCTCGTTTACACTGTTTTCATGGAATAAACACACTCCCGTGTCCTTGGTCTGACTGCAGACCTGTTCCCGACTCGAGGCTCCGCCCCCTCCATGTTTTTTGTGGCTGATTTGCCAGTCTGCCCATCCTGCCCAGGTTCCTGCTCTGTGATTGGTTAAGTGCGCAGTGATGCAGATGTCTTGCTTTAAGAGGCGACGGAGCTGCTCTGCTGCTGTGAGGAGCTGCTCTAATCTGCGTGGCTCGAGCCAACCTACTGCATCCTGCCTGTGACTCTTTTCTCCCTCTCCCAATCTCTCTATCTCAATCTCTCTCTGCCTCTCTCTTAATCTATCTCAATCTCTTTTTATCATTCTCTCTTACTCTCAACAAACTCTTGCACACTCATTCATTCTCAAGAGGTACAGATTACTGCTTGGTCTGAAGGTGAGTATATCTGATGGCAGAGACTCTCTCTATCCCCTCCCCTCACTCTCATTCTGCCTCTCCCTCTTTTTGTCTCTACTTCTGTTGCACTCATCAGATTACATACAGTCTAAAAAATGTTCCTCTCATTGAGTAAGACATTGTCTTCCTGTGATGTACTTCTGGGATTTAAGCTTTCAGTTGCTCCGAAATAGGATAGCTCCGGTGTGCATCTTTCTGTGTGTACACGAGTATGAGAGAATTTGTGCGTGCCTGCATATGCATGCACGTCCGTGCATGTGTGTGTTTGTTGCACAGTTTACTGTGGGCAGTAGGTAGTGTTACTATGGCGATAACCCTAACTCTCAGGCATCACAGTACGGGCTATGTGATTTGCAGTGTTTCTGTAGCTACGGTCTGCAGTGTTTCTGTAGCTGCGGTCTGCAGTGTTTCTGTAGCTACGGTCTGCAGTGTTTCTGTAGCTGCAGTCTGCAGTGTTTCTTTAGCTGAGGTCTGCAGTGTTTCTGTAGCTGCAGTCTGCAGTGTTTCTGTAGCTGCGGTCTGCAGTGTTTCTGCCCTTGCGGTCTGCAGTGTTTCTGTCGCTGAGGTATGCAGTGTTTCTGTAGCTGCAGTCTGCAGTTTTATGACTGTAGACTGTTCTAATCGTACTGCCTGTTGGGTATCATATCATGGTTTTCTTGTTGCACATGAACAAAATAATATTGTCTGAACACTCAAATAACATTATAGCCTTATTTTCGTGGATCTGCCCCCCTAAACCATAATTAATTTAGCACCTTGATGTGATTTTTTTCTGAATGCTTGGGCTGCTTTAATCTTTTTCACCATTTGAAAATCAGTAGCCGTGGTCACAGAAAATGACGTGGCTGTACTTATTTTCTCAATTAAATTTGAACACTGGTATTTACTTAAGCTGACTAAAGCTGAAATCCGCATTTTTAAAAAGTTAAGTCTGGGGACTGCCTGTAAAACCTCACATGACATTCACACCATCATTCAGGGACCCAGCACAGTGTGAAAGAGTGAGTTCAGTGTGTGTGAAGTGATGATGTTTATCTGCATAGCAGATGACAGAGCAGTCTGGATATTCCCCGTGCTTGGTAGCCCTGGGGCAAGCATGGCTAATCTATCCCAGAATGCAGTGGTGTGAACTGTCCCAGAATGCCTCATTTTGGCTCTGCTGTGGTCTGGCCAGTCACACAGCAAATAAGCACATTCTGGAACCTTCAGCCGAACGAACAGCAGCACCAGCTCTCTTGTTTTCCATACCCACAATTCTTTGCTCCTCATTCCCAGGGTAACATGTTGATTCCTTTTATATTTATGTAGGCCTAGTTTTAATTATGTGGTCTAGGCCTGTGCCATGCATCTGTCTGGCTCCGCCTACTGATTGGGGCTATATTTATAAACATGTTTTTGTTAGAATAGACTTACTGCAGATATGTACTTAAGGCATTTGAAAGCATTATGTGTTCCAGGGACGCTAAAGCATGGGACACCCGGGGCATGGGGCCCTGTGATGAGGAGGGGGGGTTTTGGTGTCGCCTGGGGGTGGGGGGAGGCGTGACTGTGTGCCTCCGCAGGGCTGCATTGCTCACATCTCGTTCTCAGAAAAGTAGCTTTTTATAGAGGCCTGGTAACGTCGGCTGGCTGTGCTGCTCAGCGATGAGAACCTTTCCACCTTCCTCCACTGCCATTCCTATTGTCCCCCTCCCTCCCTCTGCTCTGCTGCTCTACCCTTGAATCCCTCCCTCCCTCCCCCTTTCCTTCTCCAAGCTACACTGCTGCTGTGCATACTTTCATTCTCGGCTTCCCAGATGATCAGTTTTGTCATCAGCATGTAGCAGCACGTCTGGTTAGCGATGTCCGTGCCCCTTTGCCTGTTGGGTTTCCATTGCAGCGTAAAGCATCTGTCGGGCATCCACAGCGATGTGAAGCACCTGTACCATTTCCACAGAGGTGTAATGTACCTGTTGTCTGTGTCTCCGGCAGGTGGAGATCAGCTGGCCGTTCTCAGAGCCGAAATATGGAATGCGCTCTCCCGCAGCCCCAAAAAAACTCTCCTCTGACTGAACCCCAAACGCCCAGTTAGCACTCAGCAGCCCCCCTTCCTCATCCCAGAACACTCCTGCAAAGCTAGGGGAACACGGAGCGCTCCTGCACTGCCAGGGGATCACAGAGATAGTTTGTTCGCAGAAGGCCTTTTCCGAGCGCGCACAGCCTCAACCTAAAGCTCTGCATAGTTATTGGATCGGGCAAGGAGGCGAAGATGGAAATGGAGTCATACCTGTGGATGGTGGTGCTGGGGTTCATTATAGCCTTTGTCCTGGCGTTTTCCGTGGGGGCGAATGATGTGGCCAACTCCTTTGGCACGGCGGTGGGGTCGGGTGTGGTCACTCTCCGGCAGGCTTGCATCCTGGCCTCCATCTTTGAGACGCTGGGCTCCATGCTGCTGGGGGCCAAGGTGGGAGAGACCATCCGGAAGGGCATCATCGACGTCAGCCTGTACAACGACACTGTGCCCGTGCTGATGGCGGGGGAGGTCAGCGCCATGGTCGGTACGTCCCCCCTTTTTGGAGTTCTGTCTTTCAAACAAAATGTGCTTTTATGATAAACATGTTGCTATATAGGATTGTCTTTTTCACCAGGGGTCTGTATCACAAAGTAGGATTACTGAGTTAGCTGGATAAACCCAGAACCCCCCCCCCCCCCCAAAATCTGGACCATGGACTGAAGTAAAAATCTGTTTTTGTTGTACTCAGCCGGGTTGTACTCGTGCAGTTATCCAGCTAACTCCGTAATCCTGCTTGGTAGTATACCCCCCAGGGCCCTGCTCCTCGTAGCTGGCTAACTGAATTAACCGGCTAACTGCGCTGAGTAAAACCCGAAACAGTGTTTTGCTAGTTCCATATTTGGGGGGTTTCCAGGTTTTACTCGGCACAGTTAGCCAGCTATGAGGAACAGGGCCCAGGAGTTCGTCCTTTTTTGTTGTGAGACTGAAATTTTGAGAAGGTTTTTCAAATAAATGCAGTGGTACAGCACAGCTCTGTATGGGGCAGGGATAAAATCGTGTTGTGCAGTAAAATGTGACGGTTATACATACAAAAGCAGTATGGAGAGTTTTGATTGGCTATAGGCAACAAGAACTATTGTTATAGGTCACAGATGGCATGGAAGGATCTGGAGCCTCTTATCAACTGTGCTCATTTCCATAAATTTGTAATTTAACAAATTTCACTAACTTTTCAGCTGTGTGTGCAGCAATTATTCCAAGAACATTAGACTGGAGCAGTTTGCATTACTGACTGGAGCAGTTTGTATTACTAACTGGTGCAGTGACAGGAAAATAACGTGAGACTTGACGTCGCCCAACCAGCGATCTAAAGGGTTATTTATTGCTTATTAAAGGCTCCATGAATCATTACACTGAAAGAGTACTGGGCATAATTTTTTATTTTATTTTTATTTTTGAAAATAAAAAAATTGGTGACCAACGTGGAGCTGTACATATTCAATTCCCACCCTAATATGGAATGTCCAGTTATCCGCAACAGCAGTTCATGCACAAACCCCACTGCAGTTTCGGGAGAGTGTAGACGGTTTTTCTTCTAAACACTTATTTTCACACTGCAGACTACAGCTAAGCTTGCACAGACCTTTCCTATGCAGCTTTAGCATGCAGTCCACATGATGAGGGTCCACATTATTTCTAATGATGGAAGTCCCATGGATGCCTTTGAGCCTGGCTGGGGGTCCCTGGGTCAGAACAGGATGAAAACCCCTGCTTTAAAGGGATGGTTCACTGAGAGAGTACTGGGCATCCTTTAAAGGGATGGTTCACTGAGAGAGTACTGGGCATCCTTTAAAGGGATGGTTCACTGGGAGATTACTGGGCATCCTTTAAAGGAATGGTTCACTGGGAGAGTACTGGGCATCCTTTAAAGGGATGGTTCACTGGGAGAGTACTGGGCATCCTTTAAAGGGATGGTTCACTGGGAGAGTACTGGGCATCCTTTAAAGGGATGGTTCACTGGGAGAGTACTGGGCATCCTTTAACGGGATGGTTCACTGGGAGAGTACTGGGCATCCTTTAAAGGGATGGTTCACAGAGAGTACTGGGCATCCTTTAAAGGGATGGTTCACTGGGGGAGTACTGGGCATCCTTTAAAGGGATGGTTCACAGAGATTACTTGGCATCGTTAAAGGGATAGTTTACTTTCTGGAGTTTTATATTATTTCAGTTTTAGTGTGTCTGATTGGCCCATATAATTTTAGACGGGCTATGCAGCTTCCATGTGATCATGTGATGCGTTTCTGTCGTCACTTGGAAGCATGGCTTTGCTTCCGATTAAACTGACACCGAATAGGTACCAGAGGGGATGTTTTGGAGGTTTGAAGGTTCACAAAATCATCATATATGATTACAGAAAAAGAGATAATAATTTCAGATATACCACAAGATGGCTATGATTGTTATTGTGCTCAAAAATATTATATGATTATTGTTAGGGTTTATTGCCCTATTTTAGAGATGTACAGAAGGTTTTGATGACCTGCTGACTTTAAAGCTAATATACAGTGCACTCCAAAAGTGTTTGTACTATTTGGGGGGGGGGGACTATGTGTAAAAATGACTACAATTGGCTACTTTTTTCTCTCTAAATTATCATGCGATTATCAAGTTCTTCAGTTCTGAGGACCACCAAAGCGAGGGTTAGATGCAGCTGGCCTGGCCTACCAGTCTGCCTGAGCAAGACCACTTACAAATTGTAATTGAAGCTAATATTTTTGTCAGACTGTGAAACAGAAGAGTTTCAGCTACCTTGCTTTATTTATTTATTCAACTTTATTTATTCAAGCCCGAATTTACGGATAAAGAGTTGCAACAGACTGAGAGGTCGTAGAGGAAAGGGGAATTGCTGTGCGGACATGCCGTTTGAGCTGCCCACATATTCAGTTGGTCTGGGTTGTCTGAAGGTCATTGGTGAAAGTAATGTGAAGACCATATTATAATTCTGTTCAGCAATTTGGAATTGCACAAACACAAACTGTTGTTTGTCTGCAGAGGTTGTGTTAATGCAGGATTCTGCTTTTGTCACACAGAAAAAGAAAAAAAAACTATCCCTTTAAAACCAGGGAAAGTGAACTATCCCTTTAAAACCAGGGAAAGTGAACTATCCTTTTAAAACCAGAAAAAGTGAACTATCCCATTAAAACCAGGGAAAGTGAACTATCCCTTTAAAACCAGGGAAAGTGAACTATCCTTTTAAAACCAGAAAAAGTGAACTATCCCATTAAAACCATGGAAAGTAAACTATCCTTTTAAAACCAGGGAAAGCGAGCTGTCCCTTTAAAAGGACATAAAGTGAGCTGTCTTTTTAAAAGCTCATAAATTGAGCTGTCCCTTTAAAAGCTCATAAAGTGAGCCGTCCCTTTAAAAGCTCATAAAGTGAGCCGTCCCTTTAAAAGCTCATAAAGTGAGCCGTCCCTTTAAAAACACATAAAGTGAGCCGTCCCTTTAAAAGCTAAAAGTGAGCTGTTTCTTTAAAAGGCCAGAAAGTGAGCCGTCCCTTTAAAATAAATGCAAACGTATGTGCATATATACATGTGGCTCTGAAAGGCTCCTCGATAAAAGGGTAGTTATGTATGTGTGACCTATATAACCTGAATGAATACTAGTTTTGTGACGAATAGACAGTTTTAAGCATACATGGATGGTATTGTTCAAATGTAAAGTTGAATGAAGCCCCTGATTGGATATTGCAGCTGTAGCTGTGTAATGAGTGTTGTACTAATTTCCTCCTCTCAGGTTCAGCAATCTGGCAGCTCATTGCTTCTTTCCTGAAGTTGCCGGTTTCTGGGACACATTGTATTGTGGGATCCACCATTGGATTCTCTATGGTGGCCATTGGTACTAGGGGTGTGCAGTGGATGCAACTGGTGAAGATCGGTGAGGGACACTACCTTAACTGTTTGTGTTTGTGTGTGTGGCTTTGTGCCATTGTGTGTGCGGGACAATGGGCCTCATGCAAGAACATTCTCTTATTTTTCTTTTAACTATCTCTTATATTCATTTTTAGAAGAGATGTTTGTACGAGGACTTCACCAAACATTATTAACCTCCAGAAATCTTCTTACAGGCCACTGTAAATTCACCTGTTCTTAAATAAACACGCATTCACATTAATTCCCTATTGGCATAATTAACACCCCCTCTTGTACCTGGAAGATGCATTCATAAAACTGGCATCTGGGCTATTACGTGTGAGGTTGATGGAGTTGCAGGCTATTGTTTTCGATTGAGGAAGGAAAATGCAGGGTGCTTGCTATTATATATTTATGTGTATGCTACAATAAATATTTGAATCGTATAACTTTAACTGTAAAAACACAAAATAACAGGATAATTTAAACATGGTAATGTGATTATGGTGAGCAGTTTATAAATTCTAAATGGAATTTCTTTGAACTAATCAAAATTAAAACAAGCCAGTGGCTGGGAATATAATTTAGGCCTATTACCAGGACACTGTGCGCAACTCATGAGACAGGTTGCGACCACTCTTAAATGTTTTCTGAACAACGAGTACATCCAAAATAAGAGAGAAATACTGTAAACTCATGTAAAAACGTTCTTACCTGCCTCATAAGAACAAATTTGTGCGGACGAGCATTTCTTGCATGAGGCCCATTATGTGTGCGTGTGTAGGACATTGTGTGTGTGTGTGTGTGTGTCAGTAACTCACTCTTTCTTTCTCTCTGCATTTCCCTGTATGTTAGTTGCATCCTGGTTCATCTCTCCTCTCCTCTCTGGCCTGATGTCTGGCTCCCTATTTTTCCTCATCAGATACTTCATCTTGAGCAGGGTGAGTAGAAATGGAAGAGAGAGGGTGAGTTATAGGAGAGTGAGAGGTGTGAGTAGAAATGGAAGAGAGAGGGCGAGTTATAGGAGAGTGAGAGGTGTGTTGAATGGTTTTAGGGAGCACAAGGCTGGAAAGTGTTGGATGCAGGGGAGTTCTGTGGTGTGTTGGGTTCCAGGAGTGGAGGTTGTAACTGTGAGCCCTTTTGCTCCCTGTGCAGGATGACCCTGTTCCTAACGGTCTGCGTGCCCTACCTCTGTTCTACGCCACCACCATCGGCATCAATACCTTCTCCATCATGTACACTGGAGCCCCCCGTAAGCACACCTGTGATAGTCTCACCTCTGTTAAACACCTGTGCTAATTTCACCTGTGCTACTGGGTTCTGCACGGTGGGCACAGTCCAGATTAGATTTGAGAGATTTCTATTATTTTATTTCACATTAGTCTACACGTAATCATATACTGCACCCCCCCCCCCCCTCTCTCTCTCTCACACACACACACACACACACACACACACACACACACACACACACACAGTCATATACTGTACCCACAGGTAGATGCATACTGTGCTGTACTAGAACACTAATCTGTGCATTTCATTCCCGCTAAGTGATTTGGCTCTTAACCCTGACCTCTGTCTCTCCCTGTGTGGCAGTATTGGGTTTGGAGATGCTGCCAGTCTGGGCGATAGCTCTGATCACGCTGGCAGGAGCCCTGGTGTGTGCGGCGTGCGTCTGGTTCTTCGTGTGTCCGTGGATGAAAAGGAAAATAGCGAGTGGGTGTGGTATACACACACACACACACACACACACACACATTCAAATTTTTTATTTAGGTCTATGTTTATAAAATACATTATATGGGCCAAAATATACACACAAACATGCACACACATTCAAACGCACACGTCCTTTCCTCTGTGTTTACTGCAGTGTTATATTGGGCCAAAGACTCACTGCACAATAGCTCTTATGTCAATGTGAAATTTTAACCAATCAGTGGCATCTCCACACCCTGCCCAGACTGTACACTGGGTGTGTAAGTACTGCAGACCAGTGGCTGCTTATATAGCCAGTTTTGACTCCGGTAACCAGTTGTTCCAGGCATATTTGATATTTTATCATCCAACTGTTACTCCAGGCATATTTTATAATCAGCCTGTTACTCCAGGCATATTTTATAATCAGCCTGTTACTCCAGGTATATTTTATCATCAGCCTGTTAATTCAGGCATATTTTATCATCAAACTGTTAATCCAGGCATATTTGATCATCAGCCTGTCACTCCAGGCATATTTTATCATCAGCCTGTCACTCCAGGTATATTTTATCATCGGCCTGTTACTCCAGGTATATTTTATCACCAGCCTGTTACTCCAGGTATATTTTATCACCAGCCTGTTACTCCAGGTATATTTTATCATCAGCCTTTTACTCCAGGTATATTTTATCACCAGCCTGTCACTCCAGGCATATTGTATCATCAGCTTGTTACTCCAGGTATATTTTATCATCAGCCTTTTACTCCAGGTATATTTTATCACCAGCCTGTCACTCCAGGTATATTGTATCATCGGCCTGTTACTCCAGGTATATTTTATCATCAGCCTTTTACTCCAGGTATATTTTATCACCAGCCTGTCACTCCAGGTATATTTTATCATCAGCCTGTTACTCCAGGTATATTTTATCACCAGCCTGTCACTCCAGGTATATTTTATCATCAGCCTGTTACTCCAGGTATATGTTATCATCAGCCTTTTACTCCAGGTATATTTTATCACCAGCCTGTCACTCCAGGTATATTCTATCACCAGCCTGTTACTCCAGGTATATTTTATAATCGGCCTGTTACTCCAGGTATATTTTATCATCAGCCTTTTACTCCAGGTATATTTTATCATCAGCCTGTTACTCCAGGTATATGTTATCACCAGCCTGTCACTCCAGGTATATTGTATCATCAGCCTGTTACTCCAGGTATATTTTATCACCAGTCTGTCACTCCAGGTATATTTTATCATCAGCCTGTTACTCCAGGTATATGTTATCATCAGCCTTTTACTCCAGGTATATTTTATCATCAGCCTTTTACTCCAGGTATATTTTATCACCAGCCTGTCACTCCAGGTATATGTTATCACCAGCCTGTTACTCCAGGCATATTTTATCATTCAATTGTTACTCCAGGCATATTTTATCATCAGTCTGTCACTCCAGGTATATTTTATCACCAGTCTGTCACTCCAGGCATATTTTATCACCAGTCTGTCACTCCAGGCATATTTTATCATATAGAAGCATGTAAGATTGATCTTGATTTTTATCTCTTGTGTTTTTACTCTCTGTATCCGTCTAGATTTAGTGCCCATGTCGCAGTTCAGTACCTGTGTTTGCAGGTGGGGGTTTAGGGGTTCAGTGCCTGTGTTTATTAATATAATTTGGGATTTGGTGTCCAGGTCGGCTGAAGAAGGTACAGGCCCTGTCTCGCATTTCGGATGAGAGTTTGGATAAGATTCCAGAAGAAGAGGAGACGCCGGTGTTTAAGGAGTTGCCCGGTGCAAAGGGCGGAGACGACGCTGTGGTCCCCCTAACTGGCCGAGCGGCTGAGGCTTCAGCAGAGCTGAGCAGCTTTGCCAATGGAGGCGCAGTACTGCCCAATGGGCGTGTCTATGGTGAGCCTTTAAGGAACACTTTCTCTCCCCCTCTGTCTCTCTCTTCTTCTACTTAGATGCATGTTCTTTCTGTCTTTCAGGGAGAACTCACTCCATGACTAATGGCTGCTTGAAGTCTCCGGTGTCCAATGGCAGCTTCACGTTTGACGGTCACATGCGTAGTGACGGGCAGGTGTATCACACGGTTCACAAAGACTCTGGGCTTTACAAGGACCTGCTGCACAAGATCCACCTGGGCCGTCTGGATGACGAGGGCTCCCGCCCCGCCTCGGAAAACTACCGCGCGCTGAGGCGCAACAACAGCTACACCTGCTACACGGCGGCCATCTGCGGCATGCCGGTGCAGCCTCTCCTGCGCAGCGAGAGCACGGCTGCAGAGGACAGCGAGAAGCTGGTGGGCGACAGCGTGTCGTACTCCAAGAAGCGTGTGCGTTACGACAGCTACTCCAGCTACTGCAATGCCGTGGCAGAGGCCGAGATCGAGGCGGAGGAGGGGGGCGTGGAGATGAAGCTGGCGGCCAGTCCACTGCAGGGTCCGGAGCCGCTGGACGACCTTGCGGAGGAAGACAAGGAGGAGAAGGACAAACCGCAGGTCTTCCTGCTGTTCCACTTCTTACAAATCCTCACTGCCTGCTTCGGCTCCTTCGCCCACGGAGGCAACGATGTCAGGTACGCAACTGAACCCCATTATACGCTGTTGGGGAAGCGAGGTCTAAGGAAAAATGCGTTTATTTTTCTGAATCCAGCAGTGCTAACACTCGACGCCCTTGTTAAAATGCCCAGCGCTCTGAATACTGAACACAAGCTGTATCGTGTGCTAAGACCCCTCACTCAACCATGCATTTAATGATATTTAATGGATTTCATTGAATAATTATTATTAAAATGACAATCATCAATTAAATTGCCGTATTTGTTGATAGGTCAGTTGAACAGTAACCCGGTGGATCAACCAACCAAGTCAAAAACAAAGTCTAAATCAGGTTTTTAAATTAAATAATTTTATTACAGGAAAAATTGTCAATTAAAGTAATGAATTGGCATCGTACAAGGAAAGGAAAAATTAAAACCAGATGTTAAATTGAAATTACCAGAAAAGAGAGAGAGAGATCAACCAGAACTTGCCAGAATAATCCAATTTCAGCACAGGATAAATAAAAGAAATGCCAGCTATAAAACTCAGCGGTCACTGACTCTTCTCTGTCACAGTACCGTCCCGCTCCACAGCCCCCAACTTAGTTCGCCAACAAAACAATAAGAGACCCCAGCAAGAAAAAAGCCAAGTTTCTCCTTCGGCGCCACCATAAATACCTTTCTCCCCAAGCAATGAGGACCTGAGCCCTGATTGGGTGATGTGAGGTAAAGTTTAGAAGGAGGGGGCAGGGGGTCAGATTCCTTTATGACCAGGACGGCTTATCGAATAGCTGACAAATTCACTTATTAATTAATGCGCACCTGGGTTGCTCAAAACAGGGCAAAGCATCATGATTTGTTTCTTAAAATATTCAGGGTTTTAACTCTTTATAACAAATCCAAACATTGGTATTCTAGCAGGTAATTTCACTCAACTATCAGAAAGGGATGTTTGCTCCTGCTTTTAACAACAGAAGTTGAATATTTTTAGTAAAATCATTAAATCTGTGCAGTTTGAGTAATCTTCAAATTTGGGCAAAATATTATTTCCATGTGATAAGACAAGTGGTGACACCCTGGCCTTCGCTTTAATCTGGAATTGGGCCAAAGATAACAACCATTACCTACATCAACCTTAAGACTTTCAATGGATGATTTCAATTGAATGTAACAGATTTGCATTGAAAATTTACAATGGAAAGGAAGACCATGTGGTATTCTCTGGCCACGCTTGGCCCTGTATTCCGTGAATATTTTTGTGTTCTGGTGTTTCTCCTCAACAGGAGACGAGACACCCTAACCACTTTAAGATTTATACCATAGATAAGCCAGCGCCTCAGCCTGACTTAATTTCCTTTGTGCCTGTGGACTAGGGGGCAGAGAGAAACGCAGATTCTAGGTCAGGTCAACAGAGCAGGCCTCTTGATTACTATTGAATGGACTATGAGCAAGTTCATATCACATTATACATTCTCTATTGGAGGCCGTAATCTCAAAGCTATATACCCGACAACACACCTGAACCCCATTATGCACAGTTGAACCCACCAAACTATGTAGATAACTAGAAACAACAAGGTGGGCGTGTCCTGAAGTCAGGTTTTTTAGCAGCACCAAAAAGGCTGAAGGGGGCGACATGTAATGGTGCATCGCCCTGTCTACGTCCATAGACTACCAGCAAAATCCGAGGCGCTGTCAGCTACTTTTTAACAATGTTAGTCTCCTAAATAATAATTCTAATAGTAGCTTTTATTTGAGATAATGATCACCATGTATTATATCACAATCTCTGGAAATGATTTTTAAAAATTCCTGGGATTGACCAGCATTCATTGCCGCTCTGGTCTGAGCAGCACCTGTGTCAGAAAGCGTCTTTAATGTTTTTAATTTGTTTATATAGGTAATGTTAGCTACAAGCTAGCTAGATAAGATAGCTAACATTAGCTAACTAAGTTAACTGCAAATAATCAGTCAGGGACGTGATAAGCGGATAAGGCAGGAGGTTATATGTGTAATCAACTGATTTAACATTACAGTTGAAGAAAGAACAATCTGTTCTGTAACGTTAGCTAGTTTTGGGGAGTAGATTTCAGGAGCTTCATTTTTCATTAATACTAATACAAAACCCTCTTGCACAATCCAGCAGGTTGTCATAGCTCTGACTAGCTAGCACTGGAGGAAGCATAGCCCATAACGTTACTGCATACACTAAGGGATTAAGTAATATGGGTAGTTGTCATTTTCATGCTATTCAGTTTGCTGTATGTAGCTGTTATATAAAACACAAATGTAGCTGTCTTTCTTCTTTTGTTAGGACAAAAACAACTTGGCTTATTGTTTGCATTTTTATTGCCTAGCTCAGGGGTAGGCAACCCTGGTCCTTGAGAGCCGCAGGGTCTGCTGGTTTTAGTTGTTACTCGCCACTTAATTGATCAATTAAAGCAGTTGATTACACAGTTAACTCGCCTCACCTGGTTTCTCTGGTCTGAGTAATTGTCATATTTAAGGTAAAAACAAAAACCAGCAGACCCTGCGGCTCTCAAGGACCAGGGTTGCCTACCCCTGGCCTAGCTGAACCACCGAACTAAAGTTATAGTTGCCATGCACGTCATTTTCATCGATTAGCAACCAAAATTACTGAGTCGGCCTTTAAGATATTCTTGTAAAATATTTGTCAAATAGTTATAGTTTAAAATCTTTCTGTAATGATGAATTACTAAATCAGGACAGATTATTTATTCAAAATAGCCTTTATCACCAAGACACATGCTATTACACACATTTGCCTTTAGCTCTTTTACTTTATGTTAAATAAGTGTCTTGCAGAGATAAGACAAAATAACAAAAGGTATGATGCAAAGAATTAACCTTGGCTCAAGCTTGCTAATTGCTAACCTAAACAATCGCTAATCACGTTTTTACTTATGAATGTAGCTTGCCAGGTACCAAAGATTACACATTTCTTTAGGCTACTCTACCATCTACTCTGTTTACATTCTCATACTGGGCGCCGTGATTTTTGGGCCACGACAGACACCGTAAGTGAAGCAAGTGAGCCGTGATTGGCTGCAGGGGCTACCCACAATCCTGAAGTAAATGGTGCAAACTGGCCACTTTGATACAGAAAAGAACGGCGGAAAGGGCAAGGATTTGAGCTAATTGGGCGGGGAATGCTGACTTCAACAGAATGAATGGGAGAGATCCAGCTGGTTGTTTCTAGTTATCTATATCGTTTGGTGGCTGAACCGCATTGCTCACACCTGAACCCCATTACACCCTGTATAAACAGACCTGTAACTTTACACCCAATCTGGGGTGTGCTCTAGGTGTGTGTCTCTTGCTATATATGTGTGTGTATTGCTGTAGGAGTGTGATGCTGTAGGTGTGAGTGTAATGTAGGTGTGTGTCTGTTAGTGTAGGTGTAGTGTAGTTAGTGCGGCAGTGTAATATAATGGTTAAGGAGCTGGACTTGTAACTGAAAGGTTGCAGGTTCGATTCCCAGGTAGGACACTGCCGTTGTACCCTTGAGCAAGGGACTTAACCTGCATTGCTTCAGTATATATCCAGCTGTATGAATGGATAAATGTAATACGAAGTTGTGTAAGTCGCTCTGGATAAGAGCGTCTGCTAAATGCCTGTAATGTGTGCATCTCTTATGATGTTAAATCTCTTTCTTCCTGTTCTTCCCACACTGCAGTAATGCTATTGGCCCTCTGGTGGCACTGTGGATGATCTATGACCAGGGTGGGGTAATGCAGGATGCTTCCACGCCCATCTGGCTGCTGTTATATGGGGGTTTGGGAATTTGTGCTGGTCTGTGGGTCTGGGGGCGCAGGGTGATTCAGACCATGGGGAAAGACCTGACCCCCATCACACCCTCGAGGTGAGGTCCACCTGCCCGCCACATTCTGGCTGTGCCTTGGCTTTCTGGGAAATGCTTGTAGGACATCAACACACACACACACACACACACACACACACACACTCACACACACACTCTCACACTCACACACACACACACACACACACACACACACACACACACTCAGACGCACACATGCATGCACACACGAGCACAAACACACACAAAGGGTCTGCTTCCTCCAGGTCAGGAGTTTAGGGGTGCGGGGCTGTGGGAGCCTGCAGTGTTTATTTTGGGTCTGTGTGGCCGGGTTGCCCTGACACCTCTCCCATGGCAGGACACCGCGGCCTGGCAGAGACATCACATATCTGCAGGAAGTGAGCAGACCCTCTGCATTCTGGGAGATGGAATGTGGCAGCAGGAGTCGTGTCCTTAGCACACAAAAGTTGTTTTCATGAGTTTTAGAAGGGGGAAGTGAAGAGGGCAAGCCAGAGCCTTTCTCTTTCCCTCCTGCAGTCCCCACTTCCAGCTGAGGGGAAATCTGTGTCGCTTCCAAATTCAATAGCTTGTTGTATCCAGGAAGAGGTCAGCTTAGTTACATCATCCTGCCAGGCGATTGGCGCTTTACTTCTCCCGAGGAGCCAGCGTACAGCCCGGATAGGACCTGCCTGGGGAGGGGGAGGGGGGGAGGGGGAGGGGGGGGAGGGGTCACTGGGAGGTTAGGCCTGATAACTCAGTCAACATGCAGAGAGAGAAAAGTACACACGCATACAATACATTCCAACGCAGAAGCACACGCACACTAGTACAATCATGATGTTAACAATTGTGCATACAAACTCCACTTTCATTTGTGACAAAGACCAGACATGCACTCCTCTCTCTGGTCTCTTATTTGCCTCTCTTTCTCTCTCTTTCCTTTCTTACCCCCTATCACTTTCCCCTCTCTCTTTCACTCTCTGCCCCTCTCCCCCTCTCTCCCCCTCTTTCTCTTTCTATCTTTCTCCTAAATGGTAAATGGTAAATGCTCCTCTTCCTATCTCCCCTGCTGTCGCTCCCCCTGTCTTTCTCCCTGCCTCCTCCTTCTCTTTCTTCCTCTCCCTATTTCTCTCTTCCCCTCTCGCCTTCTTCCTATCTCCCTCTCTTGTTCTCCCCTTCCCTTTCTCTCTCTCTCTCGCCCCCTCCCTCCCTGGTGGTAGGCTGGTGTTGCATGTGGCCAGTAATGATGAATGTTAAGAGTGACTGTGAAGGTTATTTCTTGTTACTTCCTGCAGTGGATTCACTATTGAACTGGCATCGGCGATCACTGTTGTGGTCGCCTCCAATATTGGACTTCCAATCAGTACTACACACTGCAAGGTATGCCTGAGTCACCTGACCCAGCCGCCTGAGTCATGTGACTGAGCCGCCCGGGCTCCCAGCTCGCCCTAGGGGGGTGAGATCACTTTGCTCTACAGGGTGGGGGTGAATAGGCCATTTATTTCCCCTAAGTGTTCTGTATGATATGTGGGTGGGAGGAGCATGCTACACAATAAGACTGACACACGGTCAGTTACTCCCCAGCAGTGAGTTCTTCCCCAGAAACCCCAGGAGGCGCTGTGCTCTCACCCCCTGCCCAGACTGGATTGGTGTCTTCCGTGGTCATGAGAAGCAGGCGGAGCCCAGCGCCGGCCTCCCATTGGTCGCCTGCGGCTCTGCCCGTGTTGCATGTCGTGCCTTCTCCTCCCTCTCATTGTCGTGTTTGTTCTGTTTGTTTCCATTTCTTCACAGTGGGTTTTGCATTGAAGTAATGAGTGCTCTAACTGTGCTTGTTGCCTCAAATGTGGGCATCCCAATAAGTTCCACTCACTGCAAGGTACTGGTGTGTGTAGCACAGCCGAGCATAGATCAGCGCTTCACTAGAGTCACTCCCATAAAGTGAATCAATTGTGCACTTTTCCTCCATTTCAGTGTCTCTCTCACACACACACACACACACACACACGCTGCACAGCCATGCTTACTTACACTAGCCCACCTGTGGGATGAACAGATATGGAGGCCCAAGTTCAAATGCTCTTACATTTGGGATCCTCTGTCATCACTATCAGGTGTTACTTGCAAATATGATCATTTATACTTTGCACCTGAGCCGATATCGGAGGGGAAAAATGCATAATTGACATCGCTGATTGAAAAATTAGAAAAATGCATTTTATAATCAATCCATACATTTCAGTTGCAATTTCTTAAACCTGATGAACTAACATTGACTGTTTTGATAATTTTGTGTTGGGATTTATGTTGTGTTTAACACTAGTGTTTGTGTACGTTGTGTGTGTGGTTTAGTTATGTTGTGTTTAACACTAGTGATGGTTGACGTCTGGTGTAAAGTGTGTGTGGTTTAGTTATGTTGTGTTTAACACTAGTGATGGTTGACGTCTGGTGTAAAGTGTGTGTGGTTTAATTATGTTGTGTTTAACACTGTAGTGATGGCTGTTGTAAGGTGTGTGTGGTTTAGTTATGTTGTGTTTAACACTAGTGATGGTTGACGTCTGGTGTACGGTGTGTGTGTGGTTTAGTTATGTTGTGTTTAACACTGTAGTGATGGTTGATGTCTGGTGTAAAGTGTGTGTGGTTTAATTATGTTGTGTTTAACACTAGTGATGGTTGACGTCTGGTGTACGGTGTGTGTATGGTTTAGTTATGTTGTGTTTAACACTGTAGTGATGGCTGACGGCTGGTGCAAGCTGTGTGTGGTTTAGGGTAAGCAGCTCAGTGCACCGGGTGTTTATCTCCGCACAGTGTGGTTTCCAAAGAGAGAAATGGGAGGGGATTAGATGATTGACACATCCACAGTACAGTCAGTTTGGAGCCAAAATGGCAGCATTAGTGCCTGAGCCTGTTTATCCTCATCCAGAAGCTGTCAGTGCTAATCCAACACTCCCACAACGTATCAATAATGCTGTGGCAACATTATCAGCCTGAGAGCAGTTCCCCAGTCCTGTAACACGCCTGACATTATGTGACAGACCCAGATCTTGACCCCTCCTCCAGAATTAGCTCTCCCCCTCCTACACCCCCTGCCCCCCCCAGACTTGGCAGCGTCTCTCGTTTCACCCCACCTGCTGCTCTACCTCTGGAGAGCTTAGGGCATGCTGGGAAATATCACTGCACATGTGCATGTTTCCATTACGGTTACGCATTAGAACCACTGAAGTTATGTACCAGTGTGTACAGATACAGCCTGTTGTGCCAGCTGTAGGATGTAGCTGTGAACTGCAGCGCAGTGAAAAGTGCAGTTGTGCTGATAATGATCGTAATATATACTCTCGCTTAGCACCTCATGCTCATGTATAGCTGTACATTAATCTACTACATCGCTAACCTGTGCGTGTGTGAAAATAAATAATGCACTGCATGTGTGTGTGTGAGTGCGTGCATGCATGCGTGCGTCCGTTTTGCTGCTGATTGTTTGTTTTACTGTTGCTACGGTGACCAGGTGGGCTCAGTGGTGGCAGTGGGCTGGATCCGGTCCAAAAAGGCGGTTGACTGGCGGCTGTTCCGGAACATCTTCCTGGCCTGGTTCGTCACGGTGCCAGTGGCGGGGCTCTTCAGCGCTGCTGTCATGGCCTTGTTTGTGTACGGCATCCTGCCCTTCGTCTAAACGCCTCACCTGAGGAAGGAGGGAGGGGTAGAGGAGTGAGAATGAGAGAGTGGGATCACACGCTACCTGGAAAACCTCCAGAATATTTGGGTTCTGTATTTTTGTTTTAATTTCAGCTGTTATTTATTTTCTTGGTCTCTGCATAAGAAACACGGTGCGCACCAAATAATTTTAATCTTCCAGATCTCGCTGCTGTACGGACAACACTAAGTGTGCGAGTTATGATTCATCATTTAGGGTTAGGGTGTGTGTGTGTGAGTGTGCGTGTATATGTATGTGTGTATATATATATATATATGTGTGTATATACACACACACTAAAATTAAAGGGTTAATAAAGTTAACAAAGTTGTGTTTATACACACATGTACACGCATTCATAGACATGCAGACATGGCACATACTGCAGCTATATATAGATTATATATGCATATACTTATTTAATCAGTTTTATTGCTGTTGTACTGAACAGTGTAGTAGCCCTGAAGCAGCTGTAAATATTACATCATCTCCTGTGGGATGGCCCCGCCCTCCATGCCAGTTGCCATGGTAATGGTACGACTACATACCATTGGGTCAGGGGGAGTAATTGGGTGTGAGATGCAGTACTGTAATTGTAGTTTTTCAACAATGTTGCCATAAAAAGTAGAAGAGGTATGCAAGAGGTATGTGTGTTTAAAGATGGATTTCATATTTTAATAATGTATTATACTGTAATTTTTACTGTAAATACTTTCCTCAGTATTTGTTTCTTTTTTTTTTTTTTTGGCTCCATTCTTTAATTTTGGTGAGGGTCTCCACATGATGTGTCACATGATGCAGTTGTAGTCACGCATGTGAGCTGCGGCCAGGGCCAACTTTGACCCGGGCCAACGTTGACCCGGTACATCTGCCTTGCTGACTGACTGTCTCAGTCTCTCACACACATTGATATCAGCACACAGATACTGATACTCGCGCATGCTCACATTTTATTGAATTTGAACTGAGCCTTTTAATTAAGTGAAAGATGCCAGTTATTTTATGTTATGCAGTGCAGAGATTCCACAGGGATGGTGTGAGCGACGATAGCATGCTAGCATCAGACAGGTGACGCGTGGTGGACCCTACGAAAAACACGTAATTTCTGCCCTTTAAAAGAGAATAATTTTACCAAAGATCCAGAAGAATTTTTCACCATCTTGTGGAAAAGCACCTTTGAACGCTGGCTTCCCAAATGTAGGAGCTACAGGTGTGTGTGTGTGTGTGTGTGTGTGTGTACAGGTGGTCATCATCATCAGCTACTGAAGTATGTGTGCAGGTGATCATTCCTGTGTGGATGTGTGCAAGTGTTTGTGTAGGTATTACCCCACAAGTAGACAGTATGTTGAGGTGTGTTACCCCACTGGTAGGCCGTATGTGCATGTGTATTACCCCACTGGTAGGCCGTATGTGCAGGTGTATTACCCCACTGGTAGGCCATATGTGCATGTGTATTACCCCACTGGTAGGCCGTATGTGCAGGTGTATTACCCCACTGGTAGGCCGTATGTGCAGGTGTATTACCCCACTGGTAGGCCATATGTGCATGTGTATTACCCCACTGGTAGGCCGTATGTGCAGGTGTATTACCCCACTGGTAGGCCATATGTGCAGGTGTGTTACCCCACAGGTAGAATGTGTGTGCAGGTGTGCTACCGCACAGGTAGTGTGTATTGCAGGTGTTACTCCACAGGTAGTGTGTGCAGGTGTGTTACCCCACAGGTAGAGTGTGTGTGCAGGTGTGTTACCCCACAGGTAGAATGTGTGTGCAGGTGTGCTACCGCACAGGTAGTGTGTATTGCAGGTGTTACTCCACAGGTAGTGTGTGCAGGTGTGTTACCCCACAGGTAGAGTGTGTGTGCAGGTGTGTTACCCCACAGGTAGACTGTGTTTGTGCAGGCTTTGTTGCAGGATGGCTTGCTGTTGAGAATGTCACCATGCCTAACATGGCTGTGCTCTCAAACATGCTTGTCGCTTAATGTCACCTGCAGGATTCTATGAGGATTCTGGAGCATGTAGTTCAGATATGAATGATGGACAGCTGCACAGTAGAGGGTAAGATATCTGAAGCCTGTTTTGAGGAATTCCCCTTTCCTGTGTATCAGGACGCAGCTGCTGATTCCTTTGCGAATCTTGTTGATGGAACAGAAAGACCTGGAGATGCCTGTTGTCTTATGTTCATGTGGACAGGAAGGTGTGTGTGCGTGTGTGTCTCCCAGGGGGTTCATAGTGGCTGTGGTTTCTTCAGTTATAGACATTCTCTGAGGCTTCCTGCTGCCTGTTATTTCTGAATGGCTCTTCCACTGTAGCATTTATTGTAGGCTAAAAACAGGCTCTGAAAAGGAGCTCCTTCATTTGGGATGTCAGACAGAAAGGGAACTTTTACGTCACATTTCATAACCGCAGGTGGCACTGTAGCGATGTGTGAGACTGGTTAATGTAGCCATGTGACAGACTGTTGTGATGTAGTGGCAGATGAGTTGTGAGTGCCATTCAGAGAGTGTTAAGGTCTTGTCCTGCCAGCATTATACCCACAGTGAGACGCTGTTCTGTGTGATATCAGCATTATCCTCACAGTGAGACACTGTTCTGTGTGATATCAGCATATACCACAGTGAGACGCTGTCCTGTGTGATATCAGCATATACCCACAGTGAGACATCAGCATTATCCTCACAGTGAGACACTGTTCTGTGTGATATCAGCATATACCCACAGTGAGACGCTGTCCTGTGTGATATCAGCATTATCCTCACAGTGAGACACTGTTCTGTGTGATATCAGCATATACCCACAGTGAGACGCTGTCCTGTGTGATATCAGCATATCCCCACAGTGAGGTGTTGTCCTGTGTGATATCAGCATTATCCCCACAGTGAGACGCTGTCCTGTGTGATATCAGCATATACTCACAGACTTGTGTCCTGTGTGATAGCATTGTCCCCACAGTGAGACTCTGTCCTGTGTGATATCAGCATTATCCCCACAGTGAGACACTGTCCTGTGTGATATCAGCATATCCCCACAGTGAGGTGTTGTCCTGTGTGATATCAGCATTATCCCCACAGTGAGACGCTGTCCTGTGTGATATCAGCATATACTCACAGACTTGTGTCCTGTGTGATAGCATTGTCCCCACAGTGAGACTCTGGCCTGTGTGATATCAGCATATCCCCACAGTGAGGTGTTGTCCTGTGTGATATCAGCAGGGATAGCCAGCAGATTCATATCCCATTACAGGAGGGAAGTCTCCTGTCCCTTCAGAGTGTGTTGTTCAACGTATAGATGGACACAAGCCCAAGCGTTTCTGATATTGTGGCTTTATGTTCATTCTTTCTCCTGTTTGGACATATCTTTCCCATGGCCTTGTAAAGCTGTGTTTATACTTTTTGTTGTATACAGTAGGCAGTGGTGTTATCAGTGCAACTGTGTAGTAACTGTAGTAACTATGTAGTAACTGTGTAGTAGTGTAGCTCAAACCGTTTCCTAAAGATGCCAATGAAAGAAAATGATTAACTGCAAGTTTCATTTTTTCTTTTTTTTCTTTTGTAGTAATAACAATTAACCATTTCACTACTGCAGTCTAATACTAAAGTGATATGTATGGGTGCATTTCAGTAAATATAAAATAAATAGATAATAAATTTCCATCTGACTATATTTTTCTACCATATCTGAGCTGAACCTGAGTGATTGATACTAGGCTGTCTTTAGTGTGGAGCCTGTGTGTGCTTGCTGATAGACCAGTCTTTATTTTTGAATTCTATATGAAGCACTTTGTAATTTTGTTTCCCACTTGCTGCAGTGAGCTTTTAAACCAGGAGCTGAGGAGGAGACCCCTCCCATTGCGCCTTTTCAGCTTTCTGCTCTGACACCCCCCCCCCCCCCTCCAAAAAACAAAACAAAAACGCACTTAATGGGTAATTCCACCGAAAAACAACATCATTAAGCTTATTTAACAGATCAAGGCGGCACAGATTAAGTCTCTCTTTGTCACTGGACAAATCAATCCGTGAACCGAAATATTCACAGCTAAAGTTACACATTTGGTAGAGGTAGGACCTACAATGGGGGAAATAAGTATTGGACACGTCAACAATTATATTATCAAACATATTTCCAATGTAGCTATTCACATGAGATTTTGACCAGACATTGGTATTAACTCAATAAAACTACACAGCTAAAGAAATTGTAACGTTCCAATTCTTAAAAAAAGTTATGTGCAATAAAGTGAAATGACACAGGAAAAAAGTATTGAACACGCTAAATTAAATATGGTAGAAAAGCCACATTTTTTATATTTGGTTGCATATCCATAGATGTCCGTGACCCAACAACATCAAAAGGCTCTTGATATCTTATTTGCTGGTACTCTGACAAGCGATACTATAACAGCTCTGCATTTGAATGGATCTCTATGGGAATTGGGGGGTGAGACAAGATTTAGCTGTAAATTACACTGGAACAATATAGAACACATGGTTGGCTAAGTGGCTCTAAGTCATCAAGGGTCTGATGTATTAAACAAGCCTTTAACCATCACTCTGCTGCCAGAAATACAGTAGATATGGAAGGATCACTTAAAGGGTTGTTTCTTTAAGGGTTGTTTTCCTATTGAACTCTATGGAAAAATAAGTCAGGAGAAGAAACCCTTCAAGTTATTGTCTGACACCCGCCCATAAACTAAACTGTAAGCCCCTGTCCGTTGTAGTAAAATAGGTACCTCGGACATGCGCGGTAGTTTTGTGTTGCATCTGCTCTCACTACAGGTAGATAGATAGTTGGCTGAGGTCAGCTACTCTTCTACAAATCAAACATAATTTTTCGGTGGAATTCCCCTTTAATCCTTAATTGTCCTTTTAATTGACTTTTCCTTTAGTGTTGTGTGTTGGTTTCTATAGTGATGAGCAGGTTCTGGCGCAGTGCGGGGTGTTGTCTACAGGGGGCAACCTGTGCAGTGAATCGTTTCTGGCTCACTAATGCACTCAGGTGTTGGGTTGACTGAGAAAGTTGGAGTATTAACACGATCACTTGATAATAATCTATGCCAACTGCCTGTGATGTAGGTACTAGGACACATGCCCTCACAGGCATGGAGGAACTGTATACTTCAGTTCCAAACCATTTCATTCAGTCTTTCAACAACGAGCAGCCAATTCATCTCCAAGTTTTGGTGTTGTGAAGTCAGGGTTCAATAAAGTGGAATCATGACTCTACAGGTTGGTCCAGTTGTTACCTGATGGGTATAGTGGTGCTCTGTCTTTGAGTCGTATAGTAGTTCATGCTGAGCTCACAGCTCTGTAGTCTGTACCGTTCTGCCCTCATGCAGTTCTGTGTCGTTGCTTCATTTTTATTGTCTGAGAATTCTGGGCTGTATACTTACAAAACTCTTATGATTTGCATATATAATGTACTGTATATTTTTTTTGGGCTTTAATTTTGGTGAAAATTGTCAGCATTTAAAATAAGTAAATTATGGGAATTAAAATTACAAAGAATGCCAAAACCCCGCAACGTCTCATTTGTTACTTTGTGTTCTCTTATTCTAACGTCTGTATTTCTTTCTGTACACTGTAGCCATTTGAAACTGGTTCACAGTGACTGCAGTAAAACCTGCCACATCTAATCCAAAACCCAAAGACACAAGTTGCTTCTTAACTTATAAACTCCAACTTCATGATGCAGACCACGACAGTGCATTTTACACATTTTATGGGCTTTTGAAACCTCACCATTGTTTATATTACACTGAAGTGATTTTGGACACCACTGCAATATCATCAATGTTTAAGAAATTCTAGCAGTTCTAATGGGCAATAGTTCAGGTTTTACAGCTTGTGATCTCTTAAAATATGTAGACTGTTTTGTTCTGAACCAAAGGTCTGCTCTTTTAGGTATTTAACTATAGGTTAAGTAGGTGTAATGAGCTCTTGACTAACTTTCCTCAATTCTAAGTAGTGGACCTTGCACTTTGTGCAAGAAACCCACACTTAAAGAAACAAGTTCATTTCTCTGAATGTTTATCTTTTGGGTTTTTGTTTTGCCCTCCAGGGTCCCACGGTATGGGGGGTCTCACCACAGATCATTTTTTAGACTTTTTACTACACCTACATTTGCAGAGGACTAGTTTTACCCCAGGATTTTCTGTAGTTGTATTACCTATTACTCCTGTTATTTTAATCCCATAGGAATCATCGTTGTCCGTAATTTTTACATATCGGGAGAGTAAAAAACGTCCAGGCCCTGTCAAGTTCCCGTATGTATAGACATCTCCGGAAATTCAGTTTGTTCAGTTAGTTAATTCGTTTTGGCGCTAATTTCTTCTTTTGGGGAACATGGAGGCTGTTGTGGAGACACCGCCAGAGATTTCCATACGGTAAGACTGCTTACTATATACTGTATAGGAATCTCCATTAGAAATTAATGGGAATGCTGTGTCCAAAAAGCAGGAATTCCTGAAAATCGCATCCCTGGTCCGTATATCCCATTCACATCTGGGACAAAGTCAGTTACAGGAACTCCTCAGGTAACACTTATCCCATCTGAATAGGGAATAGGCCATTATTAATGTATTTATTAAACAAATTAACTCCACTGGTATTTACTATAACTCTGATCAGGGACAATTAGTGGTTATTCTGCATATCACTAATCCACAAGACGTGCCTGACTAGGGTTGCAAAATTCCGGGAATATTAAAAGGTGGAAACTTTCCATGGGAATTAACGGGAATATATGGGAATTAACAGGAATAAACTGGAAATGTTGGTGTTATTTGTACTAGCTGTATTTACCTCGTCATATGCAGACATACACATTTTGTGTTGTCATAAGCAGACATCCATGCAAACGTTTGTGAGTAGAACTTTAATGGATTCTTTCATTGAACAAAAAACATGAATGTTGAATAAAATAAATGTATTCCCTAACCCCCCCCCCCCAAAAAATAAAAGTCCCATTCAAAATGGATGTAGTCCTTAGGCTCAAATGCAGTAGTGTGGCCTCAATAGAGTACTCAAGTTACTACGTCACACTGGTTTTGGAAGTGACTTCCCCATTCAATTCAACCATAGACATCAACTAAAACTTACTTTTAAACAATTATGTCTTACCATCAATTTCCTGGATTGATATGTCATTTTTCTGGACCAGCTTCGAGTATATTTTACATTTTAGTATTTTTTTGTGAATATACCAGCGCTGGTACTGTTTAAAAACTTGACGTCCCATAATTCCCTCTGGACAGTACAATGAAGTAAACTAGCCTAATTAGCAAGGTGGTATGCACTGCAAAACTGTCCAGACGAGATGATATCTGATTGGTCGAGAACCACCTGTGTAATGGATATGTAGTCAAAGTGGACTACAATCATTAAAATATTACTTAAAAAAATTAAAATTGGAACATGCGATGTATGCTCTATATCTTTATACCACACATGCCGAAGCCCGTTCTATCTCTCATAGGGAATTTACTTATGAAACCAAACTCCGCCCACATCTGACGTACTCACTTGAGTACTCTATAGCCTTGCTGTAGTGTGCAGGATGCTGGGAATTATTTCTGCATGTGATGGAAGAATGCACAGTGCATGTAATGGAAGAATGCACTGCACATGTGATGGAAGAATGCACAGTGCATGCAGAGGGCCCTGCAGTAGTGTGCAGGATGCTTGGAATTATCTGCATGTGATAAAAGAATGCACTGCACACGTAATGGAAGAATGCAAAGTAGGGTTGAAATTCAACTGAATTTGCATTCAATTGGGTTGTTTTAACCAAAGCATGCTGCAAGATCTAGAATTGCATTTTACATGTATTTTACAACTAAATTTAAGCTCCATGTTATAGGATAACTTTTGCAATTAAAATTGGTCAAAATTCCCGAGCTTAACTTCCCATGGTAAATTTACGGAAATTTTCCACCCTTTTGCAACCCTATGCCTGACACAGTTATTCATTTTCTTATGAAGTGCAAATATATGATGGCGGTCAGTTATGAAGTTTCACTCTTGGTAATACTTTCGTATACCTCAGGTAGGTGTCAATTGAAAAGTTGTACAGTCCAGTCTCCCAAGAGAGAATATTTCAGTTGAAGCAAGTGGCTGGCGCACAGTGTATTTACGGAGCTGGAGCTGGAGCTGGAGTTGGGTTGAGGATGAGAACTGTGGTTTAGTTAGATTATGTGGCCCATATGTGGCTGTATGGCTGAAATTCTCACTACTACGGAAGGGAGAGTGGAATTTTAAGACGATTGGCCTAAATTGTAGGGAATGTTTGGAGTAAAGCCGGAGGCCGGCGTCGCCACACAAAGAACCAGTGAGAACCTGATCTCTAACCTCAGTCCCCTGCCAAAGACCTGAGATGGAAGGCTCGTGTGCTGGTGCAGGATTATGTTTATAACCAAGTGTGGCCATGAGTAACTCTATGAGCAGAAAGTGGATGGTTATGGATATGACATCAAATCTACTGTATTGGGGGTTAGGGTTAACCTCTAAGGGTTATGACCGTCTCCTGGAGGAACAGAACTGGGTTACAGGACAGGACCTGACTGGATTTTTTTTTTGAGATTTACCACATTAATAGATTTTCTCAAAGCAGCCATTATATCAGATTTGAAAAACAGGAATAACCTCACCCTAGTAGACCCTAACATCCAGATTTACACCACTTCTACTGTTTGATTGATGGATAGAAGAGCACATTTACCTGGCTGCATTTTAAATCCATTGTTTGCAACTTTAATGGAATACTGGGATTTTCTGAACTTCTGTGTAAAGTCCCGAATTCCTCTGATTTCTAACTACTGAGCACAAGTAGCATGGTACAGGTATCTATACCAAATGTTCAGGCATAAAACTCATTGGCAGAAAATATCGTTTTAAAGAAACCTGATCCTGATTTTAAAAAAAACAACTCATAACCAATTAACACATAATTATATAGATTATTTGGATTTATATATTGCTTAATTGATTATACAAGTTAGATTAAATCTAGCACACTGGTTTGATATTACGTGGATGGATGTGCAATTTTTATCGAATTTATTAAATTCGGTTTACCAACGGGCTGCATCTCTACCGCATGGTCACTAGTGCCCTCTACTGCTGCAAAGCTGTCATTACAGAAGAGTGCAGCACACATACGCTTTGCGTCCAGTGGCAGCAACCTGCAGTGGAATACACAATATTCCGTGATTATTACCGTCACTTCCATACCTTCTGTGTCTCTGCAGATTCCAAGGCCTTTCACTGTCTGTCATAACCATAGTCATTATGGACTGCGAAAGCCAATTCATTTTTACTAACCTTTGACAACACCTAACAAGAACCAAGATGATCCTTAATGAAAGTCCTGACCATTTAATTTGAAATATTCACAAGTAATACCCAGACAAATTTTATATCTATGTGTCCTTGGCTCATTCCTGAGAGCACACGTGCATTCCACACACCCTTCCAGTTCTCACGTGTCTTCTCCAAAATAGTAGTTTTACTGGTCTGCTCACCTTTTACCTGCATTGTGGAAAGTTACCATGGTAAGCGTGGAGTCTACATGTCATGCGGTGCCGGGCAACAATCCTCTACTGCATGTCTGCTGCCTTCGCCATTCAATCAGGAACCATGTCCTACAGCACCCTTCTGTTTCCAACCAGACACAGCTATTGCTATCTAGGCAGGTAGGTTCATTAACTTAAATACACAAACAAAATTTTGCTATACTTTTATGACCCAGAGGTGATAGCTAAAATACAAGCCTACCAGTCAAAATAGATTTGATAGTAGTACAATGGGGTGCTTTGCATGCATTATTTAAATTAGCAGTGCAAGACGCTTATATTAAGAGGATATACAGTGGTGTTCAAAAAAATAGCAGTACAACATCAGTAACCTGATGAACCACTGTTATTAGTAGTAGTGATATTTCTGCATGGCAAATAATTTACTTGTAGATGTAGTAGTGTAATAGAAAAACAACAGACCCAACTGTCATGACATGCACGCTGTTTGTTCTGAGTAATTGACTCATTCATTGAAAGGAGCGTGTTCAAAATAATAGCAGTGTGGAGTTTAGAGAATTCATTAATTCTGTGAAAAAACAGGTGTCATTAATTGTCCTTTATTAAGGAAGAAGGGAAGCAAAAGTTTCACACATTGTTATAAAATATATGAATTGCTAATAGTTTGGTTTCCAAGTTGATTGGAGACAAGTTGATTTTGATTAACAAACGAATGGGGAAAAAAAAAAAAATAAACGCATCTCAAAAAAAAAAAAAAAAACAAAAAAAAAAACAAAAACGAAAAAGAAAACGAGCAAACGAGCTCATCATCATCATCATCATCAAGATCAAAAGATCAAATAAAATAAATAACCTAGTTACAAGTACAGTCAACAGTCAGTTTGATCGCTATCTAGCTAAAGAGAAGCCTCCATAAAAAACCATTGTTGAAAAAAAAGCATGTGCGGGGGATCGGTTAAAATTTTTTTTCTAACACATCGATTTAGCCCAAAAGAGAAAATGCGTAAACATCTGTGGACTGATGAGAGTAAAATTGTTCTTTTCGGGTCCGTTGTTCAGACGTGAAACGTCATTTGATTAACAAGTTGATTGGAGAGGGGAAAACGTATAAACGCTCAGCTCAGTTTTTCATACTACGGTGTTGGGCCTATTTATCGTATACCAGGGATCATGGATCAGTTTGAATACATCAAAATACTTGTAAGAGATTATGTTGCCGTATGCCGAAGAGGAAATGCCCCTGAAATGGGTGTTTCAACAAGACAACGACCCCAAACACACAAGTAAGCGAGCAACATCTTGGTTCCAGACAAAAAGGATTGAGGTAATGGAGTGGCCAGCTCAATCCCCTGACCTCAACCCCATTAAAAATGCAGTTTCTGAAGCAAAACCCAAAAATTCACAGGAACTGTGGAATGTAGTTCGTTCATCCTGGGCTGAAATACCCGTTTCTAGGTGCCAGAAGTTGGTTGACTCGATGCAACGCAGATGCGCAGCAGTTATCAAAAGCAATGGTTATGCAACTAAATATTAGTTCAGTAATTTAAAGTGAAGTTAAATCTTGAAAAAGGTCTTCAGTTTATACAGTAAGTGTTTGAGTTTGAAGAGAAAAATGTTGACACTGCTATTTTTTTGAACAGATTAATATTCCTTTTCTTTGCTTCCTGTAAAAGAATAACGCAGATTTGATAAAATGTGTTAATGCTTTGATTTGGAATTGAATGTGTAATGTTTCCACTACATTTGAAATATGGAACTAAAAGCTATTAAAAAATATTTGCACTTTATTCACTTTTTTTTTAACGCACTGCTATTTATTTGAACACAACTGTATGAAGCCCACACTTAAGCTGTAGGCCTTTACATAATTCCATCACCTTCTCTAACAATGGGTATTTTACCAAACAAACAAAACACGACCACATCACCTCCAAACACGTCAAAGTGTATGAAGAACCAAGAGCCAAAAGACTGGGTAGGCAGAGATGCAGAACTACTGGAGTACTGACACACACGCGCGCACACACGCGCACACACACACAGCAGCTCAGGAAGGCGTGCTCCGTTTCATCAAAAGCTGTGTGCAGGTTTTATTGTTGTATTCTAAATTTACATTTAAAAAAAGAAAGTCCGCCCATGTCCTTCAACCATTATGAAAGTTAACGCACAGATTCAATCATACATCTCATTGTATTTTACAGCGGAGTATAGGCATGGAGGCATGATTCAATCACAAGGCTTTCAAAACAATCATGTCAGACAAAATTCAGAATAAATAGAAGGTGCCATTGTTAGCAGAGAGCAATAGACCATGTCTTTCTTTTAAACACCTGTATCCCTCCCCTTACACATGGAGCTGGGGTGCCTCTCAGATTGAGAGTAACCAATGAGAGGAAAACAAACAAAAAAAAACAAAAAAATATACAAACAAGAAGGGGCAGGATGGGGAGAATGTCAGGGCCAGTGCATGAGTAAAACTACATTTGGTGTTCAAACAGCTTATCACTAAAACAGCACAATATATGACATTTCAGAAGCAATGTGTTTTCCATTCTTTAGATTTTTTTCAAGAGTTCCTCAGGGGCCTCCAAATTGCGTTTTTACGTTTTCTTTGTTTTGTTTTGCGGCAGTCCACAAGTTCACCAACAGTGCCACCTCCTGGTAACACAGAACTGGGAGGACTGGGGTCACCTGACCAGTCGTGACATCACAGAGAGGGGATTCCTGCTGTGAGATGAACACATTGCATTAAGAAGCTACTGTAGGTGCAGAATATAATCTTTAAAATAAAAATATTCCTCAATTGTTTTTACTATATCTGATTCAAAATCCTTTTCAAGTAACCCTTAAAAACAGTTAAAGAAAGCTTTGGGTTTTTAATGACAAAGCCATTAAAACTCATGCGAGCTGCGATAACCTCATGCAGTAGTTATGGTAAACCATCCAAGCACTTTTTATTCATTAATATTGATAAATACAGACAGCAGCTTCATTAGAGATGGGGAGTTTCCTCTTCTGAATGTGGAGTTTTTAAATCAGGAGCAACTTCTGCCACTGCTACCTACATTTACCTGCTAAAGTAAAAAAATTAGTTATGTGGAATTGATTATCGATTTTATATAGTCATATATATATATATATGTATGTTTCTCTCTCGCTCTCTCTCTCGCTCTCTCTCTCTCTCTCTCTCACACTCGGCCTCTTATGAATGTACACAATGTATTAAGGGTGACACCTGAAATTACAATCACCAAAAAACAAACCCAAACAAAACTGCTGTCCACTCTCACTGGCAGTTACAGCACAGGACACTGTCTGCGAGGTGTGATGTCATCAAAGAGGAGGGGTGGGGGGTTCCTTGCCTCTAGTACTCTCTTTTAGGTTTAGGTTTAGGTTTTCTAGGGCCACATCTAAAGGCATGATATCTACGCATCCCATGGCCCCGAAGTCGGCGAAGTCTCGGTGCTCGTCCTCGTCGGAGGAGCTCTCCTCACGCACCAGAGTGGACAGCAGCAGCTCCTGCACGAACAGGCTCCGGTCAGCCCGCTCGCTCTCCACCGCCTGCCGCTCCGCCTCCGACATCTTTGGCTCGTTCAGCCTGCAGAGGGGAGAGAGAGAGGAACAGCGTCTGCAGCCAGTACGTGGCAAAGGGGAAAGGACAGGCGGGCTGGCGGGGCGGGGCAGGTAAGACTCACCTGGCGAGAAGGAACTGGGAACTGTGAGAGGTGGGCGGGGTGCTGTCAGAGGGGGCAGGGTTTGTGTTGGTGCTGGTCTGCGTGACGGTAGTGCTGATGTTGCCGGGGTTACCGCGGCGCGTGGCGTTGCGCGCCGTCTCCAGCTGCTGCCGCGCTGCCTGCGCCTGCTGCCGCTCCAGCTGCAGCTGCATCTGCAACTGCTGCAGCTGCGATGCAGACGGGCCAGCCGAGTTCAGCTGTGCAGAGCGCCGTACTCCTGACAGCTGCGATAACAGCTCTATAGAAAGAGGTAGAGGGGGACAGAGGGAAAGACGACGTGAAAAAGATGCACCATTAAATGGCTCACCCAGGTGACCTTGACACCCAGGGTCCCCACTACAAAGATTTTCATCTCCATTCTGCTGTCCTCGAACCCTTCTTCCCAATGGTCTTGGCACATCACCCCAGCCTCAGCCTGTATAGCCTGTCTGACCAGTGAGACCCCCAAAAGAACAAGTTTGTTTCCTCATGGAGTGAGACGGGCGTACAGCTTGCGTCCAACATTGCTCAACGTCACCATAAATCACTGGCTATGATGTAGGAGCAATTTGCATCCTCTGGCCTCAACAGTAGCAAGGATATAAAATTCCTTCTGCATGACCTGGTTCTGCTGTCCCTCACAAAGTAAAAAGGCTGCAGGAGAACCTGGTCCTGCTACAGAAACGCTGTCAGACCTGGGCCCTGATAGTAAATATTAAGCAAACTAAAATTATGACATTCCAAAAGAGAACACGATGCCAGTGAACCACGTACACTTACAGATTTGGGAATGAAAGACTGGAACACTGCACACCTTTTACTTAACTGGGACTAAAAATAAGCTCCACAGGCAATTTCAACAGGGCAGCCAAAGAACAGAGAGAGGATATGAAGGACCGACAATAGTGAGTGTGCGTGTACACACATATTTTGCAGAGGTTTCCTCGTTGTTTACCTGCAATGGGGTCCATGGCTTCCCTGTTGCTTGGAGAGTAAGAGGAGCTCTGGGAGGTGGAGAGCCCCCCGGTGGAGCTGCTGGTAAAGTGCATGTTGGATCGGCGTGCCCGCGGGCCCCCCAGACCCCGGCCAGGGTGAAACATTCTGCGCACATGCCGAACTCCACTCGATTCATCCTGAGCAGCCGGGTTAAGGACAATACCCACTAAAGTACACCCCACACACACACACACAAACAGCATGCACTACACATACACTGCATATACTCTACACAGTGCATACATTACGCACACACTATACACACACACACTACGTATTTAAGAATAGCCAGATTTACCTTTAATGAAGATCGATAACAGAACGTTTGGATTATGATTCTACGTCAAATAAATCTTGTATTTACCTACACAAGATAACAAGCCCTAAAGGATGGATAGCTTGGGTATTTATAGCACATCCCGACAAATCATTTTCCTCACAAGCGCGCCTGTTAACACATGTGGGAAATTTTAAAAAAAAAATACAATTTTTATTTGATCAAAAATAACGTAATTCACAACTTTCTTTCTCACCCATCCATGGTCAACTAGAAACGTCATTTTTTGTGATCCAACTGGGATCCGCGGATTTTCAGTCAACCCAAGCATTACACGACTCTCTTGCTGCCTACTCCCAGTATGACGTATTGCGCACAATTTTGATTCACTTTTATGCAGTTGCTTAATGCGTACCATGTTATATGATTTCTTATGCGTAAAATAATAGATAATAAATGTATATAACAAGTTACATTCCTTAAAGTATAATTTCTGTTTCATTATCACAGGGTAAGCAGTGCCTACTTTGCCTATCCTGACCGCACATCACTGCACTGTATACACTACATACAAACTGCATACACTACACACACATCATACTATACACACACAGACTGCATACACTACAAACACACTACACTCACTGCATACACTACACACATACTCAGCATACACTAGATACGTACGGCATACACTACACACACACACAGCATATACTACACACACATTACAAACTTACACACACAGCTATGAGGGCAGACCACAGAACACAGTTAAAAGTAAATTAATGGAAGGATATTAAATCTCTAGGTGCTCTGTGTTCTAGTGTGAGATGTGCAGCAAAGTCATCTGTCACATGATTAGGATCACCTCCTGGTAGTGCTGCACAGATGGGACAGATCTGAAACAGAGACATGCAGTCTAAGCACTGATCCAGCTCCAAACACTGATCCAGCTCTGAATACTGATCCAGCTCTGAATACTGATCCAGCTCAGAATACTGATCCAGCTCTGAATACTGATCCAGCTCAGAATACTGATCCAGCTCTGAATACTGATCCAGCTCAGAATACTGATCCAGCTCCAAGCACTGATCCAGCTCCGAATACTGATCCAGCTCCAAGCGCCGATCCAGCTCTAAGCACCGATCCAGCTCCAACTACAACTACATCAGTAATGGCAAACACAATTTTTCCAAAAGATCCAAACTTTTATGGCTGAATATAAAAACAGTAAACAAGTGAATATACATACACAATACACACTACATAACTGTTTCCTTCCCTGCATGGCGGATTGGCTGGAAAAAGTCATGTGACATCAGTCAGAAGAGACTGAGAGGTTCCAAAATGTCCGTTCTCCCCCACTACCCTGGCCTACGGGACAGCGGCCTCTCCCCATCAGAGGCCCCAGCAGTACCTCATTAAAAAGTACAATGGAAACACTTCTTGCAATAGCTTTGAGTTCAATTGGGATGCTTTTATTCTTATTTATTTATTTCTGATCCTTGTAGTATGATAACCCAAGTATTTTAAGTATTATCCTTTTGATTTTGCCATCTTTGTGTTTATACTGTATCGCTTATGTTTATGTTGGGCTACAAAAAATGTATGAAAAGTTCTATAAGTTATTATATGCATTTATTATTTTTAGCCCGACATACACACCCTCATAGTGAAAATAAAACAGTTGTCAGGGTGTGGCCCTGAGTGTGTGTCTGTGAGGGCGTGGCTGTGAGAGGTACTCACCACTTCTGTGGAGGTCTCTGCATGTTCTGAAGTGACATGTTCCTGTAGAGATGTTTCTGTGTAACCCATTCTCCCACAGTATGGACAGGTAAAGGACTGTGGTTGCTCAACTGAGAAAGCCTCCCCACCGTAATACAAGTCTGCAGTAACAGGAAATCACATGGTGAAGCAAACAGCCAATCACATTCTACTTTTTTCTTTTTTTCCCCCAAGATGAGAGTGGACAGTCAGCCCTCCTTTCGTAAAGCAGATCTTCCATCAGTCGCTGCAATGAGACCTAGCTCCCATCAGATAAGGCACATAGGGAACTTAACCAAAATCTACCCTGGTTAATATATACTGCCTGGGGGTACTTACCAAAATCTACCCTGGTTAATATACACTGCATGGGGGTACTTACCAAAATCTACCCTGGTTAATATACACTGCATGGGAACTTACTAAAATCTAAACTGGTTAATATATACTGCATGGGGGTACTTACCAAAATCTAGCCTGGTTAATATACACTGCATGGGGGTACTTACCAAAATCTACCCTGGTTAATATACACTGCATGGGAACTTACTAAAATCTAAACTGGTTAATATATACTGCATGGGGGTACTTACCAAAATCTACCCTGGTTAATATACACTGCATGGGATGCTCTGTTGTATGTCTGGTTGTGGTAGCCCCACTCTCGTAGCACGATGCACACAGGTCGTAGTCGTAGCAAATTAAACACTTGTATCGGCGCCCTCTGAAGTTTCCTTTTAAACATGCATCACAGCTGACACCTGGAAGACAGAAAATAAAATTCAGCTCCTCAAACCCACCATTAATATGCACACACACACACACACACACACACACACACAGACGTACATACCAGCGTTTCAGTTATCCGGTAATTACCGTTTTTTTACCAGCAAAAAAGCCTTTCTTTTTGTCTTTTTTTCTTTAATTATACCGGATGTGGTAGTAATCTAAACTTCAAAACCCGTGTGAAATTCTTCCGGGGAAAAAAACATCATCACCGTCTACTGCGTGTTCATAAGACGGACAATCACAGAAAGGCGTTGCACCTTTCGTGCGCTTGACAAAAACACATCACAATCACGTGGAAGCTGCACAACCTTGCTGCTGGTTGGCTGTCTTATCAACACTAAGTAGCATTTCACGCAGCCTCTGAAGTTTGGATGTTTACTGCTGTATATCGGGTATACTTAAAGAAAAAAAATTTAAAGAAATGTGCCCCACACAGTGGCAACGGCCGTTATTGCATTCGATAGTTATCGATGTTGTATATCGCCCAGCCCTACACACACACACACACACACACACATGCATACATACACACACACTGATGTTCACACGCATACTACATACACACACACACACTGATGTTCACACGCATACTACATACACACACACACACACACACACTGATGTACACACGCATACATACACACACTGGTGTACACTAGGGATGTTCCTAACGACTAATTTCCCTGACGTTTAAACGGAAGTTTATACTTAGACTAGTCGACTAGTCTAAAAGTAAGAAAACACTCAGAAAACATTCAAAATTGAGCACAATTTAATCTATAAGGTTAAACATTGTCCGAAAAAAATATTGCGTATATTATAAGAGCCATTTGAAACCGTTAATCACATTCTTCAATAACCAAATCGTATTTTAAATGCCGCTGAAATGTGTGGCACTTTGCGCCTTGCATTATGAACATTGCACATTATCCTACAAAACATGACAACAATTCACTAAATAAAAGTTAACAAATAACATTTATTGAAAACAATATTCAACGTAACAAAACATTTTTAGGAAACGTGCCTGATTATTACAAGGTCATTTTCATTGGGTGAACGCGATCGCATAGCAAATACAGTAAAAAATAATAATCGGTCATCAGAAAAGCTACCAATAATAGGAACACAAAAAAATAACAATTAGGCCGACTGATCGACGTGACATTAGATTAGTTTTATTGGGCTATTCAACAACGCGATAGGCCTACTTACTCTTTCCACCTCGCTGGTTTAACTTGCAGGGCGAACATGCTAATGCGTTTTGTTTTTAAATTATTTTTTTAATCCGGCGTTGTTAACATTAGTAACGGATTCTCGTTTTTTTTATAAAGCAACATTTCACCAGGAAAACATGGAATTTCAGTGCAAATTATGTCAATATGTAATTTAAATGTGTACATTAATAAAATAGTAAGTTTAACTGACTAGCATTTCTGGTGCCGACTAGCGAGGGTAGCAACGTTTAATCGGCTAGTCGACTAAATGCGCACATCCCTAGTGTACACACACACACACACACAACATAAATGCTGAAAAGATAAAAAATTTACAATTACTTGGTAAATTGCATTATAAATCCTGGCACATGAATAATGCCATGCACAGTGATGGCTATCATGCAACAGGTAGAAATATTGACCAGATGATGACCAAAGTTATGATCCAGTGGCGTACCTGTAAAATGGACATTCTGTAGCCTAAAACCTTACCTTTATACAGATATTAGTGTCTGTCAACTTGGCCTGTTTCCATTTATAGTTCTTAATTATCAAGCAAATTAACTGAATAACAAATATCAATGTATGTTTTTCTGTGCTAGCATTTTCTGTGTCATAAAATGTGTAGCATGGACTTATTAGCCTATGTGTAGTCTATTGATTGCTGGGGTGCGCTGGAAAAAGCAGGGTATAGGCTACAGCATTAGACTTGTTTCCGTTTATTTGGCTTGAGTAGCCTAGCTAATCAAACAATTAATACACTGAATAATCCAGACCAATATGCAGCCTAATGATTAAGAAATGACAACGACAAAGATGACTAACGTACGATTGTTTAACAAGGAAATGAGCACTAGATGATATTAGCTAAATCCAGCTTTCCACGACAACTATAGGCTATTGAAGCACGTCAATGTATTATATAAAGAAGTGTAGACATCTTCAGAGTAACTACAAGTTTTGTGGTCAAGTAACATTCAGTTTCAGGTTTTTAGTAAGGTTGGTTTAAGCCATCTAGTTAATGAAAACTCGTGGCAAACTTAGAAAGGTGGCTTCTATCAAATTCTTAGATATGACATTATATGAGTAGGCCTACAAGAGTCAACAAAATGAGTACCTTGCATGATCAGCCATGTTCTTAGTCGCAGTATACCCGCGATCAAATGGCCAATCACACAAGTCAAGGCCGGTATTTAAAGTGACCAATCAAATGAGTGGAGACAACAGCCATGATGTATCCCATCCACGCCCCCAAAAATCTACTTGGCTAGCGAGCGAGAGGAAACTAATTGGGAATTGGGGGGTGAGACTAGATTCAGCTGTAAATTACGCTGGTACAGTATGGAACACATGACTGGTGAAATGGCAGTAGGTCATCAAGGGTCTAAGGTATCAAAAGAGCCCCAAACCATCACTCTACACCCAGATATGGATGGATCAATTTAAGGGTTTCTTCCCCTGACTTTTTTCCCCCCCATAGAGTTCTACAGGAAAATGAATCAGGAGAAAAAACCCTTGCAGTGATCCATCCACATCTACTCCATATCTGGCAACAGAGTGATGGTTTGGGGCTCGTTTGATACATTAGACCATAGGTGTCAAACTCCCGGCCCGCGGGCCAAATCCGGCCAGCCATGTCATTTTTGTGGCCCGCGAGAACTTAATTATCTGACGCGGAATCCGGCCCGCCACGTCATTTTATGGGGCCCGCGAGAACTTAAGTATCTGACGCGTGTATCTACGTGGCTGGTTAACGGGGATTTACTTTTACGATATAACAGACAAACGCAGACGCGGACGAACACCCGCGGTACATACGTTAAATAAAACGTTAAATGAAGTTTGTATAAAAAAAAAGGCGATTGATTGCACCCCCCCCCCCGTCAACAATTACAATCGAGGTCCGCGAAAATCCCAAATATGGTTATATTTATAGTCTTACAGTTACAACCGGCCCTTTGAGGGCAACCATAATGCTGATGTGGCCCGGGGTGAAAATGAGTTTGACACCACTGCATTAGACCGTGGATATTCAAATCTCAACCTCGAATCCAAATCCGGTCTTGGTTTTCTTTCTCCCAGGTAATTAACTGAACAATTAGTGCTAGTGATTGGCCAGACTGTCTTCACACCTGACTCAGAGGTAAAGGGAGAGTAGTAAACCAGCAGTACTCAGACCTCGAGGACCATAATTTGAATACCAGGGCCTTAGACCCTTGATGACTTACAGCCATTTCGCCAGTCATGTGTTCCATACTGTACCAGTGTAATTTACAGCTGAATCTAGTCTCACCCCCCAATTTTCATAGAGATCCATTCGAATGCAGAGAGGTTATAGTATTGCTTGTAACTGAAAATAAGATATCGAGAGTCTTTTGATGTTGATGGGTCACAGACTTCAGGAAGTAGCAGCATGCAAAGGATATGCCACCAAATATGAAATATTATACTTTAAAAATACATTAAAGCAAAGAGTATGAATACTTATGCACATGAGATTTCAGTTTTTGATTTTTAATACATTTGCAAAAATGTCTAAAAACATGTTTTCACTGTCATTATGGGTTATTGAGTGTAGATTGATGGGCACAAATGGCAATTTTATCCATTTAAAATTAAATCTACAACACAATAAAATGTGCAAAAAGTGAAGGGGTATGAATACTTTCCAGCACCACTGTAAATGCCCTTATCTGATTATCTTTATCAGTGCCATAATCAGCATATATAGTAAATATTACACCGATATATTTTGTCTTTTTGAAACTACACATCAGACAGAAGTGGAAAAAGGGATGGTGTAAGGTCAAAAATGTTACGGCTGTCAAAATTTGCCCGGCACGGGGTTCCTTCGGGATCTCACTTCAGGAGTTTTATTACTAAATTAACACATTTCACCAGCAAAAATATATTGTTGGCTAGCACATTAAACAACAAAAATGATCAGTAAAATGGGCAAATTTTGCAATGGGTAAAGCTAGCTATAACAATGGCTATAATATTTCAACCACTAGCAATTAGCTATAACATAACTAGCTATAATAATAAAAAATACTAGCTAGCAATAATAATAATAATTTTTGACGGGCGGAACATTTTTGTTCTTACAACAGGAATCAGTTGAGCCGATTATGGAAAGAATCATGTAAACACGGCTATTGGAGTAATCATATTACTTGTATCCGTACGATAAGTTAAACACGGGCATAATTTGATAACTCCCAATAATTGGATATTGGTGAGCGTGTTCAGGCACAGTGAGACGTACCCAATGTCGGATGTTATCTGCATTGTTAACAAGTTTCAGGGTGATATGAGGCTCGACAAGGGTTGCGTGTTCTTTTTGGGGCTATTTATTATTAATTATGAAGGCAGGCAGAAGAAAGGCTAGAATGTGTAGCCTAGCTAGCTAACGTGGCTAAATAGCTAACGAAACATTCTTGACATTTCACAGTGCTTCCAATTCTGTTTATGCAACAAAACATTAAGATTTGCATCATGAGATATAAAAAAAACCACATAAAATTGTTGCTTAAATATTTTACCAAGCTAGTTTAATGACAAGCAAAATTAAACAAGCCTTGTGTAATATAGACATCCACGGGAAATACGGTAGCTGCAGTGGTTGGAGCTGGGTTCAAGTTCAGTTAGCCAATGAAAGCAAACCGGTGATATTACAGCCCAGCTCACAGGTTTTAATCTTGTATTTTCATGTGAGAAATGCTGCACAAGCACTCAAACATTTGAATGTTATGTCAATAGCCTAGCTAAGATCGTGAAATGTCAAATAAATGTTTAAAATTTTCATACTTTATCAATAGCTAGTTTGTTTAATTGACTAACATTAGCTGGCATGTGTACTCGGCATGTGTACTCGGCATGTGTACTCGGCATGTGTACTCGGCATGTGTACTCGGCATGTGTACTCGGCATGTGTACTCGGCATGTGTACTCGGCATGTGTACTCGGCATGTGTACTCGGCATGTGTACTCGGCATGTGTACTCGGCATGTGTACTCGGCATGTGTACTCGGCATGTGTACTCGGCATGTGTACTCGGCATGTGTACTCGGCATGTGTACTCGGCATGTGTACTCGGCATGTGTACTCGGCATGTGTACTCGGCATGTGTACTCGGCATGTGTACTCGGCATGTGTACTCGGCATGTGTACTCGGCATGTGTACTCGGCATGTGTACTCGGCATGTGTACTCGGCATGTGTACTCGGCATGTGTACTCGGCATGTGTACTCGGCATGTGTACTCGGCATGTGTACTCGGCATGTGTACTCGGCATGTGTACTCGGCATGTGTACTCGGCATGTGTACTCGGCATGTGTACTCGGCATGTGTACTCGGCATGTGTACTCGGCATGTGTACTCGGCATGTGTACTCGGCATGTGTACTCGGCATGTGTACTCGGCATGTGTACTCTGTACTCTATCCTGAGAAACTAACTTTGCTGCCCCAGCTGGTTTAGTAGATTTACTTCAACACCATCAATGCATCCTGCAGCAGTGTACCCCTCATTGAAGGAGATAAAGACATTCTTCCTTCCGGGATCAGTTTCACAACTCAGAGATATTACTAAATAAAGAACAGACTAAAGTTAGTCTGCTAGCTAGCAAACTGTTGGAACTTCTGGAGATGTTAGCCTCTTTGTGTGTATGGCTTATCAACAGATATTTCCCTAGTGCTTGTCAGCTGTCCTGCACTATGTTCTTAGTGCACTGACAAATAATCTACAATATGTTCAACTGTATTCTTCCAATCAAGGTTTTGTTCCATACTCAAAGTAATGAATTACTTCTTAATTACTGCTTAATAACAGCCTGGATGAGGACCTGAATCTCCTGCTATTCCAGGTGTCAATCACCTGCTGGTTGAATGAAGTGTCTAAACCCTCAGGATCTGCAAGGCTCAGACACCATATACAGTGCTGATTGGTTCAAACAGCCTCACATACTAATCCTAACTGGCCACATACTGTACAGTTTGCAAACTGTTCTAACAAATGCAACCTCATTCATGATTAGTTGACCAGGGTGAAAGCCAGGTTAGGATTACCAAGACACAATGACCAAGACATACAGGGTAAAATGGTACTCTATCCAGAAAAGCCAATGGATCTTTCATGACTAAAACCACCAGCATGAATCCTTAATTTCTCTTTCACTGGATACTGCCAGCTACATCAGACTCTGAGGAATACACATTAGTCAGCTGAGAGGCTTGGAGGCTGAACACCAGGACCTGGAGAGTCTCCCTTTCACTGTGCTTGAACACTTGGGCCTGAGCATCTGCCTCTCACAGTGCCGGAACACTTGGGCCTGAGCGTCTGCCTCTCACAGTGCCTGAACACTTGGGCCTGAGCGTCTGCCTCTCACTGTGCCTGAACACTTGGACCTGAGCATCTGCCTCTCACTGGGCCTGAACACATGGGCCTGAGCGCCTGCTTCTCACTGTGCTTGAACACTTGGGCCTGAGCGTCTGCCTCTCAGTGCCTGAACACCAGTTTCTCACTGTGCCTGAACACTTGGGTCTGAGCGTCTGCCTCTCAATGTGCCTGAACAATTTGGTCTGAGCGTCTGCCTCTCAATGTGCCTGAACACTTGGGCCTGAGCGTCTGTTTCTCACTGTGCTGAACACCTGGGCCTGAGCGTCTGTTTCTCACTGTGCCACATCCCCCATACCGAACTAATCACGACGCTGTCGTCCTTCAAGACTCTGGAGGACGCAGATGTGCTCCAACTCGTGACGCACCATCACGCAACCACCTGTCCACTGGACCCCATCCCGTCAGCAGTCCTCCAGTCAATATCCGCTGAGCTCGTTCCATATCTGTCCTCTATTATGAACATCTCCCTAAACTGTGGCCATGTTCCTGCTGTTTTTAAGACTGCCCGTGTAACCCCACTCCTAAAAAAACCTAGCTTGGACCCCTCTGATGTCAGGAACTACCGTCCTGTATCTCTCTTGCCCTTCCTGTCCAAAACACTTGAACGAGCTGTCCATAACCAACTGTCTGTTTTTCTCCACCAAAACAACCTGCTTGACCCCCATCAGTCCGGCTTCAGAACCGGACATTCCACAGAAACTGCTCTCCTGGCCGTGACTGAGGCACTCTCCACTGCTAGAGCCTCAACCCTCTCCTCTGTCCTGATTCTATTTGACCTGTCTGCAGCGTTCGACACGGACAACCACAAACTCCTGATCTCCACACTCTCTGAGATGGGCATTTCTGGGACTGCCTTCTCCTGGTTTGTATCGTACCTCACTGATAGATCCTACCAAGTCTCTTGGGATCTGTACTGGGTCCTCTGCTGTTCTCCATTTATACAAAGTGTCTTGGTTCAGTAATCAATTCACATGGCTTCTCATACCATAGTTATGCTGACGATATTCAACTCTTCCTCTCTTTCCCTCCCTCTACCCAACAGGTGAAGGAGAGGATATCTGCTTGTCAGGCCGACATCTCTGAGTGGATGACTACCCATCACCTGAAGCTCAACCTCGACAAGACAGAGCTCCTCTTCATGCCATACAAGACCTCCCCACTACTTGACCTCTCCATCACCGTTGACAGGACTATGGTGGCTGCCTCGCGCTCTGCAAAGAACCTGGGGGTGGTTCTAGACGACCAGCTGGACTTCAAAGACCACATCAGGGCAACGGCACGGTCCTGCAGGTTCCTCCTGTACAACATCAGGAGGATTCGACCGTACCTGACCACCTACTCCACCCAGCTTCTGGTCCAGACTATAGTCACCTCACGCCTGGACTACTGTAACTCCCTGCTCGCAAGCTTACCAGCCTGCGCCATCCTGCCTCTTCAACTCATCCAGAACGCAGCTGCCCGGCTTGTGTTCAACATCCCGAAATTTTCACGTCACCCCTCGGTTGAGGTCACTCCACTGGCTGCCAGTTGCAGCCAGGATCAGGTTCAAAATTCTGACCCTGGCCTACACTGTAGCCAATAAGACAGACCCCTTCTACCTGCAGGACTTGATCCAGAACTATGTTCCTGCTCAACCACTTCGCTCATCTACAGCAAGGCGACTCGCACTTCCCCCCCTCCGTGTCAATGGCTCTCGCTCGTCCCGACTGCAGAGCTTTTCCACCCTAGCTCCCCAGTGGTGGAACGAACTTCCCATTCCCCTACGTTCCATGCCAACCCTGCCTACTTTCCGTCGTGGCCTGAAAACGCACCTTTTCAGACTCCACCTGGACTAATACTTATCTAGGACCTCATGGTATGTGTTCTTGTTGAACATGTATTCAAGGTATTCAAGTTTATAATATTTAGAATAGAATTGTATTAGAGCTGATTTACCCAGTTCACTGTGATCTACATTGTGTTCATTACTAGGGATAGCTGCTACTGTATGGGAAGAATGTGCTTTCTTATCTGTTCTGTAGTTACTTCGATTACCTTTCTGTATGCACTTACTGTACGTCGCTTTGGATAAAAGCGTCTGCTAAATGAATGTAATGTAATGTAACTGCAGCAGTTTTTGCAGCTTGAATTGGTTGCGTGCAAGCGTCACACAGCATCAAAGCCACTAGCAAGAAAACCACAGAACTATATAATTATATAGCTAGTTCTGTGAAGAAAACGCAGGGAGCGAAACTTAAAACAGACGGGAAACCTTAAAAAGGAAGAAAATGAAGAACAGACGGTAAGCAAACTAGCTAGTTTTTGATAGAGACCACTTAACGTTAACGTAAATTCAAGTTGACAGCTATTTACTAGCTTGCTAGTTAGAATCCGATTAGCACTTGTCTGGTTTGTACTTATTACCTAAGCTAAATAGCCTGTTTTATTATCTGGCTTTCTAACACTGCACTATCGCCTTTCCAGAACAATGCCACAATTTAAGATACTTCAGAAAATAAATGAAAAACGTTTGCGAGATTCGGCAGCAAAGTGCCTGCGACTGGATGACTTCGTCAAACAGTGGGTTCTAAAGTTACATTTCCATGGTTCGACTACGGTTGTCAACTCTGGTCTAATTTTTTATTTATTTTTTCATCCATTTTCAGCTACCGTTAAACTGCTACCTATTTTATCTGCTGAACAGCAACGTTAGGACATGGCATATTCTATATATTGTAGGTTGGATAGCTTGCAGATAGCCTAGCTCAGTGGTTCCCAAACTCGGTCCTGGGGCCTCCCTGTGTATGCTGGTTTTCGTTCCAACTACAATCGCAATCCCAGAACTTTAACAAGCTGTTCATCTTTCTTAATTAGGTGCTTTTCATGTTCAGAGGGATTATTTACCCTCTTAAGCCACATTTCAAGACTGAACTTCAACCCTGACCCTGACCCACAGACGGCTAGCCCAACTACACTTGTCTCCCCATCTCCACCCTCAAGCGATGATGAGTCAGATTAAAGACTTTCTCTCTCTCTCTCTCACACACACACACACACACACACACACACACACACACACACACACACACACACACACACACACACACACACAGTATTGCATAACATTAAGGAGGCATATCACATGACAAGACAACTTCAAATGTGTGTGTTTTTAATTGATATTAAAAAAGTGAATAATTCATGTTTTTCATGTTATTTGTGTTTTTTTCTAATCGGAAAGTCAAGTTATTTATTTGTAGGCTCCAAATCCTCTTATTTCACTCAATGGCCTTTGTGCCCTAAAAAGATTTTGCGACACCGAAGGCCAAATGACCATGCCCCCAAAATTACGAAATTCCAAGCCTGGGCAGTACTTTATACAGTGGGCAGTACTTTATAGCTCCAAAATCACTCCTGAGTTCTGGGGTGGCCATACACTACACAAGGCCCCATTTGAAAACTTGTGTCACCCCAAATCTCCAGTAGTCTCATCATTATGTGCCTTCACCCACACAAATATAACAAACAATATAAATCTACAGCAGAAAAAGGTCTGAATGTGGCGGTCATCTAGTAGGTGCAGGCACAACAGAACTAGAATTCCATCTGATTATCTTGACTAAATGGGTACCCTTACAGGATTGACACATATCTCCCATAACATGATGGGAATTCAGCAGCTTCTCATTATAAAAATATCAATGTATATCAATTCATCAAACTCTGCTGTAAATATCTCCAACTCATTAGCCCAATAATGCAACACTTTAAATGTGATTAACAGTGACCTCTGAAAAGTTGGCCCATTTCACTGCTTGCATGTCAATTTGAGAAGTCATCCACATTAAAAATTATGTCTGCTGCTAATAAAAGCATTGACTTCAAAATAAAATCTCACAATGCAAGAAACAGTACTGATAATCATTTTCTGCAAGCTGTATGCATCTATGAAAACCATCTTACCCACTGAGAACAGAACTAGGGTTGCAAAGGGGCGAAACATTTCCGGAAATTCACCATGGGAAGTTAAGCTCTGGAATTTTGGACATTTTTACCAATTTGTATTGCAAAAGTTAGCCTATAACATGGAACTTAAATTTAGTTGGAAAATACACATAAAATGCTATTCTAGATCTTGCAGCATGCTTTGGTTAAAAAAAAATCCCAATTTAATGTGAATTCAGTTGAATTTCAACCCTGCACTGTGCATTCTTCCATTACGTGTGCAGTGCATTCTTTTATCATATGCAGATAATTCCTCGCATCCTGCACACTACTGCAGGGCCCTCTGCATGCACTGTGCATTCTTCCATCACATGTGCAGTGCATTCTTCCATTAGATGCAGAAATATTTCCCAGCATCCTGCACACTACAGCAAGGCTATAAAGTATTAAAGTGAGTACGTCAGATGTGGGCGGAGTTTGGTTTCGGAAGTAAATTCCCTATGACAGATAGAACGGGCTTCGGAAACTATCGACAATTTCTTGAAATATGATTTATAGAATAAGCCGAAACGTTCCTGGATTAGCTTGTGTGGTATAAGAATATAGAGCATACATCGCATGTTACAATTTTTTTATTTATTTAAAGTAATGCTTAATGATTGTAGTCCGGTTTGTAGTCTACTTTAATGGACTACATATACATTACTGCAAACCACGGGTGGTTCTCGACCAATCAGATATCATCCTCTCATCTGGACATTTTTGAAGTACATACCACCTTGCTAATTCGGTCATTTTACTTCGTTGAACTGTCCGGAGGGAATTATGGGACATCGAGTTTTAAACATTGCCAGCGCTGGTATATTCACAAAAAAATACTTAAGCGTAAAATATACTCGAAGCTGGTCCAGAAAAACGACATATTTTGCGAACGGGCGTTATATTGAACAATCAAGAAAATTGATGTTGATGGTAAGACATAATCACTAGAAATTGTTTAAAATTAAGTTTTAGTTGATGTTTATGGTCGAAATTAATGGGGAAGTCACTTCCGAAACCAGTGTGACGTAGTCACTTGAGTACTCTATTGAGGCCACACTACTGCATTTGAGCCCAAGGACTACACCCATTTTGAAGCAGACTTTTTATTTTTTTTGGGGGGGGGGGGGGGGGCGGTTAGGGAATACATTTATTTTATTCAACATTTATGTTTTTTGTTCAATGAAAGAATCCATTAAAGTTCTATTCACAAATGTTTGCATGGATGTCTGCTTCGGACAAGACAAAGTGTTTATATGCATGTCTGCATATGACGAGGTAAATACAGCTAGTACAAATAACGCCAACATTTCCAGTTTATTCCCATGGAAAAAGTTTCCACCTTTGAATATTCCCGGAATTTTGCAACCCTAAACAGAACAAACTATTTTAGCCATATAAAATAATCTGATGTATCAGATCATCATACTGGGACTTTCAATTATCAATTCACACACAAAACGTGTTACTTTTTTCACGGTTTTACGACGATGTATTCATATCAATGTGGAGGTTCGGGCATCCCGACGTTTTTTGAGTCTAGTAATAATAGGCTAACGTTACAGTTCCAGGTCACATCTCTGCCAGCATAAAATTAATTTATATGTGATTTTGTGCTAATTTAGGTAAGGCAACATTCATTGATGCATTTGGCTAACCATTCAATTCACGAAATATTGTCCTTGAGTTAATGGTGCAAAATTGCACTATCTATGGTAACACAATTAACGTAATGTTATTTATCGAGCTTAATATAGAGTAGCTACACCACTTGTATTAACATATTAGATATCCACTAAAGATTTAACGTAATGTTGTACAATCAGTCCTTTGCACTCACCTACTGAGCAAATATAACGTAACCTAGAAGTGTATATATTTTTTTACAATATTCCAAAAATAATAAAATGACCCTAAAAACGAACGTTTAGTTACAGCTATGGGTAACCAATGAATTAACTGACGTAGTTGGACTGGTTAAATAAGGTTAATGTTAGATGGCTAAGCATCCTTTCAGGAATAACTTGGCTAGCTAGCTACGTGCTATGGAATCATTGTTAGCACAAACTCTAGCTAGCCAACTAACTTAAACTAATTTATGTGCACATTGTGCAGTTTGTTGAGATAACGTTAACTGTTAGCATAACTGGCTAGGCCTAATCCTACACCGGCACTAAACTTAGTTATCCACCGAGCTCATCATAGTTTTTTTTTATCACGATTTCACATGGTCAATGACAACATTGCGCTGGCCGATCACAGAAATGTATTTAGCTGCCTCCCCAGATAACGCGCTAATTTGGACATGTAACGTTAATCGCACTCGGTTGGCAGAACGACACACAACCACACATTGGTAAGTTAGCTTGCTATGCAGCCAGTAAGACATTTATCTGGCGGAAACAGGTGATCTGGATCATTAATGCGTAAAGCCAGGCATAAACAGCTGGCTAGCCAGAAAAAAATAGCCAGATGACAGCCCTTCAACTGCAGCTAGCGATGTAACTTAACGTTACATATTGAATTTTAAAATAAAGCACTGTGGCGTTAGCTAACGTTAGCTACTAAAGCAGCACATCGCCAAATGGCCGGTTAGCTAAACCAGTTCCCTAGCTAACATTAACTAGCATCTAAACCAGTTCCCTAACGTTAGCTAATATCTAAACCGGTAACTACCTATCGTTAGCTAACATCTAAACCAGTTCCCAAACGTTAGCCAACAGTTAAACCAGTTCCCTGCCGTTAACCAGCAACTAAACCAGCTACCTGCCCTCAACTAGCAGATAAACCAGTTCCCTGACGTTAGCTGACCGCTAAACCAGTTCCCAAACGTTAGCTGACTAGCTTAGCTTGCCTCTTACTGGAGAAGGCCGCCGTCAGGCCTCACCCCTGATGACAGTGCATTCACCACCTCCGCGGCCGGGGTCTGAGCGACCGCAGCAGATCCACGACTTCAACCCGGTAATAACAAGCAACCAAACCAATGTGGCCTGTGCCGAGATCACGGAAAATACAACCAAAGCACTCTCCCCATATCTGAGGCGATAGCTGCCGGGGTTTATCCGGGTAACGCTAGCTATGTTTGTGCGTCGACCTTGCGCTCATTCGGCGGTAGCAGCTTGAACGGTAGAGCGGTCTGTAAAAGGGGGGAACTGCGGCCTGGGGGAAACTGCATGGCGGCGGCCATCATGAGCTTCATCCAGCGCATCTCAGTACAAACATGGCAGCAACCCTCGATTAGCAGCTAGCAAGCTAACAGCTCGCTGGCTGCTTCTCCGCCACAGTAACGTTAGTTGTGTTTTCTTGTCTTACCTTCATGTCGGGACATCATACAGACGCTGACACAGCCCCCTCCTCGGGCTCCCAGGCACGGATCACACAAGAAGATACTGCTTTTGAGAACTGAAGCCGTGACTCGGTCTCTTTTTCTTCTTTTCTCATGAAGGATCCGGAGCTTCCAGCTCTTTACCTCCCCCTCGCCGTCTGTCACCGCTGTACTGACGGAGCGCTGCTGTACCGTTAACCAACCGCCAGGGGGAGTAGCGTGCAACATATTTAACGGTTATCGGCTAGGTAGCTACAGTATAGCGACAAGGTGCTAGAGAGTTGGCCATGTACAGTAATAATAATAATAATAATAATAATACATTTTAAAAAGGGACCTCTCAAAAGTAGGAATGATATACTGTAAAGTTCACACCCCCATTTCTTTTAATGGAGCTACCAAGCATTAATAAAGCTGCACTTTTCAGCAGATTCTTCAAACACCTCAGTACTGACTACCCACCCCAACACCACACTTCTCACCATGTTCCCCATCCGTCTACTCACCAACCGCCCTTCCCAACAGCAGCCAGCTCATCACCCACTCCAACACCAGTTTACTCACGTCCCAAATCAACACCAGGCAACTCACGTCACCATCCACACCAACAACAGTTTACTCACCACAAACCCCAATGCTAGGCTATTCACCACCCCCACTATACTCACCAGTGGTCACCACCCACCCCAACAACAGGCAACTCACCACCCACCCCAATACCAGTTTACTCACCACAAACCCCACACTGTGCAACTCACCATCCACCTCAATACCAGTCTACTCACTACCCTCCCTAACACCAGTCTAATCACCACCCACCCCAACACCAGTTCACTCACCATAAACCCCAACAACAGGCTATTCACCCCCACACTCCCTCCCCTAATACCAGGCAACTCCCCACCCACCCCAACAACAGTTTACTCATCATCACCCACTCCAACACCAGGCAACTCACCACCCACCCACCCCAACACTAATTTACTCATTACCCTCCCTAACACTAGTCTACTCACTACCCTCCCCAACACCAGGCTATTCACCACCCACACCACACCAGTTTACTCACCAGTGGTCACCACCCACCCCAGCAACAGGCAACATACCACACACCCTAACACCTGTTTACTCACGACCCACCCCAACAACAGTTTACTCACTGCAAACCCCAACAACAGGCTATTCACCCCCCCCCCCCCCCCGACCCCTTCCGCTAATACCAGGCAACTCTCCACTTACACCAAACCAGTTTACTCAACATCCACCCCAACCACAGTCAACTCCCCACCCACCCCAACAACAGTTTACTCATCATCACCCACTCCAACCCCAGGCAACTCACCACCCACCCCATCACCGGTTCATTCAACACCCTCCCCAAATCCAGTCTATTCACCACCCTCCCCAACCCCAGTCTATTCACCAACCACCCCAACAACAGCTTACCCACCACAAACCCCAACACCAGGGAACTCATCACCCACTCCAACAACAGTTTACTCACCACAAACTCCAACACCAGGCAACACACCACCCACCCCAACGCCAGGCTATTCACCACCCACTCCAACACCAGTTTACTCACTGCCTAAATGAACACCAGGTAACTCACCACCTACCCCAACACCAGGCTATTCATCACCTACCCCAACAACAGTTTACTCACCACAAACCCCATACCAGGCTACTCACCAAACCAATAGAATCCACTCTGCTACTGGTGGGACGTTATGGATTTTCTTAATGAATTAAGATAAATGTAATTAATAATCTGAGATGTTTTTATAATGCACAGATTGTAGTACTAACAGTAGTACTAACACAAGAACAAAATATAGAAAAGCAAGTTTGAAGGGGAACTTCAAATCAGCTTTAAAAAGCAAAGCATAGAGCTTAATATGTTTTGGGAATAGAAATGAGACATTCCACAACAGACAATAGACATTGCTAGCAATGGTATGTACTAGTATGAGCATGTTGAACTGAAATGGGATATATGAACTGAAAGCTGAATGGAACTGGATGAATTAAAATTTAACAGAACAGACTTTTTAAAATTATCAGTGTCATTTAAAATTTTCCAGAGAAAAACATGACAGTACTATAGCAATAATTTGAATAGAGATGTAAACATGTTTTTTAAGAATGTGTTTTTAATGAACAAACAAAACATACAACAACCATAAATGTAATAATTGGAATAAATACATATAATAATCATATAATATTAAATTTAATATAAATTTTATAATTAGAATAAATCAAGAAATTCTAATGAACTATTATACATTAAAGGCCTGATTTACTAAGACCTTTAGCCGGTAGAAAAACCTTTAGCACATGCAAAACTAATAGCACAACCAATTATTGGTGAAAAACAAATACCACGAACAATCATTTGTCATGTTATGGGTTTTGCATGTGCTAAAAGGTTTACGGTTTTAGTAAATCAGGCCCTAAGGGCATTGTATTCAATTAAGCTGATATTAACCACGATTGAAAGTTTAATATTAAATTGAACTGACAAATATGAGCAAGGAATTACAGCTATAGTATGCAACTTTTCCCCAAGGATCACATTTGTTGTCAAAACATTTCAAAAACACAACATCCCGTGGCCCAGCCCACAGAGAAAGATACCCCCCACCCCACTGTTTCCAGACCTCATTGTGAACGTGCAACTCTTCTAGATACGATTGCAGGATTACAGACTAGTGTAGCTAACATTACTGTAAAAATATAATCTAGTTAAAAGTCCAGGTAAAACAACAGAATCTTTTCTGTTGTTGCAGAGTTGTTGCATAACACTGAGATCATGTCGCGTTAGTTTGAACCAGGCATTATCTGGCTACAGCTGGCATGCAGGGTAACTTATATCTGCGTAGGCAGTTAAAGCTAACGCAATCTATACGACATATAACGTTAACAAACATTTCCTTCTTTCAAGAACTAGCTGCCAAATAAAGATAATCAATAAATAAACATTATCAATAATAGCAACCTAGCTACTATTCATGATAGGTAATTACAGTTGTCTGGTAAGCAGAAAGTCCATTTGTGTTGAAACTTTTAACCTAACTGTCCAGTAAAATATGGGAGCTCCACGTCTGTCTTTAAACCAATTATTTCCTAAAAATCTCGGCACCTTCTGAAATCAGCACCTATGTTTACTCCGGTTTTTGAGCAAGCTTTATCCAATTCCCCTTTTTCTTTCTGTGAAATAGCGCCGGTGTAACGGGTCGCTTTGAAATGTCTAGCTGGTGAACTGGCAAGGTCAATCTCACTGTTGATTAGTTTGCGATGTGAATCTCTTCTATTGGTTCTACGGTCTATGTTCATAAGTCACTCTGTTTTTAAAACGAAATTCAGGCCGAATTGCTGGTTTTAGAATGCTGAATTTGAGAGTATAAACACAGTGTATGTTGCTGCATTTCAGAATGGTTCTTTCTATGATGGCTACCAACTAAGCATGACCGTTTCCCAATGTTTTTCTAAAAAAAAAAATTTGTTGGAGTGAATGTAACTGAACTAATACAAGTAGGGAACTGGTTTAATTGAACTGTTATGAGAAGAGCATTGCATTTAATTGGACTACTCAAATGGATTTTAACAGAATCTGAATTTAAGTTAACACTAATATAAGCATGGAATGTTTCACTTGCAAAATAATTAGATTTAGAGTTTCAGAAGAAAGTCTTGAGTTTGCATGTGATTGCAATTTTCACTGTATAATGTAATGTATATTTATGCATTGTCCTGTGTGGTACTGTATGATAAGGTGTAAAATGGGTCTTCTCTACAGAAAGACAAAGGATAGACTATGATGACCTGGGTGTAAGTATTGTAAGGGGTAAGTAGGATAAATCAAGGTAAAGGTGAGACAGGTGCGTGAGGGTTGGACCCAAAATGCACGACTCAGAAACAGTGGTAGAAGGATAAAGTCCCATCAGGGCTTTATTCAAGGAATGTCCAATGAGCATAGTCAAAAAACAAGCAAAGTTTTTCCACAAAAATCCAGCCAAAACCAATGTACAGTACCGAGGGAGAAGGCAGTCTCAGAATCCGTACACCATGCAATAGTCCAGTGACCAGAGTAGCTGTCAGCGGGGACGGTAGGCAGGCTCGGAGTCGAAGGCAATGCAAGAGTCAAGACCGAAGTCCGCTCCACGGGGCAAAAGTAAAAAAAGACAGCAGGCAAAAAACTTGTGGTACAGGCAGGCAGGCAGGCAGTGGTAACAAAACAGAGGTCAATAACAATGGTCAAAAACAGGCTTGGATCGTAAACAAAACGGCAGGCTTGGAAAACTGCTCAATAGTGCACTGACAAACAGGAGGCAACAATTTCACAACAACAAGACATGAACACTGAGCTTAAATGCAGGTGTAGACAGGTGCAGACACTTAGCTTGAGAGTAGCATGCGAATGGAAATCAGGTGTGGAAGGCTGACAAGGTAACAAGATAATTAGTAATCGTTAGTAATAAACCTATCCTGACCTAGTGTTAGTAAATTAGTAAATGACATGCACGAGAAACATAAGGTAAACATGAACACATGGTTAGAGAGTTAGTATTATCCAATCCTGATCTAACGTTAAATAGACACGGGAGAATTAAACAATTAGGGAAGCGTGAGCGACAGCAAGAGATAGAGAAACAGCATGAACGCAAGGCTGCGGAAAAACACGGAAATGTGTATGCTAACAATGAACGGGAAACGTAACATGAATCAAATATAAAACGTGACATGACAAGACTAGAAAATAAATCGTAACAATAATCAAACATGAAACGTGACATGACATAAAAATTAAACGTAACAAGAATAAAACATAAAACGTGGCGTGACTAGACGAACACAATATGTGGCGTGACTAGACGAACACAATACGTGACATTAACAAGAAATCTAACAAAGACAAGAAAAGAAAAGAAAACGTGACATGACATAAAAAATTGTGACAAAAGGATTATTATTATTGTTATTATTATTATTAGTTGCTGTTACTACTAGTAGTTATTGTATTATATTGTATTATTGATGTACTGTTATTACATCATTATTGATGTATTATTCTTCATCATATTCTTCTGTAATAATAATAATAATAATAATAATAATAAAAGGGTTACATTTTCTGAAGAAAATTTGTGTGCTTGCAGAGTGGAAAGTACTGACGTATTGTATTGTTGTGTAGATAGTATGAAGGAGAGGGAAGTTTTAAGTATGAAGTTGAATGGAAGCTCTATTTAAAACCATGAAGGAGTAGAAAAGGCACAAGCTTTACCTGGCTAATTATTGCCATTGACGTGTATACAGTTTACATTTTAAGTGGAATATATCTTTAATTGTATGAAATGTTTGGATGTATGAACAGGTGGTTACTAAAGCATTACTAGGCAGTTGCTATGGTTTTACTAGTTAGTTGCTAGGGTTCTCCAAGTTGGTTACTAGGGTTTTACTAGGTGGCTGCTAGGGTCTTACTAGGTAGTTGGTAGGGTTATACTAGGTGGTTGCTAGTGTCCAGGTAGTTGCTAGGGTCTTACTGGGTGGTTGCTACGTATCCATAACAGCCAATCAGAGAGGTGAGTTTAGGTACTATTTGCATAATGGAAAGCAATGAAAGTATATAATTCTGCTAGAGTGCATTGAGACATCAGCTGCATTGTGACATTACAAGGGACAACATTCTGCCATTCATTTTCAATGGCAATTTTTTCATCTTTAAACTATAATTAGTATGTACTCAAAAATCACACGCAACTTAATTCCCAACTAGGTGAAGGTACTGACAAAATCTGGTGAGCCTAGCTTTACTTGGCTGGGAGGAGATACATAGAGAAATTTGGGTGGAATAAGAACAAATAATATGAAAAACAGTAAGTTGGCTTTTTCTAGCCTACTTAATAACTATCTATGATATATAACTTCAGATTCTACACTCTGAGGCCACTTTATTAGGCACATCTGCTCATTAACACAAATAGCCTGCTCCTCCAAACAGTGAATAATGTGGCTGAAACTCAATAAATAAAACATGTAGACATGGTGAAGAGCTGAAGGTGTTGTTTGATATTAGAATGGGCAAGACGCATGATCTAAGCTAAGGGACTTTGTTGTGTCTTTTTTCTCTTAGAAGATTTCTCTCAGAGACAGGAGCTTGCCATTTCCATACAAACTTTATTAGTGATTAACAAAGCCGGGTGAGTTCATGAAGTCACACCCTTTCAGCCTTATTCCACAGGTTTTATACAGTTAAAACATGTATAGGCCCTCCTATCTTAGAATGTCCGATGGCCAATCGCCTGCTGCATACATTGAGCCCTCCTTAATATATGCATTACTTCAGGTTTTCTAACTTATTCAGCAATCATAAAAACGTCTATAACATATTGATGTGCACATGTGGTTATCCTTATCTGGGTATCTTCTCAGTCCTTCCCTTAACTGCTTACTTAAGTAATTCCCTGACCTCCTGTCACACAGATCATCACATGATTGTTTTTCTCAGTTTTATCACCAACTTCCCACCAAGATACTCCCTTGACCTTTAATCCCACAGGTCAGTTCATCCGGTGGTTGGCTGTACGTTCTCTCCTTCAGACACACATTCATATAAACCTGCTTATGCACCAATTCCCTATATATATATTATATATACTCCTTACAGAGTCCCACACTATTCTAACAGAAATTTTCCTATAACTTTGACTGTGATTGTTGGTGCAAGACATGATGGTTCCAGCATCTCAGAAAGAGCTGCCCTCCTGGGACTTTCACGCACTACAGTTTACAGAGAATGATACGTTAAACAAAAAAAACACCTTTTTAATTTTTATTTAAAAAAATTTGCTGCCAAACCCAGGGCTATATATGGGCTATATATACCCAATTCCCAACCCAATCTAGAATGTCCAGTTGTCTGCAGCTGCGTTCCATGCACGGACCACCCTGCCAATTCGGGAGAGCTGGGACATCCAAAACATGTGTCCAACAGCCAAAAACACCAGATCAGAGGAGAATGGACAGGCTTGTTCAAGCTAACAGAAAGGCCACAAATACTCATAAAACACCTATTTACAACAGTGGTGTGCAGAAGTGCATCTCTGAATACACAACGTGTCAAAACTTGAAGTGGATGGGCTACAGCAGTTGAAGACCACGCTGGGCTCCACTAAGCTAAGAACAGGACAATGGAGCTACAGTAGGCATGTGTTCGACAAAACTGGATGATTGAAGATCAGAAAAAACATTGCCTGGTCTGTCAAATCTCGATTTCTTCTGTGACATGCAGATGGTAAGGTCAGAATTTGGATCCATGCATACTTGTGTCAATGGTGCAAGCTGGTGATGGTGGTGTAATGGTGTGCAGAATGTTTTCTTGGCACACATTTGGACCTTTAATACCAATTGAGCATAAATGGATACTTCCAGTAAGATAATGTGCCATATCACCAAGCAAAGCACATCATCTCAAGCTGGTTCCACGAACATGACGGCGACTTAATTTTACTCCAATGGCCAGCACAGTCCCCAGATCTCAATCCAATAGAGGACCTTTGGGATGAGGTGGAACGGGAGGTTCACAGCATGAATGTGTGGCCAAAAAATCTGCAGGAACTGTGTGATGCGATGAAGTCAGCATGCACCAAATCCCTAAGGAATATTTCCAGCAGCTTGTTTAATCCATGCCACAAAGAATTCAGGCTGTTCTGGAGGCAAAAGGGGGTAGATTGTGCCACTGAGTGTATATTTTATGACATATCTAATAGTTCTATCATATAGTTGTATCATGGTGTGGGATACATGGTGAATTACATTATATGTATAATGCATCACAATTATGTATCATAATATAGACCAGTAGCAGTTCTTGTCCAGTGCATACATTCTTACTTTAACATTAACCTGGCCTATTGGACACACTTCCTTTGTCAAGCATCTTGGAAAATACCACAGAGCCACTTCTCCCCATTAGCATGGCCCTTTGAAGTGACACAGACCTTTTAACCATGGCTCAAAGCATCAGCAAAAATACAGCACTTAGGCAAGTTTGGATTAACTAAGAATGAAGAAAGTTTAGAATGCTTTCAAAATGGGCCTACATTTTCATTTTTTATGTTGGCCAATCTAATGTTTCCGGGTTACTGCCTAATATATTTTATATTACATTTTGTGGGTGTTTTATGGTCAGTTTTGGAGTAAGAGGTTTTCATAAAAAAAAAAAAAAAAAATGCAGTCATCATCAATGCCGGCCTTACTTACAGAGGCCTGTACCTTAAAAAAAGTAAAAGGCCCCCTCATCATGAAGTTTATTGTCCAAGGCACGGTACAAAAACAAGATCCAAAAGGGAAGTCAAAACGGGCAGGGGTCGGTAACGGGAAGGCTCGGCAGAGGTACAAGACAGAATCCAAGGACAGGGTCGCGAGAACACGGACTGAGGTCAATAACCAGGAAATCAAAACTCGAAACAAGACTGATAAACAGAAACAAAAACCTACAACGACACGAAAACGCTGACTCGGGAAAAAACACTGAAACAAACTTACTCCGGAGAAAACAGGCAACAGACTATGCTTGACAATATAGTTTGACGAACTTGCAACGAGGGATTAAGACAGCTGGTATAAATGCAGGTGTAGACAGGTGCAGACACTTAGTTTGAGAGCAGCATGCGAAAAGAAATCAGGTGTGGAGGGTTGACAAGATAACAAGATAATTAGTACTCGTTAGTAATAAGCCTATCCTGACCTAGCGTTAGTAAATTAGTAAATGACATGCACGAGAAACGTAAGGTAACATGAACACATGGTTAGAGAGTTAGTATTACCCAATCCTGATCTAACGTTAGTAGATTAGTAAATAGACACAGGAGAATGAAACAATAAGGGAAGCGTGAGTGACAGCAAGAGAGAGAAGCAGTATGAACGCAAGGCTGCGGAAAAACATGGGGAAATGTATGCTTCATAAACTGTGACAATACTAAACATGACAGAAATACAAAACAGACTCAGAACATAACAGCAATATATTATCGTTGCTATACTTACACAGCTCTTACATAGCTGCTTTACATGAGTCTGAGGGGGCAAACTACAGCTCATAGATAAGCAACAGGAGTCAGAGAAATATTGAAAAACACGGAAGAAAAAAAACTTTACTACAAAATCAGCGTGACCACAGCGCCTCTCCCTCCGCATACGGTTAATTGCAACTTTTTACAATATCGCAGTATGGTTTTGGTGGGAAAAGTCTACATTGCAAGTAGGTTGTGCACAAACGTTTAATGGAGTGTCAAAGAACAAAAAAGTGTGGAGATATAAGGGAGACGTGCTCTCGTAAGTTCGCGGGGTCTCAAAGCACGTACGTCCCTTTTCCTATAGCATTATATAATAATAGGCATCTATAATAATTATATAATAATAGGCATCACTATAAGATAGGCATCTGATCTTATTAATCGCTTTTTATGCAATTAGTGTAGGTTATGCGGGCCATGTGTTATTCATGGGTGTGTTTATCTATTTTATTCTATAACTGTTATAGAATGTGCTAGATATAAAGGCTGTGGAAATATTATAATATCTAACGCAAATTGTGTCAACAAATAGGCCTACATTCTAATCTAGATAATAATAACAGTAGTCTATCCATATTGATGAGCTACGGGTTTCTTGATTCTAAGTAGCTATAGCTTGTTTGATGACGAAGTGATAGTGCTAGGCTAGCAATAGTTATATTTTATCCTCTAGTTTCCTTCCTCTAAGTGAGAGAGACCACCATAAATTATTTATCCTGCGTGATAACCCGAAAAGCTGCATTAATCATTTCAGCCATTGGAGGGCGGCAAAGTGCTGCAACTCGGATAGTGACGGGAGATCACAGGGGCTGTGTCCGAATCAGCACACTTCCATACTAGGCTATTGAGAGTGCTTGTTGAGTAGACAGTACGAGAAAGTAGTTAATATTTATAACCCCCGGATGATATACTTACTTCAGGGGTTTCGACAGGACGAGAAAGTAAGCAAAATGTTCTCTAAGGCTGAATCCCAGTGTGCGAAGAAATGTAATTAAAATGTAATCAGCAATCAGCATTGGGACGCACCCCCATTTTTGGCAAGTGCTCGTAGGGCTGAAACATAGCCTACCTCACGCAAATACATAAACACTTCAAGCTAGGAGAACAGTTTTTATTTTGCCATGACATTTGTGAAAGACAAGCCAGAGGAAAGCACAGATTGAACAAGAAAGTTGTTTAGGCTACTGTTGTTGCCTGCTATAGCATCCCTCGATGCAACGCTCTGGCTGATCTTTCAAAATTGTCATGGGGTGCGTCCCAAATGCTCGAAAAATCCACCCTCCTTTCCTCCACTACCTCCTCTCCTCCATGCCCCGGAAACCGATCTTTGTGTCATAATCTAATGTTGCTTATTTGGCTAAATATTAGCCTACTTACAAATAGTTACTAATTGATTAATGTCTCGACGCAAACTGCAAAGTCAAGTAGTTACATTTTATACTGTACATGCAACCACTTGTAGCCAACTCAAAACGTTCAGGCAGTTTTGCATACTTCCGGGTAGGAGCGGAGTGGTAGTGGGGGAGTGGAGGAAACGACATAACATTACGCATTATACATTACACAAGTACTCCGCAACACAACCTGCGGTGTCGTTGCGGTCTCGTTGCTGTGACGTCACATCAGTGCTTATAAACATCGAACAAAAAGTTCGGAAATTTGTGTTTGGTAGATTATTTCTCTGTTGTAACAATGCTTCTTGGCAATACATTTTATAGCGTTGGAAAGCCTGTTTATTTTCCTTTTAAATGGTGCCCCATTTGTAAGGAACATGCATTTGTGGGGTGAGCAGCACAGCTGAGTATGTGGGTTGCGCCCATGTAAAATTAGCCAAATCTTCTCTGCCAATGCCAAACAGCTTATTCTGCTGTTGCTATTGACTCTTGTTTTGAGCTTCCGGTACCCCCAGGTGCTGACAATCAGGTGATTGGCACCTGATTGGCAGCACCTGTGAGCATGGGCCCTGCTACAGTGGTCAATTGGTGTCTGCTCCAAGAATCGGCATGCCACGTTTGTCTGATCTCGATAAGGCCCGTGCGATAGGGCAACTTCAAGCTGGTGTTCCGCAAAAGCAAGTTGCGGCATTATTTGGAGTGAGCCCTAGTACCATCTCCAAACTGAAGGCCAAGTTCCATGAAACGAGGGATGTCAGAGACAGACCGCGAAGTGGGCGTCCCAAGAAGACGACACTCCAAGAAGACCGGTTCCTCACCCTTTCAGCACTTAGGAACCGTAGGCTGTCTTCTACAGATTTGCAGTCAAGGTTTGCAGGACGATATGGCACACGGCCTTTCGGCCCAGACAATCCGGAACAGACTGCACGCAGCCAATCTCCGGGCTCATAGGGCTGCCAGGAGGCCTGCCATGACTGCCCTTCACCATCAGGCCCGTTTGCGCTGGTGTCGGCAACACCTGCACTGGAACCTGAACATGTGGAGGAACGTTATGTTCAGCGATGAGTCCAGATTCTGCCAACTGAAGTTGGATCGTAGGGTCAAAGTGTAGAGAAGAAGGGGAGAATGCTATGCTGAGCGGGGTTTACCAGAGACTACCTATTTGGGAGTAGAGAGAATGGAATGGCCTGCCAACAGTCCTGACCTCAACCCAATTGAACACTTGTGGGATCAGCTTGGGCGTGCTGTTCGTGCTAGAGTGACCAACACAACCACGTTGGCTGACTTGCGACAAATCCTGGTTGAGGAGTGGAATGCCATCCCACAGCAGTGTGTGACCATGCTGGTGACCAGCATGAGGAGGAGGTGCCAGGCTGTTGTGGCTGTGTATGGTTCTTCCACACGCTACTGAGGCTCCTGACTGTTTGTTAAATTAATAAATTGTAAAATTGCCAATATGTCTTGTTTCTTCCTTGTTACTGATAGACTTCAATCATCCAATCCACCAAACAACACCAAACAAGAGTCACTAGCAACAGCAGAATAAGCTGTTTGGCATTGGCAGAGAAGATTTGGCTAATTTTACATGGGCGCAACCCACATACTCAGCTGTGCTGCTCATCCCACAAATGCATGTTCCTTACAAATGGGGCACCATTTAAAAGGGAAATAAACAGGCTTTCCAACGGTATAAAATGTATTGCCAAGAAGCATTGTTACAACAGAGAAATAATCTACCAAACACAAATTTCCTAACTTTTTGTTCGATGTTTATATCCAATAACATACTCCCTCTCATTGATCTGTTGCTTAAATATATATACATGTATATATATTTTTATTTTTTATTTTTTATTTTTGCGTAAGTAGCCTACATCAGCTCTGTTGTGTGATGTATAATGCATGTAATGTTATGCCATATAAATGCATTTTTATCAGATTCCTGAATGTTTCTCTTTAACCATACAATTTGAACTCCACTGTATAAGAGAGGAGGTATGAAAATCTTTCTGCATATTCCTATTCATGTTGCAGGTTGGTGTTATATTTATTGAAATGTCTTCTGAGGGCAGCATTTTATGTGATTGATTCTGTCAGCCATCCAATCAGCGAGAGGGTTAGGGTTAGGGCTAGAGTTGCAACGCTTCCCTCAGAAGACATTTCCATAAATATAACACCAACCTGCATTCATTTCCTGCTTTTATGCTTTTCATAATATGACCACTAGGTGGCAGGCTGTTGGTGTAATAAGAGTAGGTAAAATGTAGTAAAAAAATAAAATAAAATCTACATATATATAAACCATCACTCTGCTGCCAGATATGCAGTAGATGTGGATGGATCACTTTAAGGGTTTTTTTTCCTGACTTATTTTACCATAAAGTTCAATAGGAAAATTAGTCAGGAGAAACAACCGTTAAAGTGATCCATGTATATCTACTGCATATCTGACAGCAGAGTGATGCTTTGAGGCTCATTTGATACCTCAGACCCTTAATGATTACAGCCAACCATGTATTCTATACTGTTACAGTGTAATTTACAGCTAAATCTAGCCCCCTCCCCCCTAAATTATCATTTGTCCAATTACTTTTGGTCCTCTAAAATGGGGGTGGGGGGGCTATGTATAAAAGCGGCTACAATTGCTACACGGTACTCCCGATATAGATGTAAACACCCTCAAATTAAAGCTGAAAGTCTGCACTTTATTATCATAGTCATTGTTCTATTTCAAATCCAATATGCTGGAGTACAGAGCCAACACAACAAAAAATGTGTCAATGTCCAAATACTTTTGAACTGTACTGTATATATAATTTTTGCATAAACTCCAAATAATTTCTCAAAGAAAGGCAATATTAGGAATACCTGTAGGTAATGTATACAATTAAGTCTGCTTTCAGTTGCATGAAATTAAAGTACTTTTTGGCAAAGCTTTCACTTCAGTTGAAGGTGTTTTATGTTGTGAGACAAAGATATTGTAATTATATACACACAAGACATTTTCCTGCTGTGGCATTCCTTGAAGGATTATTGTAGGGATGTCACGTGATGGGGTGATTCTGAACACCAATGAATGACCTTGAAAAAACTACACCTTCAGTGACATTTACAGAATTTATTCTCAGTGTGCTAACAGGGGATTCATTGTAAGATTCTGTTGCGTGAGTTCACTTTTCACAGCCCATGGCCTGATCCAATAATCTGGCACGGAGCCAACCTCTGGGCTTCGAGTTTCCAGATCCCGAGTTAAAGTGAGGTAATACCCCCCCACCACCCCCACCCCAGCACCCCTCACAACATAGTTTCCCATGGTGTCAGTCTTTGATGTTTTTCCCCCCCAGCTATACACTGGGAAGGTCATGACATTCTTCAGCAGCTAAAACAAAGATAACACGAATACAATACATGAACAATTCAACAAACTGATTTTCAAGTGGACATTAATGTGTAGAAATTAATGTATGTCCATTAATAAACGACAGAGACCTGAATTATGGTGTATGGTTTCAGCAGTTATTGCCCTGCTTCAAGAGTAGTATTTGTTCCTTAGCCAAACAAATTGGGATCTTGCAGCTTTGTGTGCACTCATTATATTGAACGAATTGTCATTTTCCAAAAAGAGGATTGAAACAAAACAGGTCCAATCACAGACCAGAACATGATGAGAAACAATTTTATAAAATGCAGTTATAGTTTGTGTGCATCCAGGAAGCTGTGAATATATTTTCCATATACAGAACAACATATTGTATTGCCTGCCGGCATCATTGAACAGATGTTAATTAATCAGTTCATTTGTCCTTAATTTTTGAGCATATCTTTGATGATGAAAACAGTACGTATGCTTCATCCCATTTTATAAGCTGATTAATTTTGCCCTGTGCGTCACTTGTGTCCTTAATATATGCCCCAGTCCATTCTAGGGGAATGGAACACGGATATAGCAATGTATTTGTTTTCACAATGAAACCCCAAAGGGTTAAAACATGAGTACTAGGCTACACATTTCATTCAAATGTTCTATGCCACGCCTATAAACGTAAATTCGGGGGCTTGGCCAATTGGAACCTTAGATTCCTGTCGTTAAGATCTGCCGATGATCAGATGACCGAAAGAAAACTATTTAAAACTCTAATGAGCAACACACCCCAGGCCACGCACTGCTTTGGTACAACGCGCAAACGAGAAGAGCGGGTCCACTCAATAACCGCATAAGCTAACTCCCTGCATTCACTGGACTGTTTTAAAAATTGTAGTAAGCTACACTTTATTACGAGACGGTGGTTCGTATCTGTTCTGTAAGGAAAGGAAAGAAATGAAATACAATACATTGTGGATTTCTGTAATTTCCTTTATGGTTTTAACTTCTAAAGTAGGAGGAAACGAACACCTAAAAGGTAAGTTTGGCTCATATGTTCGTTCACCATATGCTGATAATTTATTAAAACGCGCTACAGTTTCTTAAAGAGAGCTTGTCAAACCCTATGATATGACTCCGTGATCGCGTAATATGCTATACAACTAAGTTGATCCAATATACACTGTCTATTAATCGCTTACACGTTTTCTACTGCCTTAAATGACCTTGAATTAATGCAGTATATCGCTATGGAATTAGACTAAACACTGTCAGTAGTTTATTGTACGAATCTTCTATTTCTGCTCATTATTGTCAGCCGTGGCCCGCATTAATTTGTAAGAGTTCAGAAAACTGGAAATTGAGATTGATTTAAATGCTGGAATACAGTTCCCACCCAGCATGTCTGCTATTTAAGGAAGAGTGAATACTTCTCCCTTCAAATGCAATCACCATGTGCACTCCTCCATTATTTTTTATTTTTTTAGATATGGGCTACTATATTTATATTTCAAACAATGCTGATGCGAAAAACAATCTCTGAGATGGCAAATATCTCCGCGAAAGTGAGTGGATCATTCATTGGCCCCCTGAAGTGAGTTTTAAAACATGTGTGAAACTTCCTCAAGCCCACCCCCACCAGCGCAAGTAACTTAAACCGGCGCAGTCTTTTTTGAAAAGCCACGTTGCAGATGTGGAAATGTATCATTTACGACAGTGAACTTGTAAACGGTACGAAGTTTTAAATAATATCTTTTGGAAATGGTCAAGGCTAAATTTTCTTTGAATATTTGAGACGACCAAGGGCTTCCGGAGAGACTCAATGTCTGTACAACACGCGGAACAGGATTACTGTGTTCCCTGTTTGACATTTAGCCTACGGATCGGTGCTGCTCTTCATATTTCCCTCGTTCAAATGATGAAACTATTAGTTTGTATTTATGTTGTACTATTAAATATTTTGCTGGTAATGTTTTCTAGGATACGCACGGGTTTAGTATGGGAACACTACTGTAAAGATAATTCTGCATGTGCCTTGTTGGTCAGTTATAGTTAAGGTTCTGGGTAGCGGGATCCCTTGGCAGCCAGTCTGCTCCAGTGTGCCATCCTGTCGCAATTATATCAGAGGCTGATTGCAGAAGCGCGTCTCCCCAGGTGACCCTGCGGGATCTGCACGGGAGCGCAGTAGCTTGACCTTTTCTACCACCTCTGCTGGACTCTCTTACTGGCAAGATGCCCGGGTGTGGAACCAGTTCAGTCACCTTTCCTTAGTTATAACTGGGTGCTGTGGGTTTGCTGAGTAGCCTAAATGATACTTATAAAAACGGACATAAACATTCTCAATTTCTTAGAGTTGGTGGAAAAGCCAATTAAGTTAATTTTATCCAGCCTATTGTAGGCATGCTCTGTGAATCGCAATTCAGAATCTAAATGCAGCCATTCACTGTGTTACAGATGACTTTACTGAAAAGCCTCCTGCTGTGGAGGGCAGTGAAGCAGATGGGCCTCACTCCCTCATTAAGTACAACATGCGGAAGTCTCTGGACCTGGATGAGGACGGCTGCTACCTGCAGCCGGGTCGGAGGGAGTGTCTGCAGGAGTGTGGTTTTAATGCCACAGCTAAGACAATCCTGATCATTCATGGCTGGACGGTGAGTGTCTGACTGAGTTCTGTAAGATGGTCAGTCTGCTTAGCAATTTAGGACTTTAGGGGGAAGGAAAATTTAAGATTCTTCAAGATGGTTTTAATTGGGATGTGGAGTTTGATGAACTAAGCCCTTCCTAGGTATGTGTAAAATGTCTGATTGTGTGTGGTGCCCTCTGTGTTGTAGAGGGGGTGTGAATGCAGGCTCCTACCTCAATGTAGGGATATCCTTGCAACAGCCTTAACCTTTCTCTTCACGTTCCAAAGCTTCCATGTTAACCAACTGGAAAGAATTTATAATGTAACATTTTCCCACGTGTTTTAAATTGGATTTTATGCGAAGGAGTGTATTTTGTGCACAATGTGGATTAAGCTGATTTCGGTGGCACCAGAACAGTGGTCTGTGTGGCCTGTCGATTGTGGAATTTGTCATGTCGCTGCAAGAATGCTACCCGGGACGGTGGTGAAAAGCGCGCTGATTGTCTCTGCCCTGATTGTCTCTCCCCAGATGAGCGGCATGTTCGAGAGATGGATGCATCAGCTGGTTTCAGCCGTGCAGCAGAGGGAGACTGAGGCCAATGTGGTGGTGGTGGACTGGCTCCCCCTCGCGCACCAGCTCTATCCTGATGCTGTTAACAACACAAAGATGGTGGGGCACGGCATTGCTCTTCTACTGGAATGGCTCCAGGTATGTTGTGTCTAATTAATGCCCAGAGCTGCCTTTTTTATGTGCAGCTTTATGGGAATACAAATAACCATTCACATCTTTCATTAGCTAAGGTGATTTTTCGCTGTGTAAAATATCTCTTTTTGCACACCGCATTTTAACCTCATAACGAGCGGGTCCAGCTAGGGACGGTAATCTCTTAAAGGTTCAAGTTAGAGCTTTCCAGCTCTGTAGGAATAGGTAAATCCTAGTTTCTGTCAGTAGCACATGTACTATAAGGCTTTCTAACAACCAGATGTTGGTGGAATGTGTCTCCTTAGCATGGTCTGTTGGTGTTTTTACAGGATGAGCTCCAGCTACCGCTGGAGAGGGTTCACATGATTGGCTACAGCCTGGGCGCACACGTCGCCGGATACGCAGGGACCTTTGTGCGGGGGACAGTTGGGAGGATTACTGGTAAGAAATTGAAAGTTTCTAAACTTGCAATTCCCAGCCGCGTTATTACCCCCCCCCCCCAAACCACTGCCACTCTTACACTCACATTGGCCGTGTTGTTGCTCATCCCCCCCCCGCCCACCCACATGCTTTCACTCTCACGCCAGCCTGAGAGGTTTTGATCTAGTATAAACTAGTTTCACTGTAATTTCCAGTGTGGTTTTGAGGAGAAAGGGAGGGTGTGTTTAAGGGCTTTAAAGCTGTATCCTGTGCCTTTTAGGACTGGACCCGGCTGGGCCCATGTTTGAGGGTGTGGGATCGGACCGACGGCTGTCCCCCGATGATGCGGAGTTTGTTGACGTCCTCCACACTTACACCCGGGAGGCCCTGGGTGTCAGCATCGGTATCCAGCAGCCGATCGGGGACATCGATATCTACCCCAATGGCGGAGACGTGCAACCAGGTTGCAGGCTGGGAGATGTCCTGTCCACTGCAGCTGCAGGAAGTGAGTCCTTTGCGCAGCCCTTAATCCTGCTGATCCCCTCCACACCGTTCACTCATACTTTAGTTTTTGATTCATTGAGAAAACAATGTGGGAACTTCCTCCTTCTTGCCATAAATGTAGTCTAACTTTTGCACTCTCGCACTCAGACTTTGTAGACGTAATGAAATGCGAGCACGAGAGGGCAGTGTACCTGTTCGTCGACTCTTTGCTGAACAAAGACCACCTGAGCTTCGCCTACCAGTGTACTGGGCCAGACCGTTTTAAGAAGGGCATCTGCCTCAGCTGCCGGAAGAATCGCTGCAACAACATGGGCTACAATGCTAAGAAGATGCGCAAAAGGAGGAACAGCAAGATGTACCTGAAGACTCGTGCAGACACACCCTTTGCCGGTAAGAAGCAGCCTGGCCCTGCTCTGCTGTTTTGGACCCTTTCGGGGACCCTTTTTTTGTGCAGACAAGCGTGTGCTCTCCTCAGAAGCAAACGTCTTCGGCTGCTGCTTCCTATCATGCTGCATTTTGCACTTGTGGCCGCCCAACAGATACCAAGCCATGGGGCCCATCCGTGCACTCGAGCAGTGCCTTAACAGGATGCGCCCCATAATGCCCGTGTTTGATGTTCAAATATGGTATTCAGGGCACTAGTTGACTGACATCCCATGCTGTTGGTCTTGCAGGCTACCATTACCAGATGAAGATGCACGTATTCAACAGGAAACAGGCCAATGATGCAGACCCCACTTTCTCTGTGCAACTGCACGGTGCCCACAGCGACACTGGAGACATCAGTGTGGATCTGTGAGTATGAAATGTTTCTGGTGACTCTGATGCTCATATGGTGTTCATACAGGGTTATTCCTGCATAGAGAATTACAAGGCGGCGCCTTCATCATTTTCCATGCCGCCTTGACAAACACGTGACCATGTCACCAATAGTAAAGCCTATGTCAAAAGTGCCTTTGTCAAAATAAAGCCTATGGCAATGGTGGCACTAGTCCAGAGTGGCACCGTAGAGTAATCATCACTAACGCACCTAGGGGACAAGTTCTCCATGAACCTCAAAACTTAACTTGCATTTTAGCAGAAAAAAAAGTTTGCAAATTGGCAACCTGAAACCGGAAGTCTTATTGTGGTTTATTGTCGAATCATCTAGAAACGACAATAAGACTTCCGGTACTCTGATGTGACTTACAAATGGTGTTTAAAACTGTAGATTGCTGCTTGTTAAATTAAACGACTTGATGCTGCTACAGCCAATGAGAATTTCTGCGTTATCAACTATTTGTGGGGGAAAAAAACATCAATTTTGAAACTGCAGGAATATAATTAATTCATCTTTTATTTATATTACTTTTTATACTTGACTATGACTACTACTTTGAACAATCGTTGCTAAATGAAGTAAAGAAAAAATTGAATTACGTAATTTCTATGTGCCTATAGACTGTGGAAATCGAAATGTATTACAAAACCGGATAATATTGTCATACAAATGTTATCATGCAAATTGTACTGGGGTACAATTATTATGTGGACAGCCAAATGGGGGTTATTTGAATATTAGGCAATACAAATCTTTATGCAAATCTTTTTCTCATGCAAAAGTAAAGGAATCTAACTTTGTAAAAGTCGAGTGGAATGGATTCCTCAGAACGTCTTCAATATAAACCCAATGTGTTTCAGATAATGTGTTCATCTTAGGAAATGTGGCTAGGGTTTAACCCCTGCACGTTCACTCTTATTTGCATACTGGGGACCACAAATCTTGCTGTCCTGCTCAGGATCCCAACTCTGTAAAACTATGTCGAATGGTTTCCGCAGAATGTCTACTGAATTTGAAGCGGACGAGTTTCAGACTGCATTCACCCTAGGAATTGTGGCTAGGGTTTAACCTCTGCACAATTAACATAACACAAGAGTAAGACGAGAACAGGCCGTTCAGCCCAACTTGCTCGTCTATTCCTACCAAAAGCAATATAATAAAAAAACATGAATTTTTTTATTGAGATTCTACCTTTGCCTGATTTTTGAGCCAGGAAAAATATTATAAAACATGTAATGCATTCTGAATACTTTGACTGGCATTGGCTTATAAAAACACTGCTTCTCCTTTGCACTCCATGAAACTTAAGTCTTCCATTTAAGTGGACTTAAAATGTTCAGCAAAAGCACCATATTTTAAACTGTCAATGACCTATCGCTAAGCCCCGCCCCTCTTCGCAGGGGGAGACAGTTTGAGAGCCAGCTCACCCACTGTAATGTAATTTTCACGGATTTAACACATTAAATACTCGTTCATTTTTGGAACCAGAGCTACGAAATCTCTTCCAAATCCGTCAACAAGGCCTGCCGTATGCACTGTAAAAATGTGTGCATGACTATTTTAAAAAAAAAACGGAGTTTTATGATTACAATTTAGCTCTGGTCCATAGCGTTAGAAGGAGCGTCTCCTTAACGCTATGTTACTTTCCAGTCTGTGCTTACTACTACTACTGACCTACTTCAGCTGACGTTTGAGTAATGAATATCTCAACATTGATCTACATTATGCTTATTCGTAATCTGTCTGTAAAAACTTTAAATGTGCTAACATTAGCCACTTAGCTGAGCCTTGTCTCCATTTACCGTGCTATAGCCACAGCCTCGTCAAACAATATGTAATGGAGCCCGGGGTATTTCATTTTGTTATTCATATGGATAAGGCAAGGCTAGTGATGTTAACACCACTGTTCTAATTATTAATTATAACGTTATATATATGGCTAACTAGCCTTGTTGGTACAAGCCTGACCGTCTTGATCCAAGGCTATGGCTAATGTTAACCAAGCCAGACTCACCTAAAGTATAATATTAACGTCAACGTTTACTAAACAATGGTTAAATCAATCGTCTAATAAACAATAAATAACTTATCTTGGAGCAAATATAGGTTTTCTTTATAACTTTCTCGACGTTTAGCTGTTTGTGTGGTCGGCAGCATAGCTTAATCCACAGCCTGCACTTTCCAAGTGCAGATTTAGGCTTCGGAAAAGGAATGAAAAAAGCTCCCTCCAAACGTTCTGGGTACCTAGAATCACTGTTGCAGGTCCCCCAGCAGCAATGTTTCACCATGGCGTTATTATAATATGAATGTTCTTGATATTAATATTGCTAATCGTCATCTGAAATAACGCTACATAACGTGGAGGTCTATGGTAGAGTTGAGCATTGTGTCTCCCCCTCTGTTATGCTAGCTGTGATTGGACCATAGCAGTTTGGGGAGGGGCTTAGCGATAGGTCTATTGTATTAATGGAGACTAAATCCATCCCAAGAGTAACACAAAAGCAGTCCTAAAATATGCCCTCCTGTCCTGCGTTTTCTCTCCTAGGCCTGACAAAGTTGGACTTAACCTGACAAACACATTCCTTGTCTTCACGGAGAATGATATTGGCGACCTTCTGAAGATCAAGCTCTCTTGGGAGGGGGCAGCCGAGTCCTGGTCCTCCATGTGGAAGACTCTGAAGTCCTCAATCTGGACCTGGTCCAGCAGCCCCACCAAGCAGATCCTGCAGGTCCGACGAATCCGGGTCAAGTGTGGAGAGACTCAGAAAAAGTGAGTGACTGGAGTGTGTTGGTCATTCAGAGGAACGCACACATGAAACACCACATGGAGCGTAGGTTAAAGAACTGGAGGGTGTATGTTGTGGATGTGATGCAGCTGCTGATGGCAACGCACAATCCAAGGCCTGGGTGAGCAAGGAAGATCAATTAACACGTCAGCCCCTTTCAAACACCCATTGTGATTGATTATTGTCAGTAATTCCGCCATCGTCTTGGCTGTGTGTCAATAATTCACCAATGGTGTTGGTTCTGTCCATAATCTGCCAATGCCAATGGCTCTTAGTAATTTGCCCATGGTGTTGGGTCTGTTGGTAATTCCCCCATGGTGTTGGGTGTAAAAAAGGGCATCATTGAAGGAGGTGAATGGTGGCTATTTATATTGCTCTCAGTGGTGTTTGTATGCAGTTTCTGCATTCTATTCTTAAGTAATTTGTATTTGTTTTGACAGGTTGGCATGTGCCTAACCTTGTGTGCCTGAGTGTTTATCCTGATTTTGAATTTTATTTATTTTAAACGCAGGTTCACATTCTGTGCTCAAGACACCGCTGCGATTGACATAGCTCCAGGGAGCGATCTGACGTTTGTAAAATGTCGTGACGGCTGGGAGGTGAAGCCAAGAAAAAGGTACCAGCTCCAGTTTCCCATCACAATGGCATTTTAATCCCAACTAAATATGTTCATTTGAGGAGAACCATTCAATATTCACTCTTGACATTTATAATTTGGTATTCAAATGCTTGTTCTTTGTGAACTTAATCAGTTTCTTATCATTTAACCAAGGAATCTAAGAAATAAGAATCATGCAATTCCCGAAGTAGCGATGAATGCAGATTTAGGGAAAATTGGTTTTCATTGTTTCAATACATAGTCTGGGGTGGTGTAGAATATTTGAAAATCGGATTGTTGAATGTGTTATGTGTCCTGTGTAATCTTGGTTCTCTCTGTTTTGCAGATTGCACTTTTAAACCTAGATTATGCACTTACCAGCAGCCAGGAGCCACTGTTACTGAGCGGGACCTGTGCAAGCACCAAGAGAGAAGCACTGAGTGCACAGTCAGGGGGGGTTGTCCAATCAGCTGCTTGATGACATGGACCTCACTGTCCAATGAGCTGCCTGATGGCAAGGGGCAGGCCATGGGCAGATTGTCACATACTCTTTAAATTATGAAGGAAGCACTGCGAGACCAAGTTAAATTACCTGCCCGGAGGCACCTTACAGAAGCATCTCAACTGCCATATTCTGTCTCGGGCATAGAAGATCTGATTGGAAACCAGACTGACCAGGCTCCCTAATGCCAAAACACATGCGTGTTTGAATGCACAGGTACTTGTTGCACATACTGGAAAATGTTGAGCTGCATACATGTGTATGGGGTATGACTGATTTGTTTCATTTTCAGGGGAGTGTATCTTGAACATTTCTCAATGTGAAAACACTGTATTATTGAAGGACAAATTAAGTCCATTGTAAATTTACATGTGTTGATTTATTTTCAGTGTACTATAATTTATTTTGTGTGCTATGATAATATGTGGGCGTGCTTGTTTATAATGTAAATACCTTTTCGGAAAATTAAACCGTTCACCTGTTTGTAATGGTTTGGCTCTGGACTTTTGCTTTGTGATTGATAATTGGGGTTCAGATGCAGTCATGGTGCGATCTATAGGGAAGCCAGGTGGAGCTTGGCTCCCCTTAAGACATCATTTGTGAAATTTTGGGTGGTCTCTTAAATATTTGACTCTTTGTTTTGCCACATTTTTACTATGCTCATTTAAATGTATTCAAAATTTCTAAACTGTGGCAATAAAAACCGCATAACAATGTTTAAGTAGTGTGACTGCCTTCAGGTTCAGGCATACAGTTATTCATAATTATGCAAACCCAGCTATGCTATTACTACTGTGACCTTTCAGATGTGGTTGTGCTTTATTACCCAAGCGTGCATGTTTATTACCCCATTTCAACTGATATTCACCGAAGAAATTAATATTCCGGCTTCTCTGTCGAGGGGCGCACAGTGGTTAGCACGGTTGCCTCATGAGAAGTAGGTTTCCGGGTTTGAGTTCTGGCCGGCCCGGATCCCCTCTGCATAGAGTTTGCATGTGATCCCCATATTCGTGTGGGTTTCCTCTGGGTACTCTGGTTTCTTCCCACAGTCCAAATACATGCTGCCCAGGGCAGGGCCGGATCATGGTCCTGTGAGGCCCCTGGGCACATGTTCATTATCACCATTGCACATACGACCGAAGGTCTCTCTAATGTTGGTGTAATTTCTCCACAGTGCCTTGGTTGACTGCCTGAGCACTCCACCGAGTACTGGACAGTGATCTTAATGTCAGTCTGACATCTGTCTTCTGAAAAACTTTTCCCCCATCTGTGTGTGGATGAAAAGCAAAATGTGTACAGTGACTGCAACATGTTAAAAAACTTGTCAGCCTCTGGGCTATTGCCGTTTAAGGTGTTAACACCAACTAAGTTAAGTGAATGCGCTGCGCAAGGCACATACTCTATCCAAGGGTTTTTTTGTTTCAGGTGAGCCTGTACCCCATTGTATTTTCCTGACATGTTGCATGCATTGTCATATGACTGACCTCTACAGTTTGAGAGGTCCAACCCAAGGCCCTCCACCATCAAAGTCACAGTCTGCTAAACTTTTACCAGTGTGGCTCTCAATTGGCTCAAAGCCCAGGAATCGCTCCACCACATTCCTGCTGCTGTTAACATACCGGAATATAAATGTCAATTGGTCCACATGTGACAGGTCTGGGGTGGAGTCAAGAATTATTGAAAAATATTTGGCATCCCGAATCTCATCTGCTATTTGGCGAGTTTTCTGATCCATTAGCTCAATGAGTTCTTCACATATTGTCGATGACAAATAGGACACTGTGCCTCTTCCTTTTCCGCCAATCTTCGGCCCATTTGGCAATATACAGTTCAGAAGTTCATTGTTGAAACTAGTCTTTCCACCAAGCGCTCTATCTCAGACTGAAGCTGGGTATTTTTCACTGCGGTTTTGGAAGGGGACTGCTCCTCTTTCAATAAGCACTGACTTAATGTCACTGGAAGTGCTTTGCCATAATGCAGGGTTCATGACCTCATAGCACCAGGAATGGCTTAGTTGCTGATTTGATTCTTGTGAACAGCCCAACTGCTTCTGAAATGCTTCTCACATTTTAAACACCAAGGGGCCTGGGGGCCCTCATATTGTAAGCGCTGAGGCCCTAGTGGTTAGCTCACGCTATAAACACCCAGGGGTCTAGTGGTCAGCTTGCACTGTGCGCACTCAGAGCTCTGGTGTTCAACTTTCTTCTGAAGTCTTGGGCCACGCACCACGCAGATAAAAATTTGCCTCCCTGGCTAACAGAATTTTTATTAATGTGCATTGTCCTTGTCAAATAAATAAGTTAAAAAAATTTAATTTGGAATGTGGTCTCATCAGCAAAAGATAGTCTCTTTTTTTTCTTCTGTTTTGCTCGCTTAGGTCAAGTAGTCAAAAATATGTCAAAAACAAGGGAGCTTATTAGCAAATTTAAGATTTACAAAACAATTGAAGTTGAATGATATTCGGTCGGTCCCCCTTTGGTCGGTAGGCCTTCTGGCAAATTTGTGTCAAACCTTTGGCATTGGTGCCGCAGGTTTGTGGCAAGCTCATATTTTCACATGTAAATTGACTGTGGGAACTGCCATTCACTTTTAGAAAAGTTTTTAGTTCAACACTACTGGCAAACTGGCAACATTTTGTGGGAAACAATTTAGTTTGTGGCAAATGCGTTACATATTAGCTGCAAGTTTGCAGCATACTATCCAGTTTTGTAAAGACCTGCATTCGGTCGGTCCTCATGAGCTCGTAAAGTCTGAAAGATATCACGCGACCAAGTATATACTAAGTGTTTGCGTTCGGGTGGTCATCGGCAACTCGTAAGTTTATCACGTGACCAATGTATGTTCGCTGAGATGTCAAGAAGCTGGACCAATGAGATTGCTCACTGCAAGTCGTAAATAATGGAAGCCAGGCATGAACTCTGCCGTTTCAATCTAACTGTTACAATCACTTAAACACATTATGATAGATAAATGAATGTTATATGGATGTATTCACCATTAACCTGGTACATTGTCAGTTGTCCACCAAGTGTTGACGGCAGGGTGAGGTCAGTGATACGTCACAACTGGTAAACCCGAGTGCCATGGAACTTGCCAGAGTTTACCACTGATATTTACGACTTTGTCGGCCATTCAAATGCAACTTTCTGGTGGTAAACGCTGAAATTTCTGGCCGAACGCATCACCAGTTCAGGTTTGTATTTGAGGAAGCAGAAAGTTGTGCCTGTGTGCTGAGCTTTTTTTTTCTGTCCGCACTGTGAACCTCCTTTGGTAAAGTGAAAATGGGTGTGGTTTGTTTTCACTCCCACACGCTTATTTTCCCAACCCATTCTGTTTCAACATGCAACATTCCAGTCATCTGCATCATTTCTAATGATTCAAGTTCATATTACACCTTCCATTGCAGTTGTAGTCCTTTGTCTGCACATTACACCTTCTCCAAAGTGTTCCTTCTCCCTAAGACCCTCTGCTACATCTTCTGCGTTGGGTACCAGAGGCAGGAATGGCATACACATTTATAATTAAGGCTTCTAAACTATAACATGCTGCATGGCCTAAACCCTGGGATTACAGGATGGTCTCTTGGGAAAAAGGCAAAATGTTCTAAAAAGGAGGGTCAGGGATGACGGAACATTCCTTAGCCCCCTCCAAAACCCCGCCCTCTCCCAGTCAGCTGATTCACATCCTTTGCCTGATTAACTATTGTATGGAAATGGCAGGTAAATGGATGAAATGTGAATGGTGAATGAACACAGAACTGGAAATTCCAGAAGAAATATTGCAGCTTGCTGCAGGGGTGAATATGTGATGTGTGCTAATATGGGTGTGTTAGTTTTTGGGTGTGTGGTTAGAAAGGGTTTTTACTTGGGGGTATATGAAGAGGGTATGAATATTGTGCTTTTAAGAGACATCTGCAGTAAAAGTCATTTTAACCCCCTGGGCTGTGTCTAGCAGAGTCATCTAATTTGTCTCAAAGCATGTATTTACAGGCTTGTAAAAATGTATTATCCCACGGGTAAGAAAAGAGTAACAATGTATATTGCCAATAGCATAAATGTATTCAGTTTTGATTCCAAATTTACTGTGCATGCACATAGAAATGCAAATGAATAAACACTGGGTTTAGGTCTAGGGCTTTATAAACTCAACAGTTCTGAAATATCCAATACAACTCAACTACAACAATTCATATAAAGAAAAATTGTGGTAATGTGAAAACTTCAACTGGACCTCAAAAACATGTGTTATACTAACAGTGTTATACTAAGGTGCAAATGCTTAATTAAATCATTGCCAAAGCTGAAGTAGCTGATGAGCTCATTGAAATCATATGACACCAACAAGCCTTTTGGAAACACATCTTGGTGGTTCTTTTCACACAAATAATGATAGTTTTGTAGCAGGCCAAGGTGCAATGCAAGTGAGTGCAATGCAAGTGAGTCCAATTATTTTAAAAGATAAATTTAACCATGGTAATAAAAAGATTGGAATTTTCCCATTTACAGTTTAAGATCCAGCCGCCCTTCTCCTCCCTGCCTGAGCTGCAGCGTGGCTGCATGAGAGAATGTGATGTGAATATTAAGTACTAAACACCCTCATCAGTGTGGATGCAAACAACAAAACTTCTGCAGGAGAAAAACCTTCAGAGGTAGACACTTCCGCTCAAACTACATTTTATATTCGGCAGATTATCCAGTTTTGCATCTTGTTGCATGTTTTTCATGCAAACATATATATATTTACAAAATACAGCATTTGATTTTGACATAAAACTGCCTCTATGAGTACAACCTGATTCCTGACATTCTCTCGACATTCTCGCTCTTCTCTCTGTGTTGTGTTTGTGCTTAACCGCAGTGTTAGGCCACATATTTCTCATGTGCAGTTTTGTAATGCTAATTAGCACTCAGTGGCTGCAATGTGGCCCTTCCCCCCTGCCCTCTGACCCCTGTGTCTAAGCCTCTCTGTGTAGGAGTAGTTTGGCACAGTAGCATTTATCACGTGAGCGTGCGGCCCCTCCCCATCTAACCCCACTCTTTTGTGTATTTGGTTGAAAGCAGTTTGCCTGTTATACAGAGATGAAGGGGAGCAGAATAGCAGGAGGAGTGTCCTTTAAAATATGAAATGCCTATATTATTCACATAACATACTGAACACAATTGCAGCTCTTTCACAACACATGGTATTTGTAGGATAAACTGGGTCAGTGGGGTGTGCTTCTGTTGTCAATGTTTTCCTGCCACTTTCGAAAAATTACATAGTCTAAGTACAAAAGTTCCACTGGAAAGGCTCATTGAAAAAATACCACCAACATACTAGAGCGATAGACAATTTGTCATCTGTGCGATCATAGTTGTGCTCATCACTGAGGCTGTGTCTGAATTAGAACCCTATCTACTGCGTTCTGTGCACTAGCATACTGTATACTGTTTGCTGCATACTGCTTAATACACAACATGAAGTATGCAAAAAAATATCCATACTATTATCAGCGAAAACCGAGAAATAAGGAGTTTTATGTACACTACTTGTACAGATAATTTCATCTACTTAAAAACTTTCTCATCTAGTGTACTCATATACTCAATAGTATGGAAGGGCGTTGATTTGGACACAGCCTCAAACTTAAATTGTATCGAACTTTGACCCTGTGGCTGGCTCAGTCATCATGACAACATTATAGAACATCCTCATCTCTAGTAAATCAATTATTTTTACCTCTAAGTGCAAATGACTCCACTTTGGCAATGTATTTTTTATCTTTTGTGTTTACACATTTTATGAGTGACGGCGTTCAATATCAAAGACTAGAAGCGATGATGGAATGTTGGTGATAATGTAACAATTTCTATTGGGCAATCATACATCACCGAACTGTAAACTTTCCTTAAAGCAGCTGTTCATTCCTTTGGAAAAGAGCGTGTTGGAATCCCTGCTGGGCATCTATAATAGTTTCTAATTTGTCATTTGCATTAAGAAGCCAGTACACACACCAAACAACATTTCCCATCATGCTTTGGACACGGTCCATTTAAAGACACCATGAAACGGAAGTTTAACTTCCGCGATATGATATACTGTATATGTAAGTGAAACAAAGCCTAATTTGGAGGATGGAGCTGAAGAAAACGGAGATAACTCAGACTATTTAATCCTTGGGGTCCGACCCTATATGTTTGAGTCTCTGCCAGCTGCCGCTGACATGGAACAGGACCCGGCTCCGCTGTCAAATATGCATCAGAAAAGCAAAACAGGGTTGTTGGTTAAAAATAAGATTGAGTATTGTAATATCATTACTGTATGTCATGCAGCCATGTTAGGCTAACGTTAGTGCATATCGCATTAAAGAGAGAAAATTCTGGGTGTTTTTATAAAACTCTATTTTACAAAACTGCATAGAGTTTACAAATACACTGCTCAAAAAAATTAAGGGAACACTTAATCATCACAGTATAACACCAAGTCAATTAAACCAAACCGTTCATGCTGGATGATGTTGCAGGCAGCATAACATTCGTCACGGCGTCTCCAGACTCTTTCACGTCTGTCACATGTGCTCAGTGTGAACCTGCTCTCATCTGTGAAGAAAACGGGGCGCCAATGGCGAACCTGCCAATTCTGGTGTTCTCTAGCATATGCCAATCGAGCTGCATGGTGCTGGGCACACGAGTAGCCTGATGGAGGTCATTTTGTATGGCTCTGGCAGTGCTCCTCCTGTTCTTACACAAAGGAGCAGATACCGGTCCTGCCGCTGGGTATTTGCCCTTCTACGGCCCTGTCCAGCTCTTCTCGTGTAATTGCCCGTCTACCGGTATCTCCTCCACGCTCTTGAGACTGTGCTGGTAGACACAACAAACCTTCTTGCGACGGCACGTATGGATGTGCTATCCTGGAGGAGCTGGACTACCTGTGCAACCTGAATGGGCTGCAGGTACTGCCTCATGCTACCAGTAGTGACAAGGGCACTAGCTAAATGCAAAACTAGAGAAAAATCAGTCAGGAAGGATAAGGAGAGAGAAATGTGGCCACCACCTGCAAAACCATTTACTTTTTGGGGGTTGTCTTGCTGTTGCCTCTCCTGTCCATCTGTTGACACTTTCATTTGCACCAAAGCAGGTGAAATGGATTCAAAATTGTTTATGCTTCCTAACTGGACAGATCAATATCCCAGAAGTTAAATTGACTTGGTGTTATATGTGACTTGGTGTTGATTAAGTGTTCCCTTAATTTTTTTGAGCAGTGTAATATCGACGGGATAAAAAACGTACCTATGGTAAAAGTTAGCTACTTACGTTAGGTGATGAGTGACCATTTACCAACGGTGTAAATGGATGGGGTAGCCATATCCTTTAGTGACAACACATTTCTTGTGTTCCGAGAAATTCATGAAGTCCTCTGTAAAATGCTTGGCACACAACTGGGAACTGTCACCCATACCGGATTCCTCAAAGTGGAGCGATCACAACCAAGGGGTTTTGGGGGAAGGGAATAATGATTGCAGGGGGGAACAACCAAGCACACAACGCCAAACCATTTTCGTTAAACTAGACTAATATACGCTCAAAATTGCAAGTAGCAATGTCACAAATTTTCTGACATTAATTCTCAGCCAACTGATAAACAGAACCAGTTTGAGGGAGTATATTTTATAGATGCAGCTTATTGTAACAACAGTTTCCCATTAGAATGATACCCATTTGTTTTCGTAATGTTCTCATAATTAATATTTTCTAGATCAGAAAAGTGGTAACCTTTAATGTGGTAACTTGCATTTAAGTTTTCAAAAAAAAAGTATAATCATAGTGTTTAATGGTGAAAAACTACTCCAGAACCACCCAAAAGTCTTCTGTATGTCATTATGTATCAATATTCACTCCAAAAACAAATGATTTTAGTATAACGTTAGCCTTTAAAATGTGTTCTAAATGTATCTTCAATATAAATGTTTGTTTTAACGTGTTTTACAAAATTGTCTGGTATAAAATCATGCTTGTTCTGTAGTGTCTAACTGCATTTATGTGATATAAAAAAAAAATCTTAAAATGGTCTGGCATGCTGTAACACCTTTGAAAAATGGTATTGCTTAATATGCGGCATCATATACTATATGACTATATGCAGAAATATGTACCGTGTGACTATATGCAGAGACATGTTCTGTATGCAGGTGCTTGTATAGCTCACTGTTAACAGTATTGAGCAACATCTCACTGTAGCATAGCCTGGGAAATATTGCACCCAGGTTGTGCTACGTACCACTAAATCACACTGAATGCTTCCACAACCTCCAGGCCTCATGTATCTCTCAGTGGCTACTGTCAAAGAACATAATGTGACCAAAGTATGCCTGTGATTAGATCACTGTACATTTTATATCAACAGACTGTTCTGCTACAGACAGGGCAGGTTGGGATGGTGAGAGTGGCTGGGTTGTGAAGGGTGTGGGGGTGGTTTGGGGCACATTGTGTCTGTGTGTGTGTGTGGGGGGGTAAGTTTATATTGTGGGTAGATTTACAGCAGGTGGCATTTCAAATTTTTACAGCAATGGGCTGAGCACTCCAATGACTATAGCTTGGTTTATGCTTTGCCAGCACTCACATGTTTAGCCCGCTAATGGCTGGTGATTCATCTTTCTGTTTGTATTTTCAATCTACACAGCAGTCAGTCTGTTCAAAGCTGTATCTCATATGGCCACACACATGGAGACGCATTGTTGTTGGCTTTCGGAAAACAAATGAACGATAAATTGCGGGTTTGATTCACGGCTGGGGCACTGCAGTTGTGCTCTTGAGGTGCTTAACCTGAATGCATCAGTAAATGAATGGATTGTATGTAAAACTGTAAAAAATGTCATCTGTTTTAATCACTCCGGAAAAGAGTGCCTGTTACACGTGGAAATAGAATGCAAAACAGTTTTACTGTGCAGTGTGCACATACAAGGTCATTAGTGCTGAAACTAATGAACTGCATAATCTTCAGATTTGAGTTCAAAGTTCGGTGTTGTTTGCCATGTACTTACAAATATGTACATATGTTTAATAATTAATAAACAACTAATATGTAATATATATGCGATTCATATTTTTGGCCAAAATAGCGTTTGTCTGTGCTGTTATTCAGCAAACACAGAGAGGAGAGGCCGAGGCTTCAAAGCCAGACGCTAAAGGCTAAGGTATATGGCTCTCTGGAGCACTGTTCTGTGTTTGACTTGGAAGAAGTGTGATGCTGCTGTTCAGAATACCACAGGTTATCCATACCTAAAGACGCTGGCATACGTGATGTCACATGTTAGCAGAAGTCCTCTGTCAGCTGAAAGTGTCACAAAACTAGGCTCATTGTCGCCACGGAAACAGTGACGCAGTCTCAAGTCATGCCCAGCATAACTCAATGCGTTCCTTTTGTTTCTTGTCCACATAACATAGTATCATGTGACATATGACAGGTGTGTGGCCAGTAAGATATACTGACATCTGTCAACTGGCAACAGTGACAATCCGGTGACCTCAGAATCTTGCCCAATACACATTACAATCATTAACAAAATAGTTTTACATGCTAACTTGTATAACTTTCCTACTACTGAGACCTTCAAAATGCTTTGAAGTTTTATTTCTTGTCATTGTATAGAGTAATTGTTTCTGCATTACGCAAATATAAATGATTTGAAGGAATAGGTGAGTTTCTGTCCCAACAGATTTCTACAAAATATACGTTGTTTGAGTCTTTGTTCTGTGATGATGTAAAATGTCCAGTGTATAGTTAAATCAGATTATTTTCTGCATGTGAGTGCTGTGGTGGGAGCGTTGGTCCTTGTATGATGCAAGCGTATAAAGGTTACTGCATACAGCTGTAAATAAATACAGTTAATCTCTCACATGATTTACACTGTCGGTAAATAAACAAGTCGACAAGGCGTATAGTCACACACACGTTCTACCGTTTACAGCTCCCTCAGTGTCATCAGGGCAAACAAAGCTCACACAACTCTCTGTCTATATGTGTGTGCACGTGTGTGGGAGTGCACGCGCATGTATATATTTGTACATGCATGTATATATTTGTGTTTGTATGTACGTTTGTACATGCATGTTTGTGATTGCAATGTGTGCATGTTTGTGTGTGTTGTATGTGTGTGTACATGTGTGCAACTGTTTGTACATGTGCATGTGTACATGTTTTTACATGTGTGAATGCATATGTGTGTATGGTTTTACATATTTGTGTCCATGCATATGTGTCTGTGAGCATTGTATATGTTTGTATTGGACCTGTAAGGCTGAAGCTTTGTTTTCTTCCAGGGAAGTACTTGAATACTCTGCCGGTCTTCTGTGATAAATAGTGTTTTGTAACATTTATTCCACTCAGGGTATGAACTGGAAATCACTATAGTTTCATTATAACTGTAGAAGAAGAAGTCCCAGCAAATGGAAATCCCCAAAGCAGTTTTACATACAGTACACAGCAGGTTTCTCATCACTGAGCAGGAAAAGAGGGGTATATTTTGCTGAGCTTTTTTTGATTAACTAATATTTACAGTAAAATGCTTATTTATTTTTAATTTTCGTAATCCCACCACCACCTCCCCATCATTGGAGGTCTGAACTTTATTCTATCAATCAATTATTTTTTTCTTCTTCTTCTTGTCCTATTATTATTTAAGTTGAATATACATTTGGGGAGAGCACAGAACATGTAACAAGACACAAAAAACTGCATATATAGACATATGGACATTAAAGTTAACACAATCAAAACAAAACAAACCAAAAAAAAATAAACCGCAACAAAACCCAACACCACAAAATTGCAAAATGGTTATTGCAATTAGAGGAATACAGCACTGCTGTCACATAAGAGGCAATCACCTGTGAATGGATGAGCAGTTTAAGTGGTCTGAACAGCACCCATCTGTAACTCGCCCACTTCGACAGAGTAACTCACTTTGCTTCTGAGGTTATAACATCAGATTGAAGGAACAATGTGTGCCACTGTGGCAGAGAGTGACAGCAGTTTTGTAGCTTCTCACCGCAGTCTGAATTTGAGGCAGACAGGATCCAATATGACCACATAAAAATTTAAACTTTTATAATAGAATGCATACCCTAAACGATCTAATTATGTGTTGACTAATGCGACTAAGTAGTTAAAATCAAAATGAGATTTGGATCTGCAATGCTCTGATAAACACAAAATAAATACCTGAGAGTCACAAAGCAGATCGAGTCACAGATGAGTCACAGATGCATTTTGGGTATTTTTACCCTCGCAATGAATGTTTGTATTTTATTTTCTATGGCATTAGAATTTTCAGGAGGTAAATTTACAGCAATAGTTTCGGACCCTGTGCAAGTGCAGGAGAAACCAAACTGGAGTCCAGAGTCAGTGTGCAGGCCAGAGTCAGTGAGCAGGCTGGAGTCAGTGTGCAAGCCGGAGTCAGTGTGCAGGCTGAAGTCAGTGTGCAAGCCGGAGTCAGTGTGCAGCCCTGAGTCAGTGTGCAGGCCAGAGTCAGTGTGCAGGCCAGAGTCACTGAGTGGGCCAGAGTCAGTGTGCAGGCTGGAGTCAGTGAAAAGGCCAGAGTCAGTGTGCAAACATCTGAATCAGTGTACAAGCTGGAGTCAGTGTGCAGGCCGGAGTCGGCTGGAGTCAGTGTGCTAGTCTGAGTCAGACTCAGAGTCAGTGAGCAGGCTGGAGTCAGTGAACAGGCCAGAGTCAGTGTGCAAACATCTAAATCAGTGTACAAGCTGGAGTCAGTGTGCAGGCCGGAGTTGGCTGGAGTCAGTGTGCTAGTCTGAGTCAGACTCAGAGTCAGTGAGCAGGCCAGAGTCAGTGTGCAGGCCAGAGTCAGTGTGCAGGCCTGAGTCAGTGTGCAGGCTGGAGTCAGTGAGCAGGTTGGAGTCAGTGTGCAAACATTTGATTCTAACCCTAACCCGAACAATGATCACGGTTGACATTTTTGAAAAGTAAAACTAAACCAACAACACAGCTTTAGTGTGAGAACTCGTGCTATTCTGTAAAAAAACATGACACAGTATGGCTTTAATCCTGTAGCATGTGACTGGCTCTGTGAGAGGCCCCACCTGCTCAGGCCCAAGGGCCAGGTTTCCACACAAATAAGACTTAATCTTAAACCCTGTGCTCTATAACCGCAACTATAACCGCGATCTCTACCTCTAATCTGAAACTATAACCCTAACATCTATCTGTAACCCTAACCTTAAACTATAACTCAAACCCTAAACTGTAGTCATAACCTCTACTCATATTACTTAACCTGAAACCATGTCCGCTTGCCTGTAACCTCTAACCCCTATGTTGTAAATCTACCCCAAAATGTATGGTACCTGACCCTTACTCTGACCTTAATGTATTTTCTCTCCCAAACAGTATGCCCTTACATTTCTATTTCATTGCAGAATGCACCATCTAACACTCATAAACTGAACTTTCACATTAAACTGATAGTGGAATTTGCATCAGAAAAAAATTAGCTCTACAAAAGCCATCATTCTTTTGGCTCCACACAGTGATTACAGTAGCTTTTAAATCACAGCTATTTAAAAAAAGACGCTTTTAAGCAGCTCAGTACGAAGCAGTGTAGTTCTGGGCTTCTGTGTACTCCTCTCTCACTGCCTGAGTCCAGAGGGGGAAGAGCACAATGTGCTTCATACAAAGCAGCAGTTGTGTGCGTGTGTGTTCAGTAGAACAATGTCAGATACTCAGAGTTTACATGCTGACCTATGGAAACTATTTAAATTCAAACCATTTTAAAAATGTGAGACTTTCTCATGGGAAACTCTGAAAACAAAAATAGGAACGTGAGAAAAATGTGTAGTCACAAAAAATGCTAATCTTGAGTGAAACGTGCCTTAATTATCATGTGTGAATATACAGTTCAAGTAGTAGGTAAACCGCTATGTGATTAGTCACATTCTCACTAAACAACATGGTATCACCCGTACTCATGACATAGCGACGCTTCTGCCCAACGCTTCTGCCTGACGCAAAAGGCCTCCTTCTGCATCTAAAGGATGACGCCGTAGGCTGCTGCCCAAGCGTCACTTTATAACGCCTTGGGCATGAGACCAGCCTGCACTAAAAGGTGTTTGTGTGTAGATTTCTTGATACATATATACTGTCATGTGAGGGGTTCAGGTGTAACAGAATTGATGGATTTCTGTATCTTGTCTTGTGACATATTTTATGTTTTTCGGGATAAGAGGTTCTGTAGTTTATTCTTGTCACATACTGTATATCCTCAGTGACTTTATAATGAGGACTACCTGTCATTCTTATCATGGGAAATTTGCATGGCACATTTTACACAAATTGTCAACAGCTAGCTTTAATGTTAATTTCCACATTAAAAAATTGCCATTTGTTTGAGGAACATAAATGGTTCCTCAGTCACAAAATAGCATGACAGAATTGTACATCTGCAGTGTAGAGTTCTTCAAAGCACTGCAGCACTTTGTCTAACTCTCATTCTGAACCCTTGGCCCTTGTATTACTGTTTCACAAAGGCCTGTACTGTGAAGAAATGTCCATAAAGTGAATATGTGGTTGATATTCAGTTGATCTGTTTCAGTTTTCTAGTTGGTCAGTTTTGCTTGATACCCTGACTGCTTTATTTATTAGTAGAAACTTGTCCAAAGTGGCTTACTATGACAACATGTGAGAATACACAAAGTGAAAATTGTAAGAGCCGCAAGACGAAGGGCAGAGAAAACATGATCACAGAAAAAATAATAATTTAAACGTGGAATAAAAATAAATGAAATAATATATACTTGCCAACTCTTCTAAACTGGGAACACCTCCTACAAAAATAAAGTGTTTGTTTTCACCATAAAATGCAGCAGTGCTGCTGGCGTGCAACCTGGCCGGAACAAAGATGCAGCGGTTAGGCCCCGCCCACTTCCGCTAAGTGTTATTCAACAAGAAAAACCAGTCAGATTCCCACTGGCCAGTCACACATCCGCTTAGTAAAATTCTGCCTCTTCTGCATCAAATATCAGTTTATCTGCTCTAAAATCCAAATGTTTGATATGGTTTATCACATGAATTATTTGAATTTATTTAACATGCTGTCACAGTGTAGAAATACACATAATGGTATGCATTGAATAAGGGTGGCACTACAAGCCCATATTAACTCCCTGAAAGACCATGTTTAGATGCTCACCAGTGTAATTAAAGTAGGAGTTATAATTTTTCACTGAATAACAGAATCATGTATCTCTGTGCTGCAATGCACTGTACTGTGGGGCAGTATGGCATACGTCTCACCAAGCTCACCATAGTCATTCCATGCCGCTTATGAAATATGAAACATATGGAATGTCAGATTGAAGAGGTCTCAGTTAATACAGGACATTTAAATGGAGAAAGAGCATAATATGTCATTCCCAGGGCGCCAACATGCTGTGTTTCATTACTGCTGTTCAAATACCTGCCATTAATAAGCCCACAGCCCCCAGGGGACTGGGAAGCCTGCTAAAAAAACACATTTCTGCATTTTCTGATGTTTAGGCTGCATTTCATTTGTGTCTGTGTCTGGTGCAGAGTTTGATATGTAATATGTAAGGTGAACATATTCTGTGTATAACTGTAATTAATCAAATAATTTCGGTGAGAAATATGCCAGTGCACATGCCAGAAATGAAACTCAATGAACACTGACAAATGCACAAGAAAAAAACTTTCTGCCTGTGGGTGTTAAATTACTCACATGAAATAGTATTTCAAACAGCTTAGATGATAAAACAGTTTTGATTGGCTTAGGGGGACTGCCTGATTCTGTGTTGCCTCTGATTGGCTGACAGACATATGGCCTCACCTTAAAGAGGGTTACTAAAGTTCAGTGACATTCCAAGTGGGGTATGTGGTTTTGGTAACACACTCATTTCGTTGGTATAGAGATTTTGCCGGAAGAAACATGTGTTCTCTTCTCGCTTGTGGCTGGCAGTTAAACAAGAATGGAAAATCTCCAGCTTAAAAAAAATGTCCAGGTTATCGGTATGCTGAACAGAATTTTATCCTGTCTGAAATATTTCCACAAAGTTAATCAGGAACGATGTGCTTGCATCATTCTAACATAAAAACCACAGTTGTGAAAACAATGAATGTGTGCCGAGTAGAATTACAATGAACTCAGCAGAGTTAGAGTGAGCTGAGCAGAGTTACAGTGAGCTCAGCAGAGTTACAGTGAGCTGAACAGAGTTACAGTAAGCTGAGCAGATTTACAGTGAGCTGAGCAGAAATACAGTGAGCTGAGCAGAGTTTCAGTGAGCTGGGCAGAGTTACAGTGAGCTGAAAAGAGTTACAGTAAGCTGAGTAGATTTACAGTGCGCTGAGCAGAATTACAGTGAGCTAGGCAGTGTTACAGGGAGCTGGGAAGAGTAGCAGTGATCTGCACAGTTACAGTGAGCTGAGAAGAGTTACAGTGAGCTGGGCAGAGTTGCAGTGAGCTGGACAGTTACCGTGAGCTGAGCAGAGTTACAGTGAGCTGAAAAGAGTTACAGTAAGCTGAGTAGATTTACAGTGAGCTGAGCAGAATTACAGTGAGCTAGGCAGAGTTACAGTGAGCTGGGAAGAGTTGCAGTGAGCTGGACAGTGACAGTGAGCTGAGCAGAGATACAGTGAGCTGAGCAGAGTTGCAGTGAGCTGGACAGTGACAGTGAGCTGAGCAGAGTTTCGGTGAGCTGGGCAGAGTTACAGTGAGCTGAGCAGAGGTACAGTAAGCTGAGCAGATTTACAGTGAGCTGAGCAGAATTACAGTGAGCTAGGCAGAGTTACAGTGAGTTGGGAAGAGTTGCAGTGAGCTGGACAGTTACAGTGAGCTCAGCAGAGTTACAGTGAGCTGGGCAGAAGTACAGTGAGTTGGGCAGTTACAGGGAGCTGAGCAGAGTTACAGTGAGCTCAGCAGAGTTACAGTGGACTGAGCAGATTTACAGTGAGTTGGGCAGTTACAGTGAGCTGGGCAGAGTTACAGTGAGCTGAGCAGTTACAGTGAGTTGAGCAGAGTTACAGTGAGCTGGGCAGTTACAGTGAGCTGGGTGGTTACTGTGAGCTGGGTGGTTACTGTGAGCTGGGTGGTTACAGTGAGCTGAGCAGAGTTACAGCGAGCTGGGCAGTTACAGTGAGCTGAGCAGAGTTACAATGAGCTGAGCAAAGTTACAGTGAGCTGAGCAGTGGTACAGTGAGCTGAGCAGAGTTACAGTGAGCTGGGCAGAGTTACAGTGAGCTGAGCAGTTACAGTGAGATCAGCAGAGTTACAGTGAGCTGGGCAGAGTTACAGTGCGCTGGGCAGTTACAGTGAGATGAGCAGAGTTACAGTGAGCTAGGCAGAGGTACAGTGAGCAGAGCAGTTACAGTGAGATCAGCAGATTTACAGTGAGCTGAGCAGAGTTACAGTGGGCTGGGCAGTTACAGTGAGATCAGCAGAGTTATCGTGAGCTGAGCAGAGGTACAGTGAGCAGAGCAGATTTACAGTGAGCTGAGCAGAATTACAGTGAGCTAGGCAGAGTTACAGTGAGTTGGGAAGAGTTGCAGTGAGCTGGACAGTTACAGTGAGCTGAGCAGAGTTACAGTGAGCTGAACAGAGGTACAGTAAGCTGAGCAGATTTACAGTGAGCTGAGCAGAATTACAGTGAGCTAGGCAGAGTTACAGTGAGTTGGGAAGAGTTGCAGTGAGCTACACAGTTACAGTGAGCTCAGCAGAGTTACAGTGAGCTGGGCAGAAGTACAGTGAGTTGGGCAGTTACAGGGAGCTGAGCAGAGTTACAGTGAGCTCAGCAGAGATACAGTGTGCAAGGCAGAGGTACAGTGAGCTGAGCAGATTTACAGTGAGTTGGGCAGTTACAGTGAGCTGGACAGAGTTACAGTGAGCTGAGCAGTTACAGTGAGCGGAGCAGAGTTACAGTGAGCTCAGCAGAGTTACAGTGGACTGAGCAGATTTACAGTGAGTTGGGCAGTTACAGTGAGCTTGGCAGAGTTACAGTGAGCTGAGCAGTTACAGTGAGTTGAGCAGAGTTACAGTGAGCTGGGCAGTTACAGTGAGCTCGGTGGTTACTGTGAGCTGGGTGGTTACTGTGAGCTGGGTGGTTACAGTGAGCTGAGCAGAGTTACAGCGAGCTGGGCAGTTACAGTGAGCTGAGCAGAGTTACAATGAGCTGAGCAAAGTTACAGTGAGCTGAGCAGTGGTACAATGAGCTGAGCAGAGTTACAGTGAGCTGGGCAGAGTTACAGTGAGCTGAGCAGTTACAGTGAGATCAGCAGAGTTACAGTGAGCTGGGCAGAGTTACAGTGCGCTGGGCAGTTACAGTGAGCTGAGCAGAGTTACAGTGAGCTGGGCAGAGTTACAGTGAGCTGAGCAGTTACAGTGAGATCAGCAGAGTTACAGTGAGCTGGGCAGAGTTACAGTGCGCTGGGCAGTTACAGTGAGATGAGCAGAGTTACAGTGAGCTAGGCAGAGGTACAGTGAGCAGAGCAGTTACAGTGAGATCAGCAGAGTTATCGTGAGCTGAGCAGAGATACAGTGAGCTCAGCAGAGTTACAGTGAGCTGGGCAGAAGTATCGTGAGTTGGGAAGTTACAGGGAGCTGAGCAGAGTTACAGTGAGCTCAGCAGAGTTACAGTGAGCTGAGCAGAATTACAATGAGCTCCGCAGAGATACAGTGTGCAAGGCAGAGGTACAGTGAGCTGAGCAGATTTACAGTGAGTTGGGCAGTTACAGTGAGCTGGGCAGAGTTACAGTGAGCTGAGCAGTTATATTGAGTTGGGCAGAGTTACAGTGAGCTGGGCAGTTACAGTGAGCTGGGTGGTTACTGTGAGCTGGGCGGTTACAGTGAGCTGAGCAGAATTACAGTGAGCTCAGCAGAGTTACAGTGAGCTGGGCAGAATTTCAGTGAGTTGGGCAGTTACAGTGAGCTGGGCGATTAAAGTGAGCTGAGCAGAATTGCAGTGAGCAGGGCAGGTACAGTGAGCTGAGCAGAGTTACAGTGAGCTGGGAAGAGTTACAGTATGCTAGGCAGAAGTACAGTAAGCAGAGCAGATTTACAGAAAGTTGGGCAGTTACAGTGAGCTGGGCAGAGTTACAGTGAGCTGAGCAGAGTTACAGTGAGCTGGGAAGAGTTACAGTATGCTAGGCAGAAGTACAGTAAGCAGAGCAGATTGACAGAAAGTTGGGCAGTTACAGTGAGCTGGGCAGAGTTACAGTGAGCTGAGCAGTTATAGTGAGCTGAGCAGAGTTACAGTGAGCTGGGCAGGTACAGTGAGCTGGGCGGTTACAGTGACCCGAGAAGAGTTACAGCGAGCTAGGCAATTACAATGAGCTGAGTAGAGTTACAGTGAGCTGAGCAGCGATAAAATGAGCTGGACAGTTACAGTAAGCTGAGCAGAGTTACAGTGTACTGGGCGGTTACAGTGACCTGAGAAGAGTTAAAGTCAGCTAATGAGAGTTACAGTGAGCTGAGCAGAGTTACAGTGAGCTGGGAAGAGTTACAGTATGCTAGGCAGAAGTACAGTAAGCAGAGCAGATTGACAGAAAGTTGGGCAGTTACAGTGAGCTGGGCAGAGTTACAGTGAGCTGAGCAGTTATAGTGAGCTGAGCAGAGTTACAGTGAGCTGGGCAGGTACAGTGAGCTGGGCGGTTACAGTGACCCGAGAAGAGTTACAGCGAGCTAGGCAATTACAATGAGCTGAGTAGAGTTACAGTGAGCTGAGCAGCGATAAAATGAGCTGGACAGTTACAGTAAGCTGAGCAGAGTTACAGTGTACTGGGCGGTTACAGTGACCTGAGAAGAGTTAAAGTCAGCTAATGAGAGTTACAGTGAGCTGAGCAGAGTTACCGTGAGCTGAGCAGAGTTACAGTGAGCTGGGCAGAGTTACAGTGAGCGGAGCAGAGTTGCAGTGGGCTGGGAAGTTACAGTGAGATCAGCAGAATTACAGTGAGCTGCGCAGAGTTACAGTGAGATAAGCAGACAGTGAGCTGAGCAGAGTTACAGTGGGCTGGGCAGTTACAGTGAGATCAGCAGAGATACAGTGAGCTGAGCAGAATTACAGTGAGCTCCGCAAAGTTACAGTGAGCTAGGCAGAGGTACAGTGAGCAGAGCAGTTACAAAGAGATCAGCAGATTTACAGTGAGCTGGGCAGAGTTACAGTAAGATCAGCAGATTTACAGTGAGCTGGGAAGATTTACAGTGAGCAGAGCTGTTACAGTGAGCTGAGCAGAGTTACAGCGAGCTGAGCAAAGTTACAGTGAGCTGAGCAGAATTACAGTGAGCTCCGCAAAGTTACAGTGAGCTAGGCAGAGGTACAGTGAGCAGAGCAGTTACAAAGAGATCAGCAGATTTACAGTGAGCTGGGCAGAGTTACAGTAAGATCAGCAGATTTACAGTGAGCTGGGAAGATTTACAGTGAGCAGAGCTGTTACAGTGAGCTGAGCAGAGTTACAGCGAGCTGAGCAAAGTTACAGTGAGCTGAGCAGTGGTACAGTGAGCTGAGCAGAGTTACAGTGAGCTGGGCAGAGTTACAGTGAGCTGAGCAGTTACAGTGAGATCAGCATAGTTACAGTGGGCTGGGCAGTTACAGTGAGATGAGCAGAGTTACAGTGAGCTAGGCAGAGGTACAGTGAGCAGAGCAGTTACAGTGAGATCAGCAGATTTACAGTCAGCTGAGCAGAGTTACAGTGAGCTGGGCAGACTTACAGTGAGATCAGCAGATTTACAGTGAGGTGAGCAGTTACAGTGAGATCAGCAGAGTTATAGTGAGCTGAGCAGAGTTACAGTGAGCTCAGCAGAGCTACAGTGAGCTGGGCAGAAGTACAGTGAGTTGGGAAGTTACAGGGAGGTGAGCAGAGTTACAGTGAGCTGAGCAGAATCACAATGAGTTCCACAGAGATACAGTGTGCAAGGCAGAGGTACAGTGAGCTGAGCAGATTTTCAGTGAGTTGGGCAGTTACAGTGAGCTGGGCAGAGTTACAGTGAGCTGAGCAGTTACAGTGACTTGAGCAGAGTTACAATGAGCTGGGCAGTTACAGTGAGCTGGGTGGTTACTGTGAGCTGGGCGGTTACAGTGAGCTGAGCAGAGTTACAGTGAGCTGGGAAGAGTTACAGTATGCTAGGCAGAAGTACAGTAAGCAGAGCAGATTTACAGAAAGTTGGGCAGTTACAGTGAGCTGGGCAGAGTTACAGTGAGTTGAGCAGAGTTACAGTGAGCTGGGAAGAGTTACAGTATGCTAGGCAGAAGTACAGTAAGCAGAGCAGATTTACAGAAAGTTGGGCAGTTACAGTGAGCTGGGCAGAGTTACAGTGAGCTGAGCAGTTATAGTGAGCTGAGCAGAGTTACAGTGAGCTGGGCAGGTACAGTGAGCTGGGCGGTTACAGTGACCCGAGAAGAGTTACAGCGAGCTAGGCAATTACAGTGAGCTGAGTAGAGTTACAGTGAGCTGATCAGCGATAAAATGAGCTGGACAGTTACAGTAAGCTGAGCAGAGTTACAGTGTACTGGGCGGTTACAGTGACCTGAGAAGAGTTAAAGTCAGCTAATGAGAGTTACAGTGAGCTTGGCAGAGTTACAGTGAGCGGAGCAGAGTTACAGTGAGCTGGGCAGAAGTACAGTGAGTTGGGAAGTTACAGGGAGGTGAGCAGAGTTACAGTGAGCTGAGCAGAGTTACAGTGAGCTCAGCAGAGGTACAATGAGATGGGAAGAGGTACAGTGAGCTGAGCAGAATTACAATGAGTTCCACAGAGATACAGTGTGCATGGCAGAGGTACAGTGAGCTGAGCAGATTTACAGTGAGTTGGGCAGTTACAGTGAGCTGGGCAGAGTTACAGTGAGCTGAGCAGTTACAGTGACTTGAGCAGAGTTACAATGAGCTGGGCAGTTACAGTGAGCTGGGTGGTTACTGTGAGCTGGGCGGTTACAGTGAGCTGAGCAGAGTTACAGCGAGCTGGGCAGTTACAGTGAGCTGAGCAGAGTTACAATGAGCTGAGCAAAGTTACAGTGAGCTGAGCAGTGGTACAGTGAGCTGAGGAGAGTTACAGTGAACTGGGCAGAGTTACAGTGAGCTGAGCAGTTACAGTGAGATCAGCAGAGTTACAGTGAGCTGGGCAGAGTTACAGTGGGCTGGGCAGTTACAGTGAGATCAGCAGAGTTACAGTGGGCTGGGCAGTTACAGTGAGATCAGCAGAGTTATAGTGAGCTAGGCAGAGGTACAGTGAGCAGAGCAGTTACAGTGAGATCAGCAGATTTACAGTGAGCAGAGCAGTTACAGTGAGCTGAGCAGAGTTACAGTGAGCTAAGCAATTACAGTGAGCTGGGCAGAGTTACAGTAAGATCAGCAGATTTACAGTGAGCTGAGCAGAGTTACAATGAGCTGAGCAAAGTTACAGTGAGCTGAGCAGTGGTACAGTGAGTTGAGCAGATACAGTGAGATCAGCAGATTTACAGTGAGCTGAGCAGATTTACAGTGGGCTGAGCAAAATTACAGTGACCAGCGCAGTTACAGTTTGCTGAGCAGAGTTACAGTGAGTTGGGCATTTCGAGTGAGCTGAGCAGAGTTACAGTGATTTGGGCAGTTATAGTGAGCTGGGCGGTTACAGTGAGCAGAAAAAATTTACAGTGAGCTGGGCAGCGTTACAGTGAGCTGAGCAGAGTTACAGTGAGCTGGGCAGAGTTACAGTGAGCTGGGCAGAGTTACAATGAGATGAGCAAAATTACAGTGAGCTCTGCAAAGTTACAGTGACCTAGGCAGAGGTAGAGTGAGCTGAGCAGTTACAGTGAGATCAGCAGATTTACAGTGGGTTGAGCAAAATTACAGTGACCTGCGCAGTTACAGTTTGCTGAGCAGAGTTACAGTGAGCTGGGCATTTAGAGTGAGCGGAGCATAGTTACAGTGAGTTATGCAGTTATCGTGAGCTGGGCGGTTACAGTGAGCAGATAAAATTTACAGTGAGCTGGGCAGCGTTACAGTGAGCTGAGCAGAGTTACAGTGAGGTGGGCAGTTACAGTGAGGTGAGCAGATTTACAGCGAGCTGGGCAGAGTTGCAGTGAGCTGAGCAGCATTACAGTGTGCTCAGCAGAAATACAGTGAGCTGGGCAGAGGTAAAGTGAGCTGAGCAGAGTTACAGTGAGCTGAGCAGAGTTATTGTGACCTGGGCATTTACAGTGAACTGGGCGGTTACAGTGAGCTTGGCGTTTTCAGTGAGCTGAACAGAGTTACAGTGAGCTGATTGGATTTACAGTGAGCTGAGCAGATTTAAAGTGAGCTGGGAAGAATTACAGTGAGCTCAGCAGAGTTACATTGAGCTGGGCAGAGGTACAGTAAGCTGAGCAGATTTACAGTGAGTTGAGCAGTTTCAGTGAGCTGGGCAGAGTTGCAGTGAGCTGGGTTGTTACAGTGAGCTGAGCAGAATTACAGTGATCTCAGCAGAGTTACAGTGAGCGGGGCAGAGGTACAGTGAGCTGAGCAGATTTAAAGAGAGTTGGGCAGTTACAGTGAGCTAATGAGAGTTACAGTGTGAAGAGCAGAATTACAGTGGACTGAGCAAAATTACAGTGACCAACGCAGTTACAGTGATCAGAGCAGAGTTACAGTGAGCTGGGCAGTTACAGTGAGCAGAGAATAGTTACAGTGAGTTGGGCAGTTATAGTGAGCTGGGCGGTTACAGTGAGCTGAGAAAATGTACAGTGAGCTGGGCAGTTACAGTGAGCTGAGCAGAGTTACAGTGAGCTGGGCAGAGTTACAGTGAGCTGAGCAGAGTAACAATAAGCTGGGCGGTTTCAGTGAGCTGAACAAAGTTACAGTGAGCTGACGAAAGGTACAGTGAGCTGAGCAGAGTCACAGTGACCTGGGCAGAGTTGCAGTGAGCTGGACAGTTACAGTAAGCTGAGAAGAATTACAGTGAGCTCAGCAGAAATACAGTGAGCTGGGCAGAGGTACAGTGAGCTGAACAGATTTACAGTGGGCTGAGCAAAATTACAGTGACCTGCGCAGTTACAGTTTGCTGAGCAGAGTTACAGTGAGCTGGGCATTTAGAGTGAGCTGGGCAGAGTTACAGTGAGTTGGGCAGTTATAGTGAGCTGGGCGGTTACAGTGAGCAGATAAAATTTACAGTGAGCAGATAAGATTTACAGTGAGCTGAGCAGAGTTACAGTGAGGTGGGCAGTTACAGTGAGCTGTCCGGTTACAGTGAGGTGAGCAGATTTACAGTGAGCTGGGCAGAGTTACAGTGAGCTGAGCAGCATTACAATGAGCTCAGCAGAAATACAGTGAGCTGGGCAGAGGTAAAGTGAGCTGAGCAGATTTACAGTGAGCTGAGCAACGTTACAGTGAGCTGGGCGGTTACAGTGAGCTGAGCAGAGTTACAGTGAGCTGAAGAAAGTTACAATGAGAAGGGCAGAGTTACAGTGAGCTGAGCAGAGTTACTGTGAGCTGGGCATTTACAGTGAGCTGGCCGGCTACAGTGAGCTGGGCAGAGTTACAATGAGCTGAGCAGATTTACAGTGAGCTGGGCAGAACTACAGTGAGATGAGCAGATTTTCAGTGAGCTGAGCTGAGTTACAGTGAGCTGAGCAAAGTTACAGTGAGCTGTGCAGAGTTCCAGTGAGCTGGACAGTTACAAAGAGCTGAGCAGAATTACAGTGAGCTAATCAGAGTTACAGTAAGCTGGGCAGACGTACAGTGAGCTGAGCAGATTTACAGTGAGTTTGGCAATTACAGAGAGCTGGGCAGAATTGCAGTGTGCTGGATAGTTACAGTGAGCTGAGCAGAGTTACAGTGTGCTGGGAATTTACAGTGAGCTGAGCAGATTTACAGTGAGCTGGGTAGAGCTACAGTGAGCTGAGCTGAATTACAGTGAGCTGAGCAGAGTTATAGTGTGCTTGGCCGAGTTGCAGTGAGCTGGACAGTTACAGAAAGCTGAGAAAAATTACAGTGAGCTAATCAGTGTTACTGTGAGCTGGGCAGAGGTACAGTGAGCTGAGCAGATTTACAGTTAGTGTGGCAGAGTTACCGTGGGCTGGGCAGAGTTACAATGTACTGGGCAGAGTTACAATGAGCTGGGCAGATTTACAGTGAGTGTGGCAGAGTTACTGTGAGCCTGTCAGAGTTACAATGAGCTGGACAGAGTTACAGTGAGCTGAGCAGATTTACAGTGATCTGAACAAAGTTACAGTGAGCTGAGCAGATTTACAGTGAGCTGAGCAGAATTACAGTGAGCTGGGCAGAGTTGTAGTGAGCTGGGCAGAGTTTCAGTCAGCTGAGCAGAGTTACAGTTAGCTGGGCAGAGTTACAGTGAGCTGAGCAGTGTTACAGTGAGCTGGGCAGTTACAGTGAGCTGAGCGGTTACAATTAGCTGAGCATAGTTACCATGAGCTGGCCCGAGTTACATTGAGCTGAGCAGATTTACAGTGAGCTGAGCAGAATTACAATGAGCTGAGCAGTTACAGTGAGCTGTGTGGTTACAATGAGCTGGGCCTTTACAATGAGCTGAGCGGTTACAATTAGCTGAGCATAGTTACCATGAGCTGGCCCGAGTTACATTGAGCTGAGCAGATTTACAGTGAGCTGAGCAGAGTTACAGTGAGCTGAGCAGAGTTACAGTGAGCTGGGCAGAGTTGCAGTAAGCTGAGCAGAGTTACAGTGTGCTGGGCAGTTACAGTGAGCTGAGCAGATTTACAGTGACTGTGGCAGAGTTACAGTGAGCTGAGCAGATTTACAGTGAGCGTGGCAGTGTTACAGTGAGCTGAGCAGATTTACAGTGAGCTGAACAGAGTTACAGTAAGCTGAGCAGATTTACAGTGAGCTGAGCAGATTTACAGTGAGCTGAGCGGAGTTACAGTGAGCTTGGCAGTGTTACAGTGAGCTGAGCAGATTTACAGTGAGCGTGGCAGAGTTACATTGAGCTGAGCAGATTTACAGTGAGCGTTGCAGTTTCAGTGAAGGAAGAGGACTTGCTTCTCTGTTATGCTTCCATAATTTATTGTACAGTTCAGAACACACACAGACACACACAAACCTCATCCTGTCTTGTTATCAATATCTTACAGAAAAAGGCATATTGGCTTAGAGTAAACTCTGGAAGGAGAGACACCGAGCCTAAAAGTGGAAAATATTTGCAGATGGACTTGGCACTCTGGTGATTGCCCTTGCAGTGTGTTGAACATTTACCATTGATCTGTTAATTCTTTTTACTTTGAACACAAATACTGCTCACAATTCTGAGGTGCCAAGCTGGCATTATTTCCTGGCTTAGCAGTTCTTCAAAAAATCATATCCCACACTCACTGCAAACTGCACCCCACCCTCACTGCAAACTGCACCTCACACTCACTGGAAGCTGTGCCCCACACTCAATGAGATTGTGTCCCACACTCACTGCAGACTGCACCCCACACTACACTGCAAGCTGTGCCCCACACTCAATGAGACTGTTTCCCATGCTCACTGCTTGTTGCACCCCACACTCACTGCAAACTGTACACCATACTCACTGCAAACTGTACACCATACTCACTGCAAACTGCACCCCACACTCACTGCAAACTGCACCACACCCTCACTGCAAACGGCAACTCGCACTCACTGCAAACTGCACCCCACACTCACTGCAAACTGCACCCCACACTCACTGCAAATGGCACCTCACACCAGGGGCGTCGTAGTGGGGGGACAAGTGGACCTGACCACCCAGGGCCCCAAGGTGGGGAGGGGCCCCCAGAAGGCCCGTACTAAAGAGTTTGCATTGGGAAGGGGGCCCAGAGAGACTGCCTTTGCACGGGGCCCAGAATGTCATGCTACGCCCCTGCCTCACACTCACTGCAAACTGCACCCCACACTCACTGCAAACGGCACCTCACACTCACTGCAAACTACACCTGACACTCACTGCAAACTGCAACTCACACTCACTGCAAACTGCCCCGCACTCTCACTGCAAACTGCCCCTCACACTCACTACAAACTGTGGCCCACTGTCACTGCAAACTGCATCCAACATTCACAGCAAACTGCGCTCCACAGTCACTGCAGACTGCGACCCACACTCACTGCAAGCTGTACCCCACACTCACTGCAAACTGTGCCCCACAGTCACTGCAAATGGCACCCTACACTCACTGCAAACTGTGCTGAACTCTCACTGTAAACTATGGCCCAGTCACTGAAAACTGTGCCCCACACTCACTGCAAACTGCGCCCCATAGTCACTGCAAACTGTGTCCAACACTCACTGCAAGCTGTGCCCTGCACTCACTGTAGACTATGCCCCATGCCACACGATAATCAATGGTCGATTTGTAAAAAAAAATTCTATGTGATATCACAGAAAACCATTAAAACAGAAAGGATGGAAAGGGTTGATGGCAGTTTTGTTGATGGCAGTTTTACAAAGGGGATGGCTTTTGTTCACTTTTTTGGCATCCCCTTGCATTCCCCCTCAAATCAACTGCTAACTATAATAATAATAATAATAATAATAATAATAATAATAATAATAATAATAATAATAATAATAATATCCCTGTGATGAATTGGCAACCTGTCCAGGGTGTATTCCTGCCTCCTCCAATGCATGCTGGGATAGGCTCCAGCCCCCCGCGTCCTTGACCAGGAATAAGCAGGTTAGATAATGGATGGATGGATGGATAGTCAGTCCACAATCCACAGCCCACAGGCCTGCATCCTGGCTCAAGAGTTTTTTGATATTGTTGGGTCACAGACATCAGGAAGTCATGGCATGCAAAAGATATGTGACCAAATATAAAAAATGATTACTTTATTGTACATTATGTTAAACTGTCCAATATGTTTTGATGCCCGCAAATGGGGGGGGGGGGGAGCATGTACAAAAAGTTCTATAATTTCTAAACGGTTCATCCGATATGGATGAAAATACCCTCAAATTAAAGCTCACAGTCTGCACTTAAACCTCATTGTCATTATATCCTTTCAACGTGCTAGAGTACAGAACCAAAATAACGAGATAATCAATGTTATTCACTTCACCTGTCAGTGGTTTAAATGATGTGGCTGATATTATTTAGGATGATTTATAAATATAAATGTTTTTTATATTATATTAATTATATAATGTAAGAGCTCATCTTCCTTGTAAGATGATGCCATGTACTTTAAAAATGAATCTATCTTTCTAATGAACTGGGTCAAATTTATGTCACCTTTTTGAGGGGCTAAAAACAGCTTTGCGCTGATGTCATCCATCTTTACTTTCTCAGGGCACAGCCAGAAGGAGTGGTGGTGCAACCTGATACATGCTCAGGCTGACGCTGAAATCCGGGGTGGGGGAGTTCTGGCTTTATACTGATGTATGTTGGTTAATACATTCAAATATTAAATTACTATTAAAAGCTTTTGAAAAAGGAGCCATATTTCAGCTACTCACTAATCTACTGTGAACATTCCCTGACTGGCCTCCCTCACTGCTTATTTATTGTGGAATTGATTTCTGCTTCTCTGCAGATGTTCGATTATGTATTATATACTTTTCTTGTTCTCCAGTGAATTTGAATGCAACTGCAATATTTGTGAAACTAATCGAGATGGTTAACCAATGAATAATATTGACATATTCAGACATCTTGTGCTTATATGCAGATCAATAATGTTATTTAAATTTTAAAAAATTATCAACTATTGACTTGTATGTTTGTCAATTTGGTGCAAATGCCTTAAAAATGTCAATTACGCCTTTCGGCAAAACTGTTTTTGGTCCATTTTTGGTCTCTCTCTCTCTCAATTAAATTTAATTCAATTCAATAATGCTTTATTGGCATGATTGTATATGAACAATATTGCCAAAGCAATTAACAATTAAACAATTAACAATGACACATAACATAGTACTAATACACTGGAATAATAAATACATAAATAATAAATAATCAAATCTACAGACAATCTACATGAATTGTTGAATGACAAACACTAATAAGGACAGTAACAATAAAATAGCCATTAACACTTCAGATAAAGGAGATGGTGCCTCACTGTTTGTCCCTCATTTTGTGACAGGAGCCCATATAAGTTGCAGCCAATGCCACACATTCGATTTTCTCCCAGAGTATGTAGGGGAGCTTTTCAAGATTATTATAAATTGGGAATTTGGGTAACATTGTTCCAATTTTTTTAAAGAAATGTGTTCTAATTTCCTGGTATTTTGTGCATTCCAGTAGGAAATGCAGCTCTGTCTCCACTGCCCCCTGATTGCAGTGGGAGCACAGCCTGTCCTCTCTGGGCAGCCAGGTCTGCCTGTGATGGCCGGTTTCTATGGCCAGGCTGTGCTCACTGAGTCTGTACATTATCAATGCTTTTCTCAATTTGTTATCTGTCACCATGGTCAAATATTCTGCCAAGGTGTACTGTCTTTTTAGAGCCAAATAGCATTCAAGCTTGTGTTGATTTTTTGTGACTTTGTTCCAATAAGTGATATAGTTTTCTTTTTCTTTCATCATAATTTGGTTTGGTCTAATTGTGTGAAATAATGCATCGCTGTCCTGAGACTGATTGGTGTTAGTAGTGTTAGTATCTGCGGGTGAACTCAGGACCAGCAGGCGGAGGGCTCTCCTTTCTATGTTCAGCTCTTGGCAGAGCAGGGCTTTATAATGATATGATTTGGGTTTGCTCATTTTGATATGTTTCCAGAATTTGATGGCTCTTTTTTGGATGTTTATTATTAGAGGATATTGGCCTAATTCTGCCCTGCATGCTTTGTTTGGGGTTTTCCTCTGTATGTGGATGATGCTTTGACAGAGTTCAATATGCAGGATCTCAATTGGATGTTTGTCCCATTTAACAAAATCAAATTGTGTAAGTGGACCCCACACCTCACTGCCATAAAGTGCAATTGGTTTGATAGACAGTAATTTTGTCAATTCGTTTATATAAATGTTGAATAGGGTAGGACTCAAACTGCAACCCTTTCTCACTCCACGCCCTTGAGTGAAGAAATCAGTTTGTTTATTTTCAATTTTGACTGCACATTTGCTGTGTACATTGTGTACACTGATTTGATGACATCATAACATTTTCCCCCTACACCACTTTCAATAAGTTTAAAAAATAAGCCTTCATGCCAAATTGAATCAAATGCTTTCTGGAAGTCAACAAAGCAAGCAAAAATTTTGGTTTTGTTTTGGTTCACATATTTATCCACTAGGGTGTGCAGGGTGAAAATGTGATCAGATGTCCGGTGTTTTGGTAGGAATCCAATTAGACTTTTACTTAAGACATTGTGCTTAATAAGGAAGTCTATGATTCTTGAATTTAAAATACTGCAAAATATCTTCCCCAGATTACTGTTAACACAGATGCCTCTGTAGTTATTAGGTTCAAATTTATCTCCACTCTTGAAAATAGGGTGTGGTAGGGGGGTGTGGTTTTAGGCGCAGCTAGCAAGAGAGAGAGTGAACGCGGGTGGTTTAGGGAGCCGGCACAGCTGTCGGCAATCGGGCAATTGGTGACGATTGATTATAGGATTGTTGTTATCAATTAACCAATTGCCTTGATTGTTCAACAGTGAGCCTGAGATCCTCAAAAGGAGCTGGAACAGAAGAGGAAGCAGTTGAGTTGACCTGTACGAATGTGTGGGTTTTGGGAAATAAACGTACTGTTTAAAAGGAAATCTCTTGACTCTGGGTGCTGATTCCACGAGCGGTATAGCTCACTTCGCCACAGTGGTGGCCCGTACGGAGAGAGGAAAGTACGAACAAACGGCGAAAGGAAATACCGGAGAATGGAGATTGATCCGATGGAACAGGCGATGTCCACGACAACCTTGGGCAGAGTGCTGGAGGGGCTAGCTGCCATGCAGGAGCGACAGGCAGCTGCTCATATGGAGCAGATGCAAGCCCTGCGTGAGCAGTCTAGCCTCCAAACACAAGCATTAATACAGCTAACAGCCGGCGGGGATGTCACGGGAAGGCAGAGCGTCTCCTCCCCGAAGTTCAACATCCCGAAGATAACGGCGGAGGATGACGCTCAGGCCTTCCTTGAGGCATTTGAGCTGGCGGCGGAAACCTCCCGGTGGCCGATGGAGGAGTGGGCCATGCGGCTCCTACCCATCCTGTCGGGAGAGGCGCAACGAGCGGCACATAGTCTGCCGACAGCCGCGAGGGCGGAGTATAGAAACGTGAAGAAGGCGATCCTCGACCGGACGGGTTGTACCCCGGAGGAGCACCGACAGCGATTCCGGGAGTCGGACCTGACGGGAGAGGACCGACCATTCGCCTACGCCCAGCGGCTGGCGGACACGGCGAGGCGCTGGCTCCGGCCAGAAATAAGATCCGCTACTGGAGTCGTGGAGCAGGTGGTCCTGGAGAGGTTCGTAGTGGGGTTGCCGGCGGAGACCGCGAGGTGGGTACAGTGCCACAGACCCACCAACCTGGATACCGCCGTCACCCTGGCGGAGGACCACCTTGCGCAAAACCCCTTCGCCCAGCAGCAGAAGCCGGAGCCGGCGCCCAGGAAGAAATTCGCCCCTCGTTCCGCCCCCCTTTCTGTTTATCGTCCCCAGAACCTCTCCTTCCCTGCTGTCAGCCCCCGTAACGCTCTGCCCTCTTTCCCCCCCTCAGGCTCAGTGGCGGTGCAGTCCGACCCACAGGGAGTGCCTCAAACGCCTGGACCGGAGTGTTGGCGGTGTGGACGGCTGGGCCACCTGCGCCGCAATTGTCCGCTCATGGAGGTGGGGCAGGTGGTCCGGGTGGTCGGACCGCCCACGGGGCGATTCAGACGGGGCGTACTGCATTCCGGTAAGGGTGCAAGGGAGTGAACACCGGGCACTGTTGGATTCAGGGGCTATGCAGACCATGATTCACCAGAGCCTGGTTCGAACCGAGGCTTTGAGATCGGCACGTTGGGTGGTAATTAGGTGTGTGCATGGGGATCGACACAAATACCAATAGTACCAGTGGAAATTCGGATAAAAGGAAAAAAGCATATCTTAGAGGCTGCGGTTAGCTCCCACCTCTCGCACCCTCTGATTTTGGGTACAGATTGGGCGGGGTTTAAACTAATAGCGGAAAAATTGATGGGGGTACGATCACGACCGGTAGGGAAGTGTGAGGTGTGTGCAGTGGAAAGTGGTGACGCGGGGTCGTCCGACACTGACGGGGTGGGGGGCGGCTCCGGGAGAGCCTCCAGTGGAGACTCCCCAGGTGCCGGTGTTCCAACCCATGGAGGATTTTCCACTCGCTCAGTCTCGAGACGATACCCTACGCTTTGCCTTCGACCAGGTGATATATGTTGATGGTCAGCTGGTGCGCCCTGACGCTGCACGCTCTCACCCATATTTTTCAATTATTAAGAATAGGTTGTATCGAGTGAGTCGTGACACGCAGACAGGTGAGGAGACGACCCAGTTGTTGGTACCGAAAAGCCGCCGGGAAATGATTTTCCAGGCAGCTCATTACAACCCCATGGCTGGTCACTTGGGGTATGAAAAAACACTAAACCGGATAATGGCCCGGTTTTATTGGCCGGGCATCTGGGCAGACGTACGTAGGTGGTGTGCGTCCTGTCCAGATTGTCAGCTGGTAAACTCCCCGGCCATCCCAAAAGCCCCATTGCGGCCCCTACCATTAATTGAGGTCCCGTTTGATAGAGTGGGCATGGACCTCATCGGGCCATTTGAACGGAGCACTCAGAGATACCGATTTGTATTAGTTTTGGTGGATTATGCAACCCGGTATCCCGAAGCAGTGCCATTGCGCAATATCTCGGCTAAAAGTGTTGCGCAGGCATTGTTTCAAATAATCTCCCGAGTTGGAATCCCGAAAGAGATTCTGACTGATCAAGGCACTTCATTCATGTCACGCACACTACGCGAACTGTATGAACTTTTGGGTGTTCAGTCAATTAAAACTAGCGTGTACCATCCACAAATGGATGGGCTCGTGGAACGTTTTAATAGGACTTTGAAATCCATGATTCGGAAGTTTATACACGATGACAGCTGAAATTGGGATAAGTGCTTAGTTCCTCTATTGTTTGCAGTGCGAGAGGTTCCCCAGGCCTCCACGGGATTTTCTCCTTTTGAATTGCTGTTCGGTAGAAAACCACGGGGTATTTTGGACCTGGTTAAAGAAAGCTGGGAGGAGGGTCCAAGCCCCAGCAAAAACGAAATTCAATACGTTATGGACCTGCGAGCAAAACTCCATACACTGGGGAGATTATCACGAGAGAATTTGCTCGAGGCTCAGGAACGAAACTACGGCAATTTTCACCGGGAGAGAAAGTCTTGGTATTACTACCGACTTCCAGCACAAAATTACTCGCCAAGTGGCAAGGACCCTTCGTGGTCACACGACGAGTGGGGGAAGTCGATTATGAGGTGGAGCGGTCTGATAGAGAGGGGGCAAAACAGATTTATCACCTCAATCTATTAAAAGTGTGGAAAGAGGTGATACCGGTCTCCTTGGTATCGGTAGATCAGGAGAGAGATGAGCTGGGACCGGAGGTGCCAAATTCGAACGATCAAACCTCCCCCCTTTTTGATAGCCATCTCTTACCGAATCAGAGAACGGATCTTGCCAAGTTGCAAAAGCAGTTCGCTGATGTGTTTTCCCCTCTACCAGGCCACACCAATCTGATAAATCACCATATTGAGACAACCCCGGGGGTGACGGTGCGTTTGCGCCCCTACCGACTGCCTGAACATAAAAAGAAAGTGGTTCAGGCAGAAATAAAGACAATGTTGGAGTTGGGCGTAATAGAAGAGTCTAACAGTGCGTGGAATAGCCCCATCGTGCTGGTGAGTAAGCCGGATGGATCTGTTTGCTTCTGTGTAGACTATCGCAAAGTAAACGAAGTGTCACGATTCGATGCCTATCCCATGCCTCGGGTCGATGACCTATTGGATCGGCTGGGCACAGCTTGTTTTTTTTCGACACAGGATTTGACCAAGGGCTACTGGCAGATTCCCTTGTCTCCAGAGTCCAAGGAAAAAACGGCTTTCTCCGCTCCGGACGGGTTGTACCAATTCCGGACACTTCCGTTTGGGTTATTCGGAGCCCCTGCCACTTTTCAACGTCTCATGGACAGGGTACTGCGTCCGCATGCGGCTTTCGCTGCAGCCTATCTGGATGATATAATAATACACAGTGACAGCTGGGCTCAGCATGTGCGGCATGTGGGGGCGGTGCTGGAGTCCCTGAGACAGGCGGGACTCACGGCTAACCCAAAGAAGTGTGCGATTGGCAGAGCGGAGGTACGGTATTTGGGGTACCACTTGGGAAGTGGACAGGTGCGACCTCTGGTGGACAAAACAGCGGCGATCGCGACCTGTCCACGACCGAAGACTAAAAAAGAGGTGAGGAGGTTTTTGGGACTGGCCGGGTACTACAGAAGGTTCATCCCGGCTTTCTCGGACCTGACCAGTCCCCTGACCGACTTGACTCGGAAAGGTGCCTCAGATCCGGTTCAGTGGACGGAGCTGTGTCGGCAGGCGTTTGAGAGGGTAAAGGAAGCTTTGTGTGGGAAACCGCTCTTGTTCACCCCTAATTTCTCTCTCCCCTTTAATTTGCAGACTGACGCATCGAACAGAGGGCTGGGGGCCGTTTTGACTCAGCAGGTGGAGGGGGTCGACCGACCAGTGCTGTACATTAGCCGAAAGCTATCACAGCGGGAAGCGAAGTACAGCACGGTCGAGAAGGAGTGCCTGGCCATCAGATGGGCGGTCGGGTCCCTCCGTTATTATCTGCTGGGTCGCTCATTCACCCTCTGCTCGGACCATGCGCCCCTCCAATGGCTTCACCGCATGAAGGATACCAACGCCCGAATCACTTGGTGGTATCTGGCTTTACAGCCTTTTAATTTCAAGGTGATTCATAGGCCGGGAGCGCAGATGGTGGTGGCTGATTTTCTCTCCCGTCCGGTGGAGGAGGGGGAGGGGGGGGGGGAGTTGAGCATTGGCCGGATGGCTTCCCGGCCTAAGTCGGGCGGTGGGGGTATGTGGTAGGGGGGCGTGGTTTTAGGCGCAGCTAGCAAGAGAGAGAGTGAACGCGGGTGGTTTAGGGAGCCGGCACAGCTGTTGGCAATCGGGCAATTAGTGACGATTGATTATAGGATTGTTGTTATCAATTAACCAATTGCCTTGATTGTTCAACAGTGAGCCTGAGATCCTCAAAAGGAGCTGGAACAGAAGAGGAAGCAGTTGAGTTGACCTGTACGAATGTGTGGGTTTTGGGAAATAAACGTGCTGTTTAAAAGGAAATCTCTTGACTCTGGGTGCTGATTCCATGAGCGGTATAGCTCACTTCGCCACATAGGGGTTATGAGTCCTTGGTTCCAGATTTCAGGGAAAAGACCCACACTCAGTACAAAATTGAACAGTTTTAGAATGGCTAATCTAAATTTGTGATCTGTGTGTTTCAGCATCTCATTTAAGATGCCATCTGCCCCGCAGGCTTTTTTTTGAGAATTTTCCTCATGTTTTTGCAATCCGAATCAAACCATTTTTTATTTTTGTTCTTTTTAAAATTATTTTTCAATTAATTCTTTGTCAAATTTGATATACATGCTAAACTGTCAAATATTTTGTTTATATGGTTTACAGCAAGGTTTACTCACTCTCATTGTGAATGTACAGACCCATGGCACGGCAGAGCTGCAGAATTTGCTTTCCATTGGCGTTTGTAGTTTTGTCATAGTTGTTCCTAGGGGAATAAATGGGAAAGTTAATATTTTTGCCAGTTATATATTTTTTTATATATTTGTCTCCCTGTGTGCTGGTGAAGTCTGACTTTCCACCAGTCCTGGCATTTAGGTCCCCGCAGATCAGAACATTTCCCTGGGCCTGGGGGCGGCAGTGTAGTATAATGGTTAAGGAGCTGGACACTGCCGTTGTACCCTTGAGCAAGGTACTTAACCTGAATTGCTTCAGCATATATCCAGCTGTATGAATGGATAAATGTAATAAGAAGTTGTGTATGTCGCTCTGGATAAGAGCATCTGCTAAATTTCTGTAATGCAATGTAATGGAAATGGCTGATGTCGGATTCAATATATGGGAAGATATTTTCGTTAAAATAAGGGGATTCTGTTGGGAGGATGTAGATTGCACACATTTAAACATTTTGGGCACTTGATATAATTTCTTTATTTATTTTCAACCATATGTGATTCTCTCCTTTTTTCACAAGTTGTATATCGTTTTCAAGATCGGATTTAAATCAGATTATCATCCCCCGGACTCTCTCCCCTGGGTAATGCCTTTTAGTTTCGTGGAAGGAACCACTAATTCCCTGTAGTTTGGGGGACAACCAGTGGGCGTGTCTCCTCTGCACCATGTCTCCTGTAAAATGAGGACATCAACATCTCCCATCTCTTTTATGAATTCTTGGTTCACAGAAGAGCTCAAACCCTGAATATTTCATGAAGAGATGCTAAAAAATGTCATTCTTAAAAACTATTTCTAAGGTCTTTTTGTTTTTGTTTGCCATTCTAAATGAGAAAGTATTAAAAAATATATATATATAAAAATACCATTGCAACTATTTGTAGTTATAATATTAACATTGATTTTGAACCTTATTGTGAAAAGAAAGAATGAACATTTTTACATTTTATTATTATTATTATTATTATCATCATGGGTTTTGTACCACAGTGGTATAGCACTGCACTGGGGCTAAGCTTACTCAGTCTCTCTCTCTCTCTCTCTCTCTCTCTCTCTCTCTCCAGTCTTCATGTGAGAGATCACTTTTTGCAATTGCTGTCAGTTGGTGTGTTCCTAATCAGTCGGATTCCCCTGCCCAGACCAACGCCTTCGACAAGTATTTCCCTACTGGACACCCCTATTGTCTGAATTTGTAGTTTTAAAGAGTTGCAGATTGGGGTAAACTCCTGGTGTGACGTAAATTCCAGTTGAGAGGAGCTTTGAGGGGGAGCTCTGTGAGGGGGACACAGTCTATGCAAGACCATACCTGGTGCTCAACCTAATTAATGCACTTTGACAAAATAAAAACTATGCAGATGAACTCCATGACCTGGCAGCCACAGACGCAGAGACCATCTCCCCTCACTGCTCACAGGCCCCTCCCCTCACTACCCACATAATATCATGATTACCATTTCTTTCTCTGACCAAATATTCCATTTTTTAGTTTGTTTGTTTTTTTCAGTGTGTGTGAATATGCTACACTCAAAGTAAAGTGTGTGTTTGTACTGTATACAGTATGTTGTTGTGTAAACTTAGTAAATGCTTCTATACATTTTTGTAAAAATGTAATGTGACCCTCATGGAAACTAATCTTAACTCTTCCCATATCAAGCTGCTAAAGCTAAGTAGGCGTGGTCTTGGGCAGTATACAAATGGGACATCTCCTGGGAAAACTAACTTGCTGGAAGAGGTGGGCCAGGATGGGGCACTCTACCAATGTCAGGCTAAGTGATGGGGTCATTATGCTGTAGCAGGTGCTGTGGTTTGAATGAGAAGTTAATCCGAGGTCCTGACTCACTATGGTCATTTAAGACCCGTGGCACAAATCTCGAATTAACTTCAAATTGAACGCAGGTGAATGAGCTCTGTAATTGCGCCCTGGGGCTAACTTGTCACATACATTTAATAGAAAGTTTAATTTCCAACACCAATAAGCGTTCACGTGTGGCTCTCAAGCCTGCAATACTTCACGATATCCCACAGGTAATGTGCGTATGTCAAGTGAAGACCAGACGTGGAGCTACGACCGTTTCCACGGTCAAATGGACTCATGTTGGAATTTTATAAATCACTACTTTGTCGTGATTTTCCACGTACGCCACACGTAAGATCAAATTTGACCAAATTCTCATTAAGCTGACTCTCTGATCTGGCCACCTAATTATCCCCTACATTTGATTGGCTACAAAACCCCTTGTAATCTTTACAGACATATTTTTCCAGACATAGTTGAGTTCTCAGTCAACCTACCTGGTTAAATTGAAGGTACAATAAAAACAACAAAAAGTAATAATAACTGTAAGTTTTTTCATTAAGTTTTGATGAGGTTTAAATATTGAAATATTGCTTAGTTATCAGCATGTGGCTGAGTGGAAAAATGCCGCCCCCCTCCTCCCATTGCACCTCAACACCCAGTCACTCAAGCCTGAAAGCACTTGTGCGTGTGAACTGAGCATGCTCAGATCCATGTTTCTCAGTGCCGTTTAAATTCCTTGTGAAAGTTCTGTTAAAAAGGCTCTTCTGTTTTCCTCCCCATCAATCAAAGAGACAGAGACCCCTTCACAGAGAGTCAGACTCTCTATCTTAGCGGCTCTGAAGCTGCTTTGATGGGCTGGGAGTTCTCAGCACCAGGATACCTAGAAACTGAGCTCTGATTGCTGCCGGTTTCCATGGATTCCCACTCAAAGGACGGCTTTTCAGACAAAGATGTTTGCGAAGTCCTGATGAAAAGATTCCTCTGTATCCTGAAAGTCTGAGGGAAGATTCTGATACTGTGAGCAGTGCTGTTGCTCTGTTGACATTACATTCCTGAAAAAAACAACACAAAAATAACATGAGCTGGCAGTGAGCCACACGGGGAGGGTTTAACCAACAAGCACACATCCACCACATGCAAACACACGCTTACACACACCCACATGCAAGCACACGCTTACGCACCTACGTACAAACACACGCTTACACAGCTAATTACAAACACATACTTCCACACTCACATACAAACACACTTTCATACTCACATACAAACACACAATTAGACACTCGCATATAAACATACACTTGCACACGCACACACTTACAACCCCATATACAAACAAACACACACCCACATACAAACACATCCATACACACCTACATACAAACACACACTTACACACATACAAGCACACACTTACACACACACATACAAACACTTAATACACACCTTTATACAAACACACGCTTATACACCAACATACAAACACACACTTGCACACGCACATACAAACACACACTTACACATACAAACATGTGGTGGCAACCTGATTTAAATTTTTTTATTATTTAATTATTTGAGTCAGGTCAAGTTTGAAAACTGTATGTCTGGCTGCTAGGTGGCTCATTCAGTTAAGGCACCATGCTGTAGTGCAAAGATCAGTTCCACAGAGAGATCAGTCAGTTAGGGGTCTGCGTTTCATCGCTTTTCAGCGACACCTACTGGTGTAGGGTCAACAGAAACTACAACTCCATACCATACGGTCAACAGGAGGCTCCTCCTCCACGTTGTGAAGTCCGCATTGTAATGCGACGCAGCGGAAATGCGCGTCTGGCAATAAAGTTCATAAAAAGGGCAACACGGCTGCTCTTTCGCCACAGTTTCTTCCAATTCAGTTGTTCGCTCAAGTCGCCAGGGCCTTCACTGTCTCGTCTCACCACCCCGTGCCTGCACGCCCGGGGAAGAGCCCTCACTCCACAAGGAAGCATGAGTGAGGTGGGCTCATCTACCCCCGGCTATCGGCCACGAAGGACCGGAGAGGAGACGTAAGGAGGCATCGCGAGCACCCGGTGGTCAAGAATAACTACTAAGCGAACCACACACCCACTGATCCTGCAGCATAGCACCGCTGGTGAGTCCCCAAAGAGGCAAGCGGTCTGCATCAGGATCAACGCTGCGTATTTTGGGAGAATTTTTTTTAAAAAGGACCCAAGATTTGGCGGCCAATTCCCCTATTTGCAACCCTGTGAACTTACAACCACAAGATCAGGCAACTGGCTTTCTCCTTTTTATTGTGAATGTGCCATCCAATGGAGGAAACTGTTCAAAATACTTAATTCAAGTAATTCTGTAACACTGGGCATAGCATATTACAGTTTTTTACGATTGCTTTGACTCATTTTGCACAGCAGAATTTCAATGTACAAAACTCAAAATGCAAAGTGCCAAACTGACTTTCAAAATTCGTACTCTAAGACACTACATCCTATGCTGACATACAAAGTGTAAAACTGTTAACGCAAAGTGCTAAACTGACTTGCAGAATTCTTACCTTAAGACACTATATCCTATGCTGACATACAACGTGCAAAACTGTTAATACAAATGCAGATCACTAAATCAATTCAACATGTGTTTGTAGTCATGTCTCAGTACTTCCAACAACCTTGCCCAGGTGAGTAGCATTGCAACACAATTGATAATCTCTTCACCACTACATAAAATGCCACAGCGTGGAGCCAACATCTCAATGTGTGCTGTCATTTCCCGCAATGGAGTTGAGGCTCGTGACCCTCTGCTGGGGGCATACAACTCCATGCGCCTCATACATTTTCTGGAGGGGCTGTACAGTCGTCTCGTACAGCCAAATGCTCAGATGGTGTTCATCATTGTCTGGGACAATGTAAACGTCCATCGTGCATTGGCTGTGCGAGACTGGTTTACAGCCCATCCAGAGTTCTGATCACAATTCCTTCCACCTTACTCCCCCTTTCTAAACCCCATAGAGGAGTTTTTCTCGGCCTGGAGGTGGAAGGTGTATGATCGGCGTCCGTATGAGCAGGCGACACTCCTTCAGGCCATGGATGAGGCGTGCGATGACATTACAGCCCAGCAGTGCCAAGGGTGGATAAGACACTCCCGAAGATTTTACCAACGCTGCCTTGCAAATGAAGACATCAGATGCGACGTAGATGAAATGCTGTGGCCAAATGCAGCAGAGAGGCAAGATGCTGCTTACGCACTGAAATGCATTTTTTTTTTGTTTTACTGTAAAGTTTTTTGTTATTGTAACTGCTTTTGCTTTTACTGTTTTTGCTGTTACTGTTGTTTTTGCTTTTACTGTAAAATACAGTTGAGTTTACTGCATTACTGTATGATTTGTTTTCAATGATTAAACTTCATATACAGTCACCTACTGTAATCTAATATTTAGTTTGTCTTCCATAAAAACACAAGCTATATATATATATATATACACACTGCAGTCTATCACAAGGGATGCTTGCTGTACATCATTTCAAGTACTTATGAGGAAATGACCCTTGCATAATCTTTTTTGATGGCAATTATTTTGTGTTTGACAGCATTATTTGATAATGGCCGTTGTATTTGGAAATGCACCAATAATTAAACTTCAACGATGAACATATCCAATGTTCTGGTGCTATGATAAACATTTGCATATAATGTTCTCTGATTTGACAGAGGTATTTTTATTTTGCATGCTATATTACATTTTGAACCCAAAATGAGCAGTATAGCATTCTGTGTTAAGAGTTTTGCACATTGAAACTTTGTTGTGCAAAATGAGTCAAAGCAATCGTAAAAAAAACTGTAATTGGCAACCGCAACATGTTGTGATGGGATGTATGTAACTGTGATATCGAATGGCTAAGTGTTGTAAACGTTTTGTGTTACCATTTTACTTTAGATGGCTGTGTGCTATCCACCGCGCTGCGTTAGATTTAATGCATCAGGCACAGAAAATATCTTGCATGTGATCTTAAACACTAACCGGTCGTAATCTTAACACTGCACGCTGATCTCAACGCACACGCACCGATAAGCTTACGGCTATCTCTTATGTGTTTGGTATGGTTTGTGCGCCATTGTTGGCTAGGCTAGGTTCAAACCACCCTCCATTTTAGGTTCATTGTTCTCTCTGAACACGTGTCCGAGGCAACCCCCCACGTGCGCCCAACGCACACACACACACACACACACACACACTCGCACATAGTTTGTTGTACATTATAGTAGTGAATTGTGCTTTGCTCTGGTTGACACTTTGTGTTCAATAAACTTTATTACATTTTCCAAGATTGTTTGTATTAATGTTGTTGAACTGAGTCAGCAAATGCTAATTGCAGGGATTCCCCAAATGCCTTCACCTTAGATAAATCATTTATATTAATTAGGTATCAACTGAGTACATAATATTGTGATTTTGCTAAGATAATTATTAATGTGTAATTTTATTGGTAATTATTAATTCGTTACCCATTTTTAGTTAGTATTCTCTTTTGAGAATAGTATACATTTTGTGAGAGTGATTTATTATGCAAAAATGATGCCACCAGTTGTATTAGGATGGTAGTGGCGTACTCGAGTACTTAAGTGACGCCCCGCGTATAGATTTAAATGAATATTTCCTACGCTGGTCAATCCGGCGCCCGTGGACTGCATGTCAAAGCCGTATATAGGAGAACGGTCTTTCTCCAACTCAACTCTATGCGAGCTTGGCTGTAGTCTCTGATGTGAAAAGAAGCAGCTGGTCACACCACATGTTTCGGAGCAGAGCCACGGTTGTCTACACTCTCCTGGAACAGCAGTGGGCTTCACGCAAAAACTCTGCTGCCGTTGCAGTAAACTGGACATTCCAAATTAGGGTCATGTTCAGCTACATGTTGGGAGCCAATTTTATTTAACATAGAAAATAGTATTTCCACATTTAGCAGTTTATATATCACTATATAGCATAGCACTTGAGTAGCGAAATGACATTTTTATTCAATATCGCTACAAGAAACACCATTGCTTACAATGCTTAATTTGAAAAAATAATAATTTTGGTGCCCAACATGTCCAATTGACACTAATTCATAACCATGTTCATACATGATCTCGACTGCAGATACAGGAAAGTAATTGGATATTGCATCGCCCTATTTATTTTACTGACTGTTTATTTGGATTGCATTGCTACTGGCCACAGTCAGCACTGGCATGAAACGGATTTGATCTGAAACCGTAGGGTTCATCCATGCTCCACAACATGTTACCTCAACCAAACGAGCAAACATACAATGTAAAAAAAAAAAAAAAAAAAAAAATTATTTTATTCGATTATTTCGGTTTTAAATTATCCCCTTTATATAATATTAATTTATTTTATTTTATATCGTTGGAAAGCCTGAACGAGGTACAACTACAACGAGGTAACAGGATCGTGGGAGTGCGACATTCGTGGACAGCTAAACGTGGGTAGCAGCCAAAAAAAAAAAAAAAAAAAATGTGCCAAAATTCCCTGCAATATTTCACTGTTTTTTTTGTTTTGTGTTTTGTTGTGGACTGATGATCTCACCCACATACACTAAAAAAAAAAAAAAACAAAAAAATTTTTTTTTTTTTTTTTTTTTTTTATTTCACACTGTCACACACCAGCGTTGCGTGTGAGCACGCAGCCAAGCACACGCAGCCACAACCTCCTCATGCTGGGTCACTCCCTGGTCACACACCACTGCACTGTGGCATCCCCATCCATCATTCCACCATCCCACTGGCATACACTTGAAGCTCAAAAAAGAGAGTGATACCAACAGAGAAGAGAATTGCAGGGGATTTTTTTTTTTTTTTTTTTTTTTTCTACCCACACGGTTAGCTGTGTTGCTCATTCCACCATGCATGATCCTTACAAGTTGTTGTACCTTGTTGTAAAGGTGACTAATCAGGCTTTTCACGATATAAAATAAATATACAAATTTGGTATTATTAAAGGGGAGGAATAATCGACCGAAATAACGTTTCCAAACTTTTTTTGAGGAGTTTATAATTTTTTTTTATTTTTTTTATTTGCTTGAATACATTAGTCCATTCACAAGTCACATTTTCAAAGCAGTTACCACACAGTTCTAAACAGAAGCTTGCTGGCCAAAATAAGACATTTTGTTTGCAAAATGCTCCAACACTCACTCAACATTAAACACATACCACAAAAGCAAATACCTCAATCAAACAATACAACTTGTGATCAAATTCATATATTCTTTCAATCAATCATTACACAACGGCCTAAAAACATACAAACTACAGATGTCAATATGAACCTATTCAACCTTATTTTCTGCTGTATGCCTATGCATTTGTTGACACATTACATAGTTCTAGTATGTGCCTAAGGCAAATAAGCACATCATAGCAAAGACTGTATTTTTTTTTCCGAAAGGGGTTTTACCAGAGAAAACCAACCCCGCTGCACTTTTTGCACCTTGCACTTTGAGATGGCCTTTTGAAATAGAGATTTTTACAGTTTTTCTCAATCGTTTAGACACAATCACCAAATGTGTAACCTCATTCTCTAAAAAATGCCTCAAAACTCCACACCATTATAGCAATTAGCCACAACACTATTTCAATTCTCATTTTGCAAAACACTAAACGCATTGTGTAGTCACAATTCTCATTCAACTATGACATGCCAGTCAAAACAGATTATATTTTTTTCAATCGGCTACTCGCATTGACACAGTTCTTCATTGGGTAAATAATTGCATGCAAAATACTATGTACAATGAGCATTGTGTTTGTACAAAAGAGAAGGCCAGCATGATGTGGTGATTGGAGTGGGTCACTTCCCTTCCCGCAATTGAAGAGTAAAGGAGAACACACGCTGTCAATTCCATCTCACAGGTGCAAATTGTGAACACTAAATAACAACCGTAGAGGGTCCATTTGAAAGGAATAATGAGAGGGTGTAGGCGCTACGATGCCTATATGTACAGGTAAGGCCAGACAGTAATGTGTGTCTTTTCAATATGCATGAGAATATTTTCAGACCATGTAACAAAATTTATGATATAGGCGTGCTGTTACAGTACATTGTGTTTTTTGGCATGGTGTCCTACCCTTTTGGATTTGATGTGAACCGCTTTTCTTTTCTGTATTTTGTATTTTTACGTTTGTGTATGTGGATTCGTCTTGTTGATTTCTTAGGGGGCCTTTGTAACATACTCATCCCTGCGAATGAGAGGGGAGTGGTGAGGCCAGACTTTCTACTGTGAGTTTTCACCTCTCCAGGCTTGTCAGGGAATGGTTTGCTGTTGATGGAGTTACATTACATTACATTATAGGCATTTTAGCAGACGCTCTTATCCAGAGCGACTTACACAACTTCTTATTACATGTATCCATTCATACAGCTGGATATATACTGAAGCAATTCAGGTTAAGTACCTTGCTCAAGGGTACAACGGCAGTGTCCTACCTGGGAATCGAACCTGCAACCTTTTGGTTACAAGTCCAGCTCCTTAACCATTATACTACACTCCAGTTCCTACCACCATTTTCACCCTTACTCAATCTAACTGAGGAATTCTTCTCAGCATGGAGGTGGACGGTGTATGATTGCCAGCCTCATAACCAGAGAATGAGGTTAGGGTTTCAGGAAATGCATCCAAGCGATTTTTAAAGAAAAACTGTAAGAAAGTGTTTATCTCTTGTGTGCAGGTCTCAACCGTCCCATGAGCGAATCTAAGTCATACACACCTCGACAAATTAAATAGGGCATGCATTTCAGGGCCCGGCTCTTATACCGCATTCTTTCCTCACCAAAAAGAAAACAATGAAGAATTTCACACAAAATCAGAAATACACAAAACGGTACAACACAAATCTTTATTGTACTGCATATTTTTCCATACTGTTCAAATGCAAATGCTGAACGAATAAACAGCAACAAAAGGACAATCATGGGGAAAAAGGTTTAAAAAAGGCAACGTAAATACTTGAAATACTCAGACCTTGACTGTCCATTTAGTCCATTTGTTCCTGACGATCAGGCCACATGTTTTCATAAACATCACATTGGATGTTTTCCCTTGCAATACACCAAGGGAAAAACCTTTTTGCATGGCGTACCTTCCCTGGCAGTCCTCTGCACAGATTTCCAGGCAACCAGAATTTATTGCCTCCGGGAGGCACATCTGGCCATGGGGCTGGTGATCGTATACCTTTCATCCCCAGGCAGAGACGCAGAGAACCCATAATTGGGTTCAAAAAGGGAGAGTAGGCAGGAAGGAACTACATCATCATACGGGGTTGGGTTGCAAACCTATCCTTCATTCACAAGGTGACAGTGGCTACATTTTCCAACTGAGACATGTCAGCACTCAACAACCTTCTCTCTTCTGGTGGAACTAGTATTTCATACAGTGCCATATGTGGATATGTCAGTTAGCTGGCTAACTGTGCTGAGTAAAACCCGGAAACCCCCGAATATGTTAAATATGAACTAGCAAAAACATTGTTCTGGGTTTTACTCAGTGCAGTTAGCCAGCTGACTCAGTTAGCCAGTTACAATGGATAGGGCCCAGCAAATGGCAGCACACATTGGCACCCCTCTGACCTGTCACTGTAACAGTAACCCTCCCGCATCTCATAATTTTTGCGAGATTACAGCCGGCTTCATCCACATAAATAAATATATGTGATATGCTCCTTCAGCTTCCAGCACATAATTCTCTAGGAAAAGAGAAAAAGAAAATGTACGTATAAAGCAAATCATTCCAGTTGCACATACTGTTTAGCAAGGCAAGGCATTGCAGTGACAAATCCTTACCTGTAAGTACTGTAGTCTTGTAAGGTCATTGCTTCTCTGGAATGGTAAATACATGTATGTGGGGCTATAAATACAATTGTTTTGTTTCCAAAACGTGAATAGAAAGAGTGCTGTAAGTTCCACATCTACTGAGCAAGCAAACCACCTCTCATTTGTGAATGACTTCAGTACTATCAGTTTGTTCTCTGATGCATTCATGAATGAAGACATGAAATTTTTCAGTTCACTTTTCCTTCATTTCAGAACAGGATACATTGATTTATTTACTGACTGTTCATTTGGATGCGTAAATGTTCCGTGAGTTCTTGTCAAAGAGATTTTTAATAAACTTAATAAGGCTGCCCTGTTCATAGACAGTACCTTTCTCTAAACTGCCTGTATTGGCTCTCTTTAGAGATATTCAAAAGGAGAATACACCTACTAGCAGTTGTAGATGAACGGAAGATAAGACAAACCAAATGAGTGAATCATTGCATGGAGGTGATGCAATTCATTTCGTTCACCAAAAAAATTAATCCAAAAAGAATGCATTGTTTGTGAACGACCCATGACTAATAATTACTAATAAATATTTCCTCTCCCTGTGTATCCTGCTAATTTCCTGTTAACTATTCCATTAACATTAAGTTACCAATACCAACCCTGTTTGATACTTTAAAAAATATATATATTATTGGCAGTATAGTTGGCTGTTTGAAAAGACATGTCATTGACAAACAATATTTATTTTATTTGACTGAGATGAAATAATCCAGTGAACTATAGTGGGAAACATCGACATGTATAAATGATTACTGTTTTTTACAACGTGAGTTTAGCATGTGCATTATCACATCATGTAAAAAGCAACCTATTGTCATCTAGAAGATGAAGTATTCAAATTTGAATAATAAAACTTTTGAAATCACATAGATAAAAATATCACAACTTTTCCACTTCTGTGAAAATAATGACAAATTTACTTCCTGATCCCCATCAGTAAGATTATTATTATTCATTATTTACCTTTATTTATACAGGGTAGGTTGACCGAACACACATGCTCTTTTACAGCAACACCCAGTTAACGGTAAACAGCGCTGTGAAAAGCTGCTGGCTTATCTGCAGTCAAGCAAATAATTTATGAAGGGTTTTGTTGCAATGGGTATTTCAAATTGGGAGAAAGGTAACATATTATCATAAGGACAATTATCATAATCAAGAATCATAATCAATCCCAGGCTTGCATTGTTTGAGACATGACAACATGTCTTAGAATAGAATAGAATGCTACACGAAAAAACTATTATTCAATCATGGCATTATTGGAGTTTAAATTGAAGTTAATTTTAGATGTATATATCGCACGTACGTAAGACGCAGATAAAGCCACTTTAAACCAATATAACAATTTTTTTTGCTCTCAGTTATTTTTTATAAATCAAGATTTTAAGATTACATTTAAGTTTAAATGCAAGAACATTTTTATAAATGAGGCCCCTGGGGGGTATTTTAGCAGGACAAGCAAGTTAGCCAGATAACTATAAAATAGTACCATAACATAACCTCAGAAACCTTCTTCGATATCAGCAGCTAACATAATATGTATGACTAAATCACACACCTAATACTGACATATGCAAACCCCACTAATGTGACGATACAGCTTGTTGTTTCCACAGTTATCTGGATAACTTGATAATCTTGCTTTGTGGAATACCCCTCTCGGGCCTGTTCCAGAAAGCAGAAGTTAGCTTGATAACTCCACTGAGTAAAACCCGGAACTCTCCCAAGTCTGGAACATTGACTAACTTTTGATTTGATAACATCGATTTGGATGAGAGCCTGGGTTATTTTAAGATATATACAAAAGTTAGTATGCTAACTCTTTAATCCCGCTTGGTGAAATACCCCACAGGGGCCTGTTTCATAAAAAAGGACTACTGAATTAGCTGGATAACTGCACTGATTAACACCCGGAACAGCTCTTTTTACTCAGTGCAGTTATCCAGCTAACTTCTGCTTTCTGGAACAGGCTCGAGAGGGGTATTCCACAAAGCAAGATTATCAAGTTATCCAGATAACTGTGGAAACAACTAAGGCTGTATCGTCACATTAGTGAGGTTTGCATATGTCAGTAATCTCTGCTTCATGAAAAACAGGCCCGTGGTTGTGTATTCCACCTAACTCAAGATGTAGCATAGTGATCTGCTTCCCCCTTGTGGTTTCAGTATATCTTACAGGCTTATTGCTGTGGTGTAGTCAGAGGAGGGAGAGGATGACAATAAAGTGGAAGGGTTGGTGTTGACATGTGCAGAGAGCATGAGAAAAAAGACAGCAAAGTGGCAGGTAATTGATCCAGTTCTAAATCTAATAGACATGTTTCCATACTGTACTGAGGTAATCTACAATATTGTTCCAATCCAGTCTGCTAGAATGAGTGATTCAGTAGCACTTATTAAATGGAAAAAAAACTCATTCTCTATTTTCAAAAATCTGCTCAAGTTTGGCTTTTAAAAAAAATGCCTATGATGTATTTCTGAACACATTTTCCCTTGGTGGTTTGTAAAATGCACCCTTTGCTCAGCATATACTAATGTTTGGAATATTCTGGCAGGGAACTGTTTAATATGGCAGCTACTGTACAGAGGAGAGCAGCTGAGCTGCAGCTTTGGCTAACATGATATTGACCCTCCCACGCTGACCGTCATTTTTTCCACTTTGCCTTTTGAATAGGGAGAATAGCTTCAAAAATAGTCCAAAAGACATTTTGGTTTGACTAAAAGCACAGGCTGAAAAAAAAACTGTAAAATGTAATTGGAAACCTGCCACTGCTTTCCCAACTGTATAATTTGGCAGGCTGTGGTGCGTCATCAGGTCATTTTTGCACAGTATTGACCTGCTAGAATGAACCCATGTTAAAGATAAAGATAAAATAATACCTTTACATTTTGAAAGAAATGAAAAGATCAACAATAATGAAAAAATGTGTTCTACTGAATTGCTCTTTAGTGTATTTCACTGCTATTCACTCCCCTCTGCTCTTCTCAGTTATCTCATTAGCGGAAGGGTATTGTGATGCAGAAACTGGTATGGACTGAAATGCAGGACTCGAAGGCAAACTCGGGCGAAAACTCCGTAAAGAGTGAATTTAATAAGAAGCAGAGCAAGACAAAGGACAAACAGGGAAGCTAGGTGACGGGCTGGATACGGGGTTGGCAAAACTAAGGAGGGTGAGGCAGATGACAGGGCAGGAGTGACAGGAATGGGAAGCAGGCAGGACGGGCTGGAAATGAGAACAAAAATAACAAGCAGACAGGTCAAAAGCACAAATGCAAAACACGGCCGGGAAAGTCAATTCAGGCTAGACAAACATACAAACTGGCAATAAGGCACACAAAGGGGGAAACTTAAATAGAGGGAAAAACAGGTGAGAATGCACTGAGGATGATCAAAAAGTGTGAAGAATGTATGCGAGAGCTGATGAGATAATGAGTGAGTGCGGAATGCAAGCGGAGGGGGCGAGTGATTGGCTGAATGATAATGGGGAGAAAACGGGAGACAAAACGGGGAGCCACGCCCAGCCTGCACAACACAAAACTAGACGAACAGGGTAAACTGAAAAACATGACATGAAACAAAAGGATTAGGAAAAACAAGAGAGAACAAAAAGGGAGGTGGACTGGAAGGAAACGGTGGATGTAACAAAGGGTGTTCTTTAGTTTAGTTTATTTGCCAAATATACCTTTTTAAAATGTTTATTAACTGAGATTATCAGCCTCAAGCCCAGGAAGGCTCTTGGTCTTTGAATTGTCACATAATTAGTGGGGACAGATAGATTACCCTAACCCTAACCCTAAACTCACTCATAACCTTAACCCAAACCCTAACCCTAACAGTAGTGTTTGTTGGAATAGGCAACACCTCCAACAGTCAGCTTGCAACATTTTCACCCAGCAAAGACCACCTTTAAAACCTTCTCAGGTAAATTACAGGGTAGGAGCTTGGTCTGGCATAAGGTACGACTCAACAGTGGATGGCAAGTGACATGCCTTTGACCCTCTATCAACTTCACCATCAAAAATAGTTGAAGGGAGGGTAATCGATGATCTCCAAAAAACATTTTTACATTTGTAAAATAGATTTTTGAAAGAATTTTCAGTTTCCCTAACACCAGTCAAGTCTGAACCTTGGGTCCAGGGCAGCAGCTAGCTGACACCACCACATATCTTCAAACTTAGTCTTAGCTGTTTTTCTACTGAAGATTTCATTGTTGTAACCATTTTGTTTCGTCTCATGCTTACCACAGCATAGAAAAGACCTCTGACCCATAGAATAACATAGCACACGATTGCAACTTTATCAGCCTGGCATTGATTCATTGCTTCCTCAAAGGCTGCAGTGTCTTACAGAGCTCTTTGATTAGTTGGAATTCCTTTGTTGTGAACTAAATGGGGGCTTTTGAAGCTGGAAAAAAACTTGTGAGGGGATTTGAAGAAATTACCTCATCATCTTCAGCTGGCTATACCACCCTGTTGTATTTTAAGCCTGGAGCTTCCCTCAAGGGTTTCCGTTGCCCTCGGGGTTTAGTGGCAAAATGACATAAGCCTCTGAACTTTTGCGATCACAATTTTTAGAGGGCCAGCTTGTTCCAGGGCATCACACACCACTAGCTGGACAGTGTGATGAAGCATGGGCTTCTCTCATTCGTCAAATAATCCAGTTAATCAAGTACACTGGTCTTCACAAAGTCAGTTTTGTCATCATCATAATCATCCATGTCACTGTCCTGAATCTCCACTGGTGGGAAGAGAGTGAATGCCTTCACCATGTTTACAGCAAAATCGGACACAATGGCAGACACTTTGTTGACAATGTTGTAGATGGCAATGGTATTCTCATATTTCTGAAAAATGTTTTCTTGTGTGACTTTCGCAAGCCAGCATTACTGTGTAAAGTTCAATGTCCAAAATTAAGTAACCAGCTTGACCCAAAAAAAAACGCATGTCCCTACTGGACATGTATTGAGCTTTCTGCATTTGTGCTCTCAAGTCATCCTTGAGGATAGCTGTGTACTGTGTAATAAGCTTCTGCCTAAGGTGCTTTACAGATTGGCATGGTGAGACATGGTTCAGCTAAGTTGAGAACTTTGCAAAAGTCCTTGTTTCAACTGTTGACAGAGGAAGCAGACCACTGGCAATGTAGTCGACAATGCTGTCTGTAAGTTCCAATTGATGACTGTTGGTGACTGGCCACTTCACAGTGTCAGAGTGGTCAAGCATTTTAATCTGTACGGATTCAGTTGAGCTGTTGCTGGTGAGCATAGCTGCTCCACTAAGAATGTCTGGGTGCTTTCTACAGAGAAAGAAAAAAAAAAGTTAGGCTTTGAAATTATTGGCGCCCATAAATATGAACAAAAATGGGTGTACAAAATAAGCAACACAGATAATGAGTTGTATTTTATTTTTTATCATGAGAAAATTATATTAATTTATTTTAATACAATTGTTCTAAGAATTATTTTTCAATGGGTCTGGCCCAGATCTAACATTCTTCGGCTCAGTGTCGGCCTTGAATTATGGCACGATTCAGGGCTGAGTTATGTGGCCAAGGTCATTAGGTCTTAACTATACTAATATTGTTATGTATTCTAAGTTATAATAAAAAAATAAAAATGTTTTTACATGTATTAAGATTATCTTCTGCTTCAGGTAGGGTTCAGAGTTGGTGAAAATTTATAAAATAAACCACTCTGGCCAGATCTGGAACGGGTTTGGCCCAAGTCAGGCAGCGTGTGACCCGCAGTTATGGCACATACGGCACAGATTCGGCTGTTATGTGGCAGACTCATTATCACATCACTTGGGCCTGAATCATGCCGTGATTCAAGGGCGACACTGAGCTGATCTGGGCCAGACCCATTTGGCTAACTGGGTTGGGTTACATGCATATAATTAGAATACATAAGGTGGTCATTTGTTTGTGTTACATACATAGAATGAGAATGCTTAGCAGAAGCATAGGCCAAGATAAATAGAATCCTAGGCATAGCCTACAGTACAATGGTTATTGGAAAGGCACAGTTTAAATGGCTTTCACAGAACTTTGATACTGTTGTTATGGAAATTAGCATTTTTGCATGAGAAAGTTGGAAAGTTTGAACACAACTGCCACTCAGATGTTCAGTCAAATGATGGCATTTTGCCAGGCTCATGCACACTATCACACATGCAACAACATGAAAGCAGAATGACAGTTCTATGGAAGCCATTTTGGCTGTATTGTCAAATACCCACGCAAGGATGGTGATTTAGATTAGATTAGATTAGATTCAACTTTATTGTCATTATCCATGTACAGGTACAGGAACAACGAAATGCAGTTTAGCATCTAACCAGAGTGCAAAGAGGCAGTAAAGTGCATTGTGTATATATATAGTATGGTACATTATAGACATTGTGTACAGGAGTATAAATGTGGAAAATATATAAATAATCTCAATGGTATAAATAAACATGAATAAATAAACATGAATAGACAGTAGTAAGGGCAGTAAGTAAGTAGTAAGTAGTATTTGTAAGAAAATATAAGGGTATATATAAAATATCTACGAGTATGAATGAAGTATCTACAGGGAAGTACTATGATTGTATATGAGATATCTATCTAAAATAAAGTCTATACAGTATGATACAGGATGATTATATGGACATTATTGTACAGCGGTATATTTAACAGTAAAGTCTCTGGGGGAGTGACTGGGGTGGTCCGGGGGTAGGGCGGGGGGTTGGTATCCGGGGGGGGGGGGGGGGGGGGTCACCGAGGTGCAGAGTTCAGCAGGGTGACAGCTGAGGGGTAGAAGCTGTTTTTGAGCCTGCTGGTTCTGGCGAGGAGGGTCCTGTAGCGCCTCCCAGAGGGGAGGAGGGCAAACAGTCTGTGTTTGGGGTGGTAGGAGTCCTTGATGATGCTGCGTGCCTTCCGCAGTCACCTTTTGTACTGTACCGTCTCGATCGATGGGAGAGTGGTATTAGTGATGCGTTGGGCGATTTTCACCACCCTCTGCAGCGCTTTCCGGTCAGAGACAGTACAGTTTCCATACCAGACTGTGATGGAGCTGGTGAGGATGCTTTCTATGGCACACTGATAGAAGTTCACCAGGATCTGAGGAGACAGATGGGCTTTCCTCAGTCTCCTCAGGAAGAAGAGACGCTGGTGAGCCTTCTTGACCAGGGCCGAAGTGTTGAGGGCCCAGGAGAGATCCTCAGAGATGTGGATACCCAGGAACTTGAAGCTGGAGACACGCTCAACCTCCGTCCCGTCGATAAGGATGGGGCTGTGCGTGCCTGCTTTGGTCTTCCTGAAGTCCACAATGATCTCTTTGGTCTTCTTGGTGTTGAGGGCCAGGTTGTTGTCAGCACACCACTCCGCCAGTGTGACGGCTGTCATCCATTTCAGCCCTAATGAATATACTTTTGGTAATCACTGATTGTTATTTAAATGGCTAGTTTAATTTATATTAATTGGGTAACAACTACCACCTGCAAGCAATTGGCAGTTGCCTGATTGTCCTTACCTACAGCGTGGAGGGCCTTCAAAAGGAGGACGCTTTCAGCAGTAAGGGCTGCTTCCTCAACCTGAGCAGACCACTAACCGGCTGGATCAATGGCCAGCTAACGGAGAGATCTATCCGGAGTTGTTTGGGATATTTTTTATTGATGGACATTGTGTTTCTTTTTTCTTCTGGATTCACTGGACTGAGTATTACATTTCAGGAGTCACGCCTTTTTAGCTGTATTTGTGGCTCCATGGACTTTTATCCAATAAATCCTATTTTTGTTATACCTTTACCCAGTGTATCGCCTATTTCCTTGTTGCAGCTGCTCTAGCCAGGAAGGCAGTTCGTAATAAGGAAAGTGGGGGCCCGTCCGAGATTGGACGGTAACGAGCTAACTTTTTTGATCACTCCGTTTTTTTTGTGTGACGATAACTAATTTAAGTCACGTTTGTTAATCCGTTGTTTGGTAACTTTTTCCGGTGGAAGATTGCCAGTTTTGCGTGCTTAAACTCTACTTTTGTCTCCGTTCGTCTTTGGGAGCGAAGGTTTAGGTGGGCACGGGGTTTTTAGAAACGTTGACTAAATTTCAGTATGGTGGTTATCGTGATTGGCTATTTTGTCATATTTGGTAATTTTAATGACGTAATAGTTTTTTTTTGGGTTGTAATTGAGACAACGTTTACCCTGGTAGTTTGGTTGCCTCGTTTTAGTAATAGCAAGCCAGTGCTATTTCTTTTGTGGTAGAGGTAAATTCTACTGCGCATCTCGCTATTATTGGCATTTTTCTTGGTAGCATTTTTTTGTGTGATTTTCATGTCTGATTATCACGTTTGTGCCCGCTTCGTTGTTTTGGAGTACTGACCAAACGTTTTTGTGGCGTTATATTGTAGAAGTCTACTGTTTAGCCACGTTTTTTTCTGTAACGAGTTTGGGATATCTAAATTACTTAATGTTTGCTACCGTTTTGACAAGGCTAATAACCCTGTTTTTTGTTGCCTACAAATAGCGTGTTTTTTTTATCGTGGCACACAGGATCTACCCTTCGCAAGCCATTTCTGTGGATAACGTGTGGGCTTGTTTCTGTCCCGTTTCTTCGAGTGGGAAGGCCTGGCGTGTGTGCTTCATCACGGAAAAGACTTTTCACTTCACAAGTTTACTCTGGGTCCTGAAAAGGCAACGCGCTAATCAGCGCACGATCCTGCTCTACGGATTCCCTGCTACACACCTGTTCTTCGTTGTCACGGTGGGAATCTCTCGCAGGTATCAACCAGTTTTTTCTTTGTGTTTTGTATTTACTTTTATGAGTTGTTTTCGCACCTCCCTACACTCTCACCATAAATACAACTCGCGTGTAGTATTTTGCATTTGCTTAGCCTAGGGCTTGTAAATTAATAGCTAACTGGCAAATTTAATAAAGATGGCATCGGGTACTACAAAAGAGTTTATTGACACACCTTCGGTGGAGTTGTTGGAGTCTTTTACAAAGGAACAGCTGTTGGTTCTTGCGGAACATTATAACATTGAAATTTCCCCTGGTGACAAACGGTTGAAGGCTAATGTTTTTAAAGGAATTAAGGACATTTTGGTGATACAAGGTATTCTGGAAGAACCTGAGGATTCTGATTCTGATGCTGATCGGGAAGGTAAACCTAAACTGGATACTTCGTTGGAAGCCTTAAAGCTTCAGCTGGCGATAAAACAGGAAAAACGGAAGATAGAACGGGAAAAATGGAAGATAGAACAGGAAAAATGGAAGGTAGAAGAGGTTAAAGTTAGACGGGAAGAACTAGAGATACAGAGGCTGACTCTGTTACAGGCAGTACCAGCGGTTCCTTCCGCTGGTAGCAATTTCGACGTGAGCCGTAATATTCGTTTAGTACCACCATTCTCTGAAAAAGAGGTTGATAAATATTTCCCTCATTTCGAAAGAGTTGCCATTACCTTGAAATGGCCGAGGAATGTGTGGACTCTGCTATTGCAATGTGTGCTTACGGGCAAGGCTCAGCAGGCCTATGCGTCACTGTCTTTTGAGGATAGCTCCAATTATGATTTGGTTAAGACTGCAATAATGCGTGCATTTGAGTTGGTGCCTGAGGCATATCGACAGCGGTTTCGTACGTACCGTGTGCTGGACCGACAAAGCTACGTGGAGTTTGCCAAAGTTAAAGAGACATTATTTGATCGCTGGTGTGAATCACAACAAGTTTCTACTTTTGAGCAGCTTCGCGAACTAATGATAGTAGAGGAATTTAAAAATGGTTTGCCTGAAAATATCGTCATTCATTTGAATGAACAGAAGGTTACAGGAGTCCGAGATGCAGCTGTGTTTGCTGACGAATTTGTTCTCGCTCACAAATCCTCGTTCGTGGGAAAATCCCGTATTGAACGTTCTTACGGTAGTAAGAAGCCCTACATTGACTTTAAAAGTCGTAATGTAGCGGGTGTATTGGAGGAGAAGGGGAACTCTACGCATCGTCCTAAAGCTGAATCTCAGGAGCGCCTTTGTGCATATTGTAAGACTCCTGGACACTTAATTCCTGAGTGCCCTAAATTGGCTAGGAAGAATGCCAAGCCTAATTTATTGGTGAGCAAACGGCAAAAATTTCGACCCTCTATTGAGAAGTCTGTTCCTGTAAGGGGGCAAAATTCGCTGGATGCTTGTAGCTATACACCTTTTCTTTTAAAAGGCACTGTCTCGTTACCTGGAGTTCCAGAGACTAATATCACCATGCTTCGTGATACGGGCGCTGCCCAATCATTTATCATTGAAAGTGTGTTGCCTTTGTCTGAGAAGACTGCTACAGGTGTTACCGTCCTTGTACAAGGGATAGAAATGGGTTATGCTAACATTCCCTTACATCAAATTAAATTGACTTCTGAACTGGTCTCTGGTGACGTTACGGTTGGTGTCTGTGCATCTTTGCCGGTGGAAGGCGTGACCTTTTTACTTGGGAATGATTTGGCAGGCGGTAAAGTTTTCCCTGTACCTGAGGTAACTTCCCAGCCAATAGTTTCCATACTCCCAGATAAGCTAGAACGAAGCTTTCCGGATGTATTTCCTACCTGTGCTGTTACGCGAGCTATGGCTAAACAATGTAGCATGGATACCGCCGAAACCTTCACGAGTGAACCTGAGACTAAAGTTAATGTTTCTGCTCTTCCTGAGTTCCTACAACCTGTTGACAGTTCTGTTAAGGAGTTACCCATGCGTGGTTTAGATCTTGGCCTTAAAATAACTCTGTTGCCTTGTGAAAACTTGGTTCAAGCACAGAGTAACGATGGTATTCGATCAAGTTGCATCAGAGCACAGTGATTTGTCTGTCGGTTACCTTATGCAGGATGGTATCCTGATACGGAGGTGGAGACCCATAGATGCCACTCCCCATGATGAGTGGCGGACTATACACCAAATCGTTGTGCCAAGGTTATTCAGGCCTGAAATCTTGGCAGTAGCTCATGATGCTGCTTTTGCTGGTCATCTGGGCATACGAAAAACGTATGACCGTATTTTGCAACATTTTTTCTGGCCTGGACTAAAACGGGATGTGATGGCTTATTGTAAATCCTGTCATGCGTGTCAGATTACGGGGAAACCAAATCAAAAGATTCCTCCAGCCCCTCTGCAGCCTATTCCTGCCTTTGGAGAGCCTTTCGAGAAAATAATCATAGATTGTGTGGGACCACTCCCAAGAAGTAGGGGTGGAAATCAATATCTGTTGACAATTATGTGTGTTGCTACCCGATATCCGGAAGCTATTCCATTACGGAAAATAACTAGTCAGGCAGTGGTTAAAGCGTTGCTTAAATTCTTTTCGACTTTTGGATTACCAAAAATAATACAATCGGATCAAGGTTCTAACTTTATGTCTAGGACCTTTTCACAAGTGTTGCATCAGCTTGGTATTCAACATTGCCCCTCTAGTGCTTTCCATCCAGAGTCTCAGGGCGTGCTGGAGCGTTTTCATCAGACCTTGAAGGCTATGTTACGTACCTATTGTCTGTCTGATGAGAGGGATTGGGATGAAGGAGTCCCTATGCTACTTTTTGCCATTAGGGAAGTGGTTCAAGAATCCCTTGGCTTTAGCCCTGCTGAGCTAGTATTTGGTCACACTGTTCGTGGTCCATTACAAGTTTTAAAGGAGAAGTTTGTGGAAAATACTGAACCCGAAAATCTCCTTGATTATGTATCTAGGTTCAGACAACGGCTGAAGAAAGCGTGCGAGTTGGCTAGTTCTAATCTTATGATGGCGCAACGTAAAATGAAAAGACTTTTTGATCGTCGTACTAAGGTTAGAGAATTTTCCCCTGGTGACAAAGTTCTGGCATTTCTACCTGTTCCTGGTTCCGCTTTGCAGGCTCGCTACGGCGGCCCATACACTATAACTAGAAAAGTGGGTAAGGTGGATTATGTTATAGCCACCCCGGAGCGTAGAAAGAAGAGTCGGTTATGCCATGTGAACATGTTGAAACGTTTTTATGAACGAGACTCAAATGATAAACTTCTGGCTATTAAATCCCCCACCGTGCCTGTATTGCCAGTCATCGAAGTTATCCCTCTTGAGGAGGATGAGGTGGCTGAACCATCTAGGTGTATAGTGGAGGGCCGATTGGAAAATTCAGCGATGTTGAAATGTCTGTCTGACCACCTGACTCACCTTCCAGATTCTAGCCAGAGGGACATAACGAGCCTCATATTTAGCTACCCGGCTTTATTCTCCGACACCCCTACTCGCACGGAATTGATAGAACATGACATTAACGTAGGTGATGAAAAACCTATTAAACAACATGCCTACCGTATTAACCCGGTAAAAAGATCTTGTATGCAACAGGAAGTAGACTATATGTTGGCTAATAACATTGCAGAACCAAGTTTTAGTCCGTGGAGTTCTCCCTGCATACTGGTTAATAAAAGTGATGGGTCTTATCGGTTTTGTACTGACTATCGTCGTGTTAATTCTGTCACCAAGCCTGACAGTTACCCACTACCTAGGATGGATGATTGCGTTGACAGAATTGGATCTGCTGTCTTTGTCAGTTCTATTGACCTCCTGAAAGGATACTGGCAGATTGGTCTGACTGCTCGAGCCCGTGAAATCTCTGCCTTTGTCACCCCTGATGCGTTCCTCCAATATACGGTGATGGCATTTGGGTTACGAAATGCTCCGGCCACCTTTCAGCGACTGGTTAATTTAATTCTAGCGGGACTAAAAGGGTGCGAAGCCTATTTAGATGACATTATAGTTTACAGTACAACATGGATAGAACACATGAGTCAACTCACAGCCCTGTTCGATCGTCTGGTCGCAGCTAAACTTACCATAAACCTTGCTAAGTGTGATTTTGGAAAAGCTACAGTCACTTATCTTGGTAAAGTTGTAGGGAGTGGGCAAGTTCGACCAGTTGAGGCGAAAGTTGAGGCGATTAGTCGCTATCCTTCCCCCACTAACCGTAAGGAACTGAGACGTTTCCTTGGTATGGTGGGATACTATCGTTGTTTCTGCCCTAATTTCTCAACCGTAGCTGCCCCTTTAACTGACTTACTCAGCCCTAAAAAGGAGTTCCTTTGGAATGCAGATAAACAAACCGCATTTACATCTATTAAAGCCTTACTTGTGCAGGCTCCCGTGTTATCAAGTCCCGATTTTGCTCGTCCTTTCCGGCTAGCAGTAGATGCTAGCGATGTTGGAGCTGGGGCTGTTCTTCTACAAGAACTAACTGATGGTATTGAACATCCCCTCTGTTATTTCTCCAAAAAGTTTAATACTCATCAGAGAAATTACTCCACGATTGAAAAAGAGGCTTTAGCCCTTATTTTTGCACTTCAACAATTTGAGGTTTACCTAGGAGCTACCAACTTACCTGTAGTTGTATACACAGACCACAACCCTTTAGTGTTTATCTCACGTATGAAAAACACCAATCAAAGGTTGATGCGTTGGAGTTTATTTCTTCAAAGTTACAACCTAGAGATTAAACACATTAGGGGAGTCGAGAACATTATTGCAGATGCACTATCCCGAGTTTGAACACACACTCCCTGCACAGTAAGCCCGGGCACCATTAGTGCCATTTTCATTTTTGTTCCCCTTTTTTTTTTTTTTTTTTTTGTTATGTTTTTTCTGGTTGATATGGGGGATTTCCAGCCGTTTTTTTTGTTTTATTGTGGTAATGACCACAATTTGGTTGTTGGGGTGTGACGGCTGTCATCCATTTCAGCCCTAATGAATATACTTTTGGTAATCACTGATTGTTATTTAAATGGCTAGTTTAATTTATATTAATTGGGTAACAACTACCACCTGCAAGCAATTGGCAGTTGCCTGATTGTCCTTACCTACAGCGTGGAGGGCCTTCAAAAGGAGGACGCTTTCAGCAGTAAGGGCTGCTTCCTCAACCTGAGCAGACCACTAACCGGCTGGATCAATGGCCAGCTAACGGAGAGATCTATCCGGAGTTGTTTGGGATATTTTTTATTGATGGACATTGTGTTTCTTTTTTCTTCTGGATTCACTGGACTGAGTATTACATTTCAGGAGTCACGCCTTTTTAGCTGTATTTGTGGCTCCATGGACTTTTATCCAATAAATCCTATTTTTGTTATACCTTTACCCAGTGTATCGCCTATTTCCTTGTTGCAGCTGCTCTAGCCAGGAAGGCAGTTCGTAACAGCCAGGTGCTGGACCTCCTCCCTGTAGGCCGTCTCATCGTTGTTCAATTTAGAATTGGATTTTACTTTCTAAACATTCTAATTTTATGGTCAGACCACCGTTCATATGTAAACAACTGGTAAGGTCCACAGAATAATGAAAATAAGTAAATGTTTTTCTTTTCTTTTTGATAAGCAAGTTCAATATGAAGAAAATTTTACCTGATGACACATTTTAAAGTTGGAAGTTGCTCGGGTGGATCCATGAACAGGTATGCTACAGTGATTACAGACTGTTCAGTTATTCTCTGATGTTGTTGGTTCAACAAAGTGATGCATCACTGTATCTTTCCAGACATTTTTTGTTTAAAGGTGATTCCAAATCTCAATGTTAATATTCCAGGCCAGAGTTCAAACACAAATCAGGTTCTCAAAACAGTTCAAGGTCATACACAAAAATAAATCCAAATGTAAATCAATTCTATCAAAGTCAAACTACCACACACTAAATCAACAGTCTCACACCTTCAACAGAGGTCAACTTGGCATTCTTTAAAAAAACAAAAAACATCTCAGGTCGTTTTCATGAACCTTGATTCAATTCAGCACGATTGTATGGAATTTTGTGTGATGCTGTTTTAATCACATTCCAGAATTGTTCTGAAAAACAAATGTACAGAATGACAGATGAACATAAAACATTGAAATTGTTGTTGAACAAATGGAAATTAGTTGAATATTTATTAGTTGAAATTAGTTGAATATTTATAATACATACATTATGATTGAATGTATTTGATTTGCTTAACTGTCTTTTATTTTATTCATACTGTTTAATGTATAATGTTTAGCAAGTAAAAACAACCTCTTATAGAAGTGTAATTTCATGGAATTTAATGGACCTCAATTATGTTTCTTGTCATTTTTCTTAGAGTTGAGTGCAATTTTTAAATACTTTTTTTATATTTAAATGTTTTTTTAGTTGAAAAAAAATTATTTTCATGAATGATTCTTTTAGGATTAGGGTTAGAATTTTGGTTAGAGTTATGGTTAGGGTTGGCATTAGGGTTAGGTTTAGGTTTTTATTAAATTTTACATTTTTATAAAATTATTATAATTTTATGTATTTATTTTTTATGTTTTAGGGTCAGGGTGATATTTGAAACTGTCAGTATAACTTCTGTTTCTTACACTGGGTCCTTTCTGTTGTTTTTTATTTTTAGTAACAATATCACTTTTCTCTTTGAATAGAACAGTGGTTCTCAAAGTCGGTCCTGGGAGACCACAGTGTATGTTGGTTTTCGTTCTAACCACAATTGCGATACAAAATTTCTACCATGCTGTTAATCTTTCTTGAATGATTGAATGAATGAATTAATGAACTATAAAAACCATGTTGTCCATGTTGAGGCGCAGGTAGAAGTGTGATACTGGGTGGAAAGTTTGCACAGTGGCTGAAATGACAAGATCAGTTTGAAAAGTTCAAAGCCACTTCCCTTGAACCAGTCTCCCTCTCTGTAATATGTATGTTTTTTATATTTGTGGTGACTAAAGGAAGTCAATCATTTTACGTCTTGTGATTCTCAACTACTGAACATAAGAGTGAAATACTCATCATCATATTTTTTATTATGTTTAAGTCATACAACTGACAATGAAATGGGAACTCTTGGTGACAAATAAAGATAAACTGGTGATTGAGTAAAGGGATGATGGCATTGTTATACCTGTGTTTAGCATTTTGCACTGCTCTACACAAAGAGAAGACCTTCTGCTTCAGTGATTGTAAAAAGTGAAAGACAGCTGTGAAGGATAGGCCTATGTGTTCCTAAAACCTAAGGTTTCTTTGGTCTTAACCGGCTGGATTCCTTCTGTGATATTTCTGTGTGGTATTTTGTTCGAGATCACCCTTTTGTTTATCACCTGACAGTGATGCTTACACCACTAACCCTGCATACAAGGAACCTGTTAAGAACTATGGGGAGCCTTCTGTTTAGATTTTGTTTTGGTTGTGAGATAACTTTGAGGAAAATAGTTAGACGTATTGTCAAAGGTCACAGAAAAACATCCCTTAAGCATGGCATGTACAGTCAAGCTGGAAAGTCTGCACACCCCTTTCACTTTCTCCATGTTTTATTACGTTACAGACATATTCTACAATAGAATTAATTTTTTGTCTCAAAATTCTACACAAAATAGCCCATAATGACAATGTGAAAACAGGTTTTTAGACATTTGTGCGAATTTATAAAAAATCTAAATGTAAAATATCATACGTACACAAGTGTGCACACCCTTTGATATGACACCCAAAAGTGAGCTGAGGTGCATTTTGTTTCCACTGATACTGCTTGAGATGTTTCTACAACTTAATTGGAGTCCACCTGTGATAAATTCAATTGATTGGACATGATTGGGGATTGCCAACACCTGCCTATATAAAGTCCCACAGTTGACAGTGCATGTCAGAGCAAACTCCAGTAGACCTCAGAAACAGGATTGTGTCAAGGCATAGATCTGGAGAAGGGTACGGAAAAATCTCGCAGCTTTACAGGTCCCAAAGAGCACCGTGGCCACCATCATTCGTAAATGGAAGAAGTTTGGAACCATCAAGAATCTTCCTAGACCTGGCCGCCCGGCCAAACTGAGCAATCGGGGAAGACGGGCCTTGGCCAGGGAGGTGAGCAGGAATCCAAGGGTCACTCTGACAGAGCTCCAGCGTATCCTTGTGGAGATGGGAGAACCTTTCAGAAGATCAACCATCCAGGCAGCACTCCACCAATCAGGCCTTTATGGTAGAGTGGCCAGACGGAAGACCCTTCTTAGTAAAAGGCACATCACAGCCCACTTGGAGTTTGCCAAAAGGCACCTAGAGGACTCTCAAACCATGAAAATCAAGATTCTCTGGTCTGATGAAACCAAAATTGAACTTTTTGGCCTGAATACCAAGCGTCACGTCTGGAGGAAACCAGGCACCGCTCACCTGGCTAATACCATCCCTACAGTGAAGCATGGCGGTGGCAGCATCATGATGTGAGGATGTTTTTCAGCAGCGGGAACGGGGCGACTAGTCCTGATAGAGGGAAAGATGAAAGCAGTTAAGTACACCGAGATCTTTGAAGAAAACCTGCTCCAAATCGCCTTGGACCTCAGACTGGGGCGAAGGTTTACCTTCCAACATGACAACGACCCGAAGCACACAGCCAAGAGAACAAAGGAGTGGCTTCGGAGAGAGTCTGTGCATGTCCTTGAGTGGCCCAGCCAGAGCCCAGACCTGAATCCAATTGAACATCTGTGGAAAGACCTGAAAATGGCTGTGTACCAAAGCTCCCCATCCAACCTGACAGAGCTTGCAAGGATATGCCAAGAGGAATGGGCAAAAATGTCCAGAAACAAGTGTGCCAAGCTTGTAGCTTCTTTCCCAAGACGCCTTGAAGCTGTAATCACTGCCAAAGGTGCAGCAACAAAGTATTATGCTAAGGGTGTGTACAGATATGTAACCCCTAAATTACCTATTTTTGTCAGTAAAATAAAATTTCATCATTATTGGTTATTGTGTGTAGATGTTTGAGGCAAAAAATTAACTCAATCTATTGTAGTATAATTGAAATTTGATTTCTTCTATATCAGACAAGAAATATATAGTAATGTTTTCTTTACCTTGACATGTTTCAACGGAGAAACTTCCGTCTTCCTCAGAAGTGTCACATGATGGTAGTGTGACGTGTCATTATCAGCTGATGTTACTGAGGCGTGACCGCACTGTCAGTTTTGACAGAGCGGATACGCCTCCTGCTGTCTGGTCGCTCCATAGCGTTTCTGGACATAAAAATACACCATACAGACGACGGGGACATAAAAATAAAAATACACAGGAAACCTACACATACAGGCCAGTATTTATTATGGACATCAGAACACCCCACAACACACAAATTATCAGTGATTAGAACATTATATGAACGCGCCAGTATTATAACGGAGGAAGAAGACAAAAAACAGGAGGAAAAACACATACAGGATGCACTAAAGAAATGCCAATATCCAAAATGGGCAATAGATAAAGGAATAAGACAGGTTAAAAAGAAAGACAACACACAGGAAGGCAAAAAGAAACACAAAAACAAAACAGAAAACAGAGGCGCAGTGACACTACCTTATATCAGAGGGATCACCGAACGCATACAAAGGGTCATGAAAAAATATCACATCAATACACCGGTCAAACCACACACTAAACTGAGACAGCTTTTAGTACATCCGAAGGACAAAATTGAACAAAACAAAAAATGCACCGTCATATATGAAATACCATGCCTTTCGTGCAATAAAATTTACATTGGAGAAACAGGAAGATGTTTTAGCACACGGCAAAAAGAACACAAAAAGGAATGTGAAAAAGAAACAGAGAAAAGACAGACGAGATCAATAAAAGACAAGGCACAACAAGAGAACCTTAAATCAGCCATCACGGATCATTGCAAAAGGGAAAATCACATTATGGACTGGGACAAGGCCAAAGTCATCCGCACCGAGGACAACAGATACCAACGCTGGATCATGGAAGCAATAGAAATCCGGAATCGAGCCCAAAGGACGATGAACCGGGACGAGGGGGCGTACATGCTGTCTCATACCTGGAGCACCGTCCTAAAGGAGCGACCAGACAGCAGGAGGCGTGACCGCTCTGTCAAAACTGACAGTGCGGTCACGCCTCAGTAACATCAGCTGATAATGACACGTCACACTACCATCATGTGACACTTCTGAGGAAGACGGAAGTTTCTCCGTCGAAACATGTCAAGGTAAAGAAAACATTACTATATATTTCTTGTCTGATATAGAAGAAATCAAATTTCAATTATAAACTTAGAGACATATTGTAGTATAAGTCTGTAACGTAATAAAACGTGGAGAAGGTGAAAGGGGTGTGCAGACTTTCCGGCTTGACTGTAGCTGCTTTCAAAATAAACGGACAGTATAACTTCTAGATTTGTTTAATATTAAGTCCCTGATGTAATTAAGAAGAATGGCCATGCACACTCTTGCAGGTTTGCAACCATTTCAAGGGGCTGTTCCTTACACTTCCATAAATTTCATGCATTTCTCATGTATCTTTCATGCACCTCATTTATTCAACTGCATTCCTACCTAAACAGCAAACGATTAACATGTGTTTCTTTTTCTGGCAAACAACAAACAATTATCTAATCTATTATGTGTACGGTTTTAAACTATTTTCAAATGTTTGTCAGATCTATCATGACTTGTTTTAATCCGGAATTTAGAGAACATTCATATTATAGTGCATGCTATGACAACAGTGCCCTCTGTTGTTTAAATGTTACATGGCAAAACTAAATTTTTAGATAATCTTTTGAGAAGCTCATTCCGGGATTGTTCATTCAGATGCATTTCATTGTTTAGAAATATAATACAAATGCAGCATTGTTGTGTCCATTTCATCCTCAACCGAAATGAGTTTAATTACCAATATGCAAAACAGATATGTTCATAATACGTTTGCCTAAATGTTTCTTGGTTTCCAAGCTACCCAAGGTATTTTGTGCTTACTCTCATTAAATATTCTGGCTAGTAATGGCAGCTTTCACAGTGAACTCCAAGTCATATTTCAATAACATCATAAACAGTGTAAAGTGGAGTTTGTTCTTAAAACATTCTGACATTATTTGGTGGTTATAAAAGCGCAGTTTATCACAATACAAGGACAATGATAATTGTAGGTGTACGTACGACAAACATTCATATGGTTCTAATATTTTGTAATATATACAATTTTCTTTAGCCTATTCCCATATTGTCATGCTTCTCATAATGAAATATGCACTGTACATATATGCAATTTTATGTGAGAACAAAAACATCATTGAAATATATAATTGTTAATCAGCATTGTACTTCAGCATCATGAAATTATTGCGCTTGATTAAGAGACAGATGCTCACTCTTATCTGTGTGCAGATGCGAAAACATGAACACAGAAGATCTTTTAAACTTTCATGTTCCAATGTATGTCACTGAGAGAATTTGTAAATAAAACCATTTGGTGTTGCTAAATGAGAACATGCTATTTATCATTTATATATTTATTTATTTAGTGAAAGGTTCATAACCAATCTGCAACTGCAGAGAACAGCGTTGCACACCTTTCAATTTATTCAGAAATTTTGTAAAAAAGAATTGTAACAAAATGTATGTGTCTTTCATTTTTGTACCACACACCCCAGTACTGCCTGTTCTGAAAGGTTTTTTCTGCCGCAGTGCTGATTAGTATGATGTTAGTGCGTTAAGTCTGCCTCAGGATGTGCAGTTGCCACAAAGAACTGTAGATAATTATTGATCTTAATGAGGTAATTGACATTTAACAGGATGTGGAAACAACTTCTGTTCCATGAATGCCATTTGTTATCTAAACTCATTAACCAATAGGATGTTTTTCAGAATCTTGTATCTCAGGGAGGAATAATCGCCTAGGTGTTTCACTGATGCACACTTGTAGAATAGGACATGTCTCACATTTAAATTAAATAAATAAGTAGTGATAGAATTTGATATAAGGGACGCTTTCTCTTTCATAAAACTGCAGGAAAATGAATATCACCCCAAGCCCCAATGATTTATAATTGTGGAGTGGTTAACCTAAATTATCAAAGAGCTGAGGTTGTTTGTGTCCCACAAGTATATTTTAAGAATGAATCAATAGGAATACGAAACCTATTGAAAATATTCCTGTGATTGTGATTTGCTTCTATCTACTACAGCAGCAATAACAGACTTGAGACAGCAGGATGGACATCACATCGTATATATAAGCGTCAGGAAGAAGAAAATGTGTGACAGAAACGTCAGCAGAATTTCTCTGTTGGGACGGTATGTTCATAAAGCAGGCCCCCGCAAGGACGTGATCTGTGACTTTTATTAAGCAGCGTTTCAAAGGCTCTGTGATTGATGCATGCTGCCTTAAAGCGACCACATCCTCTTCCTCCTGAGCCATGGCCACAGCGGGAACCTATCTGAGTCCAGTGCAGACTGCATTGAACCTATCTGAGTCCAGTGCAGACTGCATTGAACCTATCTGAGTCCAGTGCAGACTGCATTGAACCTATCTGAGTCCAGTGCAGACTGCATTGAACCTATCTGAGTCCAGTGCAGACTGCATTGAACCTATCTGAGTCCAGTGCAGACTGCATTGAACCTATCTGAGTCCAGTGCAGACTGCATTGAACCTATCTGAGTCCAGTGCAGACTGCATTGAACCTATCTGAGTCCAGTCCAGACTGCATTGAACCTATCTGAGTCCAGTGCAGACTGCATTGAACCTATCTGAGTCCAGTGCAGACTGCATTGAACCTATCTGAGTCCAGTGCAGACTGCATTGAACCTATCTGAGTCCAGTCCAGACTGCATTGAACCTATCTGAGTCCAGTCCAGACTGCATTGAACCTATCTGAGTCCAGTCCAGACTGCATTGAACCTATCTGAGTCCAGTCCAGACTGCATTGAACCTATCTGAGTCCAGTGCAGACTGCATTGAACCTATCTGAATCCAGTGCAGACTGCATTGAACCTATCTGAGTCCAGTGCAGACTGCATTGAACCTATCTGAGTCCAGTCCAGACTGCATTGAACCTATCTGAGTCCAGTGCAGACTGCATTGAACCTATCTGAGTCCAGTCCAGACTGCATTTAACCTATCTGAGTCCAGTCCAGACTGCATTGAATCTATCTGAGTCCAGTGCAGACTGCATTGAACCTATCTGAGTCCAGTGCAGACTGCATAGAACCTATCTGAGTCCAGTGCAGACTGCATTGAACCTATCTGAGTCCAGTGCAGACTGCATTGAACCTATCTGAGTCCAGTGCAGACTGCATTGAACCTATCTGAGTCCAGTGCAGACTGCATTGAACCTATCTGAGTCCAGTGCAGACTGCATTGAACCTATCTGAGTCCAGTGCAGACTGCATTGAACCTATCTGAGTCCAGTCCAGACTGCATTGAACCTATCTGAGTCCAGTCCAGACTGCATTGAACCTATCTGAGTCCAGTGCAGACTGCATTGCAGGCAGAAACCCCTTGTTGTGCGCATGCAATTAGATCTGGGCAAGAACGCTCGCGCACACGTTCGCTCGCGCAATTAGTGGACAGGGATACTCTGCACCGTCGGATGAGGTTCATTGATTGGGTGGGCAGTGTGACAGGAAGCCCTTATCTTTGTGTAGCTGATGCCATAGCCCTGCCTTTGGTTGTCCATCCAATATGCTGATGGAGCACAAGTATATTATACCAACATTAATATACGTGGGAGTGTTCATTTTCTGTGGTTCAATAGAGAGGAAAGGAACTATACTGTATTCCAGAACTGTAGTTCCCTTTTGCCCACTTGGGCAATCCCTTGGGATATTTCTCACTTTCTGGTGATAAAATATTTGCAATGCTGTCATAACTTTTATTAATTTTGAAAAGGAAGTTTGTAGCTCAAGTATGTACTTACATGTCGTGGTTAAAATGTTAAATCTTTGTGCTATAATCTCTTAATTGTTGACTATCTGCCAAGTTTGTTCACTGTTGTTTCTTCCCGGGTGAATTAGCATTCCCAATGGACATGACCTGGGAGTATGAGAAAAGCGTCCTGTTGGCTCCCAGTGCAGAGCAGGGGTAGGCCTGAAAACCCCCACATGTTCATATTTGGCCTAATATTTTGGTTTATTAATCTGTCTCATTTCTACTCAGTATCTAATGTAAATATCAGCACATGGGCAGTTTGGAATTAATAGTGTTTAACAACAATTTGCAGTTACTGAACAAATCAGTATATCACGATGCCTGTACCTCTACAGTCACACAGCTCCACTTAGAAAGAGTAAACTGTTTAGAAAATAACACCAGAGTTTTAAAAAATTCTAATTTGAATCTAAACGTGTTATGTATAAAAATATGGCTTCACTTACACCGTGACAGCTCAACATTTATATTCCTTCAACAAAATTTCAGGCTGTGACTTAGTGCATAAATCTACCTTCTTTTGTTTACGGCATAGGTCTAATTTTATGCTCTAAAAGTGAACCTTGTAATTTATATTTTCATTGCTTGGCAATTGATTCTGTTGTTGGCAGGAATCGCATTACGTGCGACACTGCCTAATGGACGCTTTTATTTTGGCAATGTTCATTTAGATGTGCATGCACACATTTTTCTTGCTTGCAAATACAATAATACAACAAATGAGAGTCAAATATGATATAACAAAAAAAGAAAAAAAAGTATCGGAAGCTGTATATTGTGGGTAGAGAGTATACTGGCTGACAGTAGTAAATAGAATGAGAAATGGCAGGGCCAGACTGGACATAGGCGAGTGTACATAATGTTTGAATTTTAATTCTGCTGATGCTGCAGTCCTCGGTTTCATAAGTGCCAAGCACTGCTGCCGAGCCATTATTACACAGGATTCACACACAGCCTTTTAATGCACACAAGCCTGGGGAGCATGCCTGCTGTACTCTTGCCAAGCACGTACTGCCCACATGGACACACACATAGCCTAATACCGAGCGCAAGATCGAAACCCTGAGTGTACCATAGCTGTGAAATAAAGGTTGTATCTTTATGCTCCTTGTAGACATTCTAATTCATTACAAACACAAGGATTGTAATAAAACAGCAATCATATTTCACAGGAAACAGCAATCATATTTCACATGAAACAGCAAACATATTTCACATAAAACAGCAATCATATTTCACATGAAACAGCAATCATATTTCACATGAAACAGCAAACATATTTCACAGGAAACAGCAATCATATTTCACAAGAAACAGCAATCATATTTCACAGGAAACAGCAATCATATTTCACATGAAACAGCAAACATATTTCACATAAAACAGCAATCATATTTCACATGAAACAGCAATCATATTTCACATGAAACAGCAAGCATATTTCACAGGAAACAGCAATCATATTTCACAAGAAACAGCAATCATATTTCATGTGAAACAGCAATCATATTTCACAGGAAACATCAATCATATTTCACAGGAAACAGCAATCATATTTCATGTGAAACAGCAATCATATTTCATGTGAAACAGCAATCATATTTCACAGGAAACAGCAATCATATTTCACATGAAACAGCAATCATATTTCACAGGAAACAGCAATCATATTTCACATGAAACAGCAATCATATTTCACAGGAAACAGCAATCATATTTCATGTGAAACAGCAATCATATTTCACAGGAAACAGCAATCATATTTCATGTGAAACAGCAATCATATTTCACATGCAGTTTGTTTACATTTGCATTATTTTGGTCCGGCATTACATCATGGTCTTAAAAGAGGCGGTTGTCTGCATGTGTGACAGCTCCTGCATGTCTCTTGATGTCTCACTGCAAAGTTATCCTGACAAAAAAGTTATATTATAATGCGATATATATTTGTAAAATTAACATGTAAATGTATATTTTTTTGACTGTCTGAAATAACAAATTCTGAAAAATGTTTCATTACAAACAAAAAAACAACACTATTTTTTAAAATGATACTGTACAATACTGATAATGATATCTGATACTGTTATTTCAGTTTTTTGCAATGTCATGGAAAGGAAGTAGAGTTTTATTTAAGTCTTATTACATAAGTTTTTTATGTAAATACAACCCATTAAATACTACCTAATACCCAATTAGGCAATTCTTTTACAAAGATTTGCTTTCCATAGTTAGAATATCTTTCTGTGCCTTCTGTTATGTTAAAAATACTAATGTTAGCCACAACCGATAGCCAGCGATTTCCCCCCACCACAGTCATGGGTTTCACTGTACAGCTGAAGACATCACTGGGATTACCCACAAATGATGAGAAAGACCTTAAAATATTAAGACTTGAATTAAATGGCCATAATTATGATGCATTAATCCAAGATAATTTCTTACTGTGGGGTGTAGTATTGCATTTTAGCAGATGGACTCGCTTTTAATCTATTGATAGATTCCTACTTAGAAGATGAAGACCACAGGGGTGATTGGGCTAGGGTAAATGTTCCACTAAGGATTTATAGCAACTTCCTATTGAGGTTCTCCATCAAGCATCTTTGATTCTCTGTTTGTTGTCAGATGACATCACCTGTTCCTCGTAGCTGGCTAACTGCATTAGCCGGCTAACTGCGTTGAGTAAAACCTAGAACAGCTAGTGTTTTTGCTTGTCCATATGTTCCATATTCCGGGGGTTTCCAGGTTTTACTGAGCACAATTAGCCAGCTAACTCAGTTAGCCAGCTACAAGGAACAAGGCCCTGGCCTCACATTCACCAGCTCAGATATGATTGCCAGGGAAGAGATGCCTGCCTTGTCAGCCTTTAAATTATGGGGCTGTCTCCAAGCCAGTGAATGTTGTTTTTTTGTTTTGAATGCAAAATGTCAAATGTAAAATATTATGAAAAATACTACAATACTACTACTACTACTACTACTACTTACTATAGTATTTCATATATCAAAGCCAGATAAAGGCAATGATTGTCCTTCTCATGACCCCACTGTTTAGTCTTCTTGCTGGACACAAACAGATCTCGACAACCATTTCCATGAACACATTGGTTTCATAGAGTCAAGAGCATAATTATAGGTTGTGCCTTGGTTTTTAGTTCTTCCTGCACATGTGGCCCCCATTAAAAATAAGTCAAACATAGCTTTTGTCAAGTGAAAAATATTTTTTTTTGATTGTCTGATTTACCGCATAGCTGGAAAGCAATTTCTAAAACTATTAATACTAATAAAACATTATAATATCCACAGGAAGTTCAAGAGACTAAACACTTGAAATGCATAAAAAACTTCAAATCACAAGTAAAAAATCACAAAGATTATGTCATAAATAGAATATATAGTCACATTTTGTAATGAATAATCAGAATGGAGAAAAAAAAATCTTAGGTTTATAAAATCTAAATAATATTTTCGATTCAAATCACATAAGACACAACAGCAGCAATATGTGTCCTCTATGACAGTTGGGATTGTGTTGCAATTCATGCCATTTAATCCCATCTTTGTGCCATAACAAGGCGTGTTAAAGGTCGATAAGTGGCAGATCTCAATTCAGATCTGTTGAACCTCCACTGTTGCCATGTACTTTAACTCAGCGCTCATTATTGAGTCCAATTAGTAAGGTTGTTCACTGTGTACATTTGCAGAAAGGACGATTAAATGATAATGTAAACACAGGCTCCCCCTGTCATGCTCCAGTTTGTATGGCATTTACTTTGTAGACCTTGGAAACCTAGTGACTAGATGTCCTGGATTTGCTTTTAACTTTTAAATGTGAGTGTTAATACATGTCTTTATAGACATTTAAATGTGAGTCTTAAAACACGTCTTTATGAACACAAGGTCAAGAATCACAAAATTAACTTGTCAAATAGTGTTTAGTGAGATAATAATTTAGCAGCAATCCTGTAATAATCAATGCAGCTAATCATCCTCCAAACTTTGCAGAGTAGCGGAACATTGATTAATTCTGAAAACTGTTTTAGAAATCCCACATGCACATTGGGTGAAGCTTTAAGTTAGACTTTAGGTTTTGGAGCCTGAGTTAAATTTATTTGATATGTAGGTGTAATTATGGTAGATTAAGATCACAATGCTAAAATAAGTACTGTTTTTAGAGGTTAAATTGAGGTATGGAGTAAATATATATGATATATATGTCCAATCGCATAACCATGTCAGACTATAACAGGAAGAAGTATGCACTATTTTTATATTAGTAGCTAAAATATATTTATATTAAAAATGGGTCACCATCATGCTGGAACGACCCCAAACCCCATTGCATATTTTGTTGAGATTTTTATCATCTTGGTTTTTTGGTTTTTTGTTTGCTTAGGATTTAATACAACACTGCAAGAGAAAACAGAGAATCTGGCTGTCTGCTGATGATAACAATCCCTCCACTGCAAAATCAATTAAACTAACTGAGAAGGGTAGTACAAAGATACACCATATGTCTTATACTGTACGGTCTGTGCTCACTGTTCTCATTACTTTAGAGAAAACGGCAGGCTGTGTCATGGAGCAGCAGTGTAGTATAATGGTTAAGGAACTGGACTTGTAACCGAAAGGTTGCAGGTTCGATTCCCAGGTAGGACACTGCCGTTGTACCCTTGAGCAAGGTACTTAACCTTAATTGCTTCAGTATATATCCAGCTGTATGAATGGATACATGTAATAAGAAGTTGTGTAAGTCGCTCTGGATAAGAGCGTCTGCTAAATGCCTATAATGTAATGTAATGTAATGACTCAACTGCTGTCAAACTACTTGCAGTTGCTGTCAAACTACCCACAGATTGCTTTGCTGAAAAAAAGAAAAATTATGAGATGAGATCTGACCTCTAATGCTTGCAGAAGGTCCTTGATTACGAACAATATGCACACTCATGGAAAAGGTAGAAGATAAATATTCTTCTTTAACCCACTATATCTTATGAAGATCATTTTTCATCTGCATTATTCAGTGTTTGAAATATGACTCACTGAAAACACTTTCAGCCTCAAAGCATCAGGCTTCAGTAAGTTTGAATCAATAGAAGTATAAGGTTCATTAGATTTCCCTGTTCTTTCAGGTTCATGAAACTATAGTTGAAGAGCTCAGCTCAGCAGTAATGAACATGGACAGCAATGGAACGTAATTATTATTTTGTGGTCAGTCAAAAATTCTGGATTGCTTCACCTTGAGAGCCAGTAAGAAGCTTGCTGTTGATTTTCTTCTGACAGACTGGGTGAAGACAAATTAACAAGTTCAATAGTTCATGTCTGATTACTGAAATCTGATTAAAGGAAGGTCTGGAGAATCTGATAAATCAACAGCCATTACAGGCTACTTTGGCATCTTACACTATTTGTCAACAAGAAAGGTTATGTAATCTCAAATGCAACCGACTCCTCAAGAACAAAACATGTGGAAATGTTAAAGTTCATGTAAATGTGAGAACGCAACCATACAGGGAACCATTTGATTTAGCCTGGGATGTAGCTGGGTTGTTGGACATAAGACATGAACAGATTGTTGAAACAGCAATAATGTAATCTGTAAACTGTGTGTGAGTGTGTGTGTGTGTGTGTGTGTGTGTGTGCTTGCATGTGTGTGTTGTGCTTTTAGCACTTTATCCTCAATATTTGTTTATCTCTCAAAAATTTTATGCTCATTTCTCTTCACCATTATTGCAAAGTCATCCATCAATTCAGGAGACTGAAGATTAACGCCGTATTCACAACTCATTCGTTGTTTTGATGTACGATAAATGCTCAACGCAATCCCCGCCCCAGAGCAACGCAGCGTCATAACAGATCTGACGGATACAACTAACATAGAGAAAATACCGTCTGAACTTTTCGCCGAGTAAGTTGGAGTTCAAGGAAAAGTCTATGATACTCTTCCCGCATCTCAGCAGTGCGTGAACCCAGTAGCCTATCTTGCAGAGTTTCTTCTAGAGCTAAAATTAGTTGCAAAAAGTCTTGGCTCTGAAGTTGAATGAAAGAAATAGGCTACTTCCAAAAAGAAGCTACGGTATTATGTCATACTCTCGATATAAAGATTAATTTTATACGGAAAACACATGCATTATTTGCCTAATAAAATTTGTATAATTTTTATAAAACAAACCTTTCACAATGAAAACGGGTGTCATTTAATACTGTCTGTAAACATAATTTTATTAGTTTGCCGGAAAATAAAAGTGTTTACAAGTTCAAAAATCAAAGAAACAAGCAGTGAAATTCTTTTTTTTCTACTTCCGCCAATTCCGATGGCCCGTTTAGCAACGCAGAGTTTGAAAAAATCCAAAAAACCCGTCATGCGTTGGCCAACAGAACCGTCGACCACAAGGGGGCGCACATCCATAACTGTCCGTTAATCATCCTCCATTGGAATGAATGACTTCCGGTGTCCGTCAATCCGGTGATGCGTTGAGTTGTGAACATGGCGCAAAGGTGGGTTCTCACCAAATCTGGTGAGGTGCATCGGTCGGACGCATTCTATTAATTTTTCTATGGAGAGGATGCGATGCGATCGCGTGGTGCATGATGGATGTGGTGTGGTGACTGTGTGGTACGTTCGCCGGTTCTGAATTTTAATAGGATAGATTCCAAACCTACTTTAGGCAAATTAATGCGTCTGCCGTTGCTCGCGAAACTGATCAAACGGTCAAAGTTGGCGTTTTAGATCAAATATGTATCAAGATTTAGCAACTGCATAGACTATTTCTCACCTCAAATGTTTTCAGAAACGTATTTTAGTGGACCGTTTAAGTCGGATGAAAGAAAATTTATCAACAGGCCGCCATATTGTTACGGTTTGAAAACGCAGGCAAAATAAATCTAACTAATCAGGTGCCATTAATGTTCCGTCGTAGGCTACCGAACCCATTTAATAGCAACGCCCACTAACAGTTTGGGGTTCCTGCGCGTCCCCATGGGTCGTCGCCGGATTTGGTGAGAACCCACCTTAACTGTCAGGATCACAGAACTATATAAGAACTAGAAAGGCAGGTGCCTTCTCAAAACAACGCTTTTTCAACGGCCCAAAGTTTTTTCTCTGATTGGCCAACGTGACGTCATGTGAAGGTGGTCATTTTGTCCCTTTTGCGGAGAGTAATGGCTGATGCTGTAAATCTAGAACCATATTTTTTATTTGTGTATGTGTGCGTGAGCTACTTCTCTTGTGATTGAGAATGTACCTTCCACTGAACGGTTTGCTTCCCCTTTGTCCTTTTTGGGTGCAGGGTCTTGAATGTCCCGGAAAAGAGGGTCTGTTGCTAGAGAGACGTCACGTGGCGCTGTAATGGCGACATGTAGTCCAGCAGTCTCTCGTGTTCGTGTTTGTTCATTTGAATGTGTTTTGTTGTGTCTGGCTTTTGTCTTTGTTTTTTTCATGCGCTGTGTCTGCAGTGGGACGGGGAAGCAGGCTGGAGATTTTTCAGGGCACTCTTGCTGCTCGTTTGAATAGAGAATCTTCAAAATGCAGCAAGGGAAGGAGAACATAATGCGGGGGAGGAATGACGTCGATGCTCCGTTTCGGCGGTGGGCAGAGACCACGGCGCTGCGTGTGTGGAGGAGAGTCGTGGAGGCGGAGTTTTTGTGTTAGACTGCTTGGTGACACTGGACATCTCGGGACAGCGGGACTATTTTTTAAATCATGGCTGTATTGCACTTTAATTCACTTGATTGATGTAATGATTCTATTGAATGTCTTTGTTTGATATGTTTGTTTGTGTGTTGTGGGTGTGCCCCACTGTCTGTCTTTTTTTGTTGTTGCTGGGGCTACAACTGAAGTTCCCTTGCGGGAAAATAAAAGTTATTCTATTCTATTCTATTCTATTCTATTCTAGCATGTTGTTCGACGAAAGCAACAAGTTCAGGAAACTGCTCTTTTCTTTGTACGTTCGTAAAAGTCATAGGCTGTAGCTCGCCACCTCTCCCTGAGTTTATATGGTAGTTTCAGGATCACCTGCTCCATTTGAGATGTGGTGTTCATCTCATCCAAAAATGCAATGTCTTGCATTGTGTTAAGACATCCACAAAGAAAAATTTAATAAGCATGCAATGCTTTCTTGTCCTCACTCTTGATGGCATTCCACTTTGAAACTCTCTCCATGCAAGCAGCTGCGATCTTGAGCTGATTTCCTTAATTCAGGTCTGTAGCTATGTTAGTCTATTGTATTCCCAACATCTTCTAGGCCTACTCATTATAGACATTTAGCAGACGCTCTTATCCAGAGAGTACTCATCACTGGGCACAGATTTCTTTGTCTTCAGAGTGGTAAGTGACCTACCTACTTATGCAAGATCGAAGTCAACCTGTAGTGGATTTGTACGTAGGATACAATTAATTCCTAAAGGGTGTCACAATAGTATGTGTCTGTGTAGTTGCTATGTCAAGTAAGACAATGAGGCTAAATGTTGAACACATGCTGACATTATATACATGTTTAACACTGGCTGACATTATTTAAATCATACATATAACAAAATAGATTGTACAGTGTTATACTTATACCAGCATAGATGGCGGGCCCTAAATATTGAGATTATTTACAATCTGTTTATAGATTATTTACTACAGTCAAGGCGGAAAGTCTGCACACCCCTTTCACCTTCTCCATGTTTTATTACATTACAGACTTATACTACAATAGATTGTAGATTGTTGTTAATTTTTTGCCTCAAACATCTACACACAATAGCCAATAATGACGAAGTGAAAACAGGTTTTTAGAAAATATGCAATTTTATTTTATTGACAAAAATAGGTTATTTAGGGGTTACATATCTGTACACAATACTTAGTTGCTGCACCTTTGGCAGCGATTACAGCTTCAAGGCGTCTTGGGAAAGAAGCTACGAGCTTGGCACACTTGTTTCTGGACATTTTTGCCCATTCCTCTTAGCATATCCTTGCAAGCTCCATCAGGTTGGATGGGGAGCGTCGGTACACAGCCATTTTCAGTTCTTTCCACAGATGTTCAATTGGATTCAGGTCTGGGCTCTGGCTGGGCCACTCAAGGACATGCACAGACTTTCTCCGAAGCCACTTCTTTGTTCTCTTGGCTGTGTGCTTCGGGTCGTTGTCATGTTGGAAGGTAAACCTTCACCCCAGTCTGAGGTCCAGCGCGCTCTGGAGCAGGTTTTCTTCAAGGATCTCGGTGTACTTAGCTGCATTCATCTTTCCCTCTATCAGGACTAGTCGCCCCGTTCCCGCTGCTGAAAAACATCCCCACATCATGATGCTGCCACTGCCATGCTTCACTGTAGGGATGGTATTAGCCAGGTGATGAGCGGTGCCTGGTTTCCTCCAGACGTGACGCTTGGTATTCAGGCCAAAAAGTTCAATTTTGGTTTCATCAGACCAGAAAATCTTGATTCTCATGGTTTGAGAGTCCTAGGTGCCTTTTGGCAAACTCCAAGTGGGCTGTGATGTGCCTTTTACGAAGGAGGGGCTTCCGTCTGGCCACTCTACTATAAAGGCCTGATTGGTGGAGTGCTGCCTGGATGGTTGATCTTCTGAAAGGTTCTCCCATCTCCACAAGGATACGCTGGAGCTCTGTCAGAGTGACCCTCGGGTTCCTGCTCACCTCCCGTCTTCCCCAATTGCTGAGTTTGGCCGGGCGGCCAGGTCTCTTGATGGATGATTCCTTCTTTTCTTCCATTTTTTAATGATGATGGTGCCACAGTTGGGACCTGTAAATCTAAAATCTTTTTTTTTTTTCCGTTTTTTTTTTCTGACTGACACTCAACTAACTATGACCTTATATAGCAGGTGTTGGCAATCCCCCATCATATCCCAAAAATTGAAATATAACACAGGTGGACTCCAATTAAGTTGTGGACACATCTGCACCTCAGTGGAAACAAAATGCACCTCAGCCTACTTTTGGGTGTCATATCAAAGGTTGAGCACACTTGTGTACATATGATTTTACATTTAGATTTTTAATAAATTAGCACAAATGTCTAAAAACCTGTTTTCACTTTGTCATTATGGGCTATTTTGTGTAGAATTTTGAGACAAAAAATTTATTCAATCTATCGTAGACTATGTCTGTAACGTAATAAAACGTGGAGAAGGTGAAAGGGGTGTGCCAAAATTATTGGCACCCCTGCATTTATACATAGAATAAAGTAATCATTTTTAATATTTGGTCGCCTATCCTTTGCATGCCATAACTTCCTGATGTCTGTGACCCAACAACATCAAAAGACTCTTGATATTTTATTTTCTGGTACTCTTACAAACGATACTATAACGTCTCTGCATTTGAATGGATCTCTATGGGAATTGGGGGGTGGGACCAGATTTAGCTGTAAATTACACTGGAACTGAATGGAACACATGGTTAGCTAAATGCCTCTAAGTCATCAAGGGTCTGAGGTATCAAACAAGCCTTAAACCATCACTCTGCTGCCAGAAATACAGTAGATATGGATGGATAACTTAAAGGGTTTCTTCTCCTGACTTATTTTTTCATAAAGTTCCATAGGAAAATTTGTCAGGAGAAACAACCCTTAAAGGGATATTTCACCTTAGTGTGACATAAGTCATTTTGTGAAGCCTACCCCATTATATTTGCATTGTGTGAATATTAGCAACATCAGCGATCGCCGTTTGTCCGGCTGTCAGGGTCCCCATTCACTCCCATTCATTTTCGTGACCTCACCAAAATTAATCGTTTTAAAGCACACACTAACTACGGCAAATAATACATCGATAAAAGAGAACACTATTGTGAAAAGGTACTTTTTTTTTTGTAGTAAAATAGTTATAAAAAATAATAAAAATTTGGGTATATAGTATTTTTCGGATTTATAAAGAATTTTCGTTTTCGGTAGTTACATTTTTTTTTTTAGTTATATTTTAGTTGGTGTAAAACTAACGTACAACTACTACAGTTAACACTAAAAGCTTTTCTTTTATTTTCTAATTTTTTTTTTTTTTTTGTTGTTTTTTTTTTTTTTTTTTTTTTTTTTAAAACAATAAAAAACTGAATGACACCTGAATGGGCCTTTTTGGTTTTGGGGAGTTGTTGTTTGGGGTGTTTGTGGTCTTGGACTTTGTGTGTGAGACTACAGTCATAAATGAAATGGTATAAATGGGTAATAATGGTGGGGTAGGGTCATTAATGGTTTTTTTTTCAGAATGGATATCAGGGGGGTGTGTGTCCATGGGTGGTGGTATTACTCATTAAAAATAAAAAAAAAAAAAAACAAACTTTTTTTTTTTTTTTGTTCTTTTTCTTTTTTTATTTTTTTATTATGCCGTAGTGTTAGTGTGTGCTTTAAAAACAATTCATTTTGGTGCGGTCTTGAAATGAATGGGAGTGGGGGGGGGACCTGACACAAAACGTGGATGTACAGCACAACAGCCAGCACACACATCTGAAAATTATATCAATATTTAAATAAAATAATGGTATGGCTCACAAAAATGACTTACACACACAGGGGTAAATATCCTTTTTTCCTTTGATCATCCATATCTACTGCATATCTGGCAGCAGAGTGATGGGGTTAGGAGTTTTGATTGACCTCTCCCCCTTGATGACTTACAGCATTTTTACAACCATGTATTCCATAACTCTTTCCTATTTTACCTTTGTTTATCTTTCCTATTTTGCCTCTTTAGCTCAGGTATAGTTTGAGCTTGAGGCATTTTTTTTTCCTTTTCTTTCTGTGAGTTTCTGCGAGTTTCGCACCCACTTATCTGGGTCGTTTTTTTCACGTTTCTTACGTAGTATACAGAGTCAGAGGTGAATTCTTTTTTTTTTCATTCTACTGCTCTATTCTGTGAGCATTTCGCCCACTTTTCCTGGGTCGTTTTTTTGTTCTGCAATATTAGCCAGGAAGGTTCACCTTATTTTATTGGTTCTCCTACCCCCTTTTAGTGGTTCTCCACTTCCGTGGAGAATTATAAGAATTCCCCGTCGGTTGCGTGTGGTCCTCCGCACCCCAGCCTTCACACTTGCAGGCTATGAACTTATTTAATTAGACCCATAACTTAATTAATGCTCCCACTAGGCTACTATTTTTAAAAATTGATTAAATTCAAATGTTACATGATGTTAAATACGATAATTAAAACACTCATTTAACCACATGAACAAAATCTGCTATAAAATCAGTTACAGCATTGCAATGGTTGATCTTGTGTTGTTGGAGGAGTTGGAGGATCTTGTGTCTTTTGGAGATAACTCATCTTTAGGATTGTGCATATTTGTTGGCTGAGAGTGATGAATGGCTTGTTAGAGGTGTGATGGTGTGGGGTTGCTTTGCTGGTGACACTGTTGGATGAGTTGTCTAGAATTGAAGGCACACTTAACCAGCATGTCTACCACAGCATTCTGCAGTGACACACCATCCCATCTGGTTTGCACTTTAGTTGGGCCCTCCTTTGATTTTCAACAGGACAATGACCCAAAACACATCTCCAGGCTGTGTAAGGACAAAGAAGGATAGTGATGGAGTGCTGCATCAGATGACCTAATCTAACACCCAACCTAAACCCAATAGAGATGGTTTGGGATGAGTTGGACCAGAGAGTGAAGAAAAAACAGTGCTCAGCATATGTGGGAATTCCTTCAAGACTGTTGGAAAAGCATCCGAGGTGGCTACCTCATGAAGTTGGTTCAGAGAGAATGTCAAGAGTGTAAAACTGGTATCAAGGCAAAGGGTGGCGACTTTGAAGAATCTAAAATATAAGATACAATTTGATTTGTTTAACACTTTTTTGGTCACTGCATAATTACATTTATGTTATTTCATGGTTTTTATGTCTTTACTATTATTCTAAACTGTAAAAATAAAGAAAACCCCTTCTATGAGTAGGTGTGTCCAAACTTTTGACTGGTACTGTATGGCAATTCATGGGTGTGGATTTATGCTAATCATAGATGCGAAGCAAGGTGAATGCGCCGGTCATTTACGATGAATCGGAATGTATGAACATACGCACAGAATAGGAACAAATCTGTCTTTCCCGTACGGTTTGATGAATCCGGCGTAAATTTTTCGTACTAATTTGTTTTGTATGTGTTTTAAATGTACGCAATTATTTAGGAACGTTTCATGAATGAGGCCCATAGTGAAGAGGATAAGTTGTTGTTCAACCAAACATCAAAAATGTATTTTATTTAGTCATATAATATTACGCTGTATATCGATGTACCACTGAACATGCTCTTTCAAAAAGCAAGTGAGTTCACAAGTACATAAAGTAAACTGGGGGGAAATTATTTTTCTTGTTTTTCTTGTTTGCGCTTCCTTCTGCTTATGCTGTAATGTGGTGATTTATAAAGTTCAAATTGCATTATTTTCCCACATCTGTTCGATAATGTGTACTCCACTGTGTGTGCAGTATTTGACTAGTAAGCTTAGCTCTCGTTTCTGAACTAGATGAGACCTGCAGGTCTGGACCAGTTATGCAGCCAATTCCATTTCAATTTATTAAATTCAGGTACTGCATTTAAATTCAATGAATGAACTGAAAAATGGACATAATTATTTTTCATTTCATGTATTGGATTTCAGTTCATTCCCTGAATTAGCTGAATTTAAATCTAACTTACTTCAATCCTGCCCTGGACCACACCGGCACAGGAGAATAGAGATTGGTGAGAGCATGGGCGTTGAGCACTTTATTGCAGGTCTAATTCGTTTGTGGTACACTTAGCTTAGTGCGAAGTCATTTTTAATATTATTACAGTTAATGAGAACACCGTGAAATTATGGATCCTGCCTTCATCAAATTCGTGACAATTTAATTAGCATATCTTGCTTATCCTTCAAGCTCTGTTCCCTGACTGCTCTTCACAAGTTTGGTTTAGACTCTGGTTTGAGACATCAGTATTTCCATCAATGTTGTTATAGTTGACATTATCACTGTAGTTTATGAATATTATCGGATTCAGCACTCGTTTGGACAGCAGGTACCAAATAAAGTAAGTGAACATGACATGTTTAAGAAAAGCCTGTCCTCTTTAATGTGGTTCATGTTATGAATACTAACCAGTATGCTCATTGTGTACTGAATATTCCCTATTCATTTAACTGAAGCATGTAAGAAAACAAAAGCCACAAGCTTGCATATTTACCTACATATTTCTGTTATACTCTGAATCCCATGCACTGCAATGGTGAAGTTTGATCTAAAAAAATGTAAACATTATGAAGAGATGTATGTACACTGATGTTTCTCAGTAGAAGAAGCAAAAACGCAAAGATCAGAAAAATTAATTTCCACAACTTAATTTACAGCAGATTGTATTCTTTAATAGTCTTTCCCATAACATCAAATGCCTCAGGAGGAAGATTTCGGGAAGATTATGCACACACATCAGAAAAGCACTATGCCAATATATTCACTTAAGACTAATCCCTGCCTTAGATCTGGTTAAAAAAGGCCAGGGAGGATGCAAGACTACATGACACTGTACACAGCTGCAGACAGACATTAGCAAGTATTCAAGAAGAGAGAGGACAGCATGAGGTGATTTTAAGAGGGGAAGCCCCGACTGTTGTCTTAAGTCCATTTGCAGTGATAAGCAATGATGTTCATGCAGGAGTAGCTGCATGCCATAGTAAAGTGAAAATACAACACGTAATGTGTTGACTGCTGGAGGAGTCTGGTTTATTACAACTGCCAGGTTTGCTCTCGACTGCAATATATTTCCCTGGGATTTACATTTAAAAATATTTCTGGAAGTCATGTATCAAAAGGTTGGCATTCCCATGGCTTTGCAACACAGCTATTCCATCTCATACTTAAACATTAGCTTAGGTCTTAACTTCAATCTGACAAGCCAACCGTGAAACAAATACTGAAGTGAGTCAGCCACATATCTTGAGATAATGTGGGTAAAATGTGAGTTCTGGCATCAACAATATTTAAGCACGTTTTCCTTTAAATGTGATCACCATTGTATTTGTACATGGGGTACCACATAAAAAATCTAAAAGGGCCAACACTCTGTGGGTATTTGAATGCCTGGTGCTTGATTGATATTTTTTCACATCACTTAATGGGCTTGCGCTTGCTGATGTAATTCTCCCTTTTAAAAAAAATCTGATATATTATGTAACACATGCATATTTCTCCAAATAATTCACCCTACCACAAGGGTGTCAGTAATTATAGTACAGTTTAAAAAAAGTTTTAAATTGTTCAGAAAATTTCACAAATCAATAATTGCACCAGAATCAAAATTTCATATGGCCCTTTGTAAAGAACAGTTGTAGAAACACAAAGTCCAGTTAAAATATTCACAGTATTGAAATGATGTTCTTCAATTAATTCCGTTTTTAAAAATACTTTAAAGTCAATATATCCTCCCTCTCACACCATCAATAAAATAAAAGTAAATATTTTTGAGTGTTTCTTGCATTGAGCACAAAACTGTAGAAGACGAAAGTGGCTTCAGCTTGTAGAACATCTTTAAATAACTGATAATTCCTCACTGTAGTTAAGGCAGTTGGGAAACTAAAAGGGCTTAGTGTCAACATTTTAAATCTTTCTTTTACATGACCCAGTGATGGAATTCAGGAATTCAAAAGTACTAAAATACAATCCTCCCTAAGTCTCTCATATTCCACATATAGCGCACCAGAAAGGGTGAATACCAGACCAAACTAAGAAATGATTAAATTGTAAGAAAATGTGACAAATTTAATAATATTCCTATTTTATATGGGCAATGAAATGCTGTGAGGCAATATTGTCATTTCTTTACGTTTGTACAAGTCTATCCACCTCTAAATAGATCACTTTATAACTTAATTTTGTCTTCATAATACACCTAAACATTGTGATATTAAAAGGTAGACATTCACATGTTAATCAAAGACAAACATGTAGTGGTATGTGCCAGTGCTTAAAAAGAATTAGTGAGGAAAAGAACTAAGTTTTGAATCATTTTCATTTTTCACATTGCAAAAACCGCTACCCTCAAAACTACCAGAAAACACCTCATAACCGATGAACACAATCAAAGCTAAATGTCGATCTTAAAAAGAGACGGGATGACAATAATTCTGCAGCATAGCCTACTATTTCCAGGGACATAGACCTTGAATAAATCAACATTTGTCCTTATCTTTGATTTACAAACAAATGCAATTGCCTTCATACACAGTTTGGCAAGATCATTTTGGTTATATTGCTGAACTCTGCAATCTGGTTTTGGTAAACTAACACTTGAAAGATAAGGACAAAAGATGAATCCAAGCCATAGTTTATATTATAGCCTGTAATAATAAAAAAGTTATGATGACAATTTGTGTAGTCCCAGTCAACATTTGTTTGCTGAAGTTCTGCATAGGATCAGTCAAGGAGTTATTCAAGCTGGATCATAGAGCTACACACATAATATACAAACTCATTCTGTCTCATGTCTAAACACAAATCCCTTTGCACAGCAGGTGGTGGAAAAATGCTGTACTCTTCCTGTTTTCATCCCTAAAGCTTTCTCAAGCGCTTTCATACAGAAAAGGGAGTGCACCTCTTTTACATTCAAGTCACTTTCTAAGGCATTTCAAATATGTACTCCTTTATCCTTTGGTGTATGCTTCAGGGTAAAAGCCAAAATTGATGATCATGTATACCCATATAATGAGAACCCATGGCATGCAGGTTTCCTAAGAAAACAATGACACTGCAACACTATGGTGAAAACTAGTTGTGGTGGTGCCATCTTCACTGGGAGCATGCCTTGAATATGTGGTCTGCATAATCAACTGGTACACTTTGCCCTTGAGCAAACAGGAGTCAATACACGGGTAAATCATGTTATTCTGCGTCCTCAGACACACCTTACAATGGGGTTTTGTTTTGGCAGTGGGGTTTCACGTACATTTAGGAATTGTTCTGTTATTTCGGTGGGTTCAGATTGCAGGTTACATGCCTTTTAAATTTTATATTTTTTGGCATAGTCTAAATGAATCAATACAGCAATTAACGTTGTATTATTTTATCAATCTATTAAATTTTTTACACTGACAATTTCACAAAGGAACACGAGACTGAAGGCAAGGTTGTGGGTGTCTGGGGATCACAGTTCAATCTTGCAGGCAGGAAAGGACTCATCTTGCATGACCACTGTGCTGCTGCTGGCCAGAACTGTGATGTTGAGATCTTGCTGCTTCTCATGGGTCTCTTGGTACCACTCCCTCATGACCTCTGAGTCATGGGTCGGGATGAGAGTGACCTATCATTGACAAGGGTCAGTGTTAACAAGTTGCGGTCTCAGGTTACCAGACCAAGCTATTTACGAGAAACTGGTAAGAAATGACAACAAATGACTAGCCTAGAATATATTAAAAGCCTGTCCCATCTTTAACATTCTTATGCTATTATCTAACTGATCTTGCCTCCTGCTACAAACAGGATGATTAATTTTATTGATTCAATAATCACACCTTTGAAACACAGGATGGCATTTACTGTGTAGTTTATAAGAACAGGTGTGGTTACATTGCTCCTGAGAGATGTCTCAATGAACACCTCCTATCACTTCAAATGGCCTCTGTTATGCTGTTTGGCATTGTCATTTCAAGTGATCTATATCGTATTTTTGACCTATCCAAAACAGAGCTGATTTACTGGTCAGCATCTAAATGGAAAAAAAAGTTGCATGGAATTGCATCTTTTCGTTTTTCGATTTGTACCATATTGATATTTGGTATTGTTCCATTTCAGCTACAGGTCTGCATGCCTGGATTGGAATTTATACATCAAAGTAAACTTTTTCATGGCACTTTTCTTTGCCAAGAATATCATGCCACAGGTGAATGATATAATGGCTAACCCCAACATGGAGGAAAAATATAGCTCTCCTCTACAGGGCCTGTTCTAGGCATAGGCAACATAGACGGTCTTGCCTAGGGCGGAAGGCTTTAGCCAACCCTGCGCCTCTACAAGTAAAACTGAAGGAATGCACCAAAACATATGAATCTTCAAAGAGATCTCCATTTGTTATGAAAGAGTATAGCTACTGGAGTTCTTTGATTCAGTGTCAGAGAAAAAATAAAAGATTTGAAGACCACATTTTAATGTTGTTGTCTATTGCCTACTTAAATCACAGGTGTATGCAATCTCAGCTAATTCGCGCATGCGTATCAAGTCTCATTAGCATTATAAAACACCCACACAGCTACATTTAGATCATATTGAGGTTTATGACTTGATATACATAGAGAGGACATTCTAAATATGTCGTTTTGACAACACCCTTAGGTGTATCACAAACGTGCAGTACAGGGTGCTATTTCAGAAACAGCATTGGTGTTGAAAAACCAGGGACGCTGAAATGACTAACCTGCATGTTGTTGCCCCACTGAGATTTACCCTCCAGGAGGGAGTCCAACACGGCTCTGCTGGGTTCCTGAGCTGCCAGGTCATTGCCACTCACAACGTAGTAAGATGACCTCACACACTTAAAGAATTCAGCATCAACATTCTTGGCATTGCAGTGGTTCGGGATGTAAACCAGGTCCAGGTATGCAGGGGGGCAGTTAGGTACACTGCCTCCTCCAGCTGCTTTACCACTTCCTGACCCTTTGACATACAACAGAATAAAATCATCAGCCATTTCACCTAATCAACCAGTGACATAATCTTGCCTCAAAATGAAAAAACAAATAAACAAAAAATCTTTTTCTCTGATTTGAGTCCAGCAGGGATACATGAACAAATATCTTATGCCCATAAAAACATAAACACTTAAAAAGGCATTACTGATTGGAGTTAAAGTTCTCTGTTGTACCTGAGGATGATCATAGACATGTTTTTACACAGCATTGTTCAAATTGCACTTTTCACTTCTACAGTAGACAGTCATCACTCATCACGATGTCATCACTCTAACTAAATTAATTACAAATGTGTGTTACATGTCCAGATACCCTTTACAGTATTCACTAATGAACAATACAACTCTCTTATTCTCTCTTCTTATCTATTATACTTGGTTATTATGTATTCAATCATCATCATTCATAAATAAACTTTATAGCAATTACTGTTTAGAAAATTTGAATGAATAGACACGATAACAATGTTTCAGTGGCTGAATTCCCTTGCTAACATGTCTCTAAGAAACCCTCAATCAATGCCTCTTAGGTGAATGTAAATGAAAGGGGTCTATTACCACGCTCTCAGAAAAAAAGGTACAAATGCTTGTCCCTAGGGTGGTACCCTATAGGTATATACAATTGTACCCCTGGCCAACAATATATAATTGGTTTGTACCTTTTTTGGTTGAAAATTTACTTTTTAGCACCTAAATAAAACATTACTGTATTCTCCGGGTACATTTTGGGAAATTTGCTCCTTAAATAAGAAAAATGTACCTCCATTGTACCTTAATTTCTGAGAGTACAGTAATTACTGTGAATAAATCAGAAGACTTTTTTCTGCATCAACAATTATAGTATAGTATAGGGTGTAGTGCTCAGCAGTTTAAGAAATTATTCCTTTGTTTTTGGATTTTATGGTCTACATGTGCACATACACATGCATTTCTTATGTGTGGTATTTGCTGTGAAACATTATATTATGTAAATTTTAATACAATTATGTTAACATAAATAAGGACAAAGTAATCTCATATTATGACTGGTACATGACCTTACCGGTTACACTTTTTGGGCCTCTTGAAGCATAGGTATTTGTTGCATTTTTAACATCTTTGTCCCCACCCTCTTTTACATCAGACTTTCCACTTGACTTGGATGCAGTTGAGTCCTTCTTTTTAGGAGTGCCAGTTTTTGATTTGGTCTTGATTTCTTGTTTTTTCTTCATGGCCTTGTCACTTGCCTCATTCTTGGAGGGGTTTTCTAGACTTTCAGTGACTGGCAAAGCTTCTGGGTCAACCATGCAGACGTCAGGGCGAGGTGGGGAAGGACTGGAGTCTCTGATTGGAGCTGGAGGAGGATCAGCATGCCTGTGTGTTAGGGTTCTATCTGTTGGGAGAGTTTCAGAGTCATCCTCTGAATCGATATTTGCATCGGCGGTAATGGAGGGGCATTCTTCCGTCCCTGGCGGAACATCTGAATCAGTTTGAGAGGGAGCAGATTCACTGATGGAGGTTGCTGGAGTTTCCTCACATTGTTTCATGTGTTGCTTCCCGCCAGATGGAGGAGGCCTTCCCCCAGACTTAGATAAAGGCTTTTCTTCTTCTTGGGCATTTGCTTCATTGGCAAAATACTCCAGAGGGTTTGGGTTTATGAAAGATGGAGAAAGTTCTGTTTTAGGGTGGCGGTACTCACAAGAGCTAACCAGACATAAATCAACATTGCTTCGAGACTGTGGTGAGAGACATGCTTTAGAGTTGTTTGGAACCCCAGAGACACCAGCACTCTTCTGGTTTTCTTCTGTCAGCTTTTGATACGAGCTATATTCATATTGCGACAATTTCATACTTCGAAGTGACTCATTGCTCTGGGAACTTTCAAGTAGCAGTGATGCATCTGCTGACATTTCTCTAGGGGCTGCAGCTTTAACAAGTAGATCTCCCTTCACTGGAGAGGCTGTCTGTGAAGGTGTATTAATAGATGGGGTAGAGCCATCTGAGGGAGAGGCTGAAGCGGCATTAGTTGAATCAGTGTCTTTGAACAGCATTGGTTTCTCTGCCATAGGCATGTTACCCCTTGAAAATACAAAGTCTGCCGTTTCTGGAGGACTGCAGTCTACCTCAGTGGGGCCATTCTCAGCAATGTGAAAATTTGCTCCAAGTGAAAGATGCTCTGGAGACTGTTTGCTGAAATCTAGGGCTAAAGAGTGATCGGGAGACTCTTGGCTGAATTCAGCTGACATGGTAGCCTGCTCTGGAGACTTGGGTTCCTGCTGAGGTGTTTTTGATTTTGCTGTTTTCGGTGAGTAATCTGGAGAAATTGACATTGGTCGGGGACACTCATCCCTGGACGATGACATCTCCGTTTCCTGGAAAGTTGTTGGCGTCTGGACCACAGATACAGAGAGGGAGTCCTCCACTTCTGTTGACTGAGGGGAGCCTACCTCGGCATGCAAAGACGGGGAGACATCATCTGCCGTGGGCTCTGGGAGCGAACTAGTAGCAAGGGAGGCAGTTGAGGCAGACGCAATATGGGAATACGTGTCCTCTGCTACAACCTCATCAACTGGCGTGGCTGACTTGTCAGATGTGGTCCCTTCTGATATGGACATTTTACTATCCTCTTTAAGTGCCCCAAACCAGCTGGAATCTACAGGCGAGAGATCCCTTGTGGTTTTGATTGATCCGTCTGACTTTTCCCTTTTCACACTTGCAGCCTCTACTTTGACATCACTTTGGGATTTTCCAGGAGTCTCAGGTCCTCTGTTTGCTTTTCCATCTGCAGGTGAATCGTAATAAGATGCATAGCCTGTGCTGTCAGACTGCGAATCAACTGGTGCTGCAACAGCAGTTGGTGTCAAGTCAGAGTTAGCACTACAGTCACTTGTAGGCGTCTTTACGAGCGGCGAGAGAAGAGCTGGGCTGAGTTTCGCAGAATTAGCTGTCATTTTCTCTGGAATTCCCAAGGGTAAGTTATGCTCAACTGTCTTGTCTCTGGGGGAGACAATTTCATCAGCAAACTGCTTGTAATATCGGTCTTCCTCCAGTGATGACGCTGGAGATATTGTAGAGGCTGAAGGGTGATAATCCCTACCTTCAGTGGCATCACTTTTTGAATGGTCAGAGACTGGGCTATCAGGAAGGGAGGATGGTTTACCTCTATCATAGCTACCCATCACAAACTTCTGTGAAGGAGACACAGATTCATCATTTACAAAACCCCTTGGTTTTGTAATATGCTCCACTGGTGCTGACACGCTGGTATAAATATTGGTGCTAAACTGTGTGTGGCCTGAAAGTACTGTATATTCCTCCAGTTTATTGCAATTTTCTTCATCTGATGCAGCTTCACTTTCAGCATCAGCGAGACGTTTTTTATCATGAACAGAAGCTATAGGAGAATGAGGGGCAGAAGCGTTCAGATGTGCTTCACTGTCCTCGTGGTGATCCTTTCCATTTCCTTTGCCCTCACTATATTTTCCTGAATAATGTGTGCCTTTCTTTCTTTCAAGATATTCTTGTTCATCATCCCTATCACTCTCAGCCTTCTCTTCATAGTCCCCAGCTTCTGACGACTCCTCCAGCACAGTGCCTTCATCTTCAAATTTCTCATTAGAGTCACCGTTGATTTTTCCTTTACATTCAGGTTCTTCTGGAGTCTCTCCAGACTCCGCCTCGGGCTCAGTCGTGGTTATCCCCTCATCCAGAGATTCAGCGTGTTCATCTGCCTCTGGGGATTCTTTTGGGAGCACAGTTTCATCGTGAGATATTATGACTGCCGAATCCTTATCTTTTTTCTCATCCTGCACAACTTTGTGTGTTTTCAGCTCCTCAAAATCCTTTGTGAGGTCTTCCGGAGAAGACATTAGAGATCTCTCAGATTGAAGCGCCTCTGCAATGCCTGCAGCTGCAGCCACACAAGCTACTACTCCAACAGCAGCACCTCCTAGCTTGTCGTGACTTGGTTTACTTTCCTTTTTGGTACTTTTGATTTTGCCTTTCTCTTTCAGTTTTGCAGGGCTCCCTGTATTCTTCTTTGATGCATCTTCCTTTTTTTGCATTTTAGGTTTTGGCACAGGTTTTTTGACATCCCCCACAGCTGCTGTAGATTTCTTTGAGTCCCTAGACAGCTTCTTTACATCTCTCTTTAGCTCACTTTCCTCTTTCTTAAGCTCTTTCTTCTCTTCCTTCTTAGTCTCCTTCACTGGGGAATCTTTCCTTGTATCCCTTTTGATTTCTTTTTTGAAGTCTTTCTTAGTCTCTTCCCTTTTTACCTTTTCATCCTTTTTAGTTTTTTCTTCTTTTTTTGAGGCTAACTGCTCATCCTTCTTTACAACTTCCTTTTTGACTTCATTTCCCTCTTTATTCCTTTCACTTACCTTGATGTCTTTTTTTGACACTTGTTCTTTGGGTGTTTTAATTTTTTGTTTAGGCTCTAGTTTCTTTCTCTCTGGGGTTTCATTTTTAGATGTCTGATCAGATTTTGCCAAGACTTCACTATCTTTTGCCTGAGATTTTTCCTTTTTCACAAGAATTATTTCTTTCTTCTCAGATTTCTTAGTCTTTTCCTCAGCTGCCTTTGATACATCTGTTTTTGCTTTCTCTGGAGTCTCTTGTTTTGCTTCTTTCTTGGCTGTTCTGCTGGATGATAGCTTTGAAGTGGACTTCAAACTTTCTTTACTATCGGTTTTATGCTTCAATTTTGCTTGCTTCAGTGCTGGCGCCGCATTTGATGACAACTCTTTCTGAGTGACCACAGGATATTTCAAGAAGTCTAAATGCTTGAGCTTTTCCAGACCGTCTAGTATATTAGGTTGCGTGGCATTGCCAGGGAACAGAACTCGGACTATCTTTTCAGAAGGGTTTGCAGGATGCCACACTATCAGTGATGAAACAGAGGTCAAGTAACTTAACGGCATCCCAGACTTTTTGCCATTTGGAAGCAACACAGATGCACAATCTTTCTCACTACCAGTCCACTGTTTCATGAACGAATTGAGCTCTTTGCTGTTTTTAGTTGGGTTGAGCACATACATCTCTAACTTTCCTACACCCATTTTCTGAAATAATATGATAGGGTCTGTAGAGTTTTTAGCATGCCTATAAAGAGGCTCTGGCTTTAAGGACAGTTTGTTTAGGTATTGCAATGTGTGAGACACCTCCTCAATGGTCCTTCTTACCCTGTAGTTTGGCTCTGGGTTTTTGATATCTTCAGGGACATTCAGAAACACAACTCCCAGATCAGGGGATATGAGATTTTTCACAACCTCACTGTTAGCTGTGGAGCACTGTGACTGATCCTCTTCTAATTCAGCTATTTTCCGCTGTAGCACGCTGTTGATCCCAGGCAAGTTGTCATCTCCAATGTGGGTCAGTAATATTGAGTCCACTCTGTCCAAATGTCTGACCAGCTTCCAGAAGCAGGACTTGCGATCTGAGCCCCCATTGATCAGCATGTTGAACCCATTGACAGCAAATAACGCAGAGTCTCCACGGCCCCCTGGGAAGATGTAGCAGCACGGCTTCGACAGCTTAAGAAATCCCCCAGAGGTCGGAGGCTCTAGCATGTCGAATGGTGATGGGATCTCCACAGATTCTGACAGGTACTCAGTAAACTCAGAGAGGCCTTCCATTTCTGGCAGTATTACTGCAGAGTTTAACTTCATGTTTATGAAGTCTTGTAGGTTGTGTTTTTCCAGGTTTGAGTTCTTCCAGTCACCTTGTTCCGGGCAGAACAAGGTTAGGCTCGCTTTGTTGGCTGGATGTGTGTTGCTGAGTAGTTCCCCAATCTATTAAAATAAGAATATTATATTTATTAATAATATAAGCATTAATTAGAAAAACACAAACCGTCAGATGTCCCCTCGCCTTGGTAAATTTTCAGTATGAAGGGTCAGTTATTTAATCAGAAAACTATGACTATAATATTTCCATAATAAGTGCCAGTCACCTCTTGATCTGTGAAGATGTCGATGAAATCCGGGAATGAAAAGGAACCGGACTGAAGAATGAGCTCCCCTGTGTTTTCGAAACATTGTCCTGAAAGTACCAGCAATTTGTGCCTGGCAGTATCTGAGACCATCAACCGAACCTGAAGGCAAAAAAAAGAACTTTAAAAATGTTTTAAATTAAAGCTGTGTGTATGCTAAGCATATTTCAGCTTCAATGCCTCAGTAAAGAATACAATGGGTCTCTGTGTTGATCATCAGTTATGTTAGCAGATGATGAATTTGCTTCCAGCTCTATCTAACGCTTGGATTTTATTAATATTTTGTTATGAGGCTGTTATGAGGTGCATCTGCATTTCATTTGGCTGTAGCTAATCGTTATCATTTGGTGAAAAGGTAGCTATTCAATGAACACTAATTCTCCTCATTCTTACAGATTCTTCCACTCGAATCCACAACTCTACTTGCAGTGGTCTGTGGAATTACTTCAGATAATGAGCCAGTAATTCAAAATGATCACACAAATGCACATGAACAATCTTCCTACATTTTATGTGAATACTCAATGTTTGATTTCCAAGAAAGGAACACATAGTAAAAAAATAATAATAATAATAAATCTTCGCAATACCTGTCAGCCAAAATGTCAGCCAAAAATGACAGACTCAATTTATTTCAGGAATCCTACATTGAACCACT